>JABSTQ010010847.1:0-600000 GCA_013358835.2 Ixodes persulcatus
TCTCGGTGGACGCCAGCGGCCCAGGTTTCAACGGTGAGTTTCCCAACTGAGGGTTCTAGTAACGTTGAAACGTACGTATCCCGATTCGCCCGATTCCCGTAGAATGCACAGCTACCAAAGCAGCCGTCCGGCGGCTCGTCGAGCGACGCCAGGCGAGTCGTGGTGAGTGAGGGGGCTACTGTTCATGCATGCAGCATCTATGGGCAGTTCCGTAACTGAGCTAATCTAATAACGTTGGTCTATGGCCACCAACAATATTAGATTAGCTCAGTTACGTAACTGCTCCTAGACGCTGCTTGCACGAGCGGTAACCCCCCCCCCCCCCCCCTCTCCCTCACTTACCACGCCTCGCCACCCGTCGTTCGACGCGCCGGACGGCTGCTATGGTAATTGCAGTGTGTTCTATGGAATACGTACGTTTTGAAGCACAGCGTCTACAGGGTGAAACAAGGAGACGGCAGGCTCTTTAAATCGACCGGAAAATTCGGTTTCTTAACCTATCGCGCTACGACTTTGTGCAGCGTTGCCCACAGATGGTGCATTTTTTTTTTGTAAAATTTTCAAAGAACGAACTTACCTGAGGAAAAAGTAAAGAAAGAAAAAGGCTTAGCTCCTATGAAAACTCAGCGACGCCACCGGTCTGCAAACAACACGGCGCCGTTTCGCACCGGAGACAAGAGATGGCGCAACGAACGCCGCCAACGGTCGAGCATACGGGCGCCGAGAGCCGGCCTCTTTAGCAGACGAACTTTTCGACTCAAAAGCGGCGCGCGTTCCGCAGGTGGCGACAGTCGCAGAAACAAAAACAGGCGCGGTAACAACAAGGAACTGCAGTTCCTTGTCTGCTAAAAGCGCTGGCTCTCGGCATCGTCTGCTCGTTCGTTGGCGGCAATTGGCGTCGCGACCGCTTGCGCCATCTCTTGTATTCCGTGCGAAACGGCGCCGTGTTGTTTGAAGACCGGTGGCGACGCTGCGTTTCCATAGGAGCTAAGCCTTTTTCTTTCTTTACTTTTTTCTCAGGTAAGTTCGTTCTTTGCAAATTTTACCAAAAAATGCACCATCTGTGGGCAACGCTGCACAAAGTCGTAGCGCGATAGGTTAAGAAACCGAATTTTCCGGTCGATTTAAAGAGCCTGCCGTCTCCTCGTTTCACCCTGTAGATGGCGTTCCACCGTACTCTATGGAACACGCAGTTATGAAACGAACATCAAGATGGCGCTTCAAACTACGGGAGGCGGACTGAGGTGAGTGAGGGGTGTAACCCCTTCCGCTGGAGTTCCAGAACTAAGGTAATTTAGTAACGTTGATGGCCACTGATAGCTTCCTAAACGCAGGGCGTGGCTATGCGAAGAGCAAGTCGTCTGCTTCTTGCACAGGGGTTACGATGATGTCAGAACGGCCAGCTCTTATTGGCTGATGGAAAAAACATGTGGGCAGACCTCAAGGCACCTAGCATTGGGGTCTACCCACAATCCTTTCAATTAAAGTCAATCAGAGTCCGGCGCCGTCCTGACGTCACCGCAACTCCTGCGCAAGGAGCAGACGACTTGCTCTTCGCATTGCGTTCACGCGCCTCTTGCTTGGTGATTGATGTTTTTTTTGTTTTTTTTTCTTAATATCTGTGCCGATTTCAATCTGTCACAAGTTGTAACCCGGCCAAACCCCGAGTTACGCCAACGCCATCGAGTGTTTTAGATCTTGTATTGACTAACTCGCCATATGTTAATTATCACTCCCATAATTTACTTGCCAGGTTTAAGCGATCATTCTTTGCTTCACTTCACATTAAACTTTCCTGTTCCTGACCATGATACCCACAACAATATATATTAGGGATTATAGGAATGAGGGTTTTGGTGTTATTAATTTAGAGCTATGTCTGTTTCTGGCTGTGTTTTTACGAGAGTTTAAGCAGAGGTCTATGGATATGAACTGAAATTTAATTAAAGATAAAGTGGCTTCACTCACAAATACGTTCATACCACTGAGAACAATCAAATCAAACCGAAGATCACCGCGGTTTAACCAGTCATTGAAAAGACTGTTTAACAAGAAAAAGACGGTTGTTTCGTTCCGCTAAGTTATCCAGCACTCAAAAAAAGCCCGTGCGTCTGCTTTCCCGCACAACACTCAGAGAGCCAATCACCGCAACTGACGGAGGCAGCTCAGCGAATGACAATGCCGAAACATATGTTTAGACCAAAAAACGCTGTCTGAGTTGTGACATTAAGCAATGCAAGCGTGACGTTTTGCATTGCTTAATGTCACAACTCAGAATGCGTTTTTTGGTCTAAACATATGTTTCGGCATTGTCATTCGCTGAGCTGCTTCCGTAATTTGCGGTGATTGGCTCTCCGAGTGTTGTGCGTGAAAGTAGACGCACAAACGTTTTTTAGAGTGAACTCCCAGTCCCGTTGGGACATCTACTGGTCTGCAGCTACTGATTACAAAATAGCACTAAAAGAACCAAAATATTCATTTTTTAATCACGCCTTACTTTCACCACTTGTCAACAATCGTAAACATTCAAGAATGTCGTGAACAATACTGATGCGGGTGTTATAACACTTAGAAGTTCAGATGGTATAGTAATTCTTAGCGATGAATAGCACAGTGTTTGTTTCGGCGTTTACTATCAATGTGAATGCTATTTTCCCTGACTATCCAACTTTTGAGTTTTACCCCTTGGATTTAGTTCTTATCGACACGGTTTGTATTTTAAGAATAATTGAAAAGCTGAAGATTTCGTAATCATCTGGTGTCGATAATATCAACTCTAAATTTTTCATCATTACTAAGGTGTATATAGCTCTATAATAATGACTAAAGTATTTCAGCAATCTCTTGATACTGGTTGTATATCCGAGGATTGGAGGATCGGGAGGGTGATTCCTTTGCAAAAATCAGGCTACAAGCATTGTCCAAATAACTTTCAACCCGTGTCACTCAGCAGCATTCCATGTAAAATCATTGAACATGTCATTTATTTCCTTCCATCTTGCAAGTTTTTTTAGAGTCCCATTCTTTTTTCAATTCATCCCAGCATGGATTTCGTAGGTAATTTTTGTGCGAGACTCAGCTTTTGTGTTTCACACATGATCCCTACTCCATTCTTGATCGTGGATCTCTGACGGACTGCATATTCCTGGATTTTTCAAAGGCATTCGATAAATATCACACGAACTACTCTTCCTCAAGCTGACTAAACTTAACATAGATACCAACGCTCTTGCATGGTAGCACTCTTTCCTCATTAATGGGTCCCAATTTATGTCGGCTAACAATAATAATTCTAGTTTTTCTGTAGTTTTCTTGGGCGTACCGCAAGGCTCCGTTCTAGGGTCACTACTTTTTCTCATCTATCTTAACGACATGCCGGCTAATATACGCTCATCCGTCCGTCTCTTCGCTGATGATTGTGTCATTTATCGCGAAATTAACAATGGTTATGATATCTCTCCTCTTTAGACAGATATCAACCAGGTTTCTGAGTGGTGTCATTCGTGGAACATGAAACTAAGTATTGAAAAGTGTAAATATATGCGTGTTTTCCGTCTTGCTACTACAAGTGCTTCTTACCAACTAAACAATATCTCTCTTCAAGACAAGCCGTATTATTGTATAAATATCTGGGTGTACATACATTTGCTAAGCTGTCTTGTTCGTATCACATTAACATATTGTAAATAACGCTAACCGAATGCTTGACTATCTTCGGAGACATTTTCATCTTGCTCCCAGCTCATTAAAATTACGTCTTTTTAAAACATTAGTTCGTACAAAATTAAAATGTGCAGCTTCCGTTTGGGATCCACATCTTGAATCACTTAATTTTGAATTAGGAGCGATTCAGAACCGAGCATCTCGTTTCGTCTTTTTAAATCATCGTACATCTAGTGTGACCAAAATAAGCTTATTGTCACCTCTTCTTCCGCAACGTAAAAAAAAAAATGTTCCGTCTGTGCTTGTTTTATAAGATTTATCATGAATGATTCTGAGAGAAAGACTACTACCAAGACCTCGTTACGTTTCCGCACGCATCGATCATCGTCATAAAATCGACATACCCTGTTGTCGCACAAAACATTTTTCTGAGTCATTCATTCCTAGCACCTCAGCAATGTAGAATCACCTTCCCGGAGCCGTGGCCGAAATCCTTGATACAAAGTGTTTTAAAACTGCCGTTTCCAAATTTTTTTAAAGAGCCCTAACTATTTTTTAACATATTCTGCTTTATGTTGTGTTTTTTCATCAAATACAAAACTCACTCCCCTCTGCAACGCCTCTGGTCCTTAGGGTAAATAAATAAATAAATAAACTGAGTGAGAGGAAATGAGAGTGCGCGGAGGACATCGGACCGCCGAGCTCTGATTGGAAGCATAGTAAACGCGAAGGCTATGGCTGCCTTTGTCTGGAACCAGCGTTCGAATCCGTTCGAGCTCCGCACGCCGGCGTCCGAAGGCGAGACACTCGGTGAGGAGCGGACGACGCACAATGGACCTCTTGGCGAATGTGTGCTGCCACCTAGACACGCGAATCGGTTCGAGACTAGGTGACTGGAAAACAACGCGCGCCCAAGGCCTCTCCCACCCGTTCCACACCCAAAACGTCAGCTACATCCTGTTCACCCATTGAGGCGATGTGACCTGGATACGGCTCCCCCAAGCTCACCTTTGTCCCCATCGTGCGTAATCTTCCGCCCCGAGGTCGACACAACGAAACCGCTCAAAGGCGAGAAATGCAAGATGGCGGATTGTTTGGAACTAGATACTCTCGAACCCAGGCGCATGAAATACTCCGCGCATGCGCACCGCGTATTTCTACAAAAGGTCCATTGTTCGCTCTGATTGGAGGGAGGCAGAATGGGTAGAGAGACAAAGGCAGCCATAGCCTTCGCGGCTACCCACGAATCCGTCCAACCAGAGCTCAGCGCTCTGATGTCACCGCGCACTCTCCTCTCCTTCTCTCCCTCAGTATCCACTCCCGCACGATCGGCCTTACTGCGACGGCGCGGTCATCGTCCGCAAACTACGGTGCATGGAGGAGTTCGCGTCGAGTCCCGTGCTCTTCGTCCATCATCGCTTCGCTCTCTCCGCAGCTCGACCGCCGCCGTCGTCGTCTGCTATCTCAGAAAAACGAACGCGCAAACGAAGGGGCCGATGCTCGGAGGGAAAACCTCGAACTGATTTTCTCTCTCTCTCTCTCTTGTTTTGTTTTTTGAGCACTAAGTAACAACGACGTCACCCCGCTTTTTTTTTTTTTTTTTTTTTTTTTTTTTACAACACTGAGTATAGACCCTTTCCGAAATTCAGTCTGGCCACTTTGATCACTATCATCATCTGTGGAACGGCATTTGTGCCATACCAATGGCGGTCTTCTAGTGACTGATAAAGGAAAACGTTGAAGATGCTCCTAAGCGAATGATTCGAGGCCTGTACATTCCGAGGGTTTGTACGACGCGACGTTAGAATGGAACACGAGAGCTACGTAAGCGTTCATTTCTAACTCAGATTCAGTCAATCTGTGGGCGGCACACAATCGGCTTTAAAGCCCTTTGGTGTATAGAATGTTCTCAAGGCATCTGTGTGGGTTGGAGTTTTGTTCTGACTGCAGGTTCTTGGTCACCATCGAAATGAAAGTGGTCGAGAGAGAACTCACATTGAACAATTTCTCGCGTGCCGTTGACTTGTGAAAGTGACGGTGCCGATACAAGTTCATTTCCGCCATTGATATGGCAAAACCTGAACTGCTATACCAACCACGAGATGGCACTGAATTTAGGAAAGTGTCTATTATACATGACTATGACTTAGGCTAGGTGGCCTAGGGCGGCGGAAGCTACCACCCGATACAAAGGGTATAGCCATTAACATCCAAATCCAGTCCAATCCAATGACGTAGCATGTTTGTCTTGACTGTTGTGGTATTGTTGCACCGGTCGGACGAGCAACGAACAGTTCTTGCAAACACATTACGTAGTAGCAGTGTTGGCGGTAACGCGTTGCAAGTAACGGCGTTACCGGTAACGCGTTACTTTTTTTCGGTAACGCGTAACGTACTCGTTACGTTTTCAAAAAAGGAACGGGTAACGTACTTACGTTGCTTATTTCGGTTAACGGGTAACGTATTTACTTCACTCGTTTCATATTCCTCCTTAAACTTAATGAAGTTATACTTCAATTTTTTTTTTTCGTGTTTCTAGGCGTCAAGTTATATGAGCTTTTTTTTTAGTTTTGGACGTTTTTATTTTTTTATCGTGCGTGTGTAGGTGAAACCGTAAAAAAAAATAACAATGTAATTATGTTAAGCTTTTGCAGGGACATAACGTCTCTCGAAATATGGCGCTTATCCGTACCAGTAAAACAGTGTCAATTCATAATGTTAAAAAAGTTACACAAAAGTAACGTGCGTTACGTTTTATCGGTAACGGTAACACGTTTCTTTTATTTTGAGGTAACGTAGGTCGGTAACGCGTACCCTTCTGTTGGCAAGTAACGAGTGACATATCTCGTTAGTTTTTCTTCGGTAATGCCTACAACACTGCGTAGTACACATCATTTGGAAGTTTTTTCGTTTTGTGTTTTGTTGATGGTGGTGTCGTTTGTTGAAAATGCTTACTTATGGCGAGTCCCGGACATATAATTATTATAGCTCCAATGTCTGGGACGGCCCCATCATCACACCAAAACTGTCGCACAAAACTGTGTGGAGCATACATGCTCGACGCACACGTTATGTATATGATGCAAAGATCCTTCGAACTTGATTGGGCCGGGTCCGCGGGTCATTCTCTTATCCTGTCTGGACACCGGGTGTCATTTTGCATGATGTGCAAGCAGCGTGACTGCCTGTAGTTTTCATCTTCTGCTCGCTTATGTTTTTGCGTCAATTTTCGCTAAAATACCGATATAAATAAAATATACGTGGTATCATATATAATATATCCGGTGTGAAAATAAAACAAGTGACGGTATATATGGCACGCACGCCATGAAAATCACAGGCAAAAAAAAAAAAAGCACGAACATATATAAAAAGAAGCAAAAGGACGTTCAAAAATGTGTTCCACATTATTTCGTAACGACTGAAAAAAATCTTCTTGGAGTCCCAGATTCTTTCAAATCATTATTGTAGCGACCTTTATTATTCGATTCGCCGACGACTGCCACGGAAACGATGCGGTGGCCTGTTTAGGGATGCATACGGGAGGCATACGTAAAAAGAAAACACGGTCTTGCGCTCGCTTCAGCAGCCACGAGTCTAACCGAGCAAAACGCTCGTCGGAGCATAAACATGCCGCAGGACGTTATCGTGTCCGTCTAAACGGAGGAACCGCAGAAATTGGATACGCAAATTGGACGCCGTCCGTTCTCGCTCTTCCCCGTCTTGTTGCTGTTGTTGCCGTCTTAATTTGCGTAGTACTCATTGGGCCAGCCTCAGGAATTCTGTGTCCGTGGAGTGTAACGTCGATGACGTCACCGTGTCAGGGGACATCGTGACGTCACATGATACTGTGACGTGACGCGACGCGGTGACGTCACGTGGCACTCTGACGGCTTTATATATATATATACAAATATACGAATATATAAAAGTGCCAAAAAACTACAAAGGACAAAGAGTGGAAACAACACAAGGCGCACTCGCAACTGAAGTTTATTTAAGAAGAACACATAACATAGGCCGTTGTAGAACGCTTATTCGTCACAACAATCGATGAAAGCCCTCGATAAAATCAAACTCCTTCCCTGAGAGGGCAAGGGAGGGTTCACTGACGCACTCATTTCCTTTTGCCCTAATCACTCTTTCTTTATATTTCGCTAGAATCTTAACGTCATGCAGAACTGGTGAGCATGGGTAACGACTATAATGGATGGAAAGATCACCAGAAGGGCTTGCTTTCATGGCTGCCGCGTGTTCGCGTGCACGGTCATTGACACAGCTACCCGTCTGACCAATGTACACGGAAACGCAAGTCAGCGGTATCTCGTACACCACTCCCATGGCAGTAAGAACGTAATGAGTTCCAGTTCCATCGACCCAAGAAAAAACGGCGGTGTTCCTTTGTTCCTCCTAAAAAAAAAACGCGTTGCAGGAACGCCGTTCCGTACAACACTGCTGTAATTGCATTACAGTAATGTCATTACTGCCATCTCTGGACTGGTAGTATTTTGAAAGGAACGTAATAACCGCAAAGCCGTTTGGTTGCACAGATATTTGTTTTTTCTTTATATTTCATCGCAAAATGAAAACACAAAGAGAGAAAGAGAGATAGCGAGGAAGAAAATTGTGTTAGGCATCTAAGCATGCAATGATATTTCCTATAATGTTTTTTTTTTTTTTTTTTTTAAACAACGCCTTTGATGAGCTCCTGCTTAATCTTCGAAGCAACCTCCAATGCTGCATTTGACAATACCTTCCAATTCATTTCCACAGTAAATATCATAACAGCATTCAATAACCAGCCAGACTGGCGAGGTACGGAAACTTTTAAAGCTCCTAAACAAGTACTTTGCGACAGAACGTAAGAAGGGGCCATTCACTGAAATCTGTGGAGCTCATTAAGCGAACGACGAGACGCAAAGGATACTCATCTGAAGAACGTTAACTGTGCAGGGATATCGGACTATAAAGTTGACAATGTCGTACTTGAGGCAAAACACATTTTGTTATGCTCTTTTTTGTTTCTACTTGCCGTTCCTCTTCGTTGCAGTCGTAGTACGATGCTTCCAACGCGTCTCCCCTGCCGCGTCCAAAAGAGTGGACCCTTGATGTCCGCCTCATGACGTCACAAAGGTATCATGCTGTCGCCGGCTGTGATCCTGGCAGTATGGTACATACCATACTTAGCAGAGTCACAGAGGCGGTGGTAGATGTTTAACAGACGCCTGTTCTGCTGCAGGTCGCTTTCCAACTTGACAGTCGACGGAATCTTCAGCTGCCAGGAGGTGGGACGCCGACACGACGGCGACACTCGCGTTTTCTCGTGCTTTGTGCCAGCATTTTCGCGCCCAACCGCCAGGATCACGACATTCGGAAGCGCGACACTCTGACTTTTGTGACGTCACTTGTTGCCTTTTCGGAACCACTTTCGTTGCATGGATGGGACTGAGGACCATCCGCAGACTCGTTCCAGGCCCCCGAAGAACCCCAAGGGGCGCTTGGGCAGTTGGCATTTTTGTTGTTGTTGCTATTGCTGTTTTTCACTGAAGAAGGTTCGTCCATTTTCCGATGAGCGATAACAGAATCCAGTTGGCAAGCCTCTCAAACTACGAACGAGCTGAGCAGTCAACCAGAAATGAAAGAGCTGAGGACGGCACCACGGGTGCGGGGAAGGCGAAGCCAATATGGCTGACGAGGAGGGTCCTCTGTGCGCAGCCTGTCCTGTCGAGACAGTGGCCCCCGGCCGCAGCTGCGGTGCACGTGTCACGTGCCCTCTAGCAAAAGGCACGGTCCGGCGGCAAACGTGAACACGGATGGAGGCTTCTTCGGCAAACTGCGAGCGCGTCTTCCTCGCCCTCTTTATGGTCGCCGCCGACACAGGCAGGGGCCGTGGCCGTTCAGCTGACAGTGCGCTGGATGCTAACTTCTTGTTGGACCAGTCATAGGCCTATCTTTCGTCTCGTGCTAACGTTCCCGCCCGTACGCACTCTTCGAGAGCGGGGTCGGGTGATGAACGGGAGGCGGCCTATTGGCCCGGCCAACTGCCTACTCACTGTCAGCTTCGCGGTGAACGGAGTCGAGACGCCTTCGCGAGGGTCTCTCGACACCCTCGACGGCACCCGGATTCGTGGTGTCCTCATTTACTTTTTCCTTTCTTTTTTTTACTTTGTTTAAGTTTACTTTTTGCTTATTTTGAGCGACCGAAGAAAGGGCTTCTCCCTCATTATGTTCGTATATATATATTCCCGAAATATTGCAGTTCAAACGGGAGTTCACTTGCTTTAGTTTGGCGAAGGCATCGGAAAAAGCTGCTACGATGACGTCATTGCTTGTTCGCAGTCATTGTAAGCTTATATTTTAGGTGACGATCGAGCTGTTTGTACAGCCCACAAACCTGAGGCCATGTAAAAATTTAGAAAAAGGAGATATACGGACGATTAAAGAATAAAATAAACGCGGAGTACAATGTGTACTCCACGAAACTAAGCTGATACACCGATACAGTATACTCAAAAACAGCATCGGCAACTTTACTTTTTTTTTTTTTGCCTTTGAGACATGCAAGTAGGGAAATAATAGCAAATGTTACCACCTAAATCTTAAATAGTCAAAAGCATTTTCTCTATAGGTGCGACTCGGTTTGGGGTAGGTGTTCTTACTACGATTTCTGACGGGTTGGTTTTCTTCAACGATGCTGTTCCCTCCACCCTTGAATTGGTTGCCATGTGCGTTCTCTTCAGTTAAAATAATGGCTATGTTTGCGCCTGTTATTTCTATTTTATTCTGCCTGCTGCATTTTGTTTTCTATTTGTATGATGATTTTAATAAAATGCACGTAGGGTTTTCCTCCATCATCGCCCAATTCTCTCTTCGGTAATTTTGAGAAACCAGGGAAAATTGCTGTGTTTTCTTACGCTCCGTATTTAATAATGCATAGCCCGTGTTTCTTGATTCATGATTTTCTCCCGATGGATTCTATAATACTTAACTGATATATGTAAATTTATTCACAATACTAAACGTTCTTTATCCCCGGGTGAAGATGGTATCAACCCTAAGCTCGTGAAAAAACACTCCAGTTTATTTCTCAATAATATTGTAGAAGAGTTTCTCAATCTAGAATCCGGTGTTTTCCTGGCTCCCGCACGACTGGAAAGTGGGGAAAGTGGTTCCTCTGCACAAGTCAGGTAATACTGCTCAAACAACTACCGACAGATTTCATTAACCAGCATTCCATGCAAATTCTTAGATCATGTTATCTACTACCACCCTTTATCGTTCCTCAAGTCCAATTCTTTTTTTAATATTTATCAACGCGGAATAAAAAAAACTCCTGCAAAACACAGCTCATATATGCTTTACCAACACCTATTTTCATCTATTGATTGCTCATTTACTGTTCGTTGAACTTTTATTGACTTAAAGCTTTCGATGCGATCTGTCATAAATTACTGATTTTTAAACTAAGTAAGCTTATCCTGGACCCCTATGTTTTCAAATAGATTGAATGTCTTTTGTCTAATTGTTTGCAATTTGTGACTGCTGTCGATCGTGATTCTAATTACCAACGCCCTGTAACCTGGGGTCCCGCAAGGATCGGTGTTTCGACTTTCGCTATTCTTTATTTACAATAATGACCTACCCAACAACATATCTTCTTCCATAAAATTGTTCGCTGACGGCTGCGTCATTTATCGCAAAAGTCTGAATCCTACTGATCAGTTTATCCTTGAATCTGATATAGATAACATTTCTTCACGCTGTGACTTACTTGGCTGATGAAACCTAATACTACTAAATGCAAGTCAATGAGAACTTAACACCAGACATCGGACGTCGCATCTTCTGATTACATTCTTAAAACTTCCTGTTTCTTTCTCTCTTCATTTCTCTCCCTCTCTCTCTAATTTTTCTCTTTCTCTCTCTTTGTAAAGTTTCATTTCATAAATATTTTGCTGTTTAAATTATTGGATAATCTTTTTCGGTTACTCGTGTTGACTACAAAACAAGTAGTGCGAATTGATCACTTACTTATCTACGGCAATACTTTTCCCCAGCCGCCCCCCGTCTAACCCGAGCCATCTACTTTGTAAAACGCTAGTAAGGTACAAACTTGAGTAGGCATGCAACGTCAATTCGGAACTCTCAGGTAACCTCCTTTATTCTTAACGTACAAGAATCGCTTTGTGCGTTTTACTTTTTTCAAACCATTCCGAATTGCCAGCCTAGTTCGATGTAATGTAATCTGAACTTATTGACCTTTCTCTTATTTTTTAATACTATCTGTCTCATTCAGGACGAAGATAAGAGTGGAGGTTGCGCAATTCACAAGAAAGCACGCGCAAAATGCACACATCAATAGAATCATTCCAAGATATTTCAATTGAAAAAAAAAAACAGCAGTTGACAGCGTCAGGTACAGCTGGTCGATATGTCTGACACAAGAGAAGCAAATTCTTCCGAACGTTCAGCAGACAACGCGTGCTGGAAGTTTGTTCCATTCCCGCCCTATTCGCAAAATGAAGTTATATAAACAATTAATCCTTAGAAAACTGTTTCTCTCACACGTGTCTGCTGTGCTTGTAACGGGTTATGCGCGACACTTTTTCATGTATATGCTGTTGCTCGTTTGCGAGTACAGGTTATTAATTATGCCGTAAAATAAATTCAATCGCTTCTGCTTCCTCCCTATCTGTATGCGAGGTTTTACGCATTATAAAGAGGTGATGCCAAGTCAAGCCTTCTATTACGAGAATAAGCAAAACGTAACGCAATACGGTGCACTTGCTCCAAATTTGAAGCGATATTTAGCACGCGAATACCTGCCGTAAAGTGTATCGCCTTTGTCTATTTTAAAAAGATTTACCATTCTAACCCGATCCTTAGTGCCTCTCTCTTTCTGCCACCATCATACATTTTATCCCGCAGCGGCCACCACTTTAAGGTTGGCGTGTCCTGTAGTAGCACCGATTTCCACTTCGGTCACTTCACTCCGAAGACTTCGACCGACTGGGAAATTGAAACCAACTCCTCCCACTGCTTCGATCGCCGACGCCGACTTGTACAAAACTGCCATTGCTAATAATTTTGTATAATCCTTCTAATTAGCTTATTTTTGTTGGTGTTGCTTTAACCCACTTCTCTATGTAATGATTCGGCTTGAGAGTGAATAAATAAATAAATTAGTACCACGGATGAGCACATTTTGCCGCTCTAGTAACTAGCGACTTTGATGACAGCTTGTCAAGTGTGAGAGAAAAGAAAATCTGGTAATGGCTGGCAGAACATAACGTTTTCGTGCTCTGGAGTAGATGCATCTTGTTCAGTACTCCTACGTACGTGTCTCATTCATATACAGCGTCGAAAATCCAGAGAAATTCATACCGTTGTTTTTGTCCCTATTTGTTTGAAGATCTCCGGCTTGTCTCAGGTTGCATCAACACACGCTCATCTGTACAAGCTTACTTATTCATTCATAATATATTACAGGCTTATGCAGTCTACTTTTACAGGCTTTTACAGTTGTGACATTAAGCAATGCAAGCATGACGTTTTGCATTGCTTAATGTCACAACTCAGACTGCCTTTTTTTGGTCTGACCATATGTTTCGGCATCGTCATTCGCTGAGCTGCCTCCGTAAGTTGCGGTGATTGGCTCTCCGAGTGTGGTGTGGGAATGTAGACGCACGGGCTCTTTTTAGAGTGTTTTCATCTCAACTCAGGTAGGGATGTGAGTCGAGGTTTTAATTTTGACAAAAAATATATGTTTTAGGAACTTGGCGGATTTTTCGTTTTTACGTTATTCGTCACTGAAGCGGCCGAGGCGAAAACTGACGTTTCCACCTGTCGGAGATTGCATGTTTGAGCGTTCACTATTTTCTCAGTTCTCACATTACTGCACTAGAACTCTTCTCTGGCACTCTCAAAATATATCTAATTACTCTTCACAAGTTTTTAAAATTATTGTATTTTAGAAAATTAAAAAAGTCAAACAATCTCCCTTTGATGATTTTTAGCAAAGCTTGACAAGTTCCTCCGTGTGACTTACAGAAGACATTGTAATGACCTTGATATCAACGGAAAGCTCAAACATAGCTTTTTTACTGAGTATAAATTCAATAATATGTATACAAAATAAAGTTTGTTATAAACGAATTCGTGACGGATCTTTTTTTTTTACTCCATTTTATATTTGCTTTATTTTAATTAGTAGCAAGGTATGATAGTGATCTATCACAAAATATAAATATAATATATAGTATTTTATCTATATTACCGTAAATGAAGATTAAATCTTCTTAAATGCGCGTTGTAAAACGGCAAGCTTCGTTGCGGGGTAAAATAACTTTCACACCGCATTACGTACAATTTCAGTTATTTTTAAGCTTAAATGTTAAGAATGAATGTTAGGTAATTACGTATTCATATTCATGCCACAATATTGACCAGAAAATCACCCATGTGAGGACGCAGTCCCAACGAACAACTGACAAGGTTCAAGCTTTAATAACGGTCACACAAACAAACTTTTATATTTGTTTTCTTGATAAACTCGCTCCATGCTAGTAATAAAGAAATTGAGCAAAAAATTGTGTTTTGGAAAAAGTCGGTTTTAAGTTTCATTTTATTTCTGTTATTATACCCTTGCGCCTGTAGTTTTTAAGAATGAGCGTGTGGCTTTGCTTTGCACTGATTCTAGTCTTTGTGTCAAATAAAACTGTTTTCGAGTTGAGATCGAATGAGGGCAGTATATGCTACAAGCTTTGTTTCCCAGTTGTCCATGTGAAGATTTCGTGTTAGAAAACCGAGGCTTTGATTTGATTTTGCACTTATCTGATTGATGTGCGCTTCCCAAGAGATGTTTTATGTGAAATGAACCCCAAGATATTTATATGTATACACATGTTCAATAACCCCATCGAAGAGAGTGTCGTTAAAATCGGCTGAGCTTTGCTTAATACCAAAATTTAGAAATTTTGTTTTTGAAATATCTATCTTCATTCGCCAGTTTATACACCATGTTTCAATTGTAATTAAGTCGTTCTGAAGTCCAATGCAATCACGAATGCTAGATATATTTCTATACATAACACAATCATCGGCATACAAACGGATGGTGGACTGGATAGTAGCGGGCAAGTCGTTTACGTACAAAAGGAAAAGTAGTGGGCCCAGCACGGTTCCCTGTAATACTCTTGATTTTACTTCCCGATGACATGAGGATCCAAGCTCATAGCACACACTTTGCGAGCGGTTGACGAGGAAGTTCGATATTCACTGCATGACAAATGGTTCTAGTTGGAAAACGCGCAATTTAAGAAGTCGTTGATGTGGTACCTTGTCAAATGCTTTTTGAAAGTCGATAAAAATTGCATGGGTTTCATTTTTAGAGTGAATTTTCTGGTGGAGGTATGCGACAAATTCAAAGAGCTGGGTTTTGCAAGGATGATACTCCCGGAAACCGTGTTGGTTTACAAAGAGCAAGTTGTTCACCGATAAATGATCCATAATATTTCAGAAACTTCCATGCTCCATCAGCTTACTAGGTACACTTGTCAGAGAGATGGGTCTATAATTCGTCAACTCATTCCTTTTACCGTTCTTAAAAATTGGGGTGACTTGCTTTTTCTAATTGGCAGGTATTTTACCAGTACGTAAGGATTTTTGAAAAAGTAAACATGGAAGAGTGGAGCTTTTCGTTGAAATACTATCAGGGCCTGGAGCTGAATTTTTTGTAAGATTTTTTATTAGTTTAGGAACACCAGTGGAACACAGTACTTGGAGCCATTTGAGTGAGCATACTATCTTCAGGTAAAATAACCGGCAAGGGAAAGGTTTCATCAGAAAATATTTCACTAAGGAAATTGCCAAATCTTTCACACACGTCAACAAAATCCAGCTAGTCTCCCGAAGAATCAGTAAAGTGAAAGGGATTGGTAGTGTGCTCGGGGTTACTGCATTTCAAAATGTTTTTTTTTTATAAGGCAGCGTAGGTCTTCATTAAAGAACCTATTTTTCACCTTCTTCATTTCATTGACACACATTTGGTGGATTTCGTCGTACTTTTCAAATGCAGTCAAAGAACGCAATAGTCTCTGCGGTTTAGCCTGTCGAAATGGTCTCTGCGTTTTATTAAGGAGTTTCCTAGTATGGTTTGAAAACCATGGTTCTTTAGCAGAGCTAGGACCGAATATTTACTTTTGGGATGAATTAATGGCATTACTCTAGCATCTTATCTTTAAATAATTTCCAATTTTCTTACACGGTTCTAGAGTCAGTCTACCCTGTATGCCTTTGAAAATCCTTCTAGGCTTTGACACATGCCCTGTACATTCGCCCTAGAGTAGTTGTAAATACATTTGCTCAGTGGACTGTGTTTTTGAATAGAGATAGCTAATTCAACGTTTATAGATACATGATCACTATTTGCTAGATATTTCCGAAACATTTTCTCGTTCAAATGTATATAAGCGATATTAATTCGTACATATAGTGTTGAATTTGTAGGCAATAAAGAGAAATAAGTTAAATTTTGGTGATATTAATTTCATTAAAATATCTTATGTAGCTCACTTCTAAGAAACTTCCCAGGTTGTGCCAAAAACTACCAGAGGATTCCAGTTTAACTTGGGGGAAAATGAAGGAGAGGAGAAAAAAGAGACACACACTACTGGACTATCAACCATTTACTGAAAATCTTCTTTTTCATCGAAACGCATGAATTAATATATCTCTTTGTGTCTCTTTTTTTTCTCCCCGCCTTCGTTTTTCCTTCTACGTTTAGCTGGAAACCTTCAGAAGCATGTCAAACAAACCACCTCAGCTCCAGGCAATTATCAAAGGAACAAAGTTTGACATTAAATAGAATTATTCTCAAATATAATATTTTTATTAATTCAGTGAGTATAATTAAATCTACTTTGGGAGTGTCAGAAGACCCCTACTGCAGTAGTTTGAGAAATCAGAAATAGCGAGCGCCGAGCGGTCGAACATTGATTACCGACAGGTGGCAGAAAACACGTTTTAATCGCCATTAAGGCACGGTTTATTATTTTGGCATAAAAAGAAAGTTGTGGGAGCACTCTTGAAATGAATAAGAGCTCAAATGACAAGCCTGTGTATTTTTTTTTTTTTTAGGGTACTTAATTTTGAAGCGGTCAAGAGGAAAACTGACCTGTCGCCCACTTTTCGGGAATCGCATGTTTGACCACATCGCTTGTTTGTTACACCTCAGTATACTGCACCAAGACTCGGCTCTTAGATTCTCGAAATATAATTAATATGCGTAATAAATTTTAAAAAAAGTATTATTTTTGACAAATTCTTCTGTATAGCCTATTTAATATATCTAAAGGACCTTGATATCACCAGAAAGCTCAAACCTAGTTCCCGTCATTAATACGGATTCACTGTTACATGTACTAAATAAAAACCGTTATATAAATTTGATTAAGCGAATAGTTCTGAACTCAGCAAATCTGAGAGAGAAATTGCTAGAGAAAAATTAAAAGCTATATCCTGTCATATTTTTGTGGAGGATTTCGAATCTTCTCAGTTCAGGAAGACCTCAAATCCCATACTTGATGCATTTCAGTGAAAACCGGATCCAAGCGATTCAATCTGAATGAAATTGCAGGTAAGATTGTTCTTATATTTCAAAAAGTAATTCCACATTGGAATCCAGGTCATGAAAGTAAATCGAAATTTATCTCGTAGCTAGGTACGTAATGCGTTCGCGCGGTGGACGTTTTGAAACAACCAGAGAAAGCGTAGATGACCGGATTTTTTTCATTTATTTTAAATGAACAAAATAAAGACGTACTCAGCATGGCAAACGATTCATGTTGCAATAATTTCACATGACACAAATATAGAAAAACACCAAAATAAAAGAATGAGGAAACAAAAGACATAATAAAACATGCAAGCAAAACAAAGGAAGCTTTTACTCAACGTCGAAGCGTTTTCTTACAGTTCAGAGATGGGTCAGAAGAACTAGAGTTAGTTATTTCAGCGGGTAGGTTATTCTAATATTTCAAAGTGCAAGAAAAATGAATACTGGAACGCGTGATTGAGTGGTGGTGGCTCGACGATATAAATCGTCTGTATTGTAATTCAACATGCTTGCTTGTTTCGATTGGTCGAGTATATTTCCAATTTAAATCTTAATGTTTTAGTTATAATCCATCCTGGGGTTTCTATGTCTCTTTGCCAGTTACTATGTCGGATTTCGAGTTCAGTATTATAAAGTGAATCAAGGGGGTGAAAGTTTCCTTCCTCAGACCGCCGCGCTCTCCGAAACGCATACATCCTGTCTATTTGCCCGTGAGTGAATCACAAAACCAAACAATAACAAACGCTCCCATGGCTTGTGAACAGGATTTGTGGCATACAGAGACCGGATGTCATCTTATGATTGATATTTAGTGGTAACGATTCCGCGAAGCACCGTTCCACCATAAGACGCAGAGGCATCTACAACGATATTCAAATTTCAGCTTTGACAGTGCGGCCATTAGAATCATAAACCAGCGAGATATCTCCGAGTCGAATTAGGGGAAAAGA
The DNA here is from genome assembly GCA_013358835.2 of Ixodes persulcatus. Taxonomy (NCBI): domain Eukaryota; kingdom Metazoa; phylum Arthropoda; class Arachnida; order Ixodida; family Ixodidae; genus Ixodes; species Ixodes persulcatus. The sequence continues at coordinate 18,229 of JABSTQ010010847.1, forward strand.
ACTATTCATGTTTTTTGTTTGTTTGTTTTTTAATGCGAAATGCGTATTTTTGTATTAAACCGTTTATATGATATGCCTGGATAGCAATACGGCCGATGAATTGATCCCAATAATCATTTAAAGTAAAGAAATTACTCGGGATATATGTTTTTAACGATGTTTAGCCCAACTTTTTTTTTTGTATCCGAAATTACGTTTTTTTGAAACGAAAAGCTTTAACAAACAAACAAAAAGGTCCACGGGGACCTATATTGAATTGGTGAGCTTCTAGGCTTCTAGGCTTCTAGGCTTCTAGGCTTCTAGGCACAGCTTCTAGGCAAACGAGCGAAAGCGAAACAGTGCATCAAAATAAAACGGATCACATGTAATCGCACAATTTAATAAAAACTGGACCCGGCGGATGACCCAACTCAATAAATATGTGTTTGATTCAGCCGTTCAGTTTTCGAGAGTATACACAGCGCGACACTGTTAGCGCGAGTTTTATCAATTTTTATCAGGGATGATCAGTTGTTGTTTTTTTCTTAAAAGTTTATGTTGAAAACGTCTAGTGTGGTGTAAACGGCTTATTGAGAGTGCTAACATAAGTGGTGAAATTGGATTTCCCCCAGTACCCCCTCCATACAAGACGCGGAAAGGTACCGAGGCTGCGTTCGCGTGAACAGTATCGCTCAGTGTATAAGATTCGTCTGTGAGGTATTTCGAGTCCCGGTAGACGGGGAGCAATTATTCCGGAAACAACCGCGAAGCATGAAAATAGGAGTTGGCGTTCCCCGAATTATGTAACTGTAACGGTGAGACCGCCCTCGGTAAGTGTATAAGCTCGTGTTGTCAACGTCGCCGACGCCTTCCCTGTGGGGCTGCTTTCGTTGTCTGAGCTGCTAACGACAATGTTTTATTTGTGGCCGTGGAAGCAACAGCATCTACTCTAACGTGGCTTTGCACTGACGTCCCCGCTGCTACAAGAAGTCATGAGTCTGCGGAGGCGTTGGACGCCTGCTCATTATATTTATATATAATGAGCAGGCGTCCCAACGCCCCAACGGCATCCTATATTGGCCCCAACGGCATCCTATATTGGGACGCCGGTTGGGGGGGGGGGGGGGGGGGGGGGGGTGCAAGGTGGGGAGGCAGACAAACTACATTGTTTGGATCAGCGTCACTCTGAAACCAGCTACAATTTGTTTGAAAATAGTGCAGTTGTACCAAAGTTCGTCCATGAGATTCCGTCACATATATGTCCGATATCGCGCTGTCTTGAAACAAGCCCGCATTTTCTTATTCCACGTGTGAGAAACCAGATTCGTGTTAGGTGAAACGTGTTGCGCATTCCTTGTTGCCTGTGACATGTTCAAGCCACGCATCACATTATTACATGATATCACGCTTTAGTGTGCGATATATCCCAGACTAACGATATGTGTGACGTTATGAGCGATAATATCGCCGTTATCATAACACGCTCTGATCTTGAGCGCTAGGTACGTAAATGCTCTGGAGCGTAAAATAAAGCAAAAAATACATAAAATCTTCTAACAGACAAAGGCCGAAACCACCTTTAGTCATTCGGCTAATAGTAACTACACCACCGCATTTACTATTAATATAAAAGAGCCGCCTCGCGGTTGCTCCGAGGCGAAGGTCCGGCCTACGGAGCTTCAGTGGGCGGGCTCGAATGCCGGCCGAGGCGCCCGCAATCTCGGAGGCTTATTACGGAGAGGGCAACGTGGAACCGAGATTTCGTTTGCACGTGATTGCCTTCCCTCAAATTGGCCTAGTAATATGAACTCTCTCGTCCGCAGACAATCAACATGTGGTTAAGACCCGGTTGTAATCACATATTGCGTCCTGGAACGAAAGTGGTGACTATGACGATGTTTCGCCACAATATATGCGACCTGCTGATGGCGCCAGTCCAATTCGAAGTTTGGGGAAGATATTTGAGCGCAAATCGTATTAGTTTGAGAGTCGTTTACGCTCCGATGATAGCCGGATAGCTCCAAAACCATCGACGCCTCACATTCGCAGCTCTCGCGTCTGTCTATAGCAGATGGTAAACGGCTGTATATTATTTGACAAGATTCCTGACCTCGGAAAGGAAATCGCTCGTCTGTCGAACGAGTCTTCTTTTCTCTTTTGTGTGTGTATGTGTGTGTGCGCGCGCTTTGTTTTATAATAAATCAGTGCCGACTAGCTCAGTTTTCAACACTTCTAAGGAAGCTGGAGCAGCAAAGCTACGAGCTGGTTGGTCATGACAAGAAAGCACATAAGTTCGTTGCTCTGCGTGTTATCCCCATCATATATGCCTCGGCCTATGCATGCAGCTTCTCCCGGTCCAGGTCACTTACCGCCAGCGTGCCCCTCTGACATAAAACTTAACAGGAGAAAACAAAATGATCGGATATCATTAGCTCGCAAAAATCTATATCGACAAAAGAACCCCACAGAATACAGCTCTCTCGGCTGCTCAACAAAGCAAGAGACAATCCCACTCACCAGCTGAACCCGCGATCCCTGTGCTGGGAAACGGCGAAGCCAAACATAGATCCCTCCGGTCCCGTGTGCACCAAAGCAGTCGGAAGGTCCACGTTGAATGCGAACGCCGGTGGCGTTTGTACGAGCACCACGAGCACAAGCACGAGGACCATCGTCGTTGCAGAGGAGCAGGAGCGCGCCGTCGTGGGACGCGTCAGCGGCGACAAGTCCGAAGAAGGGCCCATCTCCGAAGGAAGCGACGACGACGGGCTCACGCGATCTTCGAAGGGGGAGGCAGCGAGGACTGCTCCGTGCCGAGGAGCCCGACTCTGACCGAGATCTTGGGCCCGGCACACAGAGGGTGGGACCCGCCAGGGGGACGCGGAGGAGGGAGCGACTCCGGGAGGAGGGGGAGAAGAGATCTTTTTTGGCCCCAGCAGCGCAGCATCTGTGTCGGCACGCTTCTTCACCCGCCCGAGGGGGGCGTGTGCACGTGTGTGTGTGTGCGGGAAACATTCATCATTCCGGCAGCCGGCTGGACGCTGGGAGGAGCTCTGGTCTGCTGCATCTCAAGTTCTCAACTCGAAAAAAAGATACCTCCATTGTGTTTTTATACGGCCTGGAATGCGGCAAATCGTTCAGATTGCTTGCACGTCACGTCATCGCACCATGCGGGTGAGTATTCCTGCTTGTTCTTGTCGAGCGAAGCGAACGCACTGGTGCGAAATGTGTGTCTCAGAATTGGTACGCGCTCAGCGGCGGGACCACCACAATGGCCGCTGATGTGACGTCAGTGTAGCCATGTATGCATGGCTCGCACTGACGTAACATCAGCTGTTATTTTGGTGGCCTTTCTGCTGAGTGCGTACACCTTCTGCAGCACACATTTTGCGCTTTCTAATTTGTTTCTCTCAGCATGAACAAGTAGGATTAGCCACCAGCAAGGTGTGACGACGTCACTTACAGGCTACATGCCATGTATACATGGTTTACACTGATGTCACGTCAGTTTCCATTGTGGTGGTCTTGCGGCAAAGCCCATATACCTTCTGCAGCACACATTTCTCACACCCTGATTTATTTTTCTCAACATGAACAAGTAGGATTAGCCACCAGCAAGGTGCGATGACGTCACCCACAGGATACAAGTCATCATGGTTTGAGCTGACATCACATCAGTTACCATTTTGGTGGCGTTGCTGCTGAGCGCGTACCTTCTGCAACACACATTTCACACACCCTAATTTGTTTTTCTCAGCATGAACAAGTAGGATTAGCAATCAGCAATGTTTCATGACATCACCTACAAGCTCACTATACATGGTTTTCACTGACGTCACATCAGTTGCCAGTGTGGCGGCCTTGCTGCTGACCGCTTACCTTCTGAGGAACACATTTCACACACCCTAATTTGTTTTTATCAGTATGAACAAGTGGAATTCGCACCCACCAGCAATAAGTGATGACGTAACCTACAAGCTAACTATATATGGTTTACACTGACGTCACATCAGTTGCCATTCTGGTGGTCTTGTTGCTGAGCGCGTACCTGCTGCAGCATACATTTCGCTTTACCGAATTCGGGGGGGATCGGTAGCCGAGTGGGCGAACGCATACCAGCTCGGAGCACGTGGAGCGAAAGCTCGCCCTGCAAAACCCAGGGATCCTGGGTTCAATCCCCGCCCCTGCCCGTTTCGATCTAATTGAGCATCGTACCGGCGTGCGGTCGTGTATCACTACTGCGTGGTGCACGTTAAAGGCAACAGGTTAGCGGTTGTACCGCACTGGCTAAATTGCTCATCTATAGCTGAGACACCAGACGACCACTGAGGCAGACTAACTTCCGGCTGTATAAACATGCACACAACACTTTTTTTCACCGAATTTGTTTTCCTACACAAGTTCAAGTAGGATCGACCACCAGCAAAGTGTAATGACGTTACATACAAACCATGTATACACGGTTTGCACTGACGTCACAACAGTTGACATTGTGGTGGTTTTTCTGCTGAGCGCGTACCTTTGACAGTATACATTAGGCACAACCTGATTTGCTGTTTTATCTCTGCAAGGACAGACGGGGATGGCTGCTAGCATAGATATAGTACAGGGGTGGCCATGCTGCGGCTCGCGAGCCGCATGCGGCTCTTCGCGTGTTAAAGTGCGGCTCGCGGCTCCCTCCCCCCCCCCCCCCCTCCCCCGCCTCCCTCCCGGCCACACGAGCACTTCCCCAAAAAGAGAAGTCGAACGCGTTTTAAATCGAAAGACAGGTTGCGATTTGGTAGGCTTGTGCTACTGCTACTTTACATACAGTTGGACTGCTTTTAACTCGGATAGAATGAAAATAGTTCTAGTTTCGTGTATTGCTCTGAACAAAAGTCCCCCCCCCCCCCACCCCCCCACCCCTCGGGTTTTGAAAGTTTCGTGGTTTTGTTTGCGGCTCTTAGGCCTGGTCAGCCTGCAGCCGCCCCTGATACAGTACATGAACTTTGCAGTTCAATTCCGATATTATAGTTACATTCGGTTCGTACCTGCATCTTTGAAGTGTTTGTGCCCTCGATTGTTTGCGTGTTACCCAGTGTGTTTCCATTTTTTTTTATTTCTGCGCTTAGTGTCAGCAAACTTTTCTGCACTGTATACCAGGAGCCGAGGCAGCAACCAGGGGCTTGCAGGGTAGACGCGCGTTTCCCTCTCCCTGCCATTTCCTTTCCCATTTTTTGTTACACCTACACCCCACGCTGCATTTTCCAATTACTTTATATGTAAGTATGGCTCTAACACAATAAAAATAAAAAAAGCCGTCATGAAGACAAGAGCATAATAGAGTTTGCCCGTACTTCCTAAAGAGGCCAGAAAATTGGCTGCTGCGGCGTTTTGGTCAATATCTCGCGAAAGCGAGAAAAATGAGCTTTGTTCTGAAAGGAAAAAGACCGCAAAGCAATATCGTTGGGTAATGTAGGGCGCAAAGGATATTCCAAAAAAATAGCGAGAATTAATCGCTCCCTTGTCTCTTCACTCGCGAAATGTTGAAGATATTTAACCAGATTTATATCTTGCTGCTGTTGGGACAACATTGAAGCCTTTCTACAGCAAACTCTGAAAAACGAAAAAAAAAAGTTTGGTACAAAATGTTTTGCCTTAAGCTTAAGCACGAGCGAAACCTTGAGCAAGCTGTGTAGTCTGTGTTTGTCTATCGACGCCCATATCTCTTTCGGTCATCATTTCACCAACTTCCTCGACCTTCGGGGCTCCATAAAGAGCCCTTCTGAAACAAAATTATTATCCTCTTCATCAAGTTCCCGAGTTCAGTATCATAACCTGCAGTTAACGATGGCTGTTCAGTTTACGTAGACTTGCAGAATTTCTGCGCCAATTAAAATATTGACCTAAGAAATATTATCGTTTTTACTATCTTTCTTTTTTTTTCAGTGGTATGAGCACAGATGTTGTCTGAAGGAACAAAATGTGATGAGCTGGATTGAGCAACTCGCATGAGGGTACATATAGTCAGTGACAGGTTTAGAGTAGAGGGGAGGCTCCTCCCACCCCTTTCCACTTCAGCAAAGCGAACGTTGGAAAGGAGGCGACATCCCCTCCACCGTTCGCTCTGCTAAAGCGGGAAGAGGTGGAAGGAGCTTGCCCTGAACTCTTAACCAGTCACCCTAATATTATCGAATGTCCGTGCCCAGTTTTGCCATCCCGTCAAGGCCGAGCATCCCCCAGTATGCTGCTTCTCAAATGGGGATCCACGAAGGCATTCTAGGGATCCGCGAAGCCCTGCCTCATCAGTAAAGCCCGGCAATAAAAGTTGTATTCTTTTCAGATCGAGAAGAAATGTTTCAGCGTTCGGGCGAGTTTTCGCGTGTGTATGTCACTAAGAGAAGTCAACCTCACTCTAGCCCTCAGCAATATCCATTTATTAAATCATCGTTATATTTAACTTATGCCTTTCCCCTCCTTTCACCACGAACGGTCTCATCCATTATCTCCGCCGATCCACAAGGGGTCCGCGAAACACCGATTGTTGAGAACCACTGCTGCACATTATAGATAAATCTCCACTTCAAAACCATCATTGCTTCCAATTCCTCCTAAACCTCGCAAATAAAGGAAGCCAAGCTACAAACTAACAAGCAATACCATACATAACTTTGACTGTGTGAATGTGTGCCGTATCGCAGGCCGCGATATTAGAGTGGACCAGGATACTTATTGCATGGCATTTGCATTGGGTCATTTCCCAGCCAGCACAGGCACGTAGGAAAAATTCGAAAGTTTACGCAGGAAAAAGTCGAAAGTATGTCGATGACCTCAGTACGTGTCGTCCCCAAGTAGCTTCCGCTACCAGTCAGTCAAAATATTCTCAATTGCTGAGGGTATTCATTTACTTTACACACTCTACAGGGTCTTCCACGTAAATTTAGCCAAAGTTTAAAAGTAATTTTGCGCGTTTTAGAAAGACGAAACCAAAGGAATAAGTTGGTTCATTGCTTGCAGCAAGTCAAGCTATTCTTCGTTTTTTGCCCAATTAACTAATTAATTAGGATTACTATATAGCACTGTTGAGAAGGCGCTGTTAACAAAATCAACTTTTTTCGTTTATATATATATATATATATATATATATATATATATATATATATATATAGAGAGAGAGAGAGAGAGAGAGAGAGAGAGAGAGAAAAATAAATAAAGGCGATAAGCTGAAGGGTCGAGGGATGCGGAGCCGCCAAAACGTGGCTGAAAGCATTTCAAGGTAAGAGATGCGAGCCGATTGGAGCATCTGACTTTGGGCAGTGTTTGCTGTACGTGTACGACGCTGTGAAATACTCTTCTTCGTTTGCGCGAAAGCCGCCACCGAACGACGAACTTCGCAGCGTAGTCTGACTGTACGAGAGCATCGCCCGCAATGTATTTTGTGCATTCCTTGTGTGCACGCCACCACTACGGAATACAACGGTTTCCCTTTCGAAAACAATATCGCACAAGATGCGTGCAGTAGTGGCGTCACAAGGGGGGTGCGGGGGGGGGGGGGGGGGGGGGGGGGGCGTACCGCCCCGGGTGCAGCGCTTCGGGGGGTGTCGCGACGGGCCACGAGACGGAGGGGGGGGGGGGGGGGATGTAGGCGGGCAACGAGCCGGGAGGGGGGGGGGGGGGGGGGGTCGCCGCTGGCCACCGCCCCAGGTGCCGATGACAATAGTGACGCCACTGCGTGCAGTGCTATCAAAGGTACGAAGGCGCGGGAGTTGTCCCGTGCTAAGCTTTGTTTGCACAAAAACGCGCCAAAAGAGCACCTTCTAAACCTTCTAAAGCCGCGCGCTCGAGTCCATGCCTCTCACATATGTTGCCAAAAACTGGTGTCTAAACGTATACATAGTTCTCACGTGACGTCATTCTAGTCGCCATTCCCAGGTACTAAGCGTCCCATTAATGCAGTGGAAGGTAGGTTTGCACGTGCCTCCGCGAGCGTCTCACATCGTGCTCTTTATTCTGTAGAAGGCTTTCCGCACGTGCAAAGGACGCCATTGCTGGGTACTGGGTGACGTCAGTGCAAGCTATGTATATATAATCATCGCCGTTGTCCATTCATTTAAGATGGCTGTCTCTGGGTGCATTTGCAATCACGAAGTCAAGGCAACACCAATCGCACGAAGAAGACAAATAAAAAATGTCCGTGTTCTCTCGACAAAGGCGAAGTTCCCCGAGAGGACGCCGACGTCGGTAAGTCCCGTGGGAGTGCCTTGTTGTTGTTGTTGTTGTTGTTTTTGTTTTTTTTCGGTGGTGGCGCCGACATCAACCAAAACGCGTTTTTTTGTTTTTTTACAGTGTGTGATTGCGCGTTAGGCAGGGATTTAGTTGAAACGACTCCGGAAGACAGCCATTGCTTTTTCCTATTAATTATTTTGAAGAAATGCAGTAGACTCATTCATTCAAATTCCAAGAAGTTACAAATTGTTTGTTTGAAATATCAGAAGTTGTAATTATCAGGCATTCGTATAGATATCATGCAAGATACAATTATGGTCTGGCATTTGAATGGCTGCACATAGAAAGGCAGATGTTTGATGATTTCCTCTACATATTCCTTCTGATCATAAACAGCTGAATAAATATCCACACAACCCCAATTATGATTATGACCGCACAAGAAACATTTGTGAAATGTATGACATAAGTCCATTTATCCCTCAAAAATGTTGTTCATTGTGAACTGTTTAGACTGCATATGACAACTAAAAACAAAAATTAAGTTTCTTCCTCGGGCCAGTAAGTTGTCTAATGTGAACTACTAAGCAGAGACACATGAGCAATGAAAACTGGCACCGCGCGGCAGTTTTCATAGCAATTTGCATGGACGCTGGGACGTGGACCAGTGCCATGCCGCCACTTCAGAGCGTCCGCGCAAGTTACTATAAAAATTTTCGTGTAATGCCTGTTTTCATAGCTCAAAGTGCCTCGCTTCAGTCCCGTTGAGTGCGTTTCTCACCGAGCACTGATGCACTGCGAAGAAGTGACACCCGCGGAAGCAAACTCCGTGGGTGTTGCCTCTCTGCAGTGCACCGGTGCTCGGAAAGAAACGCACTTAATGCTGCCGCTTGAACAAAAAGTATGAATTGCACGAAAACCCTGTTCGAATTAAGCGGCTTATGAATACGTTAAAAACATAAAAGGACAATTAAAATTTTAAAATTTGTTTGAAGTAGCGAGAAGTATGAAATATCTGAGATTGAATTATCGCGAGCCTACTGTGTCTGTTTACTGGTTTACAAAATTCAGAAAGGAATCAACTTGGAAGTGATAAGAGACAAGCCCTCACAGAACGTATTGGAACCAACAGGATACACAGAGGCGGTTTCACTAAAGTGTTTATTACACACGCGAGAGGTTCTCGAATTTCGCTTTCCTATTTTCATTTTGGGGAGTCATTCCTTTCTCAGTTTTATTTTGTCCGAGTCTTAATAAAAAAAAAATGCACCCTATTCGCCGTGGTAGATCTTGTAGTGGGGCAAAGCGCTGGATATTCTATTATCATTATCCAGCTTTTTGTACTGCGGTAGAGAACAGCACACCACCATCCCAGCCGCTTCGACAGCTCAGCGCCAAAAGTGTTTGTTAGTACGGCTCGTACCACGTTTTCAAACCTCAGTAAAATGTCCCATTACAAATATCACTTCACCAAATAAACACAACGCGTGAAACAGGCTTTTCAGCGCGGTACCTAAACAGCCCATGAAGCGAGCTGACGAGTCGAGGGATCCAAGATCTGCATGGGCTGTCCTACCCGCGAAGTCACAAGCGATGATGATGATAGTTAGAAAAGCGCCCCCTGTGGTTCGTGCATACCACCAATGGGGGAGTAAAAGGGTATCATGCAAGATTATGTCAAAAAGTACTTGTACTTGACTTTGAAAGTGCATTGCACTTATAGTACTTTACTGCAAGTACATTGCGCCCGGTGTACTTACTACTTTACTTTAAGTAGATAACGTCTCATTTACTGTGCACCTTACTTGAAGTACATTTTTATTTACTTTACTCAGCATTGATATATATATATATATATATATATATATATATATATATCGTTAGGAAGGTGAAGACGACGACAAGGCGTGGCACGCACTACCATCTCGCACCAGGCCCCACGGGCCGGCTCGGCCTTCATATACCATTCTATCTCCTGTCATCACCTGTCCTGTCCTCTATGCTGCCGACAGCATCGCCCTAACAATATATAACTATAATAAACCAAATCTCCTAAGAACTTCTATTTCGCGCACCGAAGGGAAGCTCTTTGGAGAAAACCTCCCCGGAGAAAGGCTCACATTGAATTCAATTGTAAGATGGCAGTAGTGAAACAAACGTTACAGGCGCTTCCCGTGTGTGCAGACGCCAGTGGTGGCGATTGACTTCTTCCAAAACCGACGCGCCCCATCGTGGCGAAATACCACGCAGTGCACTCTGGGAACTAGTTGGCCACTCAGTTTCGGTTTCGATTGAGCACCTTCATTTCATGCTATCACGCCGTGACCGAATGCGCCGCTTGCGTTTTCGATTATCTGACTTTTCACGAATGTACAATACACTCATTCTCGAGCGATACAAAACGAAGAGTGTGGCACTTTCCTTGGTTCCTGAAACACCGGATATTGTGCGTGCGTATGCAAACGTAGTAAGACGTGGCTTAGTCACCTCACCCACGAGTGCATCTTTGAGCTCACTTTCAATAATCCCGTCTAGTACCAGCGAACTACAACTGAAACTTGGTCACCTTGAGCCTTACACGTATTTTGCTTCCAAACGTCCGCTTCTTGTTACTTCATTGGGCGAAAAGCAGGCCGCATCCTCACAGGAGTATCAAAGTTGAGCCCAGTGTTGACGCATTACCTCACTACTGCAAAAAAGTTACTATGATGTCTTCCTCGTGTCATCATATATCGCCCACTCAAATTTTATGCTGATAGGAGATTAGGTTTTCGCAAACGCTGAGATCGGCTAGCTACGACGGAGGCCCTAACAAGCGTCCCCTACTCCTCGCTAAGCCTTTTTGGACGAGCTTTTACTGACGCCCAAGATCTGTGCCTGAACGGTGTGTCTGAAATTATCTCGGCATACTCAGTCAGGGAGAAAGCAAACACATAACAAATATTATGGCCATTAGCAACCGTCAAATGCGCTTTGAATAATTTCGTTCGTATGGCACACCGCCTAGGGGTTCACGCCCGTCCGGCGCACTTGCGGCGAACGGTGCGACATTCTTCACACAAGTGCTCATCTTTTGCTTTAAAACGGTTTGTATGTGCGAATGTGCCTCTATGATTGCAGGATAACTTTATGTGCATACGCGATGTTGAATATTAGTGGAATGCAAGCGGGTGGGGAGTTAGCTTCGTGCAGTGCTGCGGGTCAGTACAGATAAGAGATAAGAAGTGTGTTCCAATTGAGCTTTTCAATGGCGCCTCCAATTTTCACCTGAAAACAGTAATTGCAAAAAAATATATTTCGTCTATGATAGATAGATAGATAAATCGTCTTTATTCGACCCCGGAGGGTCGCAGCATCACAGAAAGGCCATTGGCCCGTACCTGAGGCCTGCGGTGCCACAGTATTACAGAAACTTAACACAACAGTAACAAGAACATTAACAGTCATGAAGATTTAACGCAAACGTCATATGGAATGGTATAATTCAGTCCGAAAAGGAGGTGTCCGTCACTGCCGGAGGCACAACAAACAAACTTCCTGACCAGCTGTAAAGGTGCGAGCTTAATGTATACAAACTTATTGGTCGCTACAGCTTACTCGTACACTAGCAAGATATCCGAGCTTCGCAGCGTCGAGATTCCCAGCACTGGCTCGTTCAGCTATATCTCGAAACGCTAACAGAAAGGCTCGATCGTGTACAAAAATACAAGCATGTGTTAAGACAAGCTATACGTCTCGGGCTTGTGCTATAGCTTCGATGTCTGGCCATTTAGGTTAGTTTAGAGACCAAAAATGATGCTCTCGGGACCAGAAAACGTGAGATAACGGCCGTAATAGTGCACGCTCTCTGTATGATCTCTTTTCGACGTGTCGATCGAAACCGAAACCATGCCACTCTTCTCCCTGGCCAACTAGTTCCCAGAGTGCAACGCGCGCCGTGTTGCATGCAGGGGTTTATGGAAGTAGTCCATTATACTCAAAGTACTACAGGGTGAAACAAGGAGACGGCAGGCTCTTTAAATCGACCGGAAAATTCGGTTTCTTAACCTATCGCGCTACGACTTAGTGCAGCGTTGCCCACAGATGGTGCATTTTTTTTTTTTTGTAAAATTTGCAAAGAACGAACTTACCTGAGGAAAAAGTAAAGAAAGAAAAAGGCTTAGCTCCTATGGAAACGCAGCGACGCCACCGGTCTTCAAACAACACGGCGCCGTTTCGCACGGGAGACGAGAGATGGCGCAACGAACGCCGCCAACGCAGAGCCGTTTATTGAGAGATTTTGGCCATACATTGGTTTGAATAGGCGAGCATCTCGGGGCCAACCACAGGCCGCGAATCAGCCCCTAGCGGTGGTCGTGTGCTCTAAATTTGTGACACGACTATAGACCTTTCCAAAAAAGAGCGTGTGGCCGGTGCCATTTTGAGTGTTCGTGCGAATGGCGCGTGCTTTGCTCAATTTCCTAAGCGACGAACACGCACGTGCTGGGCTGTGAAGATCGCACGCTGGACTGTGATTTTGTAAACATTGAAAAGGTCTATACTTCGTTTGGAAGCGCGAGCACGGAACCTCCGTGCGTTCAGGCTTTGCTCGAGCGCGCGAGCTGGGGAGAAATGCAAAAAGCGCTGGTCTCGCGCTTCTAGCTTTGGCTTCGCTCGCAGATAAAGTGAAACGAAGTATAATTTGAGCCGTGCCGAGCGGAACTCCGCGTCTCAAGACGCTCGCGCACCCCACCCTTTGCACTGCTTTCTTTCAGCCAGTCTCAGGACGCTGTTCTAGCAGTGCAGACAAAGGCATGGGCACGAGCGCGTGACTTTGGAAAGTGCCTCCTATGCACGAGGTCTCGTACAAACAAAAGCGTTTCGCAGAGCTAGGCTCACGCGCCTGTGCCTTTGTCTTCACTGCAGACATTTGTGAGATGGAGTAGAGGTCTCCTGATTGGTCGACGCTGTGTCACAAATTTAGTTTACGCTCTAAGCGTGGGGGGAATATTCGGCGCTGGCGGCGGCCTTTGCTCCGCCTATTGTCCAAACTCTCCTAATATACGGCTCTGCGCCAACGAACGAGCATACGCCTCACCCAGCGCAGGATAGCAGGCGAGCTCGGAGGCCGTCGCCTGAACTCCGTTCGGAAGCGTCGGCGGACTTCTTTCGTCCTATGGCACTCCCCGTACCAAAGTACGACCTTAGCTCGTTCGCTGGGAGTTAAACGCACCATACCGACGTCAAACGTAAGAAAACAGCGCGAATAACAGTCGCAGAACCAAAGACAGACGCGGTAGTAAAGACGAACTGCAAAGCAGACGACATCAGTACCCAGAAAAAAAAAACAGTCAAAATAACCCGACAAACCATTTTTTTAATCGATTATGTGTCCATTCAATGTGTTTTATTAGTAAGGATGATAAAATAATGCATTGCCAACTGATATCAAAAAAGCTCGCGCCGCTTTTGAGTCGAAAAGATTGTCTGCTAAAGAGCCGGCTCTCGGCGTCGTCTGCTCGTTCGTTGGCGGCAGTTGGCGTCGCGACCGCTTGCGCCATCTCTTGTCTCCCGTGCGAAACGGCGCCGTGTTGTTTGAAGACCGGTGGCGTCGCTGCGTTTCCATAGGAGCTAAGCCTTTTTCTTTCTTTACTTTTTCCTCAGGTAAGTTCGTTCTTTGCAAATTTTACAAAAAAATGCACCATCTGTGGGCAACGCTGCACAAAGTCGTAGCGCGATAGGTTAAGAAACCGAATTTTCCGGTCGATTTAAAGAGCCTGCCGTCTCCTTGTTTCACCTTGTATATTTTAAGTAGGTACCAACTACTCGCCCATGAAGCACATTCCTGGAGAGTGTACTTGCATTTTACCTGAGAGTTTCCTAGTATGTTACGGAGGACAGTAAAACTCCTGACTTCGAAAACATTCCCAAAATATATATCACAAACCTATTGTGTAATCCAGTTGACTAGTATTCGCCGCCATCAGTGAAAATAATCGAGTATGGTCAGGTACACCCCTGGGACTACGCGTTCCACGTTTTGAAATACCGGGTGTCTCAAATAGCGGCCAGGCTCTTTAAATTAACCGCAAAAGTCGGTTTCCTAACCTATTGCTCTACTAATTTGTGCAGCGTTGTCCACAGGTGGTGCATCTTTTCTATAAAATTTGCAAATAGCGAACTTACCTGAGAAAAAAGTAAAAAAAAAAAGAAAGAAAAAGGCTTAACTCGTATGAAAACGCAGCGAAGTCACCGGCTTTCAAGCAATAAGGCGCCGTGTGGCACGGGAGACAAGAGATGGCGCACGTTGTCGCGACGCAAACTGCCACCAACGAACGAGCATACGGCGCCGAGAGACGGCGTCATTAGCAGACGACCTTTTAGACCCAAAAGAGGCGATCGCATCATACGCTTTATCGTGCTTCTGCTTACCATCGCTATGGACACGAGCTAAGTGCAATATACCGGTGTTAAACGTCAAAGACAGCGCGGGTATCAGTCGCAGAACCAAAAACAGGCGTAGTAACAGCAAGGAAATGCAAAGCAGATGACATTAGTACCCCCCCCCCCCCCAAAAAAAAAAAAAGGAAAACTGTAGAAATAACTCGACAAATCATTTTTTAATCGAGTCAGTGTCTATTCATTGTGTTCTATTAGTAAGGATGATAAAATTGTGCATTCGGCAACTGTCATCGAATAATCCCGCGCCGCTTTGAGTCGAAAATATCGTCTGCTAATGACGCCGGCACTCGGCGGCGTATGCTCGTTCGTTGGCGGCAGTCGGCGTCGCGACCACTTGCGCCATCTCTGTTTCCCGTGCCAAACGGCACCCTATTGTTTGAAGACCGGTGGCTTCGCTGTGTTACCATAGCAGTTAAGCCTTCTTTCATTTTTTTTTTACTTTTTCTTTATATAAGTTTGTTCTTTGCAAATTTTATAGAAAAAATACACCACCTGTGGGCAACGCTGCACAAACTCGTAGCGCGATAGGTTACGAAACCGATTTTTGCAATCAGTTTAAAAAGACTGGTTGCTATTTAGGACACCCTGTAGAATCATGAAGGATTGTGTTGAAAAGTACTTATACTTTGAAAGTAGTGCATTTATTTAATTTATAATCGTACATTTGCACCCTCTAACATACTTACTCACTACTCTGCGTGAAGTGAATAATCTCTCAGTTACTTTGTACTTGATGTCAAGCAGGGGCGGATGCAGGAATTTCCTGAGGGGGGGGGGGGGGGGGTCAGATGTTAGTCAGCGTACCATTTGTTTAGGAACCCCCTCCCCCTCTCCCTCGTTTCACGCCCTAAATTTTACACATGCAGAAATCAAGAGGGGGGTCAGGACATCCGGACCCCCCCCCCCCCCCCCCTCTAAATCCGCCCCAAGCACTTTTTATGTGCAATTTATTCACCGCTGCTAAGCTACCGGAGTATAAACATTTCATAGTAAGTCGCTCCGTCCTTTACAGCCCTCGTTCCAATTACCTTTGTGGGCGTATCTAATTCTGACTTAGCCAAGATTGAAGTTGGCCCAGCAAGTACAGGCAGCCGCGGCTTGGGAAGTGTGCAGAAACTACCCGAGCTGCATTGCTTATGGTTCACACTGGCTTTTTTTAATTATCGTTCTATGGAAATTAATCATATTCTTTTTATCGTGCAACTCATAACGCTATGAAAAAAGTATATATATATTATATATATTATATATATATGGGTGGTTTCATCTCAAATCGTGCAGGCAAAAAGGGTCGAATTTTTAATTTCGCTGAAAAAAAATATATGTTATGGCGTCGTCTCTAAAAACGCAGTAGCCACAAACCGCAAGTTCCGTCGGATTTTTGTTCTCGACTTACGAATTTTAAGAGGCCGCGGCGGAAAGCAGTGTTTTTCACATCCGTCGTGGGTCGGATGTTTCGCTCGATCTCCCGTCGTGGATTTTCAGTCCACATTATATTAACTTTTTTAAGCACTCTGTGGGCACAGGTAAAACGCTATAATATCATGAAATAATTTTAGGCGTTTTGCTTTTTTTCTGCAAAAATGTCAAAAACGCCCCCTCGGTCAATTGTTGACGAAGCTTGACAATTAAATACTGGCGATCTACTTGGGTTACAGTCAATACTTTTTATGTCTATGGAGAGCCCAAAACACGCTCTTTATAGATATTATAAAATGATTTAGCTGTATTAAATATCCTTAGCGGGACGTTTACGTTAATGTTATGCGAAAACCAAAAAGTACCAATTTTAAGATCAATTTTCTCAAAAAACCCATTTTTTATTTTTTTTATTTTTTGTTAAAGTGTAGATATGATAGTTGTCTACTCGAAAAGCAAGTCGAGAAAGTGTATATTTTGTTTGTATGTTCTATATTTAAGCATCAATATCGTACAAAAACGTGTTTTTACGGCTTGAAAGGGACTTGCGAATTGCGCGTCTTCACAAACTTTGAAATATTTTTACATTTTTTTTTAAAGCTCCCACGTAAAAATGAAATACAGTAGTTCCACCCTGTTATATTTATTGATCATTTAAATTTTATTATAGGCGGCAAGCTACATTGGAGCAGTTCAAAAGAGAAAGCGACACTCTTAACAGACCAGCAGGCGTCGTAAATTTTTAATGTATAGAAATCGGCAGACGTCGTATTGATTCGGGGCCTTCATTGGCCTATATTAACGTCCCGCCCTTTCGGAACCACCAGATGGCCACGACCTTTCGCGCTCGTTGTGTTAGATAGGACGGCCCGTGACAGTAAAGCGAGCAGCGCACCCTGTGTCACGAGGAGTGAAATGGTACGAATGTGTCGTTGACGCGGCGAACAGTGACGGCCACCCAGGAGGAGTCAGTCAGTCAGAGTATTGCAGAAGGGAAAGCAAAGGAACTGTTGCCTGGGAGGATGAGAACACCACGGCCTTACAATATCGACGGTCAACAACAGTTCTGCCTGCCAAAACAACGCCGCGTGCGAGCTAAAACTGGCGGCGCGGGCACGCATCAACGAAGATGGGCCGGTTTCGTTAGGGATGTGGGAAAATGTTGAAACCAGCCATCCGTGCACGCGTGAAACGATACCGCGTATTTGCCCAAGCTTCGAACGCCCTATCCTAGAAATGGCCGTGCTCTGCAAAGTGGTTGTCCTGTGCTTGTCCTCCGTGTTTTATTCTTTCAATTTTATGTACTCTATCTCCCTCCGCGGAAATCCGATAGCACCGAAGGGTTATCTCTTTTGTTAACAGCAAAGCCCGGAGACTAGCATCAAAAACGAGCGTGTTGGTAAATATACTTGTGTCTATTCTGCCCGGAGACTAGTTGGGTCGAAGTCAGCCTCCTTGTCAACTATAACCGTTTGTGAAGAGTGGTCTTCTCCCGAGATGAAACGTTAGCGCCGGCTGACGTGTTCTTTTGAAAAAGGGAAGGGGAAAGAGAAAGTTTGAGTAACTGCATTCAGTAACTACCTCGAAAGCTCCTCTCACGATATGAAGCTCGAGGCATGTTACGTCTCGGTTACCTTCTGGCGCACCGCTGCTTGAAACTATTCTTGATTTTGTTCCGCACAGCCCCGACGGATGTGCGGAACAGAGTGAAGAATAGATTCGAGCATCATCTGGACGCCATCATCCTGCCAGGCTTCAGTGTCGTGGGACTGGACTCGGCGTCGGTCAGTTAAGACTTTTTTTATTTTATTTCGTGAGTGTTTCTTCACTCCGCTGAACTTTGTTTCTCGGGTGCGGTTCTGCTGAACTTTTTTTTTTATGTTTCGTTACTAACTGTTTGTTAGCATTGTTTACTTGTTTGGTTTATTTCTTCATGGCGTAGCGGCCTGACGGTGCTGTAGAGAGCGTGTTCGCACGCATTTGGTTGTGTCCCGTTTAGGGAATGCCCGGAGGAATTGGTTTTTATTCTTGCCGCGTGCGGCTGAGTTTTTCTGTCTTAATTATTTTTTTTTTCCTTTACGTGTCGTTAACTTCTTTGTCTGACTCTCCACCAGGCGTGGACCTATCGCCTTGCCACCGCTCGAACCTAAATCTTTTATTTTTTTACCGCAATTTTCGTTAAGATCGGAGTTGGGTAATTTTATTCTTATTTATTTATTATTTTATTCCCTACTCCTTCTCCGTGACAATCTCTCCGTGTGTTTCGGATCGTTTTTGTGTCATCACTTTTGTGTATTACGGAAGTGAAAGGCCATTCCCTGGTGATCTGTGCGATGTGCGGTGAACAAACCCTAGCGTTTGGTTTCGGAAAGAATGGTATATAATAGATCAATGATGTGGTGATTTTTTATGTCTTAGTAATATGACAGCTAATAGCTAGTCATGGTAGTTTACAGTGAAAGTTTTATAAATCGAAAAAATACAACGTCTGTGCCTCTTCGATATTGAAGGTCTACTAGGCCTGCTGATTTGATTAGATATGTTTCTCGTGGTTTCCCGCTCTTTTCAAAACATAAATAACTATTCAATACCACAAAATGCGTTTATAAGTGATTACAAAACGCAGACGAAAATTCAAGAAAACGTTTTTACAATTCATAGAAGCGCACGTCTTTTTTTGTCTGACTTAGATCTTGCAAAACGAAGACGGCTTTTTCCGATATTGAGGCTTAAATATAGAACATACAAACAAAATATACACTTTCTCGACTTGCTTTTCGAGTAGACAACTATCATATCTACATTTTAACAAAAAATAAAAAAAATAAAAAATGTTTTTTTTAGAAAATCGATCTTAAAATTGTTACTTTTTGGTTTTCTCATAACATTAACGTAAACGTCCCTCAAAGGATAGTTAATACAGCTAAATGATTTTATAATATCTATAAAGAACGTGTTTTGGGCTCTCCATAGACATAAAAAATATTGATGTAACCCAAGTAGATCGCCAGTATTTAATTGTCAAAGTTCGTCAACAATTGACCGAGGGGGTGTTTTTGACATTTTTGCAGAAAAAAAGCAAAACGCCTAAAATTATTTCATGGTATTATAGCGTTTTACCTGTGCCCACAGAGTGCTTAAAAAAAGTTAATATAATGTGGACTGAAAATCCACGACGGGAGATCGAGCGAAACATCCGACCCACGACGGATGTGAAAAACACAGCTTTCCGCCGCGGCCTCTTTTAAAATTCGTAAGTCGAGAACAAAAAATCCGACGGACTTGCGGTTTGTGGCTACTGCGTTTTTAGAGACGACGCCATAACATATATTTTTTTCAGCGAAATTAAAAATTCGACCCTTTTTGCCTGCACGATTTGAGATGAAACCACCCATATATATATATATATATATATATATATATATATATATATATATATATATATATATATATATATATTGGTGTTTTCATCTCAAATCGTGCAGGCAAAAAGGGTCGAATTTTTAATTTCGCTGAAAAAAGATATATGTTAGGGCGTCGTTTCTAAAAACGCGGTAGCCACAAACCGCAAGTTCGTCGGATTTTTGTTCTCGACTTACGAATTTTAAATTTAAAATATACTTATTTCAACGTTACATTGACTAACTTTATGAAGTCAAATCCGGCTAAGTTTTGGAGGTCGATCCTTCCTAAAAATGACATTTCCCGCAGTTTTATTATTGAAGATGAATGTGTCACTGATCCCGTAGACATTTCGAATGGCTTTAATGCACATTTTCAGTCCGTATTCACTGAAGATAACGGTTGTGAACCTTCCTTTTCTTTCAATCTCCCGTGTTTGTCGTTAGAAAACATTCCCATCAGTACTTCTGGCGTCCTCCATTTGCTCCTAAACATTGACTGCAAAAAAAGCGCAGGTCCCGATGGTGTTCCTAATTCATTTCTTCGCCGTTACTCTCTTTGGACATCGAGATACTTGGCCTTAATCTTCGAGAAGTCTTTCTCTTCTGGAAGAGTTCCTAAACTTTGGAAATCAGCCAGAGTTGTTCCCATCTTTAAATCTGGAAACAAACAGAGCCTTCTCAATTACAGACCTATTTCATTGACCTCTACCTGTAGTAAGCTCCTAGAGCATATAGTCTACTCCCATGTTTCCGAATACCTCGAATGCAATTCAATGATCTGCCCACAGCAACACGGTTTCCGTCGTCATTTCTCAACCATCACGCAACTACTGGAATTCACTCATGATATCGCCACG
This sequence comes from Ixodes persulcatus, assembly GCA_013358835.2. NCBI lineage: Eukaryota > Metazoa > Arthropoda > Arachnida > Ixodida > Ixodidae > Ixodes > Ixodes persulcatus. The sequence goes on from JABSTQ010010847.1 coordinate 38,531, forward strand.
ACTTTAAACAATAAAGGACAGGTTGATGCCATATTCATAGATTACTCGAAGGCATTTGATAAAGTTTCTCATTCCAAACTACTGTTGAAGTTAAAGGTCATACTTAAAAATCCCCTTTTACTCGACTGGATCACTGATTATTTAAAAGACCGGTCACAGTTTGTTTCGTATGGGAATGCTAATTCATCAGAAGCGACGGTTAGTTCAGGTGTTCCGCAAGGATCCGTATTAGGGCCCCTTTTATTTCTCCTGTATATTAATGATATTGTAGATAACATTCCCGTTAAAGTTCGTCTTTATGCCGATGACTGCGTCCTATATAACGATATTCATTCGGCTAATGACCAGTTGTTACTTAATGAATCCTTCGCACGCTTCTTCAATTGGACCAAGCAATGGCAAATGGAAATAAACTTTGAAAAATCTGTGTTTATGAAATTTACGAATAAGAAATCACCTCTCGTTTTTAGCTATGGCATTGATAAAATAGTACTAAGGGAGGTAAGCGACTTTAAATATTTAGGTATTATTTTTACTTCCAACCTTAAATGGGATAGGCACGTCGACTATATTTGCTCCCGCGCCCTCAGAAAATTAGGCTATGTTAAACGCACGTTAAAAAATTCGTCTAAAGAGGTAAAATTAACCGCTTTTAAAACTCTCGTGAGGCCGATTTTGGAGTACGGTTCAGTGGTCTGGGACGTTCATTTAAAAAAGGACATTAATCTCATTGACTCTGTTCAGGCTAAGGCTATCCGATTTATCTCCAATCGATATGATCGACACTTTTCACCTTCATCCGCTTTGCCAACATTAGGGCTAGAATCTTTATCGTTAAGGCGAACTATCGAGCGATTGAAGTTTTTACATAGAATTGTCAATAATGTAAGTGGCATTGAATGTATGAAGTATATTTCCTTCTCAAATATTTCGTGCACTAGGCGTTCCCATCCCTTAAATATTGTACCCTTTCGTTCTCGCGTAAACTGTTTCAAAAATTCCTTTTTTCCGCGCACTGTTGAGCTGTGGAATAGTATTGACGGTTCTACGCGTATGCTCCAGTACGACGACTTTGTTATAAAACTCGCGAAAGTTGACTTCCTTTGATGTTTGGTGTTTCTGGCGAATCATTTGTTGTTGAATATGTTCTCGTTTATTGTTCTCTCTACTCATGTTTTTAGTTGTGTAATCCACTCCTGCAATGACCTCAACTGAGGTCGCAGTATACATAAATAAATAAATAAATAAATAAATAAATAAAAAAGAGGCCGCGGCGGAAAGCAGTGTTTTTCACATCCGTCGTAGGTCGGATGTTTCGCTCGATCTCCCGCCGTGGATTTTTAGTCCACATTATATTAACTTTTTTCAAGCACTCTGTGAGCACAGGTAAAAGGCTCTAATACCATAAAATAATTTTAGGTGTTTTGCTTTTTTTCTGTAAAAATGTCAAAAACGCCCCCTCAGTTAATTGTTGACGAACTTGGACAATTAAATACTGGCGATCTACTTGGGTTACGTCCATACTTTTTATGTCTATGGAGAGCCAAAAACACGCTCTTTATATATATTATAAAGTCACTCAGCTGTATAAAATTTCATTTTCGGTACGTTTACGTTAATTTTATGCGAAAACCAAAAAGTACCAAATTTAAAATCGATTTTCTCAAAAAACCCATTTTTATTTTTTTTTATTTTTTGTTAAAATGTAGATATGATATTTATCTACTCGAAAACCAAGTCGAGAAAGTGTGTATGATGAGGCTCTATAAGGACGACGACATTAGTGGGTGTCGAACCACAACGCACAGTACCAGGTATCGTGTACCCAAAGACCTTTCTTCACCCGCAACAGAATATGGTAGAATCAATGAGGATGCTGCTTTACAACTGTACGTGGAACATGGAAAACTGCACTGCGCGAAAGTGCAGCTTATTAATAATATGAAGGAAAGATTTCTAGCAGCATCCCCTGATGGACGGCTTGGAACAAATGGCCTCGTTGAGGTAAAGTGTCCCCGTTCCAAAAGATTCTTGAAGCCTACTGAAATCGCAAAGGAATATGAGGCGAAAAATAAGAAAAAGATGCCTGGTATGAAAGGTCCAAATCACCACCCTAGCTTCTACTACCAAATACAAGGGCAGTTACAGAGTACACAAAGAGAGTTTTGTGATTTCGTTACTCAAGGACATTGATATCCAACGTATTCAGAGGGATGACACCTTCTGGTCAACCAACATAGAGCCTTTTCTACTCAAGCTTTACATGGAAGGCCCGACTTTCGCTGAAATTCCTCACGTAGACGAGTTGTCCGACCGAATAAACTGCCATTACTCCCGATTTGGGAATCTCTTGATCTTCGTTCGTAGGCCATAGTATCATGAGATCGAGGGGTGTGGCTCTTCGCCCGCCGAACATTGCTTCGGCGGGTGTTTTTACCGTGTAAGATGAGACCGTCGCGTGCTGCTGGAACAAGAACCTGGCGATTCTTCACTGAACTGCTTCTTCCGTAAGCTTCAAGAGGGCTTTCTTCGTTTCGCACACCATCTGTTCTGCTTGCCCGTTAGTTGCAGGATGGTATGGTGCACTAATGTCATGCCTGATGCCGTTTTATTATTATTTTTTTTTCAAAAACTTGTTTATTTTATTTGAAGCAAGATTTGGCGCGTTATCAGAGAAAACTATTTTCGGTAGGGAAAAAGTAGGAAAAAGAGAGCGTAGAACGCCAATGACGCGTTTGGGCGTCGTGGCAGGCATCGTGTAAACTTCCAACCACTTAGAGTACGCATCGACCATGACTCCGCAGATGCGGATACGTTTCGCCACCCACCGACTGAATAGTGGATTGTTTTCAGTTACTGTCATGATGGCACTGTACTCGAGGAAGACTTCAAGTCTTTCCACAAAGTTAGCCCAGGTGCCAGCACTTTTGTCGAAAGCGGTAAGTGTGGCGGTAAGTGTTCGAAACGTCGATAACGTCGGTAGCCACGTGCTGTGCTTGACACTGGACGCAAGGCAACGTAGACCAGTTGCCTTGCGAGGTTTTGGTCGTCTGTATCATATGTTAGTATCTGTTCGTGCTGTGCTTGACGCTGGACGCAAGGCAACGTAGACCACTTGCCTTGCGAGGTTTTGGTCGTCTTGTATGCAGGGGCGGATGCAGGAATTTCCTGAGGGGGGGGGGGGGGGGGGAGGGGGGGTCAGGTGTTGGTCAGCGTACCATTTGTTTAGGAACCCCCTCTCCCTCTCCCTCGTTTCAAGCCCTAAATTTTACACATGCAGAAATCAAGAGGGGGGTCAGGACATCCGGAACCCCCCTCTAAATCCGCCCCTGCTTGTATGTTAGTATCTGTTCGTGTTCGGCTAGCAAGTAGGGAAGGCAATGGCGCTACTTTCCCAGGACTCAGTGACTTTACGGTATACAACCCCTGGAAATTTTCAGAACCCCCTCAAGCGAAATGAAATCTGTTCAAAAGGAGACAAGGAACAAGTCGAAGAAACTTGTTTATTTTACATTTTTGAAACGACTGGCTGCGCTCCATGTTGCGTCTGCTGTGGGAAACCACAGGCCATTTTCTCACCGTTCGAAATTCCCGCCATTCGAGTCTGGTTCTGCGGAGCAAGTATGTCATACTGAATTAATCTCATCTGTGCATAGTTGGGTGGTGTCCTCCCAGCTTTGTCGGTGTGTCTGCATATTATGTCTCAAGTATTCAACTTATGGGTAATACCCAACGGTAATACTGGTAATACCTCAATGTTCGTCCATGCACGCAGCCGCGACTTATATCCGAGGCTACCAAATTCTTTATTCAAAAATAACTAGTTTTGAAACTCTATTGGCAGAAACTTCAAATGATAAAATTGAAAAGTGTTTTTACACTAGTTGTGTTTAGATAAAGTAAATGGATAATTCGTTTATTTCAAAATCTTCTGTAGTACAGGAATCTCACACTAGAGAGCCGGGGAAAAAAAATACAAAGAATACGGTGTTTTGTTTATTAGTTCATTATTATGTTAATCTTTTCACGCACTTTCTTTATCCGCCGAAAAAACAAATTCTCGAGTTTTAACATCTAAGATATAAACAGGGGTATGTTAGGAGCTCTGTATTAATTTATACAATATAAAAGTACTCTGAGGTCTGATAAAAATAATTTTATTTAGAAGTAAAATATACAACGTGCTGTCGTGGTCGATGAGTCGTTGAGCTGCGGAGTAACACAACAGGTAATTGTACCAATACGCTGCTCCCGTCGTGTTGTTTTTCTTGGTGTTATTGCAAGTTCAACGCGTGTTGATACTATTTCTTGGAAAACAGTTGGGGACTTTCATCTTGCGATCGCCGTCCCTTCGTGAAAACTGCCGGTGAAAACATCTCTCAGCTTTGCAGCAACAACCCACGCGGCTAAAGAAAAAGAAAAAAGATGCGAGCTACCATTTCGTAAGGAAGAAGCGATTCCCTGTCGGCTTCTTTTGCCTGTCTTTGACTTCAATTTGGTGATGGCGTTCTTATTTTAACGGGGCACGCCAATAAATCGACAAAAAGCTGCCTAAAGCCGCGTTACAGTAACCGTCATTCGTGCCGCCATCAAAACCTCGAATTACCGTAGCGGATAAAGCGAACTCGTCACTTGCGATTCCAGCTGGTTTCAGCATTTTGTGCAACTGCATTCGCGCTCGGGACAAAAGTCGCTAGCTTGTGCCTTTGTGCAGCTCCGAGACTTTTTGGGTCTATTGTTTTCCTAGAGTGCTCGCCTATGTTACTCGAAGCACCGGATTTAGCCCGCGCGGCGTTGCACCGTAAAATTGTGCGATCAGCAACGTTCGATTTAGCGGCGCTGGCCGTGGTTCACGTGCGTCGTAAACCCGGCGTGTTAAACGATAGCCTTGGCGAAGAAACTAAGTCGAACCGTGTGCGGATGCGATGATGTAGCAGGCTTTTGGAGGTCGAACGCTTCTTTAAATTGCCGCTGTTCTTTCTTTTCTTTTTTTTTTTTACGTAGAGGGTGAAGGTTTTCGCTGCTGTTTCGCGTGATGTGAATGGTCCGGATCTGACTGACGTCGAGCGCCTCAAAGCAGATCTTCGAGGCTGCGGGAGACTGCGGGCCAGCGGACCGAATGACCGAAGCACAGGAGCTGTCTTTCGCCATGGCTGCGACCAACGGCGGACTGGACGGTGGCAACATCTGCAGGGATTTCCTGCGCAAGGTACGGTAGTCAGCTTGAGCAAGTGAATGGTAGCTTGCGAAGGTAGATCGCTTTGCTGTCTTGTAGGGGTCATGAAACGAAGGATTTGGGAAGAAATCGGGTGTGAAGATAGATGGTGCCCAATGCGGAATCAAATATTGCACCCTGCATGCTAACTGCTTGCATTGTAGAACTGCTAGTATCAAGTTTTGCTAAAGGCATTTGCAGTGTCTTTCGCATCACGTTGAATACCTAGCATTGCGGAAAACAAATTCTGCATGAGGAGCACACCACTCCCTTGCAGACAAATTCCAGACACAAACCTGAAACATTCTCATCTTCCCAGAATTTATCAACAGAAATGAAAAACAGCGTGTAACTGTTCATGACGAAAGAGATAGTTTAGCATAAGACAAAGCAAACTAGGCATCAAGTATTGACAGTGCGAGGTTGGTCTGCCTTTCTCATATGGGGACACTGGTTCACGCTGTAGATAAGAAATTTATCAAGTGCAGCATCTGGGGTCTTCAACATCGATCATGCAGTAGTGATTGCACAAAACCGAGATGGTTCAACGCTCATCCATATCGGTCGGGAGTGGGCATTGAACCGAGGATCCCTGGGTGCTCCTGTGCTGGCTTTGACTCCACATGCTTACACCAATGCATGCCGGCACAATGCTCACCCAGATCTAAACGAGCAGAGGGGAGGATTGAACCCAGGATCCCGGGGTTCAGCAGTGCGAGTTTTCGCTACATGTGCTCCTAGCTGCAGAACAGTGACATGCTCGGCCACCGATTCCCCTACTGCGGCGCATTGACAAAACACAGCCACCAGTCTCTCGCGACATTAGCTCAGCATTGTGCTTGTGCACATCCTCTTTTGTCATTGACCCTCTATTTTTGTGACTAGGTCCTGGCAACTGACTCGGGTTTGTGCGTTGCTGCAGCCTCTTTAAAACTTGTAGTCACAACTCCCTGTCTGTGTAGGTTTGCCACAGGGGCAGCCGCTGCAAGTTTGTCCATCCTGACGGGCAAGAAACCGAAGAGGCGCGACCGTTGGTCGACGCCGTCTTCTGCCACGATTTTCAGAACTCGGAGTGCTTCCGGCCAAACTGCAAGTTCCTCCACTGCACCCGTCAGGTGCGTGGCAGCAGCGCTGACCTTCTGACTAGGCTGACTGCATCTAAACTCCTCGTGTCAATGAAAGCAGGGCTGGGTACAGATGCACCACAAAGTATTCCAGAATACAAATACTGAGATATGTGCGTTTTAAGGTAAAAGTACAGATATTGAGGTGCATTTGACTTTTATGTAGTGGGACATTCCCGAAATGCTTTGCCAAAAACGTCAAAAAAGCATTCCGGAATACAGGTACAGATGCATTGAGAAATAAAGGTTTTCCCAAACTGTTGTAGGTATGGAGGGTGCAGTATGTGAATGCTAGTGCCTGTATTCTTCTCTTTATGTCAGTTCATTCACATCCCCTTACCTCAGCTGCTTCATCTATACACAGCTACCATCCTGAATGCTGCAGCAAAAACCATTGTAGCCTCCGGTGCCTCACACATACTGCAGACCGACGACTGCTTGCCATGCTTGACAAAAGGCATCTGCCCGAAATGAATTGTGTTTTTGCCGTGAGGATGTGTCCCAATTTGAGATGCACTTTTACGGTAAGAGGGGATTCTGAGTGGAGCTTATCCTGCTATTCTTGCAAGTGAGCATTCTTTACCCAATTATATATATATTTTTTCTTTTTTTTTTTTAATTTTGGTGACTGATATCTTATGCAACTAGGCTTCCCCCCACGTAGAGGGGGTTATGTGGCAGGTGCATATTACGAATTCTGGGACCCCTTGCACCAAAAAGGTGGTTTTCAGTTTATTGTACAAAACCAGTTAATTTTAACTCTAAGAAGCATGTGTCGCAGAAAATCTCGTTGGTGGGACCGGAAAATCCTGATTGGTCGATAGGGCCATAACGTCACAGCCGCGTGGGACGTTACATGCGAGGTCATGTCGCATGACGTCGCATGTGACATCACGTCACCATCGCAGTGATCGAGTTTGATGAAAGTGCTCAGAAGAGGGGGGACAACTGTTGTTCAGGTATGCCACAGAACAAGCGGGATATGAAGGAAATCGCAGCGATCTCGACTACGATGAGTGAAAGTGCCAAAGTGTGGTGTGTCTCAGTGTGTGTGTGGTGAGGGAGTGAGATACTTAATGCGCATGAACGTCAAAGGAACAAGGGAACAAGAAACTTCGTGGTGTGTACTGAACAGTGAAGTACCGAAAAATCCAGTAAGGACGCCCACCCAAAATGAAGAGATAAAAAGCGAAAAACATGGGGTGGGCTATCCTTGGGGATGCCGCAGCAAAACTTTATCGAAAATTAATGATAAGCACCGTTGCACCCGCTATAAGCCACATGACGCGGGAACTGATACCGCAGATCGCGGACATTGCAAATTAGCATTTCACGATGTGATAAACACTCGGGAATTCGCTACAAACTCCTGTGTCACGGGAAAGGATACCGCAGGTTGCGGACGCGGCAGATTCGCGTCTCGCGGTACGAAGGACCCGCGGAAACCAGCCGAGAACTCTCATCTCCCGGGAACAGATACCACAGATCGCGGACGCAGCAGATTAAAGTTTTATGGTGAAATACACACGCGGGGACCCGATCGCGGACGCAGCAGATTAAAGTTTTATGGTGAAATACACACGCGGGGACCCGCTACAATCTTGCGCATCACGGAAATCGATATTGCGCGCGCAGATCGCGGACAAAAACGCGGGTATCTGATACAAACTCGCATGTCACCGAAACAAATACCGCAGATCGCGGAGGCAGCGGAATAGCATTTCACGATGCAATATACGCGTGGGAACAACTCGCACGTGTTACAGCTGGAAATCAATATCGCGTGCACAGATCGTGACAAAACACGGGAATCCGCTACAAACTCTGGAACGATACCGCAGATCGCGAATGCAGTAGATTCGCATTTCACGATGCAATATACACGCAAGAACAACTCGTGTGTTACGGGAGTTGGTATCGCGCATACCAGTGCCACAGATCGCGCCGTTGATGCGCAATTCCCGCCGGACATAGCTTGACGTCCGACGGGAATCGGGGGGTTGGCGATGTTTCGGAATTCTTATGTTACAGATAGTTAGCCAAAAAAAAAGGGATGGGCGATCTCTTGGGGAAGGGCGTCCTTATGGGATTTTACGGTAGTGTTGTAGAATGTGAAGAAGATCACATGTGATAACAAACATTGAGAAGAAAGTCATACTGTGGAGAAATAAAAGAGCCTTGTGTCATGAGAACTAGGTCGTTGTGCGACTCAAGAGCATGAGAAGGTGACGCGAACGGGGCCCGATGACGCTATTGCGTTCCACTCTTAAAGGCGAAGCTTAAGTGTCCTCCAAATTTTTCGACAACCAAATGTAACGAGACAGCCTGGCAGAGTATTGCGAGACAGGCGATATGTCGCAAATGTATTTCACTACCGAAATACAAATGCATGTTTTTAACAGTGTCTCGACACAGAGGTACAGATACTCAAAAAGCATCTCTGAGATACCATCGCGACACTGTCCAGCCCTGAATGAAATTAGCTCTACGGTGCCTAGAATGCTTTCTCAACCGGTGCATTTACCGTCCCATACCGCCCATGCATTGAACAAAAGTGGTCACGAAGTGACAGCAAATCATTTTGCGGGAGCCGACATGTCATGCTGTCGAACGTTGTGTTCTCGGGAGTTGGTTGTACAAGTTCCAGCAAAGAAGACGAGGGTCACCGCCGTCGCTGCGTCTTGTCTCGTGTGTGCTTTGGTTTCTGTCGGCTGTTGGGCTGCAGAATGAGTGCCTGTGGCATGCACCCTCGCTGTGTTTACCACTACAGGGATCACGGCAGGCGACAAAATGACACATCTGCGACGTCGTGGGCGACAATTAAGGGACCACAAACGAGGACGCTGTAAACACGCCTGTCAGAGACGAGCTCTAGGTGTCACTAAATGGAGTAGTAATGACGACTGTCGAGGGAGGCATGTTAAACAAGGTTCGATGGCTGCTCCAAATATACCGGTGCTGAGCTTTTTCCAGTCTTTTTTTAAACTAATGATTCAGCATCGAGCTAGGGAAAAGCCTTCGTTTGTGGTAGTAGAGCTGCCGACAAATTTGATTTAACTCTGTTGTAGTTGTACTAGTCTGCTTTGTTGCCCATTGGGTTCACGGTTCCTCGGGCGAGCCATATCAATTAGACCCAGTTTACGCTGGTTTGCACTGGTACGGCAGAACATCATCGATGTAGTTCCGGTTGATGCGCATTCCCATTTGCCACGTGCGTGGCCGCGGGCCCTGTTTCAACTCCCGTAGCCATGGCCGCAATTTCGGGCTTTTCTGTAGCCATAACCGTATCGTGCAATATCATTAGTTAAATTTAGTGCGATGCCACTATCAGTCACCTGGCAACGTGTTTGGTGCCACCATGAATGAGTCACTTCGTATTGCGTTGGGGTGTCGCGTGACATCAGGTCGTGCGATGTCGTGTGACTAACGGTACAAAGCCACGCTGTCACGTGTTGTCGTGGTGTAAAATACATTATTAGAACAAAATATGGTGTAACACTCTAACGTTCGTTGAACTGGGATGCAGAGAAACACACTTCACATCGTTCTCAGTGAAATTGTTTTTGTTCCAGGAAAGCATGCTTCATATGCAATGGCCATGATGCATCAGCACTACCGATATGATGATGACGATGAGTACAGTCAGGGCGCCACCTAGCTGTCATCACAACACGTCGTTGCATGAGCATGTTGCGTGGAGTCACGCTGTCCACTAATGCATTCTGCATATAGGACGTTTGGGTTGTAGATCGAGGGAGCACCTTAGTGGACCCTTTTCATAATTGCGTGCCATTTCCTGTCCATCATTGTTTGGGCACATACTCCGGGCATGTATTGGACATGAGGGCTGCATCAGCATTCGGCGAGAATTCGAATCCGATTGCAAGCTTCGTGCCCGAGAAATGGTGACCGTCAGTGTTGCTCGACGGAATTTTGAAAAGGGTCTACATTTGGGTGTCGCGTGCGGAGTAAGTCGAGAATGTGGTGAAGCAAACGCCAAAAGGCAGACATCGGCTGAACCATGGTGCCTGGAACGCGTCTCCCGAGTGGCGGGTTTATCACATCGTAGAAAGTTGTCGCTTCATTTCCGCTCGACGACGTCGTAGAACCGTCGCATTGTCGCCCGCCGCAACCCTGGCAACGTCACGGCGGCGGTGGTGGCCGTGGCAGACGCCCGACCTGCCACGGGTCGCCCTCCAGCTTGACACTCCTCGGAAGCATCGGCAGCCGGGAACCCGCGACGACGGCGGCGGCACTCGCATTCGCTCCTGCTTTTTTGCTGGGACTTCTATAGTCAGTTGCAGCTTAAGAAAAGTTTTCGACGGAAAGGACGGCTGGGAAGGAGGAAGCAGACGGAGCGCTGTCTCCTCCTCTTTCTAGCGTTCCGTCTGCTTCCTCATCCCTAGCCTTTCTTTTCCTTGAAAACTTTTTTTAACCTGTTGCCACTACAGCACAACTGCCAGGATCGTGACATCCTACAACAGGACCAGCGGGTGGCGGAGACATCATTTGTTGCCACTTTGGTACCACTTTTGTTGTACGGTTAGGATAGGACTCTAAACGTACCGGTCGAGGACGCATTGTGGGCATCGTGGCCAAACGGCACGCGGAGCGCGCGAGAAGGAGGTAGAAGAAAGGCCGACAGGTTGCACTGCCACGCAGGAGGAAGAGCTGTACCGGACCACAGGGCGCCTGCCTTCGGCCCAGGGGATTCCCCCTCCAGAGCCCCCCACGGTCGTGGGCATGATCCCCCCCGTGTGCAAGGACTTCCTCAAGGGGGACTGCCGTCGGGCGGGCCGCTGCAAGTTCCGCCACCTGGGAGAAGAAGAGCCCGAGGCCAAGAGGAGGGCCCTCGACGAGGACATGGGCTACCGTGTGCTGCAGCAGGAGAATGCCATCCTCAGGCGCAAGGTGAGGCAACACTTTTGCCCCCCTCGCTCTTCGCGTTGCGCTTTCAGCTTGGTGCGCGTTTCGTGGAGGCTCGGTGGGAGGGGAAACGACGTTGCTATTGGGAGTATGCTACACAAACGACGGCATCCGTGCTGCATCTGCCCGATCGGGCCTAGAGTGGCTCTACCCGCACCTCGTCCCGCGGCCTCTTGGCCGCGTTTGCGCCTTCCCGCGGCCGCATTCCTCAATCTCCATCCGGAGTAAAGGTTTGGCACCTTCTCATTGGAAGGCGTATCCACGTCCAACTTTGCTCCGCGCACCTCTCGCATCGTTCGACCCGCAGGAGTAGCTCGGAGCTTGAATTCAGTTTCGTCCCCCGCAATGGGTGACCGGCGTTTGAGCCGGAAGTTTCGTCATCCGAAGCGAGGCACCACGTGACTTCACGCTTCCGGTTCGTCCGGTGCCGGTCGTGGTTCGTCCAGCTGCATCGAAAGCCCTTCTTGGCGTGGTAGCCGTGCTGTATTCACGGTGAAAATGGTTCACATAGGGTGCCTTCATGTGCGCTTTGCTTGGGGTGATGACATCTGGCCATTTTGTTTTGAACGTTTTTTTTTATTATTTTTTGTTCTGAAGCGCGTGAAAGAGCGTATCCCTGCACGCGCTCGCGGCGCTGACTGTGCTACGGCGACATTTTGTTTCATGCAATTTTTTTTGTATTTTCCCTGTGAGTGCGTGCTGTCGGCATCGGGTACTACAAACAGTGGCATCACCCTAAACAGAAGGACATTGAGGCACTCTAGGTTCACAGCTCCGCGGTACGTTGTTCTAACGCAAGCCATAGAGGGCATAAGATATTCCAGTTCCCAAGTGGCCTGTGACAGACAAACGTCAGTGACCGTTTATGCGCGGCCAATATTGTTACAGGCCAGTACAACGTGGTCTCTCTTTCTTCAAGTAGGGGCCGCGGGAAATAACCATATCTAAATATTTTCGCACCCACCAAAGAGGTCTCTATTAACCCGCGAAGGGGTGAGCACTACTTGTCGTTCAAGGGCATCCGCCAGAACGCGGGATGCGATTTCGCAGGCAATCAGTTCATGGCACGACGTTTCGTCGACACACAGTGCCATCGCCAGGCTGTTTAATCGTTACATCGACAGCTCGGATTAACTTTTTCTGTTATGAGCCGCCGCAGACTGTTCCCGCGAAGCGGCGTGAATGGGGGGCTTGCTATAATATCAATAAACAAAAGGACAGGTCAGCTTGCTGTAATATAAAGAAACAAAAGCAAATGGGCAGCACCTTCATATTGACTGATAATAAAGCGGTAGTACGACGCTGCGTTGCTCATACCAAAATCGGTGCTCGTTTATACATGCTTTCTTACTCGACATCATTAAAAAAACGGGGGGGGGGGGGGGGGGGGGGGAAGGAGGGGAGGGGGGGAGGGGGAGGGTTATGGTAGTTCACGGTGGACAACTTAGTTGAAGTACCAAGAACGCGTGACTGTTAAAAAGCAAGGATTGTAACGTAGTCAGGTGTCGTCGAAACTAACTTTTGTACGGAAGTGGCGTTTCGATCGCGCGAGAAAACATATTAGCTGAGTTTGAAACGCCGTCTGACCGACTTCTTTCCCTGTCTTTAAAGGGAAGCTGAAGCGGTTTTAAATATGAATAAAAACACCTAAGCCTAGTTAATGAGGCCTCAGCAATCACGAATAGCGTATTCGTTTGGTTATTTTCTGCGCGGATTAACCGGAAAAGCGCCTTCAAAGTAGCACCGAAGCCACGCCTCTCCGAAGCAGAGGGAAAGGGGAGAGAGGAGGAAGCCCGTCAGCCGGCGTCACAAAAGGACCGACTGGGGGACCCCGCCGCGGCTGGCCGCGCTTTCCTCGTAGGCTGCTCTAGTGTCTTTTCGAGCCGTCGTCATTCTGCCGCTGCATAGCGCCTGCTTTGATCCGTTGACCGGTCATGCTATTCACTCAATCGCATGACATGTTGATTGTTCTCTTGTTTGTTCACGTGTTTGCAGAATTCTCGTGGCACCGAACCAACTGACTAGTGCTGTTGCAGGATGCCGTACTCATGTGTAGCCGCCAGCTTTCACGAACAGCGCTCGTCGCAGTTGTTCTTCCCGCTTACCGTCTTTTCCACTTCGTCACCGAGCTTTTAAAGGGGTGGGTGGGTTTGAGCAGTACACCGTTTATTGTTCGAAACGTGTTTCGGACGGCGCATATGAAAACTATATACGTATGGGTTTGGGTCTGAAGAAGTCTCGCCTGAACCCGACTCTCTGTCGACCATCTTTGAAGGTAAGAAGGCAATTCAGCGCATTAAAAGTCACAAGCAAAGGGGGAAACGTAACTAGGTAGGAATTGTAGGTCGACTGTTCTAGAAAAAAGCTATTATGTTATTATACTCTGTTTCACCTTGTGTTGTACCGCAGGGAAGGCTACAAGCGCGAGCTCCTTGCTCTAGGGCACATCTCGGCGGCACAAGCTCTCGTGCACTAAGGGCAGCTGCCAACGCTATGAGCTCGCGCTTCTTGCCTTCGCTGCGGTACAACATAAGGTGAAACGGAGTTAGAATTGTGCAGTGTGCTAGAAAAGCCGCGATCATTTAGCCGAGTAGCGGGTTTCTACTGGCTCTCTTGTGTTAACCGCCTTATATTAGTGTTTTGGAGTTGGTTTCTTATATTGCTGAAGTGACCATATTTTCCGGACCGACTCCGGTCCGGGAAATCTGGGAAACAAAAGAAAACAATCTTGGGTAGCCCAAGATTTTTTTCTTTTGCCTTTTATCTACTCGGCTACCCAGTCACTTGGGAGAGGAGGGCTTGCTCTAATAAGTGGTCATGCAATTCATAATGCGACTTTCACGGTGCAACTTGTTTTAGCATAAACATTTTTTTTACAGTTGCTGACATTATTTGAGGTCACATATTTTTTAAACGTAAACATAAATTTTGTTAAATTTTTCTTCCAAAGGTTCATATTCTCTTCAGGAGAGCTTTTTGGAAATACAAAGCATGTGACCTTCTCTTCTGAATTGAGTTCTTTTTTTACAAGTTACGCAGTGTTTTTCGTATAAAGATTGTGTTATGCAATTATTCTTTGTGCCATAGAAATGCGATCGGACGATGATAATGCTTGGTGGTGGTGTGATGCAGTCAACAAATCTTGGTAGAATTATGCAAATATAGAGGCCCAGGAAGCTTTCACGATTTTGACATCATTTTGGCATCAAATTAAGGGCTGCCGGGCACACATCTCCGATTTTTCTAAAGCTATAATGGCGTAATAGTTTGTGGCAAACAAACTAAACGCAGCGGAGGGTACCGCTATCACAGGGATGGACCTTCTGCGCAGTTATTCGCATAGTGCGCAAGGACATGGAGGTGGCAGAACGGTGACCCTGTTTTATCACCCGTCTCATCTCAGCGGAAGCTCTCCCGTCGCTCGAAGCCGATTATACTATCCCTTCAAAGTTGAAACCACTTCAGAACAATGCAGCCTGCACGCTTACGCGTCCAGCAGCTGGCAAGCACGAAGGCCGATGTGTGCAGAATTCTTGTCCTCGGACGACCGTTTTGGGGAGGGTCACGCTAATCCGGCTTGAGGCGTCCCGTCAAAAGCACTCCGTTTATTGTCAACGTTTTAGGTTACAATAAGTAGCAGTCAGTACGTTCCTGATGGTATGAAGCCGGCTATGTCGGCGCCCGCGCAAGCGGTTCCTCGAGTCTGCGTTTATTACTGCGGGGGGTCATTTTCCTACTTTGCCAACGGCTGGAACGCGTACTTTGTCACGTCTAGGGTCGTTTGGACACATTCCTCTTTCGGATTCACCGAAAGATTTCGAAAAATCAGAAGCCGAACCCGATATACAAGAGCAGAAGACCCGGCGCCCGGCTACTTCCGCAAGCGACGGAGCAAGCGAGAATCGAGATGGTCCTTTTATGACGTAGTGGAGCGTCACGCGTCACTAGCCAATGGCGTGCCGCTGCGGCGATCGCTTCTGATTTCTTCGCTTTTTTTCGCGTTGAGGGATTATTTTGGGTCGAACGGTTGTGACATTTGGACTCAGCAGGCACAAACACGTCAGGATCAACCCTTAACTCATTTTTTTCGAAAAGCTCTTCAGCTTCCCTTTAACTTTTGGTTGCATCAAGATTTTCTTGCCCAGTCTCAGGTGTTCTAACAAAATGAGAAAAGTACGCCAGACCTCCGATCGGGCATTTCTGCTGGCCGCGTCCCTCGGCTTACATTTGCACCTATTTCAGTCGGTGATGTGGTCTAACGTAACCATCAAAAATAAACAGAACCCAAATGAAAAACGCTGGCTCAAAAGGAAAACGAAACATCTATCCTGAGTTTTCATCGAAGATCCGGAAAGCGCGGTGCGAGTGCAGCTTCCCGCCGGCCGCACTCGCTCTGCGCTTTCGTGGCCGTTCTCGATGCTTCTGCGTACCGGTTACAACTTAACAAATCCGTAGAAGTAACTTGAGACGTTCAGAAGTGCGTAAGTCACCCAGCAGCAGAGGAAGGTGGCCCAAATTGACTGGGTTTCAACACCCGCACACGCTTCCATAGCCTTCATGGGGCTGCGTTGGCTGCTAGCTCCGAACCGGAAGTGAATAATTCCCAGAGTGCTTTGCGGCTGCTGCCATACGCCGGTCACCTATTGTGCCGCCGGGCCTTTTGTTTATCAGCGTTATAACGCACCGTTACAAAGCGTTTGTACGTTTGACAATCCTGTAAGTACTACGGGACAATGTTCACCAGTGCCACAATCATCTCGGCCCCAGGAACATCTGCTTGATATGCTTCAGTGCACGGGGGGAATGTGTTTTTAATTTCGAGATCTTCCGTAAAAACATTAGCACCGACTGCAGCCCTGAATGTCTTGTATTGTGCCGTGCTCGGGCAGGCTGACGTCGGTTAGAAATTAAGGTTGGCTGCTAGGAGCAACGTTCGTGCTAAATGCTCCTGCTGGAGCTGCACCGCGACACCACTAATGTCTTGTCGCATGCTACCAATATTCACTGACAGAGTGAGAACAACAGGAAGGAACTTCTGCTGTCCTGCCTCCAGCGTGAGCTTCCCACCTTCGACGACGCTTCAGGCTCTCGTGCACCTCGAGCGCGTGCGCGCGCCTCCGAAACGCGAGTGATATGATTATCATCCGTGTTTTTGCACTGCCAAGCATGTTTCTGTTGCACGAGTGGTAACTAGTGTGCGTTTGCCGCACGTGTAATTTTAAATTTTATTTTTCTGTATTAAAGTCTTATTTTCTTAAAAGTTTGTTTAATCAGAGAAAAGCCAAAGTGCACCACCGCGATTCTCTAGCGATCCAAATCTTTTTAAAGTTTAGCAATTTCGTGGTTTTTGATCGCACTCAGCAAGTTTCTTATTGAAACCGTGTTTTTACTCTCGGCAATTAAAGAGATGATTGACTCGTTAAGACGGAAGCTTGGGGAAGTTGGTCATTCATATTGACGTTACAGCGCACTAGATCACAAAACAAGAGACACACGAAGAGACAAAGAGGCGCTGACTTACAACTCATGTGAATTCTTCTTCACGACACTAGTTTCTAAACAAGGTGTAAAGTTGGGCGAGTGTGTTGCTGGTCATATTGAATGGGTCAAAACAGCACAGAAAGATGAAGGATCAGTAAGAGGAAACAGACAGACACGGCGCTGACTTACAACTGAATTTTTACTTCTGCGCCATTCAGCAAGGTGTTTTGTCGGCTTGATGGGAAGATGACATGTTATTGGGTTGCTTGTATGTTTATCTGGTTTCAAGTTTACTTGCTGAATGGCGTAGAAGTAAAAATTCAGTTGTAAGTCAGCGCTGTGTCTGTGTGTTTTCTTTTACTGGTACTTCGTCTTTTTGCACTGTTTTAACCCATTCAATATTACTAGTTTCTATACCAGATCAATTATAAATGAAAACAAGGAAAAACCAAAATTCTTCTCATAAGCCACTGCGATTATCACACTAATTATCCTAATTCTTTTTCAGATAGCGTTAGGGATGGGCTACTGACACAATTATCTTCTAGGCACACAATCATCTCTGCC
Organism: Ixodes persulcatus; assembly: GCA_013358835.2. Taxonomy (NCBI): domain Eukaryota; kingdom Metazoa; phylum Arthropoda; class Arachnida; order Ixodida; family Ixodidae; genus Ixodes; species Ixodes persulcatus. The sequence continues at coordinate 55,844 of JABSTQ010010847.1, forward strand.
TCTGTTATTTCTTTGGTGAGCTGGTTCCTACTCTTAGCTATGATGGTGCATTTCTCGTAATCTGCCGAGCACCCGCAATCCCTGCAGTGGAGTCTGAGATGTCCAGGAATGACTTTGTGGGTGTTATAATGTTCTCTTAATCGACCGTTCAGACACCGGCCTGTTTGTCCGAATATTGCCTACCACGCGAGGGTGGAATAGAATAAACCACACCTTCAGAGCAAGGCAGAAAGCTTGTTCGGTGTTTTTTTGTGCAGCCAAATTGACGGTGTGTCGAGTGATGTACTTCCCTACACAGGCTAGAGAGCTTGTTTGGTGCTGAGAAGGAAATGTGAACGTTAATGCGGTTTCCTATCTTGTTAAAGGGTCACTGACACCCCCCAAAATTTTTTTTCCCTTTTTTTCAGGCGATTCATCATGGTGTCGGAATACTACCCAATTAATATTTTGCTACAGAGTTGCATATTTATTGAATAAAGCCAAAAAACGCAACTGCTCGAAACCGAAACTCCCGCACCTCACGGAGAAGTGGAGAGGATAGAGTGAGTGGCGGAAGTGACGTGGCTACACCCGACCGTGCGTTTTTTTGTTTTTTTCCACACATAGCAGACGAAATTTGTTGCGGTATCCGTTCGCCGTGCGATTCCTTTGCAGTTATGTTTGTTCCGCTCGCTGTTTTGTACTTCAAGATGAGTTGTTTTGTACATTTAAGTGTTGGCAATTAGTAGTGAGTGCCCGTGGTGAATTCCCGTGATCGGCTCCAAAAAGAATACTCCCAAAATGTTGCGTGAAGAGCTGCCTCACATTTCCTGCCTCTGAAAGTGGCATTGTGCGGCAGAGTGCACAAGTTTCCGAATGATCAATGGGTTGGGATCAATGGCTGACTGCAATTCCTATAGAACAGTTAAGCGAAGCTCTGAAAGCGGAGGCTACCCGATTCATCTGCTCCTTGAATTTTGTGGAAAGTGACTACATGGAGTTCGCAGGTGTCAAAAATGGAATCCCATACCATTTAGTTCATCGACGTATCGTTCACAACAATTGTTTTTTTCAGTGATAATTGTAAAAAAAGAAATATAAACATCGCAAAATGCTTGACAGAAAAAAAATGGTACACCCACACCAGGGATCGAACCCGTGCCCGCTGCGTGTGAAGCGGACGTCTTTCCACTGAGCTACTGAAGGAACCCTTCCACACGTAATAATGCAGCCGGTCGACTGTATGTCGGAAGTTTGCTCCCGATTTCCCTTTAATACATACATTCCCGGCTTGAAGTCGGGCAGCACCACGCATAGGCCACATTCGCACCTCGTAAAGAAACCGTACGCGTTCGTATTCAACTCGAAGTACGCACTTCGTGCTTGACGTTTGAGCGAGCGATGTCTTCAGCCACGAGAAGGGACGACGGCTCGGCGACGTCTTCGTGCAATCGGCTTTCTGGTCGGGCGTGTCATACGGGATGAATATCAGTTCTTTTGATCGGTCCAAAATTTTTCTTTCAAAGGAAGACGGAATTCGCCGGTACCGCGAACGACAGTTCTGAAGTAGAGGTCCAACGCCCGTCGTCCGCTGCCATCCACTAGTCCTACGATACGCGAAACGACGCCATGTTGAGAATTATGCAGTGAACGCACAGAATGCTTCCGGTTGTCTGTGCTACCTTTTCTTTTCAATCAACGTATTTGCAGCTTTTTGGAAGCCACAAAAAATGGGTTTCATATTTTTTTCTATTTTTAGTATTGACTGTGTGCCTTCAATGACCTACGACTTTGATTAAATTTGGTGGTCGCGTCGAAACCTTAGAAAATGGCCCGTGATCATGGAAAAGAGGGTGAGCGCGACTCAAACCGGCCAGTTCTCAATCGGCAGTTTTCGGGCGGAAAGAAAGCGAATTTCGAGCCGGAAATTGTGTTCTGGGTAGTTGGGCTCTCATATGTCACGTACAACTAAAAACCTCGGCAAGCAGTCCCTTTAAGACCGTATGAAACCTTATGTATGTAAGGAATAACAGCTGTCTTTTTCTATTTATCCCTCAACTCATATTTTTTAGGTTCATCCTTTCTTATTTTTTGAAGATCTGCCCTAGCTGTTAATAAGTATATAGAATATCCGACCGATTGTGACCTAGAAAATTGTGCATCAAGGTTTACTTTGAAGGCATGATGGCATGACTTGCTAGGGGCATTGGTGAGGCATAGCTTTACTAGGCCTCCTTTTACAAGGTTCCAATCTGCTGACTTGAACTGAAGGAAAGGTTTCTTTCCTCGTGTTTCGTACATCCAGCACACATGATTATCTAACAGAGTTGACCATAGGTCCAAGAAGCGTTAAGCACCCTTCCTTCAGAAGTTCATGCGTTAATTCTAGTGATTTTAGACAGTTGTTAAAATATTATACGACATTAGTTACCTTAAGCTGGAAATCAGTGTCTGAACAATGTAAGAAAATTAGGTAGTCGTCAATGAAGCAAAACACTTTCACAACTATAAAGTTATCTAGACTAAAACCACTATAATTAACACATGAGCTTCCGGAGGAAGGGTCCTTACGCTTCTTGGACCTACGGTTAACTCTGTTAGATAATCACATGTGCTGGATGTACGAACCACGAGGGAAAAAAACCTCTCCTTCAGTTCGAGGTGGTGCATTCGAAGCTCGTGAAAAGAGGCACAGGACAGCTATGCCTCACCAATGCCCCTAGCAAGTCATGCCACCATGCCTTCAAAGTAAGCTATGATGCACAAATTTCTAGGTTACAATCGGCAGGGTACCCTGTATACTTATTAGCAGCTGTAGCAGATCTTCAGAAAATAAGAAAGGGTGATCCTAAGAAATGCAAGTAAAGGGATAAAAAGAAAAAGACAGCTGTTATTCCTTATATACATGAGGTTTCACACTTTGTTAAAAAGATAGCAACTCACATTGACTTTAACATTGCCTTCTTAGCACAAAACAAGCTGTCTTACCTGTGTATGAATGTAAGTCACTCGGCGCACCATTAATTTGGCTGCACAAAAAAACACCGAACCTGCTTTCTGTCTTGCTCTGAAGGTGTGGTTTATTCTATTACACTCTCGTATGGTAAGAAATATGTCGGACAAACAGGCCGGTGTTTGAACGACCGATTAAGAGAACACCATTATAACACCCGCAAAGTAATTTCTGGACATGTTGGCATCCACTGCAGAGACTGCGGGTGCACAGCAGATTTCGAAAAATGACAGAGGCAGAGTGCCCAGAAGATAATTGTGTCAGTAGCCCATCCCTAACGCTATCTGAAAAAGAATTAGAATATTTAGTGCGACGATTGCAATGGCCTCTGAGAAGACTCGGGGATTTTTTTCCTAATTTTCATTTATAACCGATCTGGTATTTAAGCCAGTTTCGTGAAGAGGAAGTAGAAATGAAAGAAGAATACACGGGAGCTGTAATTCAGCGCTTGTGTTTGTCTCTTTGTGTATCTCCCGTTTTGTATGTAATTATTCGACTCACCGTGGCGATTGGCCCCTTATATTATGTCCGCCTGGCCATATAACTAGCCTGCACAGACCGCATTAATGCAGTTTTCACAGCTTTTTTTATTCATTTTTTTTCCAAACAATTAGTGAAGCTTAAATAATACACCTCATATTTTATGATCTGTTGCAGGTTTAGACTAGTTGGACAAGCTCCTCCCACAAAGCCCTCCACTCTTTCCACTTTAGCAGAGAAAATGCTGTAGAGGAGGTGAGTGGAGAGGAGGAAGCCATCAATCGTGGCAAGCAGAGAGCTTTGTGGGAGGGCCTTGCCCCGCTAGTCTAAACCTACAACAGACTGTTGCTTACACCTTTCGACTGCAACTCGGGCAATTTGGCAACAACATTGGCTCAGGCTTACTGCAACTACTTTTCTGGCACAGGTTGTACACTTTCTTGTTATGTCGACAAATTTTAGAGCGCAGCCTCTTAGGTGCGCAATTCCGGCTTGAGCGGCGTCGCTGTCGCCGCCGGCGTAACTGTGACGTCACAAGGGTCACGAGGTGTCAGGGGGTCACGTGACGTCATGAGGGTCACACAATGTCATGTGACCTCACATCACGCGTTGCATTATGGGAAACATTCGATGATGCAACGCGCGGGGAGGAGCAGGAGGGGTATACCTTCCCCTCAGTACCGTTCCCTCCTCCTCCTCAAGAGCTGTGCTCTAATTCGGCGTTACAGGGAGTTGTAAACTGGCTTTCATTTGTTTCTTACTAAGCACTGCTAGCAAAATTGACCCGACCAGTGTTGCAGCTCTGGCACGTATGGCAGCAGACTGCTTAAAACCGAAGAACCGCAAGCGTCTACGAATGGCTAAAGAAGGCAGCCGCCCTTACCTGTGCTTCAGTGGCGGAAGTGCTGCGTCAGTTGCAGCAAATTGCGCCATGAACGAAAGTCTGCCACGCCTCGTGCCAAAATGTTATTTTCACTAAGAATTGTGCCACACTTGCGCCGAGATGGGCTTAAAGCAAAATAAATATGGTTTTATTATTGGTCAAGCCTAAATTTCGGAGAAGTAGAAGGGAAAAAAAGATTGTACAAATATGTATTTCACAGCGTCTCTACTCACAATATAGTTTGTTTTGTCTTGGGGCGCAGTCAAAGGCTCAAACACCTATACTAAAATCGCAAGTTACGGGACATTTCGCTACACTTGATTGGTTTAGCCAATGAAAGAACACGTACAGATGACGATTGCCATGATATTGCACTTTGATGCTGCAAATCAACTGGCCAGAGCCTTTGATGCTGGGCATCAATGGCTCTGGCTGGTTGATGCGCTGGCTGGTTAATTGCCGACATCATCTAAATATCCAGACAATGTTGTCGATGTCAGGACTTAAGAGTCCTGAGAAAACTTAGCAAAATAGTAGGATTGCCGATTGGAGCTACTGTGATAAAAACGTAATGAGGGCCTTGTACTCCTGATAACATCACTCTATTATCATGTCCGCCACATGCCTTCAGTTCTGTGGCTGCGGAGTACTGTGGCACTTGCGTCGCTCGTGTCACCCTTCTCCTCTCACCAGCATGCGTGCATCGAGCTTCACCCCTTTGCATTGGAGTGCTAGGAGCAGCGGCTGACCTGGGGGAGCGCCCGGCTTAGTGCAATAGGCACTTAAATTATGCCCAGGATTATTACAGGTCGACCTTCTCTGTCCTAATTGTAAGATAATCTCTAATTTAAAAAAAAAAAAAAAAAAAACAGAAGAGAAAGGGACAAGAAAACATGGGTCTATGTACAGTGTCCCAGATACCTTGCACCAAACTTTACAAAAAAAACGGAGTGCTCTGCAAGAGTTCAACCAACTGTATGTTACTATAAAGCGTTATGGGAAAGTGCACAATTTTTTTAGTCTGTCTAGTAGTCTGTCTAGTTAATTTGTTAATGAAGACTAATTAGCTAATTTTTTATTTATTGGCTTAAAGGGTAACTGCAAAGAAAAAAAAGTGTTTTTTTAAACAGCCTAATTGGGACAAGCATGTCACAAAACAAATGTTCCGCGAAAAAAAATAATTTTTTTTAGCAATATTTACGCCACAGGACGTAATTTAGTCGGAGTCAGCCCCTCTCCAGATTTGAAACTCCCGCTCTTTCGACCCCCGCGGAGGAGAAGTACGCCCCGCCCCTCACTCTCCTGACGCAGCGTCTCGACTTCCAGTGAGATCTGGCAACAACGCACTTTAAACCAGAAGCTGCGCTGGCTGCGCGGTCTGCGAGCTCATAGCGAAGACGTGACCGGAGAAGTACCCCTGTGATGTTCGCGGAAGACGGAAAGTATCATTCGTAATCGTCGTGTGGGCTTTGAAAGCGAAGGGAGTCACAGGGTCCACGAGTGCGCAACCACAAGCCAAGGTCACGACAGCGCTGCATTGACTTCGGCGATCTCGTTCTGTTTGGTGCAACACGGCGATGCGACAAAGAACTGAAACGTTCGTGGTGTGCGTGGTGCGGTGCTTCGAAGTAGACACCCACGCTAACACGGAGCGCAAATTGGTTATTGTGGTGTTGATGTTTAAAGGGTTCAGTCTCGTCGTCGTCAGCTGATCCAGTCAAACTGGTCCGGGAGGACGCAGCGAGCCTTTTTAAAAGTAAATCTTCCTTCGTTCTGTTTCAAAATTTGGAAGATTCCCGACGCATACCGTGAGTGAAAAGCTGCGGGCGTTTTCAACAAAATTACGTTGTTTTAATTGAACAATGAACTCCGAATTGTCCTAAATCTGCCGTTTTTATGCTTCGTGTTGTTGGACTGCGTTTGCACAGCGACGTGTTGCGCTCATCGTGCGGTGTGAATAAATTTGGGCAAGATTTCGTACCTGCCCACAGATGCATGAACTGAGACCATTTTTTACGTAGTGAACACAGTGCTTTTTTTTATTTTATGTGTCTAGTCGCGGACGTTCGATGCACCCAGTGCGAATCTCGACGGCCTCCGGAGCGATATGACGAGAACGTAACTGGACACGTTTGTCGCTACGCGAACGCTTCACTGCCTCCAGCCAAATAGCATTCCTTTCGGGGCGACATGGCTGCTGGAAGGCTCGCTGTCGGGATCACTCATCTGACATCTCTGAAAAGTCGGCATTTGCACGCTCAAGCAAGCAAGCAAAAAAAAAAAAAAAAAGCACGCTAAGCAAGCAAAGAGGAAAACGAAAGAACCGCGCTATGAAAGCCAAAACCCCGCGTCGCTTCCTATCACTAACACCTGCAACAGCTGCTAAACACACACTACTTCACTTCAAGAAGTCTCACTCAAGCACCTGGGTCAGCACGAAACACTGATCACTTCGGCGAAACGACTAGTCGAGGTAGGCAAGACAGGCGGGAGCAGAGACTTCGGCGGCCATGAAAGAATGGCGAAGCTTTTGTTTGTTATGGTATGAATCCAAACGGAAGTGCCCGTTTTGTAAACCTTTTGTAAAGAATAGTAACTTTCCTCACATGGGTTATTCTTTAAACGTAAAAATATGCCGCTCAAAAGGAAATTGCAACATATAACAAAGGTTTAACAACCAAAATCTAAGCTGTCAATCAAACTCTTAGCCAATGAGAAGTATAGCAGCCGATTGGGATTGTGACGTCACGAAATCCCAACTTCGTGGCGCGCGATTTAAAACAGACGAAATAGCCGCAAACTAAAATCGGTCTGACGCAATAAATATTGCTGTGAAAATTTTTTTTTTTTTTCGCGGAAAAATTGTTTTTTGACATGCTTGTCCCAATTAGGCTGTTAAAAAAAAAACACTTTTTTTTCTTTGCAGTTACCCTTTAAGAGTCGAGGTGTGCATTGGAAGGTCGTAGAGTGCATTGAAAAACACCCAATTAAGAGGTTTCCTACACAATGCACTTTGTGCGCTTCTTTTTATTAGCCTAAAAAAAAAAGCCTGTGAAATATGAAAATAGACAGCGTGCCTGCGCGTCGCACTTTCAGCCCTCTCAAACATGCTCTGAAGGAACGAAGCCCACCTTAGCACTGTCACGCTCTCTGAGACTGGGCTTCGTGTTGGGGGTAGTCTCCGAAAATAAGCGCGAGCACCTGCTGCCGCAGAGCCCTGTCAGCCCTGTCTCAGACAGGGCGCCAGTGATAAGGTGGACTTTGTTCCTTCAGAGCACGTCTGTGGGCGCTGCGGGTGCGTTGTCGTGTGGTCTTTTTTTTTACATTTCGTGAGTTTTCTTTTTAGGCTAATAAAAAGAAGTGCACAAAGTGTATCGTGTAGGAAACACCCCAGTTGGATGTTTCTCAATGCGCTCTACAACTTTAAAATTCGCACTTACCTCGGCTCTTAAACAAATAATTAAAAAATTAGCTAATTAGTATGAATTAACTAATTAACTAGGTGTACTAAAAGAAATTGTGCACTTCCCCAAAATGCTTTTAACAACATACAGTTGGTTTCACTCTGGCAGAGCGCTCAGTTTTTTTGTAATGTTTGGTGCGAGCTATCTGGGACACCTTGCATATTTCACTGAATGCGGTATTTGCAGTAATTCCCGTGCAGCTCTCGATAGAAACAGCAGCAAACTTTGACGTAACTCTGGTTCCTACGCCGCCAAAGAGCAGTGTTGCCTTTAAAGCACAACTCTAGGCTTTTATAATATTTTTGGGTGGTTGTTTTCGCAGAGAGTCTCGAGTTTGGCATGTTCGTTAAACTTACGGGACACATTTTTATTGGTTGACATGTGAGCGGATATGCTGGTTCTTGCTGGCATTTTACAGAAATTATATTTACAGGCTAAACAAACTACTGAGTCAAAAATGAGGAGGGGGGAGAGGATTTATTTCATGAAGTGTTGCGCTATGATTCAATTTTCAACCATTTTTTAATATCCATTGTAGATGAAATCTACTCTGACTAAAGCCTTATTAAAGAACTGTGTTCCTTTTACACCTTACGTATTCTTATCACAAACAGTAAAGTAATATGCTCGAGTATCAAGGAGAAACCCTTGATCACTATCATAAAGGAATTCATTTAGAGATGCAGTCACTTTTTCATTCCCAAGCGATGTGCTAACAGATGTTGGCATCTGCTCCCAAAAGCGTCAATGGCTGCTCCAAACCAATATTTTGCCTGCTGCAGAACCTGCTACAAAACGTCCAAGTGCCGCTTCCATTACTGGTGCTTAGAACGTGTACAGATGCGAAAAGTGGGATGAGTAAAAGCACAGGACATTTCCTACATGTACTTTTCGCTCGCTCGTTCCACATGCTTTGTACCATTGTACCATTTTGCTTGTTCTCTTTGAATCCAGGTGGATGACTTGAAGAAACAAGTCGCAGACCTGATGGCCACCAACGAGTTCCTGCTGGACCAGAACGCGGCACTGCGGCTGAGCAAGCAGACGGCGGCCAGCCAGTCCCTGGGAGTGATTCCGACGGCGGCCACCCTCCAGCCGGTGGCGCCACTGGCCAGCACCGCTGAGCTGGCCTCCTCCCCGCAGAGCCTGACTCCGATGGTCCCCGTGGTGCCCGTCTCGATCTCCTCCAGTCTGCCGGCATCCCTGTCGCAGAGTCTTGCCCAAACCATCATCACCATGAGCAGCCCTTCGGCACCGCTCGTCTCCTACCCTGTCATGACCCAGTCGCTACGTCCTGTGATTGCCCACCGCATGGGGCACTAGGGCTCTCCTTGGCCATGCCCACCTTTCTTGGAATGGAACTGTCCTGGATGGCATCCAATGTGACTTTGAGTGACTTTGGGTCGTTGGGCCGTGGACACTCTGTTTTCCGGTGGGGTGGCGGGGCATTGAAGCCGTTAATTCTATTTGTCTCCCGACATTTCGCAGACACCTCACCGATGTTGGGGCGTCTGCGACTTTTGTGGGATGGCTGAGATGCCCATCTTTTTCCCTGCTTGAGTAAGAACTGTCCTGGATGTCATCCAGCGTGGCTTTGAGTGACTTCAGTTCATCTGGCCACGAACATTGCGTTTCCTAGTGGGGTGGCAAGCCGCCGTTGCCATTCATCTGCCGACGTTTCACTGATGTCCAGGTCATCTGCAACGTTTGTGGGATGGCTGAGATGTTCACCCTCCACCTTGGTCGGAAAGGAACTGTTCTTGATGTCATCCAGTGTGGCTTTGAGCGACTTTAGTTCATCTGGCCACAAATATTGTGCTTCTCAGTGGGGTGGTGAGCCATCGAATCCACTGTTGCCATTTGTCTGCCGACATCTTGCCAACGTAGAGGAGCTCCGCAACAATTGTGGGACAGCTGGGATGTCCACCCTCATCCCTGCTTGGAAAGGAACTGCCCTCAATGTCATCGGGTGTGGCTTCAAATGACTTCAGCTCACACATGGCCAAAAACATTTTTCCTGGTGGGGGAGTTGGCAGTCAGAACCAGTGTTGCCATTCATTTGTCGCCATCTCACTGGCATCAGTGATATGTGCAACGTTTGTGGGTGGCTGGGGTGCTTGTACGAAGTTTGTACAACATGTGCGGAATGTCAGCAATGTGTCAGTGGTAGTGTGCAGTTTGTCTGGCTGACAGTTTGCTGTGGTGGCGGATTTACATGCTCCAGGCTTTTGAACTTGGATTTGGATGCCACAGACCACCCTCTTGAATTGCAACCTTCACCAATGCGTGTTCTTGTGGTGGTAACATTTAATTCCATTGAATGTACTAAAAATAAAATAAGTGCTCTTTCTTTTTTGTGTGTGTGTGTGCTAGCGAGTTGATTATTCTTTTGGGCTGATCATCATCACGGTTGTAGCGACTGTGTGCCATTTTCTTTCTTTTTTTTTTTTTCAAGTTATCTAGCGGTTTAAGATAAGTTGGGGCTTGGTGTTTTCTAGCAAAGAGCTCTGATGCCTTTGTGCCCTGTTCCAGGTGCCTAAGGTGTATTCACATACATCTTTGTCCATGCATGACTTCTGTCAGGCTACAGTGTTCTTTGGACATGAGACACTGCATATTGCTTGAAGCCGTGCATTGTGCTCTTTAAGAGTGCTGGTGTGAATCAAGAAAGTGCTATGTCAATATGTTGCGTGTAAACGGTGCAAACCTTTTTTTTTTACTCGATAAATTTAGAAAAGTTTGGATGTGTCGTGTACAATTTATTTTTATTCCCTCGAACTGTTTGCCATTCTGCTCTTTAAAGGGGCCCTGCAAAGACTTTTTGCTGTTGTTTAATTTGCACCGAACCTGAGTGCACTGAGCGTAGTAACTTAGGGAACTTTTTCTTCTCTCAAAATTCGCTTTATTTTAAGTTATAGGCATGTTAAAATTACAAAAACAAGCAAAAAATAACCTCCTTTATGATGTCCTTGGTTTTCTGTCCCCCTTTTTCCCGCACCCGCGTACCGCGGTGACTGAAGAATGTGGGGAGGGAGGGGAAGACTGGGACAGGAAGTGAGGCTGAGGGAGAGTGAGCTGCCGGGAATGGGGCAGCACTCCCTCCTTGGCTGAGCAGGACCAACAACATCACGATTTCGTCACATGCCGCGCGCGTTCGACACCACAGGGTGCCACTGTAGGAGGAGGAGGAGGTTTCCACGTCGTCCGGTTAAAATATGACGCACTGATATTTAGTTACTCTCTCCGTGCTCGCTTTGTTGCCCGAACCAGGAGAGACGTGGAGACCGCAAAAAAGGTAGATGCTTAAATAGCATTGCAGGGCCCCTTTAAACAATGAAATTGCTTAAAAAAGGACAACAGCTGTTTGTAGAACTTTATATCTAAACCTCTGTGAACGAGAAATAATGGACCAACCTCACCAGGCCTCTCTGCTAACTATACTTCGTTTCATACTTCGTATACGACACCGTCAAAGCTACTGGCGTGAGCGCATAGCTTCACCTATGGTTTCGTTTGCTCGAGAACACGTGCAAAGGATCCGCGAGTTCAAACCCCAAGCTTGTGCCATTGGCTTTGACAGCACTGTACACTAATACCCCTGTTACACGGGCACACTTAACTGCGGTTACGCTAAGCCACAGTTAGTGTACAATACTTGCGGAGGGCATTCTGCGGCTATGCAGTCAAAGCTATGGGCGAACGTGCGCTTGTGCATCTTGAGCACCCATCAAAGCAGTGCACGCGCTCTCTTCACTTCTTCTAAAATAGCTCTCCGAGAGTATAGTGCGGTATCAGTGGTGCCGCGTAACAGCAGTTAAGCTGAGTTAACCGCGGTTAAGTGTGCCCGTGTAACGGGCATAAGTATGAAACAGAGCATAGGGTCTGTCTTTGTCCTGGTTACTTTAGTGGTAACGAACCCAGTGAGGTTACTGGAAAAGCTTTAGTGCGTGTGGCTTCCAGGCTCCGAATTGTTTAGGACCTATAGACGCTTGCAAGTACAGCCTCCGGGTGCCACCATCTTGCCGGTGATGTGGGTAGATAGTCCAATAGTCAAGCATTGCCGAGGCGAACCCACAGTTACTAGACCGACGCCCAAACAAAGCGTTTTCCATCCACGGTGACCAGACTAACTCTTGAAGCGCAGCCGCTTGCAAACGTCTGTGCTCTGCGTCAACTATCTTGTGCAATGTTGTCAAGGCTAGCTTGGCTTGCTGCAGCCCCGCCCTGCTGCGACAGCTTGTGGCTGTCTTTTACCTCAATCGCATGCACTCGACGCCAAATGAAGCCACGCTCTCGTGCAAGTTGCTTTGACAGTGTTGAAGCACTGTGGCAGTTCTGCCAGGCTTTATGACATGGCACAATATAGTTGACGCCGAGTATAGGTGACTAGACACGTCTCGTAGTGGAAGAGACTGCTTCACTTACAAACTTCTCTGGTTTACTCTGCTCAGGCTATAGCAGCTTCAGCATTCTTAGCAAAGTTTCACCCCGTCTGACTCCAGATTTTTCAGCAGTTCATGCACTCTAACACTGTTAGTGCTAACAAGCTGCCATTTTTTTTTCTCAGTGCTGAAAGATGTTTTTTAAAACCACCAGTGGTTGTAAGTGCCTAGTTGGGGTGCTAACCCAGGTGATAAATTCTTATGCCCGTCAGTACCCTTTCAAAGTGAAATACGAAAAAGCACAGAAGTCGTGTTCGCACTAACAGTGTCGTGAAGTGTAGCTACGTGCTGCGAACGTAAAAATTTACTGGCAGCAAGAAGTGTGGAGGAATTGTGTCACCTTAAAACCAAGTGTAGCTGTATGCGCTCCATGACTGCATCTGTGCGTCTGTTTTTCCTTCATCGCCAACTTCGTATTGGCAGAAAAGCGGTTGCTTTGCTGGTGCAAAATTCGTTTAGAAGCACTGGGGGGAAGCTGCCTTGCAGAGCACCGAGGTTTTGGTCAAGCATGTTTTTCGCTTGGCATTCACGAATTGTAGATCTTGCACTGAAATTTGATGGACTATATTTACTACACGAACGATATGTGGCTCAGCAACGTTAGGCAAGGCTTACTGGTGAATGCGAGCAGTCAGGCTTCAGTCTTGTCGTAGCAGAGAAAACAATCTGGTTGGTTGCCCGCAGGCATCATCCAGGGTGGCTCAACAGCCAGGTCTTTGAGGCTGGCAGGATTTGCAGGGTACGCCGAACCGTGCTGCTAACGAATGCGGCGCTTTAGCCTCTGGTCAATCTTCATGAGGCACTTTACGCACTTTACTTGTTCACTCGGGTCCCGCACGGCTTGGGCAACAACGGCGGCAGGCTTTAGAAGCAAGGGCGACCTCTTTCATCTCGATCCTGGATTTGGCCACACTATAATCGCAACGTCGTCTCAAGGGTGGTTGTGACGAACAGTCTGGTTGTAGGTTCCTGTTGCTCTGTCGACAACCCCTTTGCAGTGAATGCCTTGCTTGACATGGCACCAGTGGACACCTGATGCGAGGTCCTTCTGTTTGGTATACGTGTACCCATCCACGCAGAACTTTGTTCCTCCCTTATTACGCTTTAAGGTCTCCATTCTGGAGATAAATATCATACTGTTAGAGATATTGGTTATTATAACTGTCCACCATTTTCTAATATCTGTCGTTAATAAGTAGAATTGCGACAAAGCTTACAAACTGCATACGAAGCTAAGAATTGCTGCAAGTCTGCAATCATAAACCACTGATCACGAACAAATGAATAATCTACCAGAAAGTAAATTGTACTTTCATTTGTTGATAGAATATAATAAAAGAACTCCTCGCAGCAGCCTCCAAGTCCAGATGTAAATTAACTTCGCTGAACCGCTGTAAACTAACTATACTGTCAGCATCTGACCACGCAATACAAACAAGACCGACTGTCTAAAAGTTGTGAACTCTGTCGACGAAGTAATATAGAGTTCCAGAAATGCCCCACAATAGATCACTTCGATTGCTCATCCAGACATTGGTGACCAAATCACCCCCCAACCCCTCTTCTCTTCTTTTCTCACCCTCTTTCCCCGCCTGTGCGAGTCTTGCCCCTGCCCAAGGAGGCTAACATTACGTGAAGGCATCCCCTCTTCCCGTGTGTAACAACACTAACAACAACAACGGTTGCTTTGTCTGCTTTCCAGCCTCCCCTTTTACCCCCAGATGAGTCGGGCCACTGCAACCGGAGAACAACAAGACCACCGGAGGCTATGAATCGGGGGGGGGGGGGGGGGGGGAACGCAGCGATAGAGAACCCCATGGGGAAATGTTTTCCTTCTTTCCACCTGGGGCCTTTTTTACTAAGGACATTTTTCCCTGGGAAGTCTTTTCCGGGCGTATTTCTTTTGGAACCCTGGGTTACTGTAGAGGAATCTAGTTTAGAGAAAATGACGCGAACTTCCTTTTAGCGAATTCGAAGCGCTGTGTACGGCTGTGCCAGGTGGGTTAACATTTTTGTAATGAACCGCCGGCTGGGTTAACACGCGCCCCAGTGACACACGCACGAAGAAGGGGAGCTTTTTTTTAACCAGCGTTCCCTCTTTGATAAACAAGCTTGTTTCTCTAAACTGAGGCTCCGCTTTCTCTAAATCGAGCTTCGATAAAACATGCCCGCTCCCTGAAACGTGTTTCAATGAAACAGTGTTCGATCGACCGTAGTAAACCCTTTCGTCACACCAGAAGACTTTACGGCTTGACGGGCAGAAATTCTCCACATCAGAAATTGAGATATGTTGTTCATGGTCGTCCTCAAGACGTGCTCTTTCGTAAAATTCCAGCCGCTCGACTGGGCTCCAACCTGCCACGTGCTTGAGACGATTAGATTTCCCGCGAACGTTGTCGGAAGCTTTCTGACGCATGTGGGTGTATCACGTGATTATAATAATTCATATATCAACTCTTGTTTTTGTTTGCTGAAGTAGACAAGTACTTACAAGATTTATTTATTGATCTTCCTTTAGCAATTAAAACATTTGCATAAATTGCACTTTGAAAACATATTGCTGTTTTACAGGTCCGTCCCTATGTGCGAATGGATGGATGGATAAAAACCAGAGCCGTATATGTAGAGAGTTTGGTCAATGGGAGGCGCGGGCAGAGCCAGGGCGTGCGGCAGACTCGGAAAGAGGGCTTGGCATGCTCTCTTGACCAACCAGAAGCCGAAAAGAATCCCCTAGCGGTGGTAGCGAGAAACAGTTCTGATCAAAGGTCTATGTTCGTAAATGGTTTTAATAAGCGCGTAAGAGTGAAATGTAGTAACTCTTTGTGGTTGAAAATAGGGTGCACATGTTGTTTTGATCATGATCATGCAGAAAGATGTAAGAAACGAATGCGCCGCTCAACTCTGTTTTGCTCGGACAGAGTGTGACTGCTTGGACGGCAGATTCCCGGCCCTCGGCGCTTGGCGTACGGTTTATGTCGATCGTTCCGCTAGTCGCACTCTTCCACCATCATTTTGAATAAGCGTGATTGAAACATCACGTGTACCTTATTTTCAGTCATCGAGAGTTACTCCAATGCAGTTATCAGGTTTGTTTCTCGCGACCACCGCCAGGGTATTATTTCCGGCTTCTGGTTGGTCACATTCGAATTTCTGAAAACGCCCTGGAACACGCCCAGCCCGCTTTCGGCCAATGGCGCCTCCTTATTTGTCTCCTATACTTCCCAACGAATGGCCAAACTCTCTACATATACGGCTCTGATAAAAACCAGAGCCGTATATGTAGAGAGTTTGGCCATTCGTTGGGAAGTATAGGAGACAAATAAGGAGGCGCCATTGGCCGAAAGCGGGCTGGGCGTGTTCCAGGGCGTTTTCAGAAATTCGAATGTGACCAACCAGAAGCCGGAAATAATACCCTGGCGGTGGTCGCAAGAAACAAACCTGATAACTGCATTGGAGTAACTCTCGATGACTGAAAATATGGTACACGTGATCGTGATGTTTCAATCACGCTCATCCAAAATGATGGTGGAAGAGTGCGACTAGCGGAACGATCGACATAATTCGTACGCCATGCGCCGTGGGCCGGGAATCTGCCGTCCGAGCGGTCACACTTTGTCCGAGTAAAACAGAGTTGAGCGGCGCATTCGTTTCTTACATCTTTCTGCATGATCATGATCAAAACATCACGTGCACCCTATTTTCAACCACAAAGAGTTACTACATTTCACTCTTACGCGCTTATTAAAGGGGCCCTGCAATGACTTTTTTTACTGGTTTTTAATTTGCACCAAACCGGAGCGCACTGAACGTAGTAACTTAATGAAACTTTTCTTTTCTCAAATTTCGCTTTATTTTAAAAGTTATATAGGCAAATTAGAATTACAAAAACAAGCAAAAAATAACCTCCTTCATGACGTCGTAGGTCCTGGCTTGAGTGGCCGTGAACTAGAGGAGGGGTAGTGAGCTCATCGAGCGTTCGCGGCTGCCGCACTCCGTGTCGACGGCTCGAGAGGGCGCCACTAAAGCATGTGTTGGATAGGATGTATGAAGCGATCGGCCAGGGCGGCTCGCATTGCATTTTCTGCGCGATTAAAGACTAATTCGGCATAACACTTCATTGGCCATAAACTACAGCAAACACGGGGTAAAGATCAGTTCAGAACGGGAGCCACTTCGCGCTGCCATACCGCCAAATGGCCAAATCGCCGACCCACCCCGCGCCGAAGGCCTTCGGAACGCTCGGAACCAGTCGGATCCTCAAGCCGGTACACGATCGCAGCGCCGCCACGTACATCCGGAATTTTTCTACGCTCGCCGTTCGTCTGGGTCTCATCCCACTAGCCCTTTCTAGTATGCGCCGTTTTATCCGCCGCTTGGTGGCGGGTATGTCGACGGGTCATTTCTTGTTTCCGTACTTTATAAACTGCATTTGTTTCTTTTCTGATCTAAAATACTGACCAAAAACTAGTTTCATACATAATTGAAACGGTTCGCGACACTTATATTTTGTATCTCGACTAAAAAAAAAGCCTTTAGCGTCTCTGACCAGTAGTAAGTCCAGGACCAAAGTCGTCACATTTCGCGCGCTTTCGGCAACGCGGGTCGCCCTCGTAGGCGGAGGAGGTTTCCGCGTCGTCCGGTTAAAATATGACGCACTGATATTTAGTTACTCTCTTCGTGCCCGCTGGCTTTCCCGGACCCCAAGAGACGTGGAAACCGCAAAAAAGGCAGACGCTTAAATATGATTGCAGGGCCCCTTTAACAATATAAACGAACATAGACCTTTGATCAGAACTGTTTCTCGCTACCACCGCCAGGGGATTCTTTTCGGCTTCTGGTTGGTCAAGAGAGCATGCCAAGCCCTCTTTCCAAGTCTGGCGCACGCCCTGGCTCTGCCCGCGCCTCCCATTGACCAAACTCTCTACATATACGGCTCTGATAAAAACCGGCTCTGATAAAAACTCCCTAATCGTCTGCACCCTTTATAACGGGAGGTAGGTCGCGCCACATAGCAGAAGAGCAACAAAAACCTTATTTATATATGATCTCTATATCCCAAACTATCGCCAAGCCACGAAGGGGATCGCCAGGCAGGCCAAACAAATCTTTGGGAGATCAGGCAAAAAAAAAAAAGCTTTCTTGCCTTGGTGAGGTTCAACGTTACTAAAACCCTCAGTTGGGAAACTCACCCTTGAAACCTGGGCCGCTGGCGTCGTCCGAGACCGAGCTAAATTAAAGCCCCTTCATGTTTCAAAAGTAGCGCAAGGTTCGTTGATGCACGAGGCACGTGCAACGTGCAGCCCTTGGGAAGATCATGGCGGCACAGCGCAGCACTGAGCTAGATTTCAGACGCCATGAATTTCCCAGAAGTGGCGCGCAGCACGTGCCTCGAGCATTTCTACAACAATGAATGGCGCCACTTTTCCAGCTAAATACGATAATAGCGCCACCCTTTAGCGACGAGTTGAAACGTGAAAGTTGCTTTACATAGCTACTGCGAGATGGCCCTGCGAGATGGCGCCACCGGCCCTTGCCCGACTCGACGTGCAGCCGTGCAGTTCCCGGAGTGGACGCTGGGGGAGAAATGGCGGCGTTGCGATCGCCATTAGCTCGGTTCTCGAGTACGGATTGGAGCCACCTTCTTAATGCAGGCTCTATGGCAGTTTCCCAACTGAGTGGTTCTAGTAAAGGGGTGTCCAAACAGGACACTACAAAACGCACGACTCCGACAAATCGTGAAAATTGATGCGTGAGGCGTCCGCTTCAATTTTCACGATTTGTCGGAGTCGTGCGTTTTGTAGTGTCCTGTTTGGACACCCCTTAATGTTGGTGAGGGTCAACGTTACTATACTCTGTTTCACCTTGTGTTGTACCACAGGAATGGCTACAAGCGCGAGTTCCTTGCTCTATGGCACACCTCGGCGGCACAAGCTCTCGTGCACCAGGGCAGTTGCCAGCGCTATGAGCTCGCGCTTCTAGCCTTCGCTGCGGTACAACATAAGGTGAAAGGGAGTATAGAACCACTCAGTTGGGAAACTGCCATAAAGCCTGCTTCAAAAAAGTGGCTCCGATCTGTACTCGAGAACCGAGCTAATGACGATCGCAACGCCGCCATTTCTCCCGCAGCGTCCACTCCTGGAACTGCACGGCTGCAGGTCGAGTCGGGCAAGGGCCAGTGGCGCCATCTAGCAGGGTCATCTCGCAGTACCTATGTAAAGCAACTTTCATGTTTCAACTCGTCGCTAAAGGGTGGCGCTGTTATCGTATTTAGCTCGGTCTCGGTGGATGCTAGCGGCCCAGGTTTCAAGGGTGAGTTTCCCAACTGAGGGTTTTACTAACGTTGGTGAGGGTCAACGTTACTAGAACCACTCAGTTGGGAAACTTCCATAGAGCCTGCTTTAAAAAAGTGGCTCCGATCCGTACTCGAGAAACGAGCTAATGACGATCGTTGCCGCCATTTCTCCTGCAGCATCCACTCCAGGAACTGCACGGCTGCAGCCTGCACGTATTGTTCAGGTCGAGTCGGGCAAGGGCCGGTGGCGCCATCTCGCAGGGCCATGCTATGTAAAGCAACTTTCATGTTTCAACTCATCGCTAAAGGGTGGCGCTGTTGTCATATTTAGCTCGCAATCTCGTGGACGCCAGCGGCCCAGGTTTCGACGGCGAGTTTCCCAACTGAGTGCTTTAGTAACGTTGGTGAGGGTCAACCTAGGGAGAGGTTAACCGTTACCAAACTGCGTAGCTGCATGTAGCTGCATTGACGGGGAAAGGCGAAATATAAAATCACTATTTTGAGACTTCGAAAGTGAGGTCACAGACTTCAAAATATTTTTTAAAATATTTTGACAGTATTCAGTATTCAGTATTCAGCTGCACCAGAACCCTTTTTGATCAGGGCGGTCACTCCCAAAGAAGCGTCGAAGTACAAAAAAACTGTTTCTTCGTTAGATGGCGCAAGCTGTCGCCTGATATAAGCCGCATTACTCTTTCTTTATCCAGTTCTGCCTTCCATTTTTCATCTATGTCATCCATTTATCTTCATACATCGTTGCTAAGTGGCTCAGTTGTTGCTATGAACGCTTCCAGCTCTACTTGATCGTGACACTGGTGATACCACGCTCCACGCCGAAAGAAGTTAGTGATGTTTTGTTCCTGTGCGAAGCTGCGCAGTGCCCTGCCGAACAAACACAGTGTCATTTCGTGCGTAAGAAAGCTTTTGAGGAGCGACAGGCAAGCTTTCCGAAGCCAGGCCACCAGATCTAATGCCGTCATCCTAGGCATCGAAACCAGCTGCGACGACACCGCGATCGGCGTTGTCGACGACCAGGGCAACGTTCTCGGGGAGTCCAGCCATTCTCAACTGGAGACGCACAACGAGTACGTCGACGAAAGGGGTTGCTGATGTCGAAGGCTCGAGTAATACGGACATTTTTCGCAGGTATGGCGGTATCATCCCCCCGATCGCGAGAGATCTGCACCAACAACACATCGACTGCGTTGCCGAACGAGCCCTCAAACAGTGTCCGGTGCCTGCTGAGGTGAGCCAGTCGACACCACCTCGAATAATCAAAGCCCGTGCGCTAGCATTTCAACGTCATCACAGTGAAATCGAGCGCAGACACGGATTGGACACGACTGCTGCGTCAGCGCGTTCGGCCGGGCCTCGCGTCCAATCAGCGCTTCGAAGGACGCTCGGCATCGGGCTCGCATCCAATTGTCAAGTTGGTGAAATCCGAGCGTGATGTCATTACGTAGATGGAGGAGGCTTTTGACAGGCCTTGATTATTCAAGGTGGTGGTTCAGTGTAGTAATGGCCCAGTCCCACTAGAGCGACAAACAAAAATAACCGACACCGGAAGGCTGCAAGCAGAAAGCGCACAAAGGTATCTTTGGCAAGCTCGCAATCTCACCGTTGCTTACTCCACGAGCACCAAGAGACTGCAAGCCTGCCAAAGGTACTTTCACGTGCGTGCCACAAACGTAATGCATAAAAATAAAAAGAAGAACATATTATGATTGAGACCTCATTAGCCGCGTTTACATGAATGCGACTTAGTCGCATCGAATCCAGTTGTCGCATTCAATGCGGTCATGTAAACGACATAATGCGCAAAGAAAACGCATCGCATTCAAGTCGCTAGACAGAGGTGGATCGAGATGGCAAGTGCGCATTCATTCAGCCCATGTAAACGGAGGTCGCATCGTATTTTGGAACGGGGAGGATTATGGGAAAGCGCTGAGAACATGGCGACGGTCAACCTCGGCGGCGGCGCGGAGAGCGGTCCCGTATGGTCGCCCGCAATTTTTTCCCGAGAACAAACGCAAGCTTTTATTGCCATCATAAGTAAGCGGAATATAGCGGAGCTGCTTGGTGAGGGCGGCCCCCGTCCAAGCCTTGCGAAGTACGACTTGCGCGTCCGAAGGGGTCCCAAAGGCTTCGGCGCAAGCACGAACGACACCGAGAGCTTCGAGCACTGTAGAGCACTGCATGGTAGCACAGAACAAGCCGCTCCTTCCTCGGTGCGGTTCCTGGCTGCGCAGGAGCCTTTCGGACTCGGGGTCTGGTTGGTCCAGTCGCGATCGGCGAGGTCTGGCGCGGCGAAGCGCGGAGGCTTCCTCAAACCGTGCATACACACGTCGCCTCCGGTCCAGAGTGACCTGGTGGCCCAGCCTGGAGCCCTAAACGCTTGGGTTTTGATGTTTCTTCCGTCTCGTAACTTCTTCCACAGCACCAAAGACAGCGGGCACAGTCTTTACGTTCACTGAACGCGTCGAAAGACCTCCACGTGCGATGCACCGGAAAACGTGGTGCGGCTGGTGACGGAACTGCATAACTTCGAGCTTTGACACGGCATGGCGCCACCTTCTAGTGCGCATTCATGTAAACGTTGCCGCGTCTGCTTCGTTCCAAGAACGAGTGGAGTTGATGCGCTGAAGTCGCTTTCATGTAAACGAGGCTATTGCTTAACAAGAACGAGTTTGACTAAACGCGAGCCATTGTAGTGATTGCACAGTGGGATTCGTTGTAATGGGCGATGACTGCGCAACCATGTCGTCTTTCTAATCTTTCCGTCCTGTCATTATTTTCACTGTTGCATCTTCTCCATTCTGCACTTGTGGGGTTCTACTCCGACTCCCAGTCCCCCATCTCCGGATGAACGTGCCACAGCAACGCATAGCTCTCAACAGAAAGGGTTTATTCTACTTACGTTCTGTTGGGGGGTTTCGGGATCGGGAAAGGTCATCAAGGAAGCATGAGAGGGGTGCGCCGCCACTGTATGCTGCATGCCGATCGTCCCAGCGGTGCTAGCCCACACCGCATCCACCCAGTGACGTGATGTGGTCCGGGCTTATAGCCACACCCAGGCTCTAAGTCTGGACCACGTCACCGGGCCATCGTCCGACCGGACCACAATGACGTGGTTCAGACTTAGAGCCACACGGTGACACCCAGGCTCTAAGTCCAGACCACGTCACTGGGCCATCGTCCGAGTCGACTTCTCGGTCGCCACAAACATCTGTCGTAACCCCTTTCCCGCGCAAGAGTCCTCACTCCTCCAATCTTCACTGTTTCTTCCCCATTGTCCCCACTGCCGCCGCATGGCAGACCGGCAAGAGCCTTTTTTTTTCAATGTGGGCGTTCTGCTACTGGAGCTCGCCATCACGCTCTGCTGCGGCACGTGCAGGCCCTCGGGTGCCAACACTCTCCGGGTAGGGGGTCCACAGATGTCTACAAGCTGCCGTTGCCATTGCCTTCCAGCTGGGTCCCAAGCGAGGCACTCGGCCATCAAAGGCGCCGTCTTCGCTATGGAGGCGACTTACAACATTTTCTCTGGCACCGGCGTCCGGTTCTCGACCAGATGGGGGCAAGCGAAACCCCGCACCATTCCCCCCTCGAGCCAAGGCCCAGGGGTCTTGGAGGTCAGAAGTGGAAGTGGCGCAGATGCCCCAGCTACCAAAGGCAATGGTCGGCTGAGTGTCGCCGATAATGGCGATCACCCTTGATGATCGCGGCGATGGTATCAAACGAGGCAAGCCTACGGGAAATGTTCATTCGATGGGAAGTTCGACCAGGCAGCTCACAGTGCAGAAGCGGGCCCAGAGCACCACCGCTCACATTGTGCACGGGCACTTAGGGGCACAAAATATACCAAAATCTAAAGTCCCTTCCACCTTGGTGTTTCTTAGACAGAAAAACATGAGCAAGCAAATCGTGGCACTGAATATCAAACAGCGTGACAAAACCAAATCTTCAGCTCGGTGGGCATGCAACAGGATACAAACAAAGCTCTTAATTCTAAAACTTTTAGATATACACTCATTAAGGTCGTTACGCTACATGTTCAAAAGATATACCCAAAAATAAGACTAGTCATCAACTCAGGAAGCATGCTACAATACTAAACTGGTTGAACTGTTTACCGCCAGTATGCAACTATTTTTCTTATACAAGACAAATCAGTCGCTCTCTTCTAAAACGTTAAATAACCTACGAGGGCGCTAGAAGGTCGCTGCTCAAACAACAGAATCCACTTCCCTAACAGCTGTAAATCACTTGTGACAAAAGCACAAAACATCAGAACAAAAGATAACCGGCTGCGCGGCAGAAGGAGGTACACATCCTGCACCGTTCGCGAGGTGCGATACGCAGTAGCCATACGAACCAAACCTGCGGCTAACAGTACTTGTTAGCATTACGCACATTCACATAGACACTGTTTGCGACACTGCTACAAGGAAGCCACGACCACGCTATACGCAGCACCGTCATTGGGGTGGATGACCACCACACTGAGAGGCCCAGCTCCCACGATAGCGGCTATTGAGGCCAGCACAAGGGGACAACGTTTTGATATGCCGGATGATGCGCCCAGCACGAATAATGGATGTCCTTATAAGGATTAAAAGGTCAAAAGGCGCAAACAAACAGAACGAAAAAAGACACGTACGACACGGACAGGCGCCAACTTCCAACTGATTTATTGAAACACAAATCATCGTCAAACTGAATTCCAATCGCCTAAACTAAACACATGCAACTGAGAAATGTTCTTATCGCTCATTACACACATCCTTCAAGAAACACAATTTCTTTAGTTAACAGATAAAGAGATGGCATGCTTACGCATCTTTCAGCCGCTTTGTGTATACAGAAAGCTTCGATTAGTTCTCTTTCCATCTTCTCATTTCCTTTCTTGATAAACCTTGTGCGCTCTAACAAAGGTTCACACCCTTTTAACCTTTTAATTGATATGAACCAACTAGCCCCAACCAAAGTTTTATTGTGTCCTTATAAGGCTCTGTCCGCAACGTCTGGCCGTGTACCAGAGGTTACCGCGTCACTGTTTGGGGATGATCTCCCAACAAGAGCGACGAGCCTGCAACGGGGTTGCACACCAAAACGTAGTGGAATACCCACTGTGAGCCCTGGCCCAGCACAAGCTGGACAGTCGCGATCAGCGCATCGATGCACATTCAAATTCTTCCCCAGCCTAGCCACAACTCCGCATGACTGAAGAGTCTTCTTTCGACTGTCAAGGCCGGCCAGGCTCGAGCAATGGAGGGGTACCTTATCTATGCGTCTCGCAACTCTTCTAGCTCTCCATCCAAGCAACATGTTTTTGGATAATCGCAGCAGGGTATGCACAAACCCCACCCCACACCAAGTCAACACACCGCATAGCTAAAAAGTCTTCTTGCGACTCAACTGGCCTGGTTCGAATGATGCGAGCACCCCACACGGGCACCATTCATCTTCCGTGCAAAAAGCGCGACACCGAAGTGTCCTATAATCTAACCGGTTGGTCTTGGAAATGAACAAGCTCATAAACTATAGTTGCTCTGCATAAGCAGTTCCCGCAGTGACAAAGTGTCTATCGCATTTGTTGCTGTATTCCAACACCCGCTACCCATTCATGCAAAGGCTGCAGTTTGTACGGCGCCGTGCTGACCCGACCGGCCGCCAGCAGCCGTGCATCTGCCAGATTCCCAGGCTCCCCTGACACCCTGACGCCGACTTGAACTGTAAAATTTCCTGGGCCTTCCACGCAGCTGTACAGGATAAAACTATGAACAACTCGTCACATTGTCACAAGACTGCCACGAAAGAACCTTTTTCGAGTAACAAGTGCCGTGTGGCGCTTTGTCCACAAACTGCAAATGAAGGGCAGCCCAACAGGACTCCGCGCGTCAAAACACATTGACATTGTGCCATCGTATCGGTTTTTACTGTTTTTTATGCCCATGCTACCTGTACCGAGAAAAAGAATCGTCAAAAAAGACAAAATATGCGGAAAGATGGGCGCTGACAATGTTGGTCGCGCGGGATGGTGCCCTGCAAAAATGGAGACAGCGGGAAGCAATGCCAGGGGATAGGGTGTGCGCATGCGCAGAAGCTTACTGGAAAAAGCTCTATTCCCTCGTGAAGCTTTTCGCTACGTGAGAACGGCTCCTTCCCCACGTAGCCGTCTTTCCCCCCTAAATCTAACCCGTTATCCCTCCGCACGCCCTCACGTTCTAACGCGGACACAAACACGGCGGAGAACCAGTACCATGCCCATCGGCAACGCACTTCACTGCCCCTTCTGTGGGTATGGGGACAGCAACTTGAGAGTAACCTCCGCCCGAAGCATAGACTGCAATATGGTGGTGTGAGGATCCGGCAAAAACTGCACACAATTAACCGGGATCAACTTCACAACTGTACAGCCAGGGACGAAGGAAACTTGACAGTCGCGTCAACCTGGACCTCATGGATCATTACACGCAGCCACTAATAGGTGGGCACGGAACCTCGGTGACTCTCAGAATTTTGATGCATTCACAGGCATTGCGTATCCGGCAACACTTGGGGAGATTAGTCCCAAGCTGTTGCCTCTGGCCACAAGGTACTGCATCACAGTGGTCGGAACCACTAGAGCTCATATTGTACCCAGAAACACTGTGGACGCACGTAACTCAAAACCATGCCGAAAGCTCAAGCAAGGCCAGCTGTTCAAGCAAGGCCAGTTTACTGCATGTTCTCGACGAACATGCAGTAAAACTTGGACACTAAGCTCTCCCAAACAAGATGCAGTTCGGGAATAATTTTCCATGGCAGTTAGTGCAACTGCCGTCCGCAACCGAAGTTTTGACAAACTGTCAAAGTGAACCCTCTTTGGCGCAAGCATTCAAAAACAGTTGATCCAAGACATTGCAACGATACATTAACAAAGGTGGTTGCGTGCGTCGCGTCGCCTAATAAATGAGCTGGCATCTCACCCATCGGACGTGGACGACCGAAGGTGTAGTTCGGGCGACAGAACAGCTGACATTGCAGGCCTCGAGGGGTGCGGGAATTTTCTGGCACACTGAACACTTGCGCGGCATCAAGAGGCTGAAGGATGAACCTGCCAGCATTCGACGGCACAGCTAAACAGTGGATAATCAAGGCAC
This sequence comes from Ixodes persulcatus, assembly GCA_013358835.2. Taxonomy (NCBI): domain Eukaryota; kingdom Metazoa; phylum Arthropoda; class Arachnida; order Ixodida; family Ixodidae; genus Ixodes; species Ixodes persulcatus. Next base: position 81,539 of record JABSTQ010010847.1, read on the forward strand.
TCCTCACTACAGGGGATAAATGAATTCCTCATTGACGGGGACAGAGGATTGTCAGCAAAGACAATATGTAGGTCTGCGCTTCCTCGTCAAGCAAACGATGTTGCTACAACAAGGATCGCCCCCAGAAGGGGTGTGGAAGCAATGCCCCAATACAACCGTAAACAGGCTAGAAATCGGAATGCTAGCCTGAATATAGATCAGGACCCTTGTTGGGCTGCCAATTTTGTAGTGTTCGATTCCGATTCTCTAGACCCCTGTCTTTGGATAAACATGACACAGCAACACGTCGCTCTCGGCAGAAAGGGTTTATTCCACTCACATTCTGCTTGGGGAGTTTCGGGATCGGGAAAGGTCATTGAAGAAGCTTGGGAGGGGTGCACCGTCACTGTATGCTGCAGGCCGATTGTCGCAGCGGTGTTAGTCCACACCGCATCCTGGGGCTGTCGCCGTCGAGGGTTGGATCCGGGGTTTAAGTCTGGACCACATCGCCGGGCCATTGCCCAAGTCACGGTCGCTACCATCGCGAGCGTCTGTCATGGCCCGTTTCCCGCGCAGGAGTCCTTACTCCTCCAATCTTCCCTGTTTCTGTCTCCTTGTCCCCGCTGCCGCCGTGCTCCACACCAACAGGAGTCTCTCTCCCCAACATGGGCGGCCCACTGCTGGAGCTCGCCGTGCGGCTCTGTCGCCACACATGCAGGCCCTCGAACACCAGCGCTCTCTGGGAGGGGGTCCACAGATGTCTACCACCGCCGTTGCCGTTGTCTTCCAGCTGGGTCCCGAGCGATGCACTCGGCCATCAAAGGCGCCGTCTTTGCTGCGGAGGCGACTGACAACATGTCCCCAGGCGCCGGTGTTTGGTTGTCGACCAGATGATGGCCAATGGCCCCTTACACACTAACCGGCCGAGCTGATGAAGATGGTGGAGCCTCCAGTATGTTTAACCGGTGCAGAGGTGTCACTTGCATAGTCAGCTCAGTGCAACTGATATGCGATTTTTCTACGACTTGGCCGTAGCACGAAATCTATGTGTGTCACATAGGTGGTGCTAACACAACTATCACTGGAAGATATTATGCAGTGATTGTATAACATTGACAGACACAGCTGTCGCTATCTACTAATAAGCATATGCGAGACATCAAACCATTGAAAGGAGTGTATAGACTTGGTCGAACGCGACAATGCACAACCGAAACGCGACCCGGAAATATCCGACTTTGTTCGCCAGGGGCGCCGCTAGAAACTTGAGAGCTACAGGCCTATTGTGGGTTTTTACATTCCCTTAAGTTTATTAAGAAATGAAGCTCTTTCCCTCTTCTTTCCCGACGGCACACACCGTTTCGTCCCGGGAATCCTCAAACTCAGTTTTTCCGTCGGGTGGCATCCATTATTTTGAAAACGGTGGATTTACTCCTTGCAGGAGATGTCCGCCATTGCGGTTACAGTGCGGCCCGGCATGTCCCTGTCGCTTCTGGTGGGCCTCAACTTTGCCCGCCGGTTGGCCGCCAAGCACGGCAAGCCGCTCATTCCCATCCACCACATGGAAGCACACGCACTGGCCATTCGACTAGTGCAGCGGTAAGACGTCGCGGCTTTGTTCGCCCTCTCTTCGTGCCACACGAAAGCTTATGCTTCAAACCCAGTCAAAGGTTGCAAATGATGTGATGGTTATTGTTGACGAGCCAGAGTGGATAAAGAAGCTAGCTTTATTTGTTTCGACGTGCAAAGTGTTACGAATAAGAGGAAGAGCCTCGGACATGTTCTTTTGTTGTACGACCCGGGTGCAGCTGTAATCGGCGAGATTTGGCTTAGAAGAGATTTTCCCGATTGCCATACTTTCCTTCCCTCATATCACAGTTTCGGTTCAGACTGTAATAGTAAGTTAGCTTGGAGGGATGACAGCTTTCCGATTTTGCCAACAAGGAGAGGATGTCAACGAAGTATCTGACTCTTGACTGGTTTAATTACGAGCTGTCCTGAGTCACTTGAAAAGCTTCCTGGTTTCCATTTGTCAAGTCTGCTGCGGTGAAATCGGCGGCATAAGGAAGGTGTCTTGCAATGGAGAAAACAGAGACATCGTGGATTCCTCAGTAATTCTTAATCAGCCTGGGAATTTTGAGGTAATCGTAAGGTAGTAACTAGAGTCGAGGAATTCTCATCAAAACTCGCCTGCATTCTTTTTAGTACAATCTGCATGTGCGGAAGGTTTCGCCTTTAGTTTTTAACACACTTTATGACTGTCATCTTTTGTAAGATTATCAACCAAGAATAAACAATCTGTATTACTTTGTTGTAATACGATTAGCAACTTCAGCAGTCGGCATGAGTTTTAAAGGCAAACATTCTTCTGGTGTAAAAAGTGACGAAAATCCCTTGTGCAGGGTAGACTTCCCTTACCTCGTTCTTCTGGTGTCCGGAGGCCATTGTCAACTGGCGGTTGTCCGGGACATCGACGACTTCCTCCTTCTGGGCCAAACTATGGACGATGCTCCTGGTGAGACTTTTGACAAGGTACTGCTCAAACAGATGCTCCAAGCTATCTTTTTGTGTACAATGTATGCAGACTATCTGCAGGAAAAACAAACAAACCAAAAAATTTATGTATGCCTTCTCTTAAGTAGCTGCCGAATGAGACGTAATGCGATAGCATTTGGGATCCTTCACCTATCGAGTTTTCAAGGCCGATTGTACAGTGGTGCCTTCAATGACTACCATTGCCTTTCCCAATGTCGCGCACGCTACGCAGTGCTGCGTTGCACATTGCTTTGGCGATTTCGGCGTGTTTTAGAAGTCCGTTGAGCTCGGCCCTCTTGACCTGCCTCAGCGTGGCACAGTTTTCTCGTGCCGTGCTGAAGACTGAGCCACTGCGCGCTCCTCCTGCGAAACGCTTGCATCACGCTGCCACTCGATGGCTCCTGATTCACACAGTTTTTATTTGCTTATGTCTGCTCCTCCAGTTCATGCCACAGTGCCTGTTGTTTAGGCTTGAAGCTGTCTTTTACCGATGTCACCTGGCTTGTTAAAACATCTTTTACTAACCACGGCAGCCCTTCCCGGCCACATATGGTCTCCTCCTGTCTTGGGTCTAAACCAATGAGTACAGTAGGTGCACTTTAGAGCTGCTATCACATAAAAAAAGAAAATTAACTGCATTGCACAAAATGGTGTAGCAGTTCACACCTTTGCCTTCGCCTAACGGTTGCGCCGTTATAATTTTACTTACTGAGGTTCTCGTCGAAGCCTCGAATTACTTTGGATGCGCCTGAAACAAAGCGGACGTAAATCACGAAGAGAAACTTGATGGTTCTTCTAGGTGTGCCTCCCAAATTTTGTGTGCAACATGTAAGTGCTGTCATGCTAGCACAATGCCCTTTTCTTCTTTTGGGAAAAAATCGCCGATAATTTTTATTAGTGAAAATTAGACATCTCGTTTTGGAGTGTGGAATGACATGGCTTTATTTCTGTTATAAGAATTTTGCATGGCCACGTATTATACATTTGTTTTTTTTTTTGCTTGTGATTTTTTTTTTGGCTTGTGCTTTCTCTTTTTTGTTAACTTTTTCGTTTCCATACTTCCGTTCTGTTGTTCATGACACTGCAGGATTGGTTACCTGGTCTATGAGTGTGCTAAAGTAATAAAAAGAAAGTTTATCAAACGATTGGCGTATAAGGCCAGGGTATAGCTGATTTCGAAGTTGCAACACATTTTCATACACCAATTTGGTGTGCAAACAAACATCTTTTTTCAAGCTAAGCCTATCTGAGCTGCAACCTAACTGCTGCAGCTCAGATATTGCGATAGAAACATGTTGGAGGGCGACAGGCAGCCAATGTCCACCACTATGCTCCTTCACCATTAAGTTGGGAGGGCAGAAGAAGCTACATGCTTGGCAGCCCAATCAATTGCCTGCGCCTGCTCTCTGCACTTGAGTATGCGCATGACAGTGTGGTGCAAGACAGGCGGTCGTCTGGTCCATTGAGCCCATAGCTTGCATCGCCCTGTCACTTTTGTTTTGAATGGAGTGTAGCAACACCTACATAGCAAGTCTCCAATCTTCTAAGTCGCCTGTTGGAGACCAGAGCGGGGCACAGCCTGGACACAAGCACTGCGTCAGCGTTTGGCTGAAACTCCTGTACAGGGTGTCCCAAAAACAAGTTTACACGGTTGTTTTCACCACAAAAATAAACTATGCATCACCGAACGCTCATTCTCCACGCAAATGTAGCCCTGGCAGTCTGAACCAGATGCTGAAGTTTAAGAACTAACCTTCGTCCCATTCAAAAGAATTTAAGTGATTTTTCAGAAAATTTCAACGGGAAAATGGGGTCCGTTTTTGCCCGTTTTCGGTAACTGGCGCTTTTCAGCTCTCTGCAGTTCGAGAGCTCCGTTGGCCGCCATTTATCCATTTAAAATTTTGGAAGATCACTCGTAACTTTTGAATGAGGTAACGGTTAGTTCTCAAACTTTGGCACATCTGAATCGGACAGCTAGCAACTAGCGCTACATGTGGGTGGAGAACGAGCATTCGACGATGCAGAGGTTATTTTTGTGGTAAGGAAAAACCCTGTGATTTTTTTTCGGGCGGGACAAGCTGTAGAATGAGTGAGGACATGAGTCACATTTGAATGACGATGCAGCACTCATGTTCAATTTGTGCCTTGCACCGGTGTCCGATAGGTGACTTAAAAAATTCAGTGCAGCGGGCTTGACTTTCTTGGAAGTGTGGACTATAGCGACTAACTTGTGCCACAATTCTTAGATTAGTCTAGAATCTTTTTGCCACGCTATGGCAATGTTTTCTCCTAGGGACAGACTGAAGCACCAGAGTCGCACTGCCGGCGTTGTGAGTCGACCAATCAGATCGCTCGGGGAACATAACGGATGGACGGGGGTTCCGAGAAGCCGCCAAGAACAAAGTCGCTGCTTGTGACTACTCTTTCATCAAACCCTGTAGACCTGTCAAAAAAATAGACAATTTTGAGATCTAGGGATCTAGGGATCCCCAGATCGCAAGAGCTAAGGATCCCTAGATCTAGGGGGATAAAGATTTTGAGATCTAGGGATTTGATGATCTAATATTTCGGAATAATTGAAATGACACATGTAAGGTGCTATATATCTGCTTTAAAAAATTAAAAATATGTTTCGAAAATATTTTGTTTAAAATAATACTTCAATAAAAGTTTTTCTTTTTACTCCCACATGGATCAATGCCGCTTGTGGTGACAAATATTGCTATGGCAGAAACCGCCGCAGTCGCCAGGCCACTGGCAGCTTATCTAAGGAGCGTCGCATTGTGCCAGGTTGCTCGCAGGCTGAAGCTCATCAACCTTCCGGAATGCCGGGGACTGAGCGGGGGACGCGCCCTGGAATTCCTGGCTGAGAGGGACAGTGGAAACCCCCTGGCCTACCGTTTCCCGGAGCCCCTGACAAGCTACCGGACGTGCAACTTCTCCTTCTCGGGCCTCAAGAACTCCGTCTACAGGAAGATAGAGGCGCTGGAGAAAGAACACGGTGGGTTTTACTATGTTTTCACCACCTAAGGTGAGGGTAGAGTGGGGTAAATTAGATTTGCTGAAAGTCAAGCTGAAGCAAACTGGACAGTCATGTGCAGATGGCGTAAGTTCGGTCTGCCTTCGAGTTGTGGCAACACTGGCTTCCACCGTAGAGGCGATATTTGGCCAGTCAGTATGACAGCCAGCCTGGGTTCTTTAACCCTTCCCTTCGATGGTCGAGCTTCTTTTCTTCTGAAAGGTTTTTCCCCAGTAGTCGGGTTTTGTTTCCAAAGAAATAATATTAAAAAAATAATAATCTAGTGGGAGTACGTACGATACTTGCAAGCATGTTCAGGTTTAGAAGTATCAAATAGAAATATTGAAGGCAAAAAGCTGTCACCTTTCTTTTGTTTGGTTTCATTTTGACGCTTCCATTTCCCCGACATTCTGGAGGTTTCAGATTTTGAACCAGAGCTACTTTACAGAGCTTTTTTGTCGTACGGTAAACTCTCATCCTCCGAATTAAATTCTGAGAAGCACGAAAAGTCTGAATTGGAAGATTTGTCTCTCCACCGCCAGAGCAGCCGACATGCGAAGCGGCCGTCTTGCACGTATCACATGTGCAGTGCGTTTAATTTCAGCATTAACAGCCCCAGTAAAGCAAAACATTGTGCGAATATAACGTTTGTAGTTTGCCAAGGACATAAAAGATAACAACACGTCCCGTGGTGCTTGCGGTTTCACACGGCCACTTTCAAATATGTAATCACCGCCGTATATGTACGGCGACGACCGTCGTAAGGCGTTTGTGTATCACCATGCTGTTGTGATATACAAACACATGCCGGTACCGTGTTTATCTAGATCGAAACAAGTACGGGCGGGCGTCTTGCTGAAAGTCAGCGTATGTGATGACAATGGTTACGTTAAACGTTCCACTGGTTATGACCTCATAAGGGAAGGCTAAGGTTTCGGACTGTTCTTATATTTTGTAAGGGCTTGTACTCTACGCTACTCGTCTGGGCAAAATAATTATGCAGCCCCCCCTCTAAACTGAGTGCTGCCATCCCGTTGCCTGTTTCAGGTGATATTGGCATTATTAGTGTGGCTACCGCTCGGACTGCCCAATTATACTTCCAAATATTTTTATCGCTACCCAACCCTCGGTAGCTGGTTTGGCAATTGACCGAACGCAGGGTTGCTGCCAATCACCTAGCGTTTTTTTGCATTCTTGTAGCAGTGTAAATTAATTTGGGGACTACTGTCCTATTGCGGACGACATAAGCGTGAGCAGCCCACCACACTTATTTGGCTGACCTGCCAGCCTTTAAAGATGCTCTGTTCTAAACTTGGCCCAGAACTTTAAAGGGGCCATGAAACAAATTTTGGGTTGGGATGAATGATTTTAAATTGGGACTTTACTAATCGCATATCGTTTAGTTGGCCAAAAGAAAGAGGCTAGAAAGTCAAAAGCCAGGTTTTCGGTACGAACATTTGAAAATATAGCGGTCTATTTTGTACCTTCTTGCCTTCGAAAGCTCTCCGCCTTTTCACTATGATACATCCGCGGTTCCAAAAGCGCGTCACCGGCGCCAAACTGACGTCAGCAGAGCCCAGCTCACGCATTGGACACGAGAACTGCGTCACTCGGACGCATGCGCTCGTCAACAATCAATCCGTCTACGAATATTTGGATTCGCGTTCGTGGCCAATGAGTGCCCTGACGGAACTTATTGTCACTGGGGAATGACAAGTTCTATGGTGTGCATAAGAAGCACGGTGGAACCTAGGAGTCATCGCACCGGTGCCGAAGGAATGTCACGACCACGTGATTTCCCAATTCGCATTTGAGTTGAGGATTAAAGCTAAGGAGGAAGAAGTAGGAAAATCGTTTCATGACCCCTTTAAACTTTAGAGATTCGTCTCCAAACTACTCGATGCAAATGAGAATTGTGAGGACTGCAGTCGTAGCAAAAGACCAGATGGGTGATTGTGGCCCGTACTGCATGCAGGTGTGTGTATTGTGGAGAACAATGAAATTAAGTGCTTGGGTGCACACTATACGGACTGCAAGTTCATCTGTTTCTTGCAAAGGGGTTGCACTGACGTCAGAACACCAAGCTCTGATTGGCTCTGACGGAGGGATAGTGCGTAGACCTCAATTCTAGCTGCCTTGAGGTCTACCCACTACCCTTCCAATCGGGGCTGATCAGAGCTCCTCGGCGTTCTGATGTCACCGCAACTCCTGGTCAAGAAGCAGACAAACTTGCGCTCTGCATAGCTCTTATAATATTCAGATATACCACTGGGTCTCGTTCAGAGAGCTGTGGTTTATTTGGGGCTGTCTTTCCGGGGTTTAATTTTCTGCACAGGTTCAGGGTTATTTTATTATAAATTTTCGGTGTCGTACAAAAATTCAGGGTTTTTCAGGGCTCATGCTGAAGAAAATAGGACATAGACATGGGATTTCCCAACTTCCAGGGCACATACGCATGGCCCAAATACTTGGAAAACATTCCCGTACCGATAAAAAATAGAAAAGAGATATAATACAAGGTTCCGAAGGAAGAGGTCTCCTTGCGGACACTTCATTGGGGGCTGTGTTCCAAGTTATCAGAAAATTGGCTGTAGACAAAAATTTTCTTCCCATGAAGCTAGAGTTTTTCTTATCCAGAAACGGCGTCCTTTTGGGTTTTTTTGGTTTTCTTTGATTTCAAAAGAAAACCTACTCGAGGGGTAAGTTTTGGGGGTTTAATGGTATATACCAAAAACACACAACCATAGTTATCACTGTATGCCTCAATCCCAGAAATTTGTCTGTCTGTCCCTCTGGTAGTGTGTCTGCACATACCTCATGGCAAGGCATGCCATCAGCTGGTGTTGTTATCATGGCAACATGAGCAAAACAATGTACACAGGACCTCGCCCAAAAGTAAACCAATTTGTACTCATTCCCAGAGGGAAATAAACCCAAAACCTCGTGGTTCGCAGCTTGATGCCGTGCCGCCGTCCCAGCTGGACTGCTTTCTATGTGCACCAGCTGAGAGGTGTGCTCCTTACATCTCCCGGTACAGTCACCACATGCAGTGGCGTCACGAGGGTCTGCGGCACCCGGGGCGGTAGCCCGCCACGACACCCCCCCCCCCCGCCCCCCCCGCTCTCGCGTGGCCCGCCGCGAGACCCTTCCCCCCCCCCCCCGCTCGGCCCGCCGCGACTCTCCCCCCCCCCCCCCCCCCACCCCGCTCTCGCGGCCCGCCGCGACACCCCCCTGAGCGCTGCACCCGGGGCGGTCCGCCCCCCCCCTTGTGACGCCACTGACCACATGCCAATGCTCTTTGAAGTGCGTGGGGATGTTGTAATGATGATGATGGCAGTGAAGAAACAGTATGTTCTTCATTGCCCTGATATGACTCTTTAATGTTGTGAAAACAAATGTAAATGATTGCTTCTTAACTAATGCATTCACTGGATTATAGGACTTTGGAGATAAGGTTTGCTTCCTCGCTGCGCATGTTTGTGTTGGTCGCGCCGTAGGAAGGCCAAGGGGGAGTGTGTCAGCAACGATGCCCAGCTGCTGGTTTGAAGTTGTAGCATGCACGGTCAATGGCATAGTGCCGCATGGAGGTGGGGGGGGATAAGCGGTGGACCAAGACTTCCTCCTGTTTTCCACCTCCACTGCATAGGGGCAGGGGCTATGTAGTAGGACAGGAACTGTGTATTAATAGAGTAATCTACACTTCGTTTCACTGCAACTTGGCAAAAAGCAAACACTACAGCCCCCTTGAGCCAATCGGGGTGACAGATCAAAGCGGGTATCAGATCTCTGCAGGAGGAGAGTGCTCCATTGAGACGCTGTTGTCTGCCTCACTTCGATTCGCTGATTAGCACACTGGGACAGTAGCCTTCGTCGGTTGTCAAGTTACGCTGAAACGGAGTACAGTAGGTAAGGAGGCATTTCGCGGTCAGATTGTGTGCGCGACGGCATTTGGGGAAGTGAGGGAATGCCCCCCCAAAAAAGACGTACACGGATGAAGAAAAAGAGAAGTCCCTTATGCATTTGTAATTCCTTCGTCACGTGTCACGTCACACACCGTTCTAATAGCTAGCGCCGCCCCATTAAAAACCGCATTATTGTCGCACCTTTGTTGCATTTGACAGAATGTTTCAATGCCTTGCAATTTTTCCTGCCTTCCAGGGTTGGAAGCAGACGCACTGCTACCCGAGATCGCCGACCTGTGTGCCTCGACGCAGCACGCGGTGGCTTACCACCTGGCACGGCGTACGCAGCGCGCCCTTGCCTTCTGCGACCAGCAGGGCCTGCTTCCAGAGGGGAAGCCCACCCTCGTGGTGGCGGGGGGTGTGGCGGCCAACGCCTACCTGGGGCGCCTGCTGTCCCGGCTGTGCGAGAAGCTAGACGTGGCGTACGTCCCCACGCCGCCCAAGCTGTGTTCAGACAATGGACTCATGATTGCCTGGTGAGTTTGGTGGATTGGCGTTGTGGCTCGTCGGCTGTGTTACGAAGAATCTTTTTTTATTTTTTTGCATCCTCTCTAATGCGAAGATGGGGTGTAACAGTGGGAAGAAGGCAGTGTTATCTTTAACGTATGGAAGCTTAGCACACAGGCAAATTATACTTCCGCATATTGTTGCCTCCTATTGCCTCTACTCTGTTTCACCTTACAATGGACAGCAGCGGATGGTAAGGGTTATTGAAGTCTACATAATGCTGCGTGAGTGTGACGTGACCTTCTGGAGGGGCATCACGACTCGCTGGGCGTGTAATCATGCGTTATGTCCACAGCGCTGAATTGGCTGGGATGGCTCGTAGCGTCCGCTGCGGTCCATCTTAAAGTGAAACAAAGTAGAGGTTACGCTCCGCTCAATTTTGACATAGCCAAAATCTGGTCTAAGGCAGCTTGAGTCGAAACTTTGAATGAGACATTTGTCATTGGTGTTTTATGCATTTACAGTTAAGGGATGTGGTTGTAGCTGTTCTGGGTGAGAAAAGTTTCTTCAGGGTAATTAAATTGTCTCTTCTTTGACATTCCAGGAATGGAGTGGAGCGCTGGAGGACAGCATCTGGCATCGTAACTGGAAACTTTGATTCCTTGGACATCACTCCCAGGTGAGTGCATGCTTACTGCATTGTCTTATAGTAACGAGCGGTTTCTTTGAAAACCACGGGGAAGGCAGCTTACTTTGCCTGTTGTAAAATCTTGCAACGATGCTCAGCTCAGTGTTGCAAAAGGCACTGGGTCTGCACATTGTTTTAGTGCTGGACAACAAAACAACTTTACGTGTTGGCACATTGTCATCTTGCATTTCTCGCAGCAGTGTTAATGCTGCTATTCAAAGTGGCACAAGCAGCTGTGTGATTAAAAGGAATGAGCCATTATATATGCTGTCATATGAATGCTGTCACTCTGGATGCAAGTACTATTGAAGAATGATGTTTTTTTCATTAAAGCACTAGTACATACAGAATCTGGTCCACCCACTTGTCATAATGACAGTTTTTGTCTTGCACCATGAAGAAGACACCGTTTCTCTAACAGATTTATCTTTTGCTGAATCCCAGAACATTTTACTATACAATTTGACAAGGAATCTTTTGATTAGAATGTCTGGTATACTTATATATGTACATCCTAAAACAAAAGAGATTTCAATTGATTCTCGTTTCATCAACTGGTGACACTTCATGGCAGAAACAGTTTTTCTTTTAATGCGTAGAATAGTATTTTTGTCCTCAAGTTTTTCACACAACATAAAAAACGAAAAAAAAAAAAACATGAAAAAAAAATTGTTGAACTGAAAGATAGAAAATTTGGCTTCTCTTTAAGGTTCTATTTTGGTTGATCAGCTGAAGTTTTAAAAACAGAACATTTGCACTTCCCCCATTTTTTTATAGCCACTGGTTATGGCCATGCAATAACTCAGACTTTTGATTATTCGCTTCGAATCTGACATTCCCTTTAACTTTATCAACTTCGAATTGCCAGCGGTCGACCTTGGTGCTCAGTTTAAAAACAGAGGATTGGTACCTCTAACATGGAAACATTTTCAAGGGCTGCGATCCCCAGGGAAAGTGTGACGTATAATGCCGTGGAAACTGTTACAAAACGCGTAACACATACTTCAGGAAACAATCTGTAGAAAAGAACACATAATTGAGAAGGAAGAAAATCCTGAATGGCACCCTGATGGGAACCGAACCCACAACTTTGTGATTACAGGCCCCAAACTCTACCGGTATCACTGTGCCAAAGGAGCAGTGCCGGCATGTTGGCACTGAAGGAGTGGCGGCAAACGCGGACGCCGAACACCGGCGTTCGGCTTTTGAATGCATTCGAACAGCGCTAGACAAAGGCAGCTGGCATTGCTTCCACCCACTAATCATTCCAACTAGAGCTTAGTGCTTTGATGTCTCTGCATGCTAAATCCTCGCCTCCTCTCTCTCGCAGTTTTTATCTGTCTATCCAAAAAAAGAAAAAAAAAACAAAAAAACTGCAACATTTGTTACGGGCCCCAAAGAATGCTGTAGTATACACATTCTGTGCTAATTCGGAGGATCAGGATAAATATTTTTTTTTTAACAGCGGCTTTAGTTTCCATTTGTTTAGTCTAACATGTATGATGAAGCAAAAATACTAATTGAAATAGAAAGTAACTGCATTACTTAAAAAGAAAAAAGAAAAACATGGTAGAGTAACTTACCTTTCTTTTTATAAGAAGCGGAATCTTAGCATGTTCAGCCGAGCATTTTTGTCAGTTGTTTTAATCTCTTGTTGCAGAATGAGTTTGAGAAGTGTGCTTGGAATTGAGCTGTTGTATTTCCTGTGGAAATTAGGAGAAACATATATTCCCAGGTACCAGTGCCATATTTATACAATAGTAAGTCTATTTGTTTGTGGAGCAAACAAAAAATTTCTGATATACTAGGTTCATCTTATAGCAGGTATTAAAACTAAGATGTCCTGCTCCTTGCAAAGAGGGCGATGAAGAAAGCTCTTTTGAGATGCTCTGAAGGCACGAATTCAGGCAGGATGGTGAGCGGCAGAAAGTCGTTTCACCTGAGCGAACGGCGAAACGGACGAGTAAAGCCGGAGACCGAATAGAAACTGTAAACAAACTGAAGTGTTCCGGCAGTTTGATCATTTTCTCTTTCTCCACGGCAGCACGGTTTGAATTCAATTAGTGTAGGCCAAACCCCCAGTTCTGGATTTCTGATCTAAACAAAAATTTGGCTGATGTATGGTCGTGTAATTATATGGTGCATGTTCTTCAAATGCAGTGGGAATAGTATACTAGTAATAGTTGAAGCTATGTGCTCAAAGGACCAATCAAATGCCTCCATTTCATCGCGCGACTCCACTCTCTCTACGTGGGTACGGGAGCGTGATCATGTGGCCAAAGAATGATGCGTGATTGGCCCAACAAGCACGTAGCTTCCACTGCACTCTTAGTTTAGGGGTGAATGAAATATAGTCTATGTACAAGAATGCTTGAAGTACTTCCAATGACCCGGTTCTTAGCGACATTCAGAAATTTTTAAGAATGGTCAAGTATTTGCACTTAGAATATGGAATACTATTTTATCAATATACATTTTTATGGTTACGAAGATGTTAATCCTTTTGGAACCGAGCACGGGGGTATTGAATATTGAATAATTGAACAATAATCATATTAGTTGGCAAATAAGGTACTTACTCTAATCTTCCCAGTTTCTCATTTTTTTTTTTCCAAGCTATGAAACTGGGAGAAATAAGCAATTCTTGTTTATAGGCACAGAAACGAAGAGACAATGATGATGATACCATTTTTAATGGTATCATCATCATGTTTATCTTTATTTTTCTGCTATAGACTCGTTGCTCTCGGGCAGGGGGCGCGAGCGCGTCCTGCAAGACGCCACCATGTTATGCTGGCATCACTATCCAGGCGGCGCTGTAACGTTCGATTCTGCACGTGCCACGTTCGAATGCAAGCATCTGTAAGCATCTGTAGACGCGAGATAATGAAACGCCTAAAAAACAAAAAGAAAAACACAAATAAAAAACAAAAGAATTATGCAGCTCGCGGCGTCTGCGCCCCGTTCAGCTTTATCATTTCATTGCGTTCTTTTATAGCTTCCGTGAACCGGTATGCTTTCACACTTTACGTGATAGCAAAGCTGAAGCTACTTGCAAAAACATGTTCCCCTGAACGATGCTCGCACTGCACGAGCGCGCGTGCTTTCTTGGAAGGGACACTGCAAGCTCGAAGCTCGCTCTTGTAGCCTCTGCTACGCTGGCACTAGAATGGAACGGAGTATAAAAAACTGTAGTAGGGAATCGTGATGACGCACGTTCGAAACGCGAGCCAAATATTTTATTTTGCTCGCCTGGAGCGCTGCTCAAAACTTGAGAGCTACGGGCCTATATAGGCTCCGATTTTCTCTTACAGGGGCACTCACATGGATACTGAAATTCTCTATTCAGGGTGATAACTCAATCTGCGGGCTCTAAGCATCTTAAGAAACCCGAAAACACACTCATGGGCGGCCGATTTCCATATTAAAAATCTAATCAAAGATTGGGACACGCCCCTGTCTTTGCACCTTGGAGCAGACACCGGGGGTGCCTTCGAATGACGTTTTCAAGCAATAATTGCTGTGCTATGTCTCCTACATCCAAAAATATGACGTTGTTATCAAAATATAATTCACATTGCACCTAAAAAGAGCTATAATTGTAGCATTGAAAGTCTATGCAATTAACTATTTTTAATGGCCAAATTTTATAGAAATTATGGGGACCCAAGAATACCCCCCCTCCCCCCCCTTCCCCCTAGAGGACATCTTGCCATCTAGAACTGGTCATTTTTATTGACTAAAACCCACTAAACAATATGCCATCAAATGCCAACTTCTACAAAAAGCACTTGAGTTTAAGCTACTTTTGGTTGAAGAAGGGTTGAGTCTAACCGCAACAAAAAGCTGCTTCTCTGCCTTGACCTCGAAGCACATTCGGAGATCCACACTCTTGCAACAGGTGCCCCCTGGGAGTGGACATTTCATTATCTGTCGCTGAGGCATCCATCAAGCTGGATAAGATCAAGCTGAGCGTCTGATAAGGAACCCTCATCTTGCACCGAGCCTGCGACGGCTCAAGACGTCAACATTCACTTCAGCACCAGAGTTCAGTCAGTGCCATGGTTGAAGCGCGCATGCGCTGTTACCAACTGCTATAAAGAGAACATCTGAGCACCGACCAGAGGAATGGAGCGGACTGTTTTGTGCCAGCTCTCAATAAAAAAAAACTGGAGAGAGCGTAAAAAAATGCTCTTATGGTCTGTAATTCACCTTATCTCGTGAGCAGTGCTGCCTAATAATCTTTCATCCTGCAGGACTTCTGGGCCAGGAGGTATGCATGACCTGTCCACTTACCCATTCTCAAAGCTTGAGACTAGATGTTGTTATAGGCACCAGAAAGCTAATTTTATTCTTCAGTAGAGATTAATTGGACGTTACAAGGATATTCATGGGAAAGAGTCTTAAAAATATGCAACATGTCTTCCTTTTTTTGCAAGGACCATTTCTCCCTCTTATTTAGTGCATTGTAGGTCTTAAAAGGTACCTTCAGTTCATTGTCTTTTACAGTTCACTGCTTGTGCCTACAGTTTGTACACTGGCTTCGTTCAATTGACCTGCGCCTCCTGCACCGTTGCAGAAAGATGTAGGGTGATGTACTTCCGGTCGTCCCCTCAATACATATACCGGGAGTAGACTGTCCTACACTTTTCTGCACCAGTGCAGAAGGTGCAGGTAAATCGACCGAAGATTAATGTGCGACACTGTTAGTGCAGACGTTCAAATCCCTGTTTTCCTTTCTTTTTCTTTTAAAGAAATGATTGCCATAAATTCTGCTAGTGTGGTGGAAAGTCACCATTGAGTGCAGTAACCTAAGTGGTAAATTTTGTCTTCCATGAATATTCTGTCTTAGTAAAATGCGAAAAAGTGCCAATGTCGTGCTTGCCCTGACAGTGTCTTGCAGTGTACCTAAAGGGATGTCTCATTAATATGGACTCCTTTGTTCCTTCAAAAAAGCGTTCATAATTAAGGAGAGCTTTCCCTATTAACGGCAGAAAATTGTACATATTTACCCAGTTGTCCCGGCAAATGTTGTCTATATAGCGAGGTATTCCTATTAACAGGATTTATATTAATTGTTATGATGTTAATTGTTATATGTTAATTGATGTGTTCGCAGTTCTTCTGCAAACAGCTATCATCAGCAGCAGAACAAAGAAGGGCGCGCGCTTGCTGAGCGTGGCCCCGGACTGAGGCATTCGATCCCTGGCCCCAGACTGTAACGGCCATAGCCCTGTCTTGTTCATTTTTCTTGTATATATTAAACATCAGTAAGCCAACTATGGCTGTTCAGACATAACAATTGGCGACGAGGGAAACTCACGACCCACCGGACACCCTGCCTCGACAACGAATGCCCACCAGCGCAACGCCATGGCCACGCCTGAGTTTGGTCGCATTCCAGAGTTCGACGGCAGCTCCAGCTCATGGAAATCCTGGTACGGGCGGCTGCAGTTTTTTTTTGAGGCTAACGATGTAAAGGACGCCTCGAAGAAACGTGCGCACCTGCTCACACTGTGCGGGGCGGAGACCTACGACGTGGTCTGCGCGCTCGTACAACTCAAGAGCCAAGCCAGGTGACTTTCAACGAGATCGTCCAACTTCTGAAGGCTCACTTTGATCCGACCCCTTCCGAAGTCTTCAGCAGAGCACGCTTCCAACGTCGTGACCAGGAGGTCGGCGAAACGGTCAGTGCTTACGTGACAGCCCTGAAGAAGCTTGCTGCCGACTGTAACTTCGGTACCAGCGCAGATTAAGCGACAAACCCGACTGTCCTTCCCCTGGAAGTGATGCTGCGGGATCGCTTCGTGTGCGGCCTGCGGAGCGAGCAAGTGCAGCAGCGCCTCTTCGCTGAAAAAGACTTGACCTTTCAGAAGGCCTTCGAATTCGCTCTGAGAGCAGAGAACGCCGCGGAGGATCAAAAAAAGGTGAAGTCGGAATTCTAAGACGTGCACAAGGCAAGTGCAACTAGCTGCCAGACACGGAACCGAGATCGGCCCAGGAACCGTCCAAAAGCTCGGAACGCTCAACGCTGCTGGCGGTGCGACGCACAGCACAGCCCGGACACTTGTAGATTTAAGACAGCCTCCTGCAACTACTGCAAGAAAATTGGGCACATTGAAAAAGCGTGCATCAAAAAACGAAAAGACACAGACAACTCGCACAAGAACCACAGCATAGAGCTACCACACACCTGGCTGCGGACAACTGCACCAGACGTCAGTCACCAACGCTCATGGGACACGTCGACACTGTACGAGCTCAACTCGGTGCCAACTGCTTACAGTGTGCCGAAGTTCACACTGAAAGTGTTGGTTGACAACAAGTGCCTGACCTTCGAAGTCGACTCGGGAGCAGCCTGCACGCTCATCAGTGAAGCAACATTCGGCTCCACATGGACTAACGACCTGCCACGGCTGGAGACCAGCAACGTCTTCCTGCGCACGTGGTCCGGCCAGTCGCTTCGAGTTTTGGGTACCACAGACGTGCAGGTAACGCACAAAAGCAAGACCTGCAAATTGCCACTATTGGTTGTCAGAGGAGCCGGGTGTAACCTTCTAGGGCGGAACTGGTTTTCACACCTCGGGATAGACATCGCTGGGATCAATGATATGTCGGACGGCGGAATTGTCGCCAGGCTGCGAGACAAGTACCAGCCTGTGTTCGGCGAAGACATCACAGTACATGTCGGTCCGGCAGTACAACTCGAACTGATCGAGGGCACAGCACCGAAGTTCTTGAAAGCACGGTCGGTCCCCTTTGCTTTGCGATCAGCTGTAGAAGCTGAACTGGATCGACTGCAAGACCAGGGCATAATAGAGCCAACTCCGCACTCAAACTGGGCAACGCCTCTGGTATTGGTACGTAAAAAGAACGGCACGCTACGCGTCTGTGGCGATTACCGCTGCACAGTGAACTTAGCAGCTAAAAAGGCAGCGTACCCACTTCCGACAGCAGACGAAGTCCTCAGCAACTTGAGAGGAAGCAAGGTATTCAGCACCCTCGATCTGACCCAGGCTTATCAACAGCTCCGCGTAACTCCTGAGACAGCAGAGGTGCTTACCCTCAACACGCTGAAAGGACTTTATAAGGTCAAATGGCTTCCATTTGGGATTTCGGCGGCGCCAGCCATATTCCAGCGCTTCATGGAGTCGATGTTGACTGGTATCCCAGGTGTATGCACATACCTGGATGATGTGATCGTCGGTGGAAGGGATGCCACAGAGCATGCCACGCGACTGGATGCTGTTCTGAAACAACTGGAGAAGTACAATCTGCGCCTTGCAAAAGACAAATGCTGCTTCGGAGTTCGGGAGGTCTTCTTTCTGGGACACCGAATTGACGAATCGGGCGTACACACTACAGAGGAGAAGGTTCGAGCCATTGTGGGTGCTCCAGCTCCGACTTGTAAACAGGCCTTACAGTCATTTCTCGGAATGCTTGCATTCTATGACAGATTCCTGAAGGACAGGGCAGCTATCGCCAGCTGTCTTTATGAACTCCTTCAGAAGAACACTGTGTGGAGATGGGAAGACAGGCACCAGAAAGCATTTGAACAACTGAAGAGCTTGCTCATCAAGCAGACAGTACTGGCACACTACGACGAAAGGAAAGAACTTTTTGTGTCCTGCGACGCTTCGCCTTACGGCGTCGGAGCCGTCCTTTCTCAACGTGACGACCAGGGGCGGGAGGCACCGATCGCTTTCGCTTCACGTACACTTGGACCAGCAGAACGGAACTACGCCCAGCTGGACAAAGAGGGCCTCGCAGTGGTGTTTGGAGCCCACAAATTCCACAAGTACATCGTGGGAAGGAAAGTGACATTCATCACTGACCACCAATCCTTGCTGGGCATTCTGGGCCCAAAGAAACCGACAGCTCAACTCCTCTCTCCACGGATGACCAGATGGTGCATGGAACTGTCTTCATATGACTACGACCTTGTCTACCGGCAGCGCAAGAATCACCAAAACGCTGACGCATTGAGCCGTCTGCCACTACCAGACAGTGAGGATGAGCCATGGCCACCTGGTGACATACTAAAGTTTGAAGCCTTATCAAGACCACCATTCACAGCCACGGAGATAGCTTGTCTGACACAGCAAGACAACACTTTGTGTGAACTGGACACCGCCGTACAGAACGCCACAGTGGACAAACTCGAAGGTGACAGGTTCACGCCAAACAAGCGGAGAGCTGCAGCACTGGCACTTCACCAAGGATGCCTTCCCTGGGGCTCTCGAATCATCATCCCCACGACAGCACGTCCTCATGTCCTAGCGCTTATACACGCAGGCCACAGGGGCATGGTGGCAATGAAGAAGTGTGCGCGGAGCTACGTCTGGTGGCCGGGGCTTGACAGCGAGATTGAAGGGACGGTACAGAACTGCCGTGAATGCCAAACGACACAGAAGAACCCACCAAAGGCTCCGATGCCTGTCTGGGAACGTCCAGAGACACCCTGGCACACGCTGCATCTAGATTTCGCAGGGCCATGGTGCACGGACAGACCTACCTTGTTGTAGTTGACGCGGGCACAAAGTGGGTGGAGGTACGTCACATGCCACAAGCAACATCGGCAGCTGTTATTAATGCACTATGGAACCTTTTTGCTACGTTTGGTATTCCGCGGAAAGTTGTCTCCGACAATGGAAGCGCATTCGTCTCCAACGAGATTAACAAGTTCTACGCGTCAAATGGTGTGCAGGCCGTAACTGCAGCAGCATATCACCTTGCAACTAATGGACAGGCAGAACGATATGTCGCTGAACTCAAGAGGGCACTTCTAAAAGATACAAGCGGAAGCATACAGCGTCGACTTTCTCGCTTCCTCTTTCGACAGCACTCCACGACCCACAGTGCTACGGGAGTGACACCGGCGAAAGCGATGTTTGGCAGAGAGCTGCCCTGCACCCTTGACCTACTTCAGCCGAAGACAGCAACGGAGGCCAAGGAAAGTCAAGATCCACTGGGTCCAGCTCGCCGCTTCGCCAGAGGGGAGAGAGTACTGGTCAGCCAGTTCCTGACCAAGCCAGACTGGGCTCGAGGCAAGATCTTGCGACGGGCAGGTCCACGTTCTTGGCTCATTGGATGCGCCGGTGGCAAGGTACGTCGCCACTTGGACCATATTCGGAAAACGACACAAGCAGAAGAGACCTCGACGCAACCGGCAGAGTGGAGCGTGACAGATGACCTGGTTGAGCCGGATGCTCCGCAACAACTGCCAGCAACTAAAACATCCCAAGTGTCCGGAAGACAACTGCGGTCTCCACGCGCCAGACGTCCCCCAGACCGTTATAAGGACTTCGTCGTAGGGGGGAAGAATTGATGTGTTCGCAGTTCTTCTGCAAACGGCTATCATCAGCAGCAGAACGAAGAAGGGCGCGCGGTTGCTGAGCGTGGCCCCGGACTGAGGCATTCGATCCCTGGCCCCCGACTGTAACGGCCATAGGCCAGTCTTGTTCATTTTTCTTGTATATATTAAACATCAGTAAGCAAACTATGGCTGTTCAGACATAACAGTAGGCACGTGCAAATAGGAGATTTTGAGTTAGAAGGGAATAGTAGTACTGGATGAATATTTTCGGATCAAATATGGAATAGTTTTTCCAGCCTTCCGCTACCGTACCGTGCGTAAACGGAAACCCAGCTAAACTTGTGAGGGTTGTTTTCATTTCTAAGCTAAGTTAATTCTAATATAATATAGATTTATGGGCTGTGAACTCAAAAAGTCCAATGCCTACAATGTGATGGCGAATTGAATCCTATAGAAATGCTATACCTAATCGGGAGGATTTATAAATCATCTAGCTGTATGCAAGTATCCTTTCTTATACCTCGAACTTGTGAAAAAAAAAAGAGTCATGATTAATGATCGTAGGTTTTCAGGACATCTCTGTTTAACATGTGATCTCGCATAATAGCTGCAGTATATTTTTGAAAGTTTTATTATAGTGTAGATATAAAGATACACAAAGTTTGTTTCCTTTCAAATACACGAGGCGTGCTTGCATCACCCTGCTTTGAAAGTGTGCTTTCCTACTAAGCGCGCGACTGCAATGTTTGTACTTCTCGAAGCGTTGATCGAAGCGGGTTGGCCCCTTTGAGGGCTCTTCTTACCGAACACCAGTTCACTGCGGAGAAGCAACACCCATGGAAGCGAGCTCCGCGGGTGTTGCTTCTCTGCACTGTACCAGTGCTCGGCAAGAAGCGCGCTCAACGGGGCTAACACGCCGTGATCAACGCTTCGAAAAATACGAATATTGCAGTTCATCTCTAAGCGAATATCAAATAGCGTATTATTCAAAACTGCTATTCGAATATTCGCATAATTCTGTTAACGAGACATGACTCAATTGCAGGTTAGTCCATAGTAATTGAGAAGTGTGAAACAACTTGTTAGTGCTTAAATGTTCAGTGCCTGCTTCCAGCTACGAGGGTAATTTAGGTCAGGGTCTCTGAGACTCTAGGGTGCAGCATTTTTAACTCCGCTCCTTAATCACAGTGCTCGAAATGACGAAATAAATGTTCTATTGTTACCGGTGTGCTTTACACATCCTTCTAGCGCAAAGTCGTCTGAATCATTAAAGTGATTATTTGTGAAGACCACACAGATTCTTCACTTCGTCTTCTCACTTTATTGCAGATCGAAATAATGACTTGGTGCCAAGCTTCAAGTTAGGGATAGGTTAAAAACAAAGACGATAGAAAGAATAACACGCTTTCGACAAAGGGACGACGGACACTTCTTTCAACCCGCAACGACAGAAGTACAGTGAATCTCCATAGGGATAGGTTATGTCTCGCTTTCCGTGTTTTCTGAGTTTATTTCTCTTGAAGGTCGGAGGGCGTTTTTCGGAGTTAATTTGTTGTCGAAAATACGAAGGTTAAGGAGTTTATTTATGATAGATTCTCTTTTTTCCGAAGTTCAAAAAACCCTGCCCAATTTTTTTTTTTTAAATTCAATATTATACAAATATTGTACAGACACAAACCTGCCCTAAATTCATAAGAACTTACCTGTATCATATGATCTCTTCAGCTGTATAAGGCATTCATGCTCTTGCCATTGGTAATACCATCTGTTTCACAACGAGAACACAAAGTGAGTGTTGCTCTAAAAATTCACAGGGTCTCTTATGTTATCGTTAAGACGACTTGAAGGCGAAAGCCCAAGCGCCGATCCCGGTGATAGCGAACCTTCGACGCGCGCTCTCTGACGACGCACTTTTGGCGCCGTTAATCTCGCTGCATGTCGCACGCCCGCTCTCGCGCGCGCCTCCGCCAATTCTGGCACAAGTGACGCCATCCTGTGGTCCAGTGGCGAACCGTGGGTTTTGGTAGCCTTCGTGTCGTCGACATGTTTTCGTACCTTTCGTGGCGCCGACGTGTTTTCATACTTTTCGTGTCGTCGACGTGTTTTCGCTCAAGGACTTTGAAAGTCGACAGAACGATGAGACATATAAGCCTTTCGCCTTAATAAACATCAGTACTTTGTAATCACACAGATCCTTGACATAGTCTCTGGAAAGCTCCTTTGCTTCCTATCCCATCTCACCACTCCACACTGCCGCTGCACAGAGTGGAGTGGTGAGTGAACCTTTAGCTGCTCCTCCCTCCTAATATTATAGCTGCCAGTGTTATAAAAACACAACTCCGCCTTCCTCTAAGAAGTCTAAACTGAAAATTAGACCATTGACCTTTCTTGAAACCCATAATTACAACAACCCGTTGTCCTGAACAAATGTCCTGAACGAGATAAACGGTGAGCCTCCTTTTGTCCATAGTCCGAAATTTGAAAGGAAACTGAAGAGGTCCCTCCCTACTCACGACCACTGACCTTATGCTCTGACAAAGCTTCTTTGTAGAATAGCCTGTTCTTTTAATGCGTTAGCATTAGTGCCCTGGTACATGCGCTGACCTTGGACGTGGTTGGAGCACACGTTTATAGAGTTTGCAACATCGCCACGGGATGGCGCCACAGTCCTTGCAACCGAAGATCGCCCGCAGAGTGAGGGACGGCGGGTGTATCACGGGCGCCTGTCAACCTACCCCGGACCAGGGGCGGATTTAGCGGGGGGGGGGGGGGGGGGGGGGGGGGGCCGCCCCCCCCGAGACGCCAAAAATAAAAATAATTCTGAATTTTTTTTTTAATATTTGGTTTTGGTGTAGTGATTATTTGGTCAGCAAACTAAATTTGTGCTGTCGAAGCAGGACAGTAGATTCGGCCATCTGTTTTTCCTTGGCAACGTCTTTGTTATTTAATAAAAAAATGGAGAGAGATGAGTGGACAAGTTTACCAGACGCGAAATGTACCTGCGAAGGGAAAGCGGTGCTTGTTTAAAGTTCAGAACCTAAGATAGCAGCTTTGCGGCGCGGGCTCGTCCAAAGCGTCTCTCCACCCTGTACGGAGGCGGCGGCTTTGGTATCGAGGCTCCCTGCTCCCTCCGTCTCTCTGTGGAGCCATCCTGTGCCGCTGAATTGGCACCACTGGTTGAAAGGCGAAGAGAGGCGGGAAAAGTCCACTATGACCGCAAGACTCGGCTAAGGGGGTGGAGGGGAGGTTGTTAGGTGTCGACGCCCAGCTTTGTCTCTCGGGGAGCATGGTAATCTCGCTGGCGTCCAACCTTTCTCACGAACAACGCCCGAACCACTCAGTCGGGAAAACTTAACAGGTTTATTTCATAGCGAAATATGTGACCGAAGACGACCGTCTCTCGAACGGTCGGGATTTTTGTGGACACGCGAGGGAGAGGAGGATTCCGTGGGCGGTGCTTTTCCTGAAGCGACCGAGGGCAGTCGGACCAGCGGAGCTCTCCCCCAAGGGGAGCTTAACGTTTGGGAAAGGCGAGACGACGATTATCCCCCACTCTGGAATCCTACGAAGGGGGTGGGAAACAGTTCCAAGGTCTTCGAATTGGCTGATGAACGATCCCTGGATTGTTCCCCCGCAGACAGCCGGCGCCGTTTAATCCCCCCTCCCACCACCGTGGCAGAGAAGAATCGGGAAAGCTCGGAACACACACTGTCGCGTTCCGCCGCCTCGGCGCCAGCCGCAGGTAGAAGTCCGAAGGGTTGACACGTGACGTGAGGGAGGGGAGTCCTTGAGCGGCGCTTCCCCGGAAGCGACTGACGCCAGCCAGACTGGCAACGCCCCGAGCGTTCGGCTAAGCCTGGGCTAATCCTTCCCCGAAAGTGGTCCTAACGACTAGGAAAATACTTCGGTAAGCTTCCCACGCACTGACACACACATGGAGATGGGACGGGTCATAACAAGGTGTTGTTGAGATGGCGATAGCGAGGCGCGCATACCAAAACTCAACTGGTTTATTTTTGCTTCCCGTCTTGGGCGACGGGCGTTCCCCTCTCCTTGGCTACGTTCTCCCGAAGCGGGAGGGTGGGAAGAACCGGTCTATCGGGAGCGCAGCAAGGTCACGAGGCAGGGCGAGTTCTCTCGAGCGGTGAGCAACGTGGGTCACCACAGTGTACACGCGTGCGTGTGTCATGCGCCGCCGGGCCTGAGCGAAGGTACCTCGGGAATGCCAGCGCTCACGTTTCACAAGTCAGGAACGGTCGGTCAGGCTACTTTGAAGGGGAGTCAGTCGGGTAGCTTAGAGCGCCGAGAACAGTGCAGCTTCAAGATCCGCGAGGGAAACCAAACGTGGACTTCTTTACTGTGTTGCACCATTCATCCCTTCTCCGTCGCGGATCGCTGTTTTTCAGTGACGATTGACTTGGAGCACGTGGTGACGCGCACGTTCGAGCTTAGTGGCGGCGCTTTCGACCTGTCGTTCACACGTTCACTCCTGGGCAAAACGGTGATTCGGGTAACGAGAAAGTGCTGTTGACCTCCAGAGACAAAGTGAGCCTAAGTGAGCCTAAGGTGGATGAAGTAACCGGGAGTCGAGTTCTGCAGCCTGTTAAGAATGGAACCTTCGGCGACCTTCTTCCGAGTTTCAACGCTGCGGAAACGAGTCACGATCTGTTCAGGACAGTCGCCCGCCTGTTGGAGCCTGCCCGAAACGAGTCATGATCTGTTCAGGACTGTCGTCCACCTGTCGAAGCCTGTCGAAGCCTGTCCAAAACGAGTCTCAACGCGTCCGTGACGTCAACGGGACGTGTGTGTGTGTGCGTGTGGGTTCGTGCGCTCCGGAAGGGGAGAGAGGCATGGCCTAACTGCGGAGAACCATGGCTACGACGCACTTCTGGCTACGACGCGGCGGACTTTGCTGCAACGCACTTGGTGGTTGCACCTGCTGCCCTGGCGGAGAGTGAGGGAGAAAACGGACCCTATATAAGGCGGAGCGTGAGGCTGCTCCGTGGTTCTCTCGGATTTGACGACTGTATCGCTACCATGTAATTAAACCGTTCGTTACGTTACCAATTCTCCCACCTCCACTGGACCCCTGGGTTCTTCACTTCGGGGAATGGTCGTCGTCACGAGCCAGGAAGCCTCCTTACGTGCGGCTTAAACCCCGCCTCGAACAAGCCGCTACAATGGTGAGTTGCACTTTAGTCCGTAAAATGACGTTGCTCTTTTGACAAATTATAACGAGGCATTTTCTGCACTTCGCTCGCGTATGAGGTGGTTGGTAGCCGTGACGCATGCCGAAAAAGTTATTGACATAGATAGTAAGGAAAAGAAAAGCTAAATGGAACGTGTGAATTGTTCGTTTCTTTGCCACCATCCGCAGCGACATAAAAAAAAACAACATCGCGCTGCAGACATTAATTGTTTCCTCCTCTTTCTATGCATAAAAATTAGTCATAGACTGTGCGCGGCGTTTCTTTCGGTCGATGGATAATCAAAATATTTATGCGAAATTTGCTCACTAAATCTTTTTGTGGGGTGGAAGGACACTGATGGCTTAAGAACTCCCAGCCAACCAGCGTTTGGGACTTGGTATGTTATATTGAGCTAATTTTTGTAATAATTTTTCCTTTGTACTTCTGTACGCAGCCTTTACTACTTTCACCTTCCATTTACACTTCGGCTTGAGACGCATAAGATCGCACAGCTGATATTGGTAATTAGTGCTGAATCAGTCACTCGTGGTATTTATAAATTACGTCACTTATGAATGGGTTCTATCTGTTTAGTAAAACAAGTGTTTTTTACATAGAGTGAAGATGGTCCACCAAAGTCATCCAAGCGGAAAAGTACCACTCTGCATAACTTCTTCCAAGCTGTGCCCAAAAAGATTGTCACTGAGGCAGACATTGCAAGCAACGACTCGAAGCTCACTTTGAAGTCTGATGGCGTGGACGAACAACTCACGATTGAGGCTCTCCCGTCGCCCATGGTCGAGAATTCTGACGGAACTACCCCACTAGCCCCGGCCGTCCACACACTTCGGAATCCAGCAGCTGACTTTGGTTTGCAATATGACATTGGCAACTTCGTTGGGGCGAGGCCAGACGACCACACCGTGGTTGGCTTACTCGAATGCCATTGGATGCCACCGCAAGGTTACTCCTTCCCTTTCTCCGAACACAACAAGGGACAAACAGTCGAACGGAGGTACGTCAGAAGTGACCACCTACTAAAATATCCTTGGCTGGTTGTCTCGGATGCCAAGGCAGGTTTGTTCTGCAAATTTTGTCCTCTTTTTGCCACCGGACACATTGGGGGGAAACACAAGACAGTTGCCCTTCAGGCTCTTGTAACGGAGCCTTTGAAAAAATTCGCGAAGCTTCTGGGGAAAGATGGAGCTTTGGAAACCCATTCCAAAGCTAGATATCACATCGAAGCAGTGGAAGCGGGCAAGGCTTTTCTGAAAACTTGTCGCGACCCAGTAAGGGTCGTGGCAAACCAGATCGATACACAGCGAATGCGGCAGGTGTCTGAAAACCGCGCGCGGCTTCTCTCGATTGTCGACAACGTTGTGTTCCTGGCCCGGCAGAATATTGCCTTCCGTGGACATCGGGATGACGGCCCAGTGGTCACTGGGAAGAACGGCAATGACAGTTCGGAGAATGGAGGAAACTTCAAGGAGCTGCTGCGCTTCAGAGTGAAATGTGGTGACCATGCCCTCGAAAAACATCTCTCCACAGCCACAGGAAGGAAGATGTTCACAAGCAAAACAACTCAAAATGCCCTTATTGAATGTTGCGGAGACGAAGTTCTGTCCGTGATCTTGGCACGAGTTCGACAGAGCAAATATTATGGCATTATGTTCGACGAGACAACCGACGTGGCTCACAAGTCTCAGCTATCTCTTGTTTTGAGGTATGAACATGATTTAAAGATCAGAGAAGATTTTGTGGGTTTCTTAGATCCTCGAGAACTCAAGCCTCAAGATTCAAATCAGAATCAGAATTCGTCCATGTCGGACAGCGGGTCCGACGAGGAAGAGCAAGACGAAGACGACGCACTGGAGCCAACACTGACTGGTACCAAGCTCGGAAAAATCGTGCTAAGTCTACTGAGGTCATTGTCTCTCGACCCCAAAGGCTGTGTAGGCATTGCAACAGACGGATGCTCAGTAATGACCTCCGAGCTCTGCGGTGCCATTCAGGAAATTCAAAAAGTAGCCGTGCATGCAGTTCGATGCCCCTGCTTCAACCACAGCTTGAACCTTTCTGTATCCAAAACATCAACTGTGCAAAGTGTCCGAAACACCACCGGGACAATGCGGGAAGTCATTGCGTTTTTTACGGCCTCGCCCAAGCGTAACGCCGTTTTGAAACTCCAGCTTGGCAAACAGCTGACCAAGTTATGCGACACACGTTGGGTCGAACGTCACGACGCTGTTTTGCAGTTTAGAGAGAGCCTGGGAAGCATCGCAAAGGCGTTGGAAACGGTTTCGCAGTGGCGAGAACCAAGCTCGGCTGCCAAGGCGAGATCACTGCTTACATCAATCCTGGATGCCGAATTTGTAATCGCAACCCTAGCTCTCTACGCTGTACTCTCAGTCACGCTTCCCCTAAGTCGGTTGCTTCAAAAGCCGGATCTGGAAATGAACAGTGCCTCGGACATCGTGAAAGACACAATCGTCGTCCTGAGCGAAAAGGGGAACCCATTAAACGTCGAGAAGACTTTCAAAGAAATTTTCGCGCATGCAGAAGAAATTGCCGAGAATATGGGAGCCCAACTAGATGTGCCTCGTCTAGTCCAACGACAAATGAACTGCGCAAAATTGCCTCCACAGACAGCCGAGTCATACTTCCGCGCACATGTATACATTCCTCTTGTGGGATCTGTCGTAGAAGATCTTAAGCAGCGTTTTCCGGAAGAGGTGCTGGAAGTGTACAGCCTCAACACACTTTTGCCTCGCCATGTGAATGAGAAGGGAGCTCCAGGAAAGCTCAGTATCCTGGCAGCAAAATACGGCGTGCTCCTCGGAATGGGAGATGTAGCTTTGCAGACCATCATCAGAGCCGAATTTTCACTGTGGGCGGCGAAATGGAGACGCGAACAAGAGAAGGGGCCTCTTCCATCGACAGCTGTGGAGACACTTCAAGAGTCGGAGCCAGAGCTCTACCCCAACATCAGGACTCTGCTGCGCGTTCTCGCCACACTGCCAGTTAGTGTTGCGACGGCTGAGCGGTCCTTTTCCACCCTTCGTCGAATTAAAACTTGGATTCGATCGCGGTGTGGCGAAAAGCGACTCAATGGTCTTGCCCTCCTCCACGTCCACCGAGATGTGAACGTCGACCAAGAGAAGGTGGTAGACCGCTACGCGCAGGGAGCACGACGAAGGAAGGCGATGTTCGTGCTCTGAAGAACCTTTAAGTTGATAACTTGTGTAAATAATTATGTCTGTATTCTGTCCTCCCCAATTGTAGGGGTTTTTTTTTTTCTTCATCTCATCAGATAAACATGAATCTGTTTAATAAATAATTTTAATGTTGCTCCACGCAATTCGCCTAGGCACTGCGCTGAAGACCATTTGAGCTCGCATTTTTGTTTTCTATTGGTTTCACGGATCCACAAGACCATAAAGAATCGAACAGTTATTTTTGTTTGGCTGTTTCCCGTAAAATACCAAGTCATTGAGAGTAAAGTCGCTGAGAAATCCCACCCACTTTTTTTTTATTATAGTTTAATTACTCCAACTAAATGCTCACTTTTCTCAAGAACTGTGCATTTTCGAGAGTGAGTCAATAAAATAACAATGAAAATAAGAAGGTATTTTGATCACGTTCTTCCAGGAATTAGAAATTCTCCATATTATTCGGCCGTCTTACATTTGTCTTGATAACAAATCCTTTCTTCTCCGGTCTTTGTGGTGTTTTTTTTTTTTTTGTCTAAATTGATGTATTTTGTGTGATCGAGTCCCTGCACAAACTCTTTCACGCCGCGTGCCTCAATTGCCTGTGTTGCTTAAATGGGGATAGTCACTGTTTAGACATAGAATATAGAACCATGCGCACGTATGTCTCTATCTCTATTTTTTTTTACCACTTATAGTGCAAATCTTTGAACCACTGAAGCAACAAGTGCGGGTTAATATAAAAGAACAAGAAACTTAGAAGAATGGATAGTTGGGCGAGTTGACACGGGACGGCAGCGCTCGTCCCGTGTCTTCCTTCTTCGTCCTCGTTTGTTTTTCGCGCTGTGTCCCAAGATAACAAGAAACTAATACAAATTTGGTGGGAATATTTAGGCTGTAACAAACGTTAAAACACGATTAATAGTTGCTTTTTGTAGATGCCGCAAAAATCGCTAGCCCGCACAATTAAAAAAAAAAATCACCACCGCCCCCCCCCCCCCCCCCCCCCCCCCCCCAAACCTTAGCCATAAATCCGCCCCTGCCCCGGACCCCCCGTTCACGCCGATTTGCGGCGACAGTCTGCGGATGACTCATTACAAAATATTAACCCACCTTGGGCCGTCCGTACACGCCGCCTCGACGCGGCCCGCCGGCGGCCCAAGTGCCCAAGTACGCCCTAGCCCCTGGCCTCGCTGTCACCCTCTGCACCTCGGTTGCTTGGTTTTACGTCACGCGGCCGGCGTACGGGTGCGCGCTTTGGACACCCTGGAAGCACCAGCTAACGGCTTTGGAGATCTGTGGAGACGCACGGGCTGCGGTTCCGTTCTTCGGCCTGCCACGCCGTTTTCGACGCCCAGTCGTCTTACCATGTCGCCGGCCCGTATGCGCATGGTGTCGTCGCCCCTGATGCACGACAACGAAATGGCTATGTCGTTTTTCGCACATCGCGCGCACGGCCTTCATGCACGCACTAAGTGACCCGTTTCCTTGATTGCTGCTGTTTCGTTAAAAATTGTTTAGCTGTCCGATATCAGTAAACGGGGAGGGGGGGGGGGGAGGGGGAGGGGGAGGGGGGCCTCGTAACAGTTCCATTTTCTATCCTTTCTGTAATCCTTCAAATATTAGCAATTTAATAAATATTAAATATTTGGCTTGTGGCTGAACCGTTACGAACGGTTCAAACCGGTTTGAACCGTTATTTATTCTGTTCCGGAGCTGAACCTGAACCGAGCTAAAATGTCTAAACCGTAACCAGAACCGTAACCGAAAAGAGTTTCGGTTCGCCACCCTGGTCCTAGCTGAAACAAAAATTCCCAGAAATCGTTTTTTTTTTTTCGGTTTTATCAGATTTTGTATCTGCCTGCATCAGGAAGAAAAGGGGTATCGGGAGTGTTCACCCCGCGGAAAAGGGCTGAAAAATAATTGGAATTGTGTGGATATTTAGACAGCGTGTAGTTGGTCAGCCATTTCTAAGTTGCGACGAGTCACTCGCTGTAGATGAGAAATTTCGCCAGTGCAGTACAACCGCTAGCCTGGGGTCTTTAACGTACACCACGCAGTAGTGATACACGACCGCACGTCGGTACGATGCTCATCCAGATCGAAACGGGCAAGGGTGGGTATTGAACTCAGGATCCCTGGGTTCTGCAGCGCGAGCTTTCGCTCCACGTGCTCCGAGCTGGTGTGCGCTAGCCCACTCGGTCGCCGATCCCCCGAAAAGTGCTGAGAGGCTGCATTCACCATGCTTTGTTATATATTGCCGCGTGCATGATCGAGAAGATACGCTCCTCCGTTCATATAGAACGGGGGTCTCAAACACGCGGCCCGCGGGTGGCATGCGGCCCGGGACTCGCTGGTACGCGGCCCGCAGGCAACCAGCTATGAGTCCCGGTTCCCATGTCTCGAGCGCTAGAAATGGCATGCGCCATAGTGATCTCATCTCATCAAATTCATTATCGCTCGGAAAGTAGATCTGCCCTTGTAACGTATTCACATAGTTTTTACTTATTTGTGTTCCTTTGCCCTTTGTTTCGCTTTATTGTTTGCTTTCCAGCTTTTTGTAATGTACAGCAATTCCGTTACTATAGGCTGCAAGCGCGAGCTATTCGTTGAAGGATGCATCTCGGCTGCGCGAACTCTTGATCAGCAGGAGCTTCTGCCAAAGATAAAGCTACGAGCTCAAGATTCTTGCCTAAAAGAAAAAAAAAAAAAAGATCACCATTAAAAGACACGTATTTGGTCAGTCTGTTGTGATAAAAATCGTCAGGAAAGCAGGAACTGCCAAATTAAGCGATTGTTTATTAGATGCAAGTTGAGCTTGGTTAATTCCTGAGTGAATTGAGCAACGGGAACGACAGTGTACAGTGCTAATCACACTAGTCTATAACGCGCGAGCGTGCGGCTTTCTCCGGGGAGCGCTAGACTGGTGGCATTTCGTTTCTGGCATAAGTTCGCTCCATAAATCATTAGTTTATTACGTATTCTTCTGCCTCATCGTCCGTCATTCGTGACAAAATAACCGCTGCGCGAAATGCTAACGCATTTCTTTAAGAATCCGCGTGACAAAAACAAATATTTCGCCCCCCCCCCCTTTTTTTTGGTATTGTGACATTGAAATTTGCAGTTTTTCGGATAAATCAGAATTTAAGAAAATTTTACCGGCGAGGTTTTTCGGATTTTATTTACGAAAACGCGGAAACCTAAAAACACTGACTTGGTGGTTTGCCCCAAGTCATTGACGTAACTCGTGGAGTGCACTACAGAAGAATTGGTGAACACTTCATCAGCATTGTGAAAATGATGGTATTTATTTCTCCAGAGGTTGTGTGCTCAATTCAGCATATAAATTAAACCAGACTGTCTCAAGATTGATTAATGAATAAGTATCTATTTTCTTTTGATACCATATTTACTTTTTCTTTCCTTGGAAGTGACATTCATTAACCACTAATCCTTAACACCGGTACAATAGGACGCGATTGTATTATGGATACGTGGTCCCTTTTCTCAAGATGAGTGTAGAGTTCTGCATGAATTAATGTATGAACAAATGCTGGACAGCTGCAAAAGGAGACCTGGCTAAAAATGAAGAGACTTCCTTAGACCTTTTGCAAAAAAGTTTATATAGGGGTGTGCGAATACCGGTTCGAATCGAATAGCACTGGGTCATTAATAGCCTTCCCAGTGCAAGGAAAAGCAACGACAACCGTTTTTTTTTTTTTTAACAGCGTTAAAGCTAGGGATGACACCGCGCTATTCGCTTCGCACCGGTATTCGCACACCTCTCAAAACGCCGCGTGCGAAGTCCTGTAGCTCCTTGCTTCCACGTGACACTGAAGAGAGCGATGGGGGTAGTGCAACGGATCGCCTGCCTTCGCCATTCGTCGTCACCTCCAAGGTCGCCTCTGTCATCTGCTGTTGTACCCTGAGTACCAGTATCCCTTTCGGCGCCGCGGACGGCGCTGCGCGCTTTGCGGAAGATCTATTCAGCTCTCTTGTTGCTCTTCTAGTTTCCGTAAGTTGGGAACGATGGTGAGAAATAAAAACTTGTGAGACAGGCTAAACCTAGCATGACTTTTGGACGTAAAAGTTTGACGTAAAACAGAAAGCACGAGCACAATAACACTGAGTGTAGACATGCAGGAGACGAAACAACTTAATGTTTAGGGAATGTTGTTTGTGCACTCCAAGACATCACTCCCCCTGCATAAGTGCCGTAGAGAGAATGCCACGAAAAAAAAAAAAGCTGCATAAAATGCGTTTTTGAAGTGCATTTCGTGACAATTGTGAAGCACACCGTAGTTTTTTTGAGAGACAATAAATAAACTCATCATGGCGTTAGTTAGGGTACTTGAGGCACTTGATGCGTCGAGCTTGGGGTTAGAAACATACACGTAACCGCGCGGTGATCCGCTGCTGTGACAGCACATCCAATGGGTGATGTGTTCCTTTCTGGGTTGTGTCACAGTGACTGACCAATGTCGGGAAAAAGTTCGCGTTGCAAGATCACTGACCCCGTGATTTGCGGATACAGTGCTGCTTCGCGCGGATAGTCGACGTTAGGAAAGAGATGATGCTGCAACAGCGATCACAGTTCACCGGGAGTGAGGCGTGTGCCCGCTCTTTTAAAATTTTAGGCGAGGCACTATCGTTGGACGTTCTCGCAAGAGTGGTGAGCTCCCGAGAGCTTTAACGCGGATCGCGCGTAGGCACGCGCGATTCGTGTCATTTGAAAGGATAGTCTAGGAGTCTGTCCATGGACCAACTTGGCCTACACCACAGGTGGAAGTAGATGCGCGGTGGGCGACGCACTCGCGTACTCTTGAGTCTGTCTTGGCACTCGCGAGGCTCTGGAAGACGGCTCGAGTTCTTCTGAGTTTTATGGTCTTTGGTGAGCACTACTGGGTCTTGGGTCGGAAGCTAGGGCTGATCGGTAGGAACCGCAACCAGGGCAGCTTGTTGCAGATGGCGGCTCCTCCTGGGGGGTCGTAGCACTCCTTTTCAGAGGGACCATCACCGGTGGCCACGCCAGAGTCGTCGCCAGATGAGTGCTGCGTCCAGCGGTGAAGACCCCGCTCTTCGGCCGTGCCTGCACGTATCCAAAGAAAAGTAGTGTCTTGTAACTCGGTGAAGAATGTTACTGGGCTTGCACTTATTGTAGTGAACAGCCGGCAGAAGACGAGTAAGTGCCGGCTGTTCATCTGTACAGTTCTCGCAAAGTGCAAGCACATTTTTCTTCGAACGACGGCGTCAAGACGCCTCTACAACCCACATACGATGGGCCGTTCCCCGTTATACATAGAGACACCAAGGCGTTCACGATACTTGTTAGCAACCTAGAACGAGTGGCATCTATCGACCGAGTGAAGCCTTCTCACACTCAGCCCCAGCACCACCTCTCCCAACTTCCTTGTCGCACCCCAAGGAACGGCACTTGAGAGGACTACGTGACACTTGCCAATTCCCCTTCCGGCGCTGACACTGTTTTTTCAGTACAAAAAACAACAACAAAACAACAACAACAATGACGCTTGGTCAGGGTGCTTCAAGCTGGGGGGAGGAGGGTGGGGGGATATGGTAGTGAACAGCCGGCACAAGAAGTGAACGACGGGCTCGAGACACAGCTTTGACCTCGAGGGACAGCTTCGGAACCACGCCGTCTCGGCTGGTTCACCTCACAGACTAGACCTTTTAAGATGTACAAATGTATAAAGTAAATATTATGTATTCATCTCACTACACACTCTTTTAGAAGACTACAAGAGAAGGCGTGGTATGGTATGCCATAGCCTTTTCTATACTCACAAAGCCTGACAGTTCGACGACGGAGCCATAGAGTGCCCGGACGCAGATTTGGAGCGCGAGGATCTGGTAGCACAGAGCATCAAAGAGCCATTTCTCGGGAAACCTGGACGTCATCGTACAGCTTTTGCAGCGGCGAGGACCCGAAACACACTTGTTCGCTCGAAAGAAGTTTGTTTCGGCGTCTCGCCGCAGCGGGGCGCCAGTCACGTGGCTCTCCTCTCATCCGTTGTCTGCCGCTCCACCTTTTCTATTTCTGCGGTCGCTTCTTGTGGCGATCTGCCAGGCTTTGTCAGTATAGAGGAGGCTATGGGCATGCTTATTTCGTGCAGGGAATATTTCTGCACTAAAAGTGAAAACAATCTTTCGTTCCCTTTGTATTCCATCAAGGACGATAATCTCAAAAAAGAGTTTGTGATCTTCTTTTTACAGCGATATTACAGCGATTGCTGTTAGTAGGACACTTCGCAGTTTCGCGCCGTCGACCGCGCTCCATATCGAAACCGGCCATTTTCGGCACTCCGCCAAAACATTACACGGGCCGCTGATAACAAGCAGGCAACATAACATGCATGGTCAGTAAAACAGTCCCCGCCGTGCAATATGGCAGTGCACTGGGAAAAGCGCCAAATAAACAGGGACATGTGACCCACAATTAGCGCAAAAAACAAGTATTGGAAGATACACAGATAAAACTGCCTTAGAATTTCACGATGCATTCTTAGGGTTGTTCGTTTTCGGGTCTTATATTTTTTAAAATTCGGGGGGTAAAAATCGGGTGCTATTTTTCAAGCTGATAATCGGGGAGAAATCGAGTTTTTTCTGGACACATTCGGAAATTCGGGTTTTTTTCGAGTTAAATTTACAAATGTACTCAATAATATATTCATTTTTTTTCTTTCTTTTTTTTTTGTCGGAGCGTATTACGAGTTTTTTAACGCTAAGGCGTAAAAAGCAGGGGTCTGTTTCATGCTGGTAATCGGGATACATCAGGGTTTTCGAGCTCCGATTGCCGTCGGTCGCTTCAAAGGAAGCACCACCCGCGGAATCCTCCTCTCCCTCAGGTGTCAACAAAAACCCCGACCGTTCGAGGGACAGTCGTCTTCGATCAGATATTTCGCTATGGAATAAACCTGTTAAGTTTTCCCGATCTGTTTACGCGACTGACTGGCTCGGACGTTGTTCGTAAGAAAGGTTGAACGCCAGCGATATGCCCATGCTGCCCGAGAGACCCTGCTGGGCGTCGACACCTCAGCGGTCGAAAGGGGATAGATAGTGCATTTCACAAGCTGCGTGCAGCAGGGCCAAAGCTACGTGGCGTGCCGAGGTGGTTCCACCTGCACAGCGGGGGGACGGAAATGTCCCTCAGAGGCCCCAACGCCTATTGTCGCTTTTCCTCAGCCGGCCTCTGTAGAATGTCATGGTGAGTTAGGCGCGCCCGTTGGGCGGTTGGTTGAGAGTCGTGTAGCGTCCACAGTGCTGCACGCAGCTTGCGAAATGAACTATTGGTCACTGTTGTCCCCAGGTAGGGTAGCTAGCGTGTGCGCACCGCGAACTCCGTGCGGCGTAAAAATAAATAGGTTGGCTATGTGGTTTTGGAATTCGGGGAGAAATCGGGTTTAACCCGATTCTCCTGAAGCATGCTCGGGGTGTAAAAATCGGGTAAAATCGGGTTTTACCCGAAAACGAACAACCCTAACTATATACTATTCTGTATAAGTAAGGGGAAAGCAAGTGCGTCAGTGCCCCATCAGAGCACCTGACAGATACAGATGGCGAATTCGCGTGGTTCTTTCTGCGCGCTCCAGCGCTCTTTCCAGAGCGCGCGAAATCAGGGTGGTTGAAAGAGAGTGCTGTGGCCTGATCGGGTGGTTCATTCCGAGGGCCCCTCTCCCTCTCGGAGCGCTCCCTGGTACTCCGTCTGTAGCCGTCGGAGTGCGGAGCGGCGCGGGCGTCACGTGGTACTTGGACGGTGATCACGTGGTTTTGTCGGCGATGGCCGGCAGTGATCTGTGGTGTTGTGCGGGGTACGGCATGACGGCGATTGATGTGGTTCTACAAAGTACTTGTGCATTCGACGGTGCGAGGATTACAACGGACGGGACGACATTCGTTTGCGACCGTGACAGGAAAAGTCGACGTGTGAAGTGTTCCCAGGGCTTTCACGAGAACGTTCATCTCACGGTGGTGAATCCGCTAAGCCTGACCGACGACGAAACAGCTCGCAGAGCTCGCCGCTGTTTTTGCCGGGTTTTGTGGTCGCTTCAAGAAATCTTGAGGTTTGGTAAAAGTGCGTTCAAAGGTTTCTGTTGTAAAATAAAGGGAGAGCCGAATATAATGCACTGTGATTTGCGTCACATTGCGATGCTTGCACGATATTTCGCCGCGAGAAAAATGCGGTTTATTAACCATTTTATATCTGCCTGCTCTGTCGTACGCATGACCGCTATCGCAGAGCGTTCACTGTCGAAAACGCGGTGAGTTGACAACTGTTTCCAAGAATTGGCTTTCGTTCCGTTCTGCAAAAATCAATTCGCATACTGCTGTTTTCTTTTTCTTTTTTTTTTTACATGCCGGTGCGTAAAACAATTTACGTCACAACTGTTATTTCATCACGTTGCGAGCGTAAATTTTGCTCAATCGTCCACCGTAAGCTGTAAGATCGTATTGTTTTTAATGCATTACCAATGTCAAGAAATTTTAATTCCGTGACTGTTCTGAGAATTTCAGAGCGCTCTGAAGCCAGCAGTTGTGATCGGCTGAAAAGGATCCCGAGTAGCTCTGGCGGCGAGGAGGGGGCGCTCTGCTGAATCGAGGTCAGAGGAGAGAGGCGACCACCCGAATCCACCAAGAGTTTTATTTTCTAAACGATAGCCAGAAAGGTGGTATTAATAGTGTGTGTCTGTTCTACTTCCTTGTCCCTGTTTATTCGGCGCTTTTCGTTTAGCACGTGTGACTATTTGTGCCGAAGTGACGCACGAAAACACGCACCCCTCTTACGCAGACAGCTGAAATGCTCCCTACTTAACACACCCTTATCGGTTCCAAAACGCTATGAGATTTTCGTCCAGTGTGTTGCTCGGTTTAATACGAAACGCGTACGCGGACTCTATTGTGCACGCCCGTACACGGTACACCTTTACCGTTCCTTCTGTCCGTCTGCTCCCAAATGACACCTTAGCGGCTCCGACGTCACACGTCAGCTGTCGCTGTGTTTCTCCTTACGGGTTGCGTAAGTGTTTACAATTGTGTGTCTTACCTCTACGTGACGTG
Source organism: Ixodes persulcatus (assembly GCA_013358835.2). NCBI lineage: Eukaryota > Metazoa > Arthropoda > Arachnida > Ixodida > Ixodidae > Ixodes > Ixodes persulcatus. The sequence continues at coordinate 118,958 of JABSTQ010010847.1, forward strand.
GCAGGGGATCCTGTTCTAACGCAACAAGACGGAGGTGTGCGAAGCTGACAGTATACCGAACTATAGCGCATATGTAATTGAGGCTTCTAGCTTCTCTATGTAACCAACAATTCTTGGCTCTCTGCTGTGTCGTGGAAATGAACTGCGACAACAGCCAAGACGCTGCACACGGTTTCACTATACCTGTTTAAGTTTAGAGGACTTACGTTCCGCCAGCGGGCGGTGTTTACGTGACGGCAGCAGCGATTTCGGCCCATTTGTGTTTGTTTGTTTTTCCATCGTGACTTGGAAATTCTGACTTTTACGTGTAAATCAGAAAACACCCGTACAAAGGATGCAATTGTATGATAGATTTGTCGTCCCTTCTCTCAAGATGAGCGTAGAGCTCTGCATAAATTGATGTGTGAATAAATGCTGGACAGCTGCAAAAGGAAGCCTGGCTAAAATTGAGGCTTCATAAGACCTTTTTCAAAAAGCCCAAAACGCCGCGTGTAAAGTGGTGTATGTAGAAATTTAGTATCTGAACTCCTGCTAAATTTAGCAAATAAATTCTTAGATAAACGTGACGGGGGAATGTTTCCGCTAAATTCAGCGAGAAAACTGTTCCATTATGTGAAATGACGTCACGTGACACTGTGACGCCACAATGCCCCAACACTGTGATTCCCCGCTAAATATAGCGGGTCACGACGGTTGTACAGGAAACGCGCACGGTATTGGCACTGAAACCTCGGCAATAGGGACTATCGTCGTGAAAACAGATGCAGCTTCTGAAAGGCAATAACCGAGGACGATGACTTACCCGGGATCGTGTTGTCGAGGAAGATGCCGACGAAGCCGCCGACAAACATGCTGGTGCTAAGCAGGACCCGTAGGACTTGGTCCACGTCTTCACTTCCTGCATGTACAGAAGTGTCGCGTCTGTTTGCATCGAGAAACATTTTTAACTCGCTGTTCGGACGGGACACAGCTTACTAACGAAGCGTTTGTCATATATGTCTGTGAGCTGCTTACACACTATTCAAGCACTGTACCCAACGGACATATCGAAGACATGCGAGATTGAGCGGATTAAGAACCTCAGCGTAGACCTCGCTGGTTCGTCAGTTTCTGCCCTGCGCGTTTGATTTGTCAGGTCTCAAATATGTATGTGACATTGGGGGACTTCCAAAAATAATATGACCGGATAAAAAAAACAGTTTATCGTGTCGTTTAACGTCCCATCACGGTACACCTGACGTTAGTGTCGCTGACATGGTGTCAGTGATATGGTGTGACATGACTATTGTCAAGCTAATAATGGCCGTCACGCGACACTGTGACTTCATCGAAGCTGCATCTCAGGCGCGAACACTAAAGCGCTAGGAGCAGTAGATGAGTATAGATACCCCACCACCAGCACCCACTCGTTGTCATCGGGCGTGTTTGACTTTGGGAGCGCCGAAGTGAAAAAAAGATCGCGCTGGGGGCGAATCATCTACTGCTGATTTCATGAAGCAACAGACTGTAGGTATGGTAGGCATTTCATGAAGTACAAATGAGGGAGGGTCTCACCTGTGGCGATTTCTTGCGGATGCCGGCGGATCCAGTCCGGCAGGCAGAGTCCCAGGAAGAGGGACGCCCCCAGGACGAACAGGTTGCGCGACGAGTTGAGGTTGACGAACTGCAGGCTCGAGAGCCCCACGGCGGACACGACGCTGAACATGACGATGAAGATGCCGCCCATGATGGGTTCCGGGATGGCCACGAACAGGGCGCCCACTTTGCCCACCATGCCCAGCACCAGCATAATGCCGGCGCCGAACTGGATCACGCGCCGGCTGGCCACCTGCGCGCACATCTCTTCGTCAGATCGTTGCGCAAGATTCGCACGGCGGAAGACAGATGATCTCCGCGTCAACGCATTTGTAGGTACAGGTGCAGAAATCGTGTTTTTTTCCCCTTTAACAACCAAATATTGTAAGAACAGGATGTCCCCCAAAATTTGTTTTAATCGCAAAAATAAACTACGCATTGTCGAACGCTCATGGTTTCCGCCAAAATGTACCGCTAGCGGTACGAACCAGATGTCAAAATTTTCAGAACGAACCGCTATCTGATCTGATTCAAAGTTTATAATAAGTGATTTCCGGAAATTTTCAATGGTGAAATGGTGGCGGACGAAATCCCCGAATACCGCTGAATGGGACAAACTACCGAGAACGGTATTTTTTGCCGTTCTCGGTTGGAGAGCAAGTTCGTCTGCTTCTTGCGCACGGGTTGCGGTGACGTCAAAACGACGCCGAGTTCGGATTGGCTTTGATCGGAACGTTAGAGGGTAGAACTCAATCTACCTACTATTATTTTAAATCAGCCAATAAGAGCTTGGCTTTCTGACATCATTGCAACCCCTGGAAGCAGACGAACTTGCACTCTGCATTGGAAAATATAAATTATCCAATGGACGATTTTAGAAAATCACTTATAACCTGAGATAAGGGTCAATTTCTGAAACAGGCATCTGCTCCGGACCGCTAGCGGTACATTTGGACGGACACGAGCGCTCGGCGATGTGAACCGTTATTTTTGGAGCTGTTGCTTTCACACCCGCGAACACTTTCGAGGCTTCTGAGTGTAACCGCTCGCTTGTGCCTGAACATTGGCGTAGCACACGTAAACATCCTTAATGCCCATCGATGACTCCAAGAGCTCTGTTGCATAAGTAGATAGCCATTCTGTTTGTGCACGTTAATAGTTTCCCCCTCGGAAATATTCCTGGGCTCACCTGTCGCTTCCTGTGTACCTCTCGCCGTTTGCTCTTTACGCGCGTGGACGTTGCACTGACTTGGTCAGTGTCCTGAACGACGAGACATTTTGTGTTTTCCTCACTCCAGACATTGCGCCCAAGAGGTCCAAGCTAAGCCGGCAAAACAGAGGATGTTCGTACCTCAACAAATTTCCCCTTTAGTGGCAATATATACGTATGTATACAGGATGTTTCACCAGCGACTGAGGATAATTTAAGACAAAGGACACACGAAAAAACAAAATGGTTCCGTCGGGGTAGATTATCGACCGTGGCGTACATCAGGCTAAGAGTATAAAGTAATAGTTGGCAAGTTAGTTACCTAAAGTACTCTAACATTAAAAAATATTACTAGTACTTGTGTTTGGACGGCACGGCGTTCGTGTACACGCGAGCATAGCAGGAGTATGACCTCGTATATGCACGAGCATCGTACCGGCGTGTGGTTGTGTAATTGTTACTACATGTGATGCGGATTAAAACCCGAGGTTTGCAGTCTTACTACACTGGCTAAAGGCTCAATCTCAAGATTGAGCCTTTAGCCAATCCTGGCGGTCGTACTACACTGGCTAAAGGCTCAATCTCAAGATAGACTAACTTGCTGCTGTATAAACATCGATCCTTACAACAAATCTGACTTTTCACTCTGCCGCGGTGAAGCAGCAGTACAGGGTTCGATCGAGAAAACGAAACCCTCTTTGCTGCCCCATAAATAAGCCACGTATTGCAAGAAAGCTCAAACTCCGTGTGAATGTCGCGCTAGCGGTAACCATGCAGTGTTGGGTAAAGTACATTTAAAAGGTACTTCAAGTAAAGTACGAAGCAAATTAGACGTGATGTACTTCAAGTAAAGTAGTAAGTACACTGGGTGCAATGTACTTGAAGTAAAGTACTATAAATACAATGTACTTTCAAAGTAAAGTACAACTATTTTAACACATTAGTTCATGATGCCCCTTAATTTCCCTATACAGTGATTTTTTAACTGGTATGCATTGCGCACGGGTAATCAGGACTGCATGACTTATTTTCAAGAACAGCAGCGAATATTTGATGAAGTAGCCACTGAGTAGTTATTTTCATGAATTGAGCCCAATTCCTGAAAATCACATTATAGTTATTTTCTTTGCACTGGATTGTTGCACCCAAGGGCGTTAAATGTAGTAGGAGAGAGCACGACGTCAGCCCTGTAGCAAAAAGATTGTGCAAGCGAGCTAGTGATAATTAATCATAATGTGACACCTGAGATTGGGGTGCGAAAAAATTAAGGAGCTTTCAAGTCGAAGGAAAAGACAAAAGAGAATGTCTCAATACATTGTGACGTTCTCCTCTGTTGTCTTTTTCTTCGACTCGAAAGTTTAATTTTTCCGTACCTTAGTCTCAGGTGATACACTATGATTAATTTTTCTCGCCTAATATTTTAACCCCCCCCCCCCCCCCCACCCCCTTTCCGTTGATCGACCGAGAAGTAGCGAAAGTTCAAAAAGCCAAGGGAAAGCCGCCCCAGAGCAAACGGAGCGATGCGTCGCCTGCTCACGTTTCTGGTGACGGTAGAGTATAGCTCCTAGTATTTCTTCGGAGTTGACAAAGCATCATTTCGTGATACAAATTTAGCAAAACCAAATTAGGGGTATGTACTATGAAGTCAAGAATTGTACTTTCCTCGGAAAGTACCAGAAAAAAATACTTCAAGTAAAGTAGAAGTTCATACTTAGAGAATGTACTTCAAGTAAGGTACAAATTTCCTAAACCTACTTGAAGTAGTACTTTAAGTACAATGTACTTCAAGTAGTTCCCAACACTGTAACCATGTAATGCGAAAGTTTGAGAACGTGATTTTAGCTGGATCGAGAAATAAAACTAAAAACACGAAATTTATACTACTCGTCAATTTATGAAATGGTGATGTGGGCGTCTGTGGCATTTATTTCAGTGAAACAATTTATCGGCAAGAAAGAAACAACAACAACAACACTAGATTATCCTTCTTGTAGACAAAATGTTTTTACTGAAATGAATCAGGCACCCACACTCTAAAAAATATCTGGTCGTACAATAACTCTTAGGGGTTCTTTGACTTGTCCATATTTTGCGACCTAAAAGTTCTTCGTGAAAAACCTATAAAAGGTTCTTTTGAGCTCCTTTTTTGATGCAAAAGAGTTTTTCATCGCCCAGTTGTCTTTCTAGTGCGACAGGGGGCGTCAGTGCTTGAGGCGGACCCGTTCTTCACGAGCTGAAAGAGTTCTTAGGTCGTCAAAAAACCTTTCAAGATCGGATTTTTTTTTCAGTGCACAATGTAATTTTTGGATTGGACGAATGTTAGGACGTCGGCTCGCAGAAAAAAAAATGTTTTACTGTTTCTTTTTTTCTCAATTCAGGTAACGCATTGTTCTGAAACATTCGCATCCTATCACCATCCCAGGCAGCACGCCGACACTGGGCCAGCGTCGGGTGAATATTGCTCACAATATTGGCCCAGCTTCATGTTTGGCACCACGGCCCAGTATTAGGCCAATATCGGTTAACGATCGTTCTAAAAATGGGCCAGAATCGGCGATATGATTCGAGTTCTGGGCAGAGATGGGCGAATATCGGTTAACATGGCCGCGGCCACTGCGGTGTCAGCGGACTTGGGCCAAGCCAACGTTACTATAGAATTAACCGGTCAGTTGGGAAACTGCCATAGAGCCTGCTCTGAAAAAGTGGCACCGATCCGTACTCGAGAACCGTGCTAATAGCGATCGCAACGCCGCCATTTCTCCCGCACCGGCCACTCGAGGAACTGCACGTGATTTGTATTTTGGCTTTAATCGGCCATTCTGGCTCCGAAACAGATACAATGGAAGGGGCTTCAAGGGTGCCACCCCCGACTCTCAAGCGGACGCGCCGCGAATTACTGCCGAAGTTAGGATGCGCCTAGGTCGGGACGCGCTTCCTGAAATCACCGCTGAGACATGGTTGTATAAAAACAATATTAATTGTGCCGCAAACCTTGTAAACTAAAGGTTTTAGAAAACATCGCGCGCCCCCCGTTTTGTACTAATCTCCAATAAAAGTTACTACAAAAAGAGTTTTTTCCGTTTGTTTGTACGGAAAAACCCAGTTCCAGCAGCAGATTGCCCGGCGCGCCCTCGGCGCGGCCCGTGGCAACAGCGGCGGCCGCCGCGATTGGCCGGCGTGATTGACCGCGATTCAGTATCGTTTTAGAAACGGTCAAAAACTCCTAGTACCGGCCGATATAGCCGGTTCAGACCCGACAAATTACCGGAAAACGGCGCTGGATACTGTATATCAGCGTGGCGTTGGCAGACCCAAGTGATGTTCCGCCGATATCGGCCACATCACGGTAATACTGGCCCGATCATTACGATCCAGCGCCAATATCGGCAGTATCATAATGATATTGGCCCGATTTCTCCGATCCGACGCCAATATTGGTTCAATACTGTGTGCTGCCTGGGATTGCTAGCGTCACAAACACGCGAAGTTTCAGCTTTCTGCAATGCGTAGTTTAGTTATGCGTGCCGAAAAGCATAGTACGTATATGGTTTCATTTCTCCATCGGACCCTGCTCTATAACTACGGTACCGGAACGCGTTTTCGACCGGCGTGTTAATTTAGCGTCCTATCCCGCCCACACATCAAAAGTGGTCCCGAGGTGGCAACAAATGACGTCACTGAACCTGCCATGTCATGTTGTCGGATGTTGCAATCCTGGCGGTTTGTGCTAGAAGCGCCGGCAAAAGGTAAGAGCGAGTGTCGCTGTCGTTGCGGATTCCCAACTCCCGACTGCCGAAACTTCCGAGGGCTGTGAAGCGGGAGAGCGACCTACAGCAGAACTGGTGTCTGCCACATCCACCAACTCTGCTGTGACACCGCCAGGAGCGCGGCCGGCGACAACGTGACACTTCTACGATGCCACCAGGCGAGGGACCACTCTTTAGAACGCGGTATAAACGCATTAGTCGGAGACGCGTTCAAGACATCATACTACAACTGTCATAGATTTACACCGATAAACAACAGTTGGTGTCAAAAATGCAAAACCGGTTAAAACCGAAAAGCATCGATTTCTGGAAAGTATATTGCTCCAGCTGGGACCTTTGTCGAAACCCTCGTCTTTTCAACTTAGTACTTAGCCTTTCCAAGAGATCTCTTTCCACCGATAATCACCTTTTTTAGCACCCGTTGAAACAGATCACCGAAATACATCGATATTTGGAAAATTATTAAACACCGAAAAACATCTGCCGATTTTTCTCATAAACGAACACCGGAGAATCTAGGGCCTAAGTATAACTCTACAATCGGGAGGCAGGCGAACATGCCTTGGTGATGCCGATGGCGCCGATGTTCTCGCTGTACGAGGTGAGTCCGCAGCCGGCACCCCAGGCGGCGGCCAGGACCGAGCCCAAGCCCTCGACGAAGATGCCGCGGTTGATGGCGTGCACGGGCGGCGGCGGTGCCCCGGACAGCCTGGCACAGGCGTGGTAGTCGCCCACGGACTCCACCACGGACACTAGGACGCCCGCCAGGAGGCCGACCACGGCTCCCACGCTCACCGTCGGCATCCCCCACTGGACTGTAGGGGTACACACAAGAGCGCCGTTCTCGTTAACGTTGGTCTCGGACGACAGTAACAAAATTTGTACGCAATAGCTGTCATTCGCAACCTACACGGCCTAGAAGGGGCGCACTGGTTACTATCAAACTGGCTGTCATTTGGATTGTCGTGCAAAAACACTGCGAGGTTGGGTCTCCGACACGTAAGTAATTCTAATTTTGTGAAATACGATAGATATAAAAACGTTACTATATATTTCTACGTCGGTAAAGTGTAAGCAAGAACCTTAATTCTGAAGCTGATCATCCAGGGGCTGGAAAGCGCGATTCTCACACCGCGGTAGCACCATCGCTGAAAGCTTCTCAGCTGCATTTACGGTGCCATCGTTGTGCCAGGCAGAAAACTCTCACGTGCACTCGCGCGTGTACAGTTCCGTGACGCCAGGCGAAGCGATCACTTGGCTCTTGTCAGGAGGCAGTGTCTTCTGTATTGCTTCCACGGTTGGCGGTGGACGCCATTCCTCATCGTAGAACACGGTTTGCTTGTACCAGATGTAACGCAACTCATCACTTGTAATGGTACCTCTCTCGATTTTGTCTAGGCAGTGATTTTTACTCATACGTGCAGTGTGTTGTGTTCCCTTTTCTACACACTTCAGTGAGCGCAAGACTGTGCTGTGTGTAAATGAGTAAATAAAGATTGGATATGCATAAAAGCGGGTGTTACTAAACGCGCAATAACAGCTATCGCTGTCTTTTCTTTGCACACTATAACGAAACGCTACATTTTTTTTTGTATATACTTTTGGCTTTACCATAAGTGATAGCGCCGTTAAAGGCTCGAAGACTTTGAAACAAGCGGGCAGAGTAATTGCGTGTACTTGACGAGGTGACGTCCGAAATGTTGGATTGGGGGGGGGGGGGGGGAATGAAACTGGTGACCTCTTGCCGTTAAAGACAAGGAGAAGCGCGGGTGCTGCAGTGGTGATACGTAAGGAGCGTGTTTTTTTCGCTCTCATGGGGCAACATCACTAAGCTGGGTGAGCTACGACTGACGTTACTTTAGGTTACAATGATGATGTTATTCAATACTCAAAAAAAAAAAAAAACAACAACACCGAACAAGGCAGTTTGGATGGAAACTTCGAGCGCCTCCAGTTTCAAGACCCCCTTCATATTTTATCTCCTCGGTGCCAGCGCTTTGCGCATCACTTCACTTTCACACTATTGGTGACTCCAGCGAAATCGACGCCGCGTAGCGGCAACGCCGAGGAGCTCAGGAGAGGAGGTCGTTTCGACTCCGCCGTCTGCTATCACTGCTTGGTTCTCGTAGCCAGCATAGAAACAAACATCGATTCCAGCCATTATTTTTATGCTCCCGCCGTGTACGCATTCACTAGAAGAAGGTTTCTACCGTCGAAAAATTGGTTTGCTTTCGTATGTAACACCGATTTTACGCTGCAGTGCAAGCAATTTATGGTGGTCCGCGTGCTGAACGACGAAAGCGACCTCCTTTCGTCCGCCATTTTGCCTGACCAGCGCGCGCCCCCTACAGTTCGCTGGAGTCGCGATATTGAGTACGGCAGAGACGACTCCAGCGCGAGTTTCCTGCCTTCGATAACGTTTCAACGTCTCGTGCACCTCCAACGCACGCGCAGCTACAGCACGACGGAAGGCATGGCGAGCGCGCGCATGGGCGTTCGAGAGACACGCGTTCTGCCGTTTTCACTCTGTCGTTGGCTGTAAGCAAGTTAATATCACTAATGAAAGAAGACTTGCACTAATGTCTATACCCTTTCATCGCCCTTAGTTCGAGTGATACATTCTTCAATCGAAAAATAGGGTGCCACTGAACACTCTTCATATATGAAGCCTGTAAAAAAGGTACGGAAAAGGAGACTGGAGCGGAAAAGGGTGTAAGCGACTTTATTTTCGTTTCGAACAGATTATAGGGGTGGTTGGTTTAGCGGCTATATTGAATAATTATTGCTTGTACCAATGCTTTGGACCTGGAGATGCATTCCTTGAACTTTGAGATATATACGCTTTATGTGAAATATTCACGAGAACAAAGCAACGTATTTGTAACCTTCGTTATTGCAAAGTCAGTCGCCTGCGAATGAGTGTCTTTCAAATGTGGAGTGCACAAGGTGGTGGAGCGGTGACCGGATTCACCAAGAGCATCGTGATTCCGTGCTCTTGGTGTCAATTTTAGCAACATCTCTAAGATGGTGCTAAAATTGACACAATTTTTAGGATGCTCTCCAGCACCACAAAAGAGTTTCTGCAACACTCTTTGGGTGCTAGCCTTGGGAAAAGCTGTTTTACACCCTTAAAGGGTAACTGCAAAGAAAAAAAAAAGTATATTTTTAAACAGCCTAATTGGGACAAGCATGTCACAAAACAATTTTTCCGCCCAAAACAAATTTTTTACAGCAATATTTATTGCGCGAGACTAATTTTAGTTTGCGGCTATTTCGTACGCTTTAAATCGCGCGCCACAAAGTTGGTATTATACGTCACGTAGTGGCTGCTATACGTCACGGAGTGACGTATAACAGCCACTCCGCGCGCGTCGAAAGAGCGGGAGTTTCAAATGTGGAGAAGTTGTGACCCCGACTATATTACGTCCTGTGGCATGAATATTGCTAGAAAAAATTTGTTTTTTCGCGGAATATTTGTTTTGTGACATGCTTGTCCCAATTAGGCTGTTTAAAAAAAAAAAACACTTTTTTCTTTGCAGTTACCCTTTAATGGTGCAAATGGTTTTAGTGTAGTACGAGACCCCAGCTAAATTCGTGCGTAATTCTTACAGACTCGCTTAGGTGAGGCCTAAATTGTAGGGTAGACACCCGTCAACACACGAGCAAAAGGCGTTTTAGCGAACGACGTTTTAGCGAACAACCGTCATTTGAGCGAACGAGCGAATCGCCGTTTTAGCGATTGACGTGTATCACTGGAACGCGTGTTAACCCCCCCCCCCCCCCCCCGCCCTTCCCCCCTTTCACTCCGCTTCGCGGCAACAGGCTGCGGCGGCTCATTACAAAAAATTGTCAGCCCACTTGGCCCACCCGTTTTAAAGGGTGTCCAAACAAGACACTACAAAACGCACGACTCCGACAAATCGTGAAAATCGAAGCGGACGCCTCACGCTTCAATTTTCACGATTTGTCGGAGTCGTGCGTTTTGTAGTGTCCTGTTTGGACACCCCTTTAGCGGGGGCCGAATCCGCTAAAGTTGTTTTCAATGAAGCACTTCAGCGTCACCTACTTCCGCTACAGATGCCATAAGTCCATCGACGCAGTCTCTTCTCTTCAGTGGGCCTGGTGGCAGCGAGACGAATATGCCACTGAGTTTCTTCTGTCTCACCCTACAGATCGCTGTCTTCGGAACGGTCTGGTCATCCCCGGCTTCCGTATGCCGCGTCACCGCGGATTTGTTGCCGCACGGGTTTGCCAGTTCCCGCTTCCTCGTTCCTGAACCCCCGTCATCGTGCGATGATTCGACACCTTTTGACGACCGCCCTGCACTTCATCTGCCAACACTGGATTGGTCCTTCTACGGAAGCACTTCAGCGTCACCTACTTCCGCTACAGATGCCATAAGTCCATCGACGCAGTCTCTTCTCTTCAGTGGGCCTGGTGGCAGCGAGACGAATATGCCACTGAGTTTCTTCTGTCTCACCCTACAGATCGCTGTCTTCGGAACGGTCTGGTCATCCCCGGCTTCCGTATGCCGCGTCACCGCGGATTTGTTGCCGCACGGGTTTGCCAGTTCCCGCTTCCTCGTTCCTGAACCCCCGTCATCGTGCGATGATTCGACACCTTTTGACGACCACCCTGCACTTCATCTGCCAACACTGGATTGGTCCTTCTACGGAAGCACTTCAGCGTCACCTACTTCCGCTACAGATGCCATAAGTCCATCGACGCAGTCTCTTCTCTTCAGTGGGCCTGGTGGCAGCGAGACGAATATGCCACTGAGTTTCTTCTGTCTCACCCTACAGATCGCTGTCTTCGGAACGGTCTGGTCATCCCCGGCTTCCGTATGCCGCGTCACCGCGGATTTGTTGCCGCACGGGTTTGCCAGTTCCCGCTTCCTCGTTCCTGAACCCCCGTCATCGTGCGATGATTCGACACCTTTTGACGACCACCCTGCACTTCATCTGCCAACACTGGATTGGTCCTTCTACGGAAGCACTTCAGCGTCACCTACTTCCGCTACAGATGCCATAAGTCCATCGACGCAGTCTCTTCTCTTCAGTGGGCCTGGTGGCAGCGAGACGAATATGCCACTGAGTTTCTTCTGTCTCACCCTACAGGTAGAGTTTGTTTCTTTGCCTGACGGTTTTAAGTCCGATGATCGCTTTCTTTTGCTGCTACCGGGCCCACTGGTTGGCATTTGTTCTGATATACTGTCATGGTTTAGCATATGTTCATCCATCCTGTTGTGTAGTGGCGATATTGAATCTAATCCCGGCCCCGAGACGCTAGATCTCCTTCAGCAAATACTAACTGGTCAAACACAAATTGCTGCGGACGTTACTTCTATCAAAAATAGACAAGAGGCTCTGGATGCTAAGTTTGCCGACTACGAATCCCGACTTGTTGCAATCGAAGCTGGCTCCTCCCAGATATCTGATATCGCCCGACGGTTGCAGTGTCTGGAAAAAAAGAGTGCCGCTCTCGAAACAGCTGTCTCTCAACTTACAGATAAGAATGATGATTTGGAAAACCGTTCTCGTAGAAACAACTTGGTCGTGTATGGTCTAGAAGAGCCTGTTAATGAAACCCCTGCATCACTACTGGATAGTGTAACTGAACTGCTGACCAGAAAACTGTCTGTCACTTGCGATGCCATAGAACGCTGTCATCGTCTTGGTATCCCCGCAGAAGGTAAAATACGACCTGTAATATTTAAATTGATTGACTTTCGTGACAAGATTCTGATACTCAAAAATGTTTCTAAACTTAAAGGCACGCGGATATTTGTTAACGAGGATTTTTCACCACGTATTAGGGGCATTCGAAAACAACTTTGGCTTAGTACTGCCGAATTCCGAAGAAATGGCGCAAAGGTTCGTCTACGTTACGACCATGCTCTTGTTAACAACGACCGATACTCGTGGGATTCAACAAATAATATGCTGATAAAAGTTCTTCCTCCCGTTCTTGCCACTGGAACGAACTGACAGATACTGAATAAACCATTGTCCGTGTTAAACATTAATGCTCGGAGCCTTGTCCCTAAATTTACAGAGTTCTCGTGCATTGCAGCTTCTTATTCACCAGACGTGATGTGTGTTACTGAAACCTGGTTACACGATGGCATTCTTGACTGCGAATTTACACCTCCTAATTACAACGTGGTACGATGCGATAGGTCTTCTAGAGGTGGTGGTGTTGCACTTTTTTTTAAATCTGGTATTAGCTTTTCTGTCCTTCCCAGTTTACCTACCACAGAGTCTTTATGGTGTAAGGTGTTGCTTGATAAGTTCGTTCTTGTTATCGGCGCGGTTTATCGGGCTCCTGGTTCGAGCCTGCAGGCCATCTTTGACATATATGATTACATTCACAAATACAATCTGGCAAATTTCAAGCTTGTCTTGCTGGGCGATTTTAATGCACCCGATATAAACTGGGAAACGCTAGTGGTTGGCTGTCGCGATAGGGCGATTTGTGATGCTTTAGTAGATATGGCTGTGTCATTCGACCTAGATCAGGTTGTCAAAACGTGCACCAGAGATAATTCTGTTCTTGATCTTGTTTTTCTAACCCATAGTATCACAAACCTAGGTTATGAATGCGAGGTGGTTGAGGGAATTTCTGATCACAAAGCGGTCCTTGTCAGCCTTAACATTCGTATGAAGCGTTCGAACCCTGAATTCGTCACGTTCCTTGATTTTAACAGGGCTGACGATGTATCAATTATTGACGAACTTAGTTTCTATTTTGATGATTTTTGTGCCATAAGTCTAGACGCTGATGTCAATACGTTGCTTAGATATTTTAACTCCCTTATAGATAAATGCATCAACAAATTTGTACCTGTTACTAGAAAGAAAAAGAACCCTGCGCACCCCTGGATTACGAGGGAGGTGCTGCAGTTGATGCGGCAAACGAAGAGGAGACGTCGTTCAACGAAAAATAACACAGAATCAGTTGTTCATGCCTCGTTTGAATATCTGAAAACAACCTTGAAAGAAAAGATGATAACAGCTAAAAACAAATATTTTAATATAACTTTGTCTGAATTTATGAAATCAAATCCTGCCAAATTTTGGAGGTCTATTATTCCAAAATGTAACATATCACAGAGTTTTACTATTGAAGGTCAATCTGTGAGTGAGCCGACAAAGATAGCGAACTGTTTTAATGATTATTTTAAATCTGTATTCAGTCGTGATAACGGCAATGATTCTGAGTTTTTCTTTGAAGGTATATACCCAGCTTTATTTGATTTAGAGATTAGTGTTTCTGGTGTCCTCAATCTACTAATGAATCTTGACTGTAAGAAAAGCCCTGGCCCTGATGGAATTCCAAATTCTTTTCTTCGCCGATATTCACTTTGGAGTTCAAAATACCTATCTGTCATTTTCAAAAAATCTATTTCTACTGCAACAGTACCTCGGTCATGGAAGTCGGCTAAAATTATCCCCTTGTTCAAGTCAGGCAACAAACAGGTGGTTACAAACTACAGACCCATTTCGCTCACATCGTCTTCATGCAAAATTTTGGAACATATTGTCTATAAACAGATATCTGAGTACCTCGAGACTAATTTTATTCTTTGCCCGCAACAGCATGGTTTTCGTCGTGGCTACTCCACCTCAACCCAACTTCTTGAATTCACTCACGACATAGCTTTAGCTTTAGATAAAAGAGGACAACTTGATGCCATCTTTGTAGATTATTCTAAGGCTTTTGATAAGGTGCCACATCATAAGCTTCTTCAGAAACTACAAGCGATTTTAAATAATACCTCATTAGTTAATTGGATCGAAGATTATCTAAAAAATAGATCACAGTTTGTTTCATACAGGGATGTTCATTCTAGCAATGTCTCAGTTAGTTCCGGTGTCCCACAGGGATCAGTTTTAGGACCTCTTTTGTTTTTACTTTATATTAACGACGTCGCAAAGGGTCTTCCAGTTAAAATTCGCCTCTATGCAGATGATTGCGTTTTGTACAACGAAATCAACTCGGTAGATGACCATGCCTTGCTAAATGACTCTTTTAAACAGTTTTTGAATTGGAGTAAAAAGTGGCAGATGGAAATTAATTTTGAGAAATCTGTAGTTATGTCGTTTACTAATAAGAAGGAACCGTCTGTTTTTAGGTATGGTACTAGTAATATAATTCTGCGTCAAGTTCAGGAATACAAGTATTTGGGTATTTTTTTCACGCCTAGTCTCAAGTGGGATAAGCACATCAGTTCTATTTGTTCTCGTGCTCTTCAAAGGCTAGGATATGTCAAGAGAACTTTAAAATCTTCAACTAAGGAAGTTAAAATAACGGCGTATAAGACTTTGATTAGACCTATCTTAGAGTATGGTTGTGTGGTGTGGGATCCGTATCTGAAGGGTGATATTAAGCAGATTGACGCAATACAATCAAAGGCAGCTAGATTTATTTGTAATAGATATGACCGCAATTTTTCTCCTACATCTACCATGACTGACATAGGACTTACGCCTCTTGATTCCAGACGCGGTGTAGAACGGCTCAAGCTCCTACACAAAATAGTGAATAATAACTGTGCACTTAATCGGGAAAAATATGTTAGTTTTGTTACTGAATCACGCACTCGAAGCTTCCATCCATTAAATCTTGTACCGTACAGAGCCCACCTTAACAGTTTTAAATATTCTTTTTTTCCTCGAACGGTAGAAAACTGGAATAACATAAATGGATCAGTTCGTTGTCTCGATTTTGATAGGTTTGTATTAGAAATACAGTAAGTGTTCTGGTATGGTGCCTGGAATCTGTAATTGAAGTGTATGTGATTGTTTTGTACTCTTTTTTATATTGCATTTTTCACGGTTTTCTAAGTTTTGTCTCGTAGGGTGTCTACATCTTTAATCGATGGCCTTTTTTGAATGTATATGTATGTTTTCTCTCCACTCCTGCAATGACCTCATCGAGGTCGCAGTATTTTGAAATAAATAAATAAATAAATAAATAAATTAAATAAATTAGTAATGTGGTCCTACGCGTGGGAAATTTCATGCAGGTTGTACCGACTTCTAATGTTACAAACGAGTATCTTTTTGATTTCGCCACAGTTGGGAGGACAGCAAGCTTAACCGTGTCGTTCCGACACTCCCCAAGTTTCTTTTCAGAGCGCCGCTTTGCCTATATTTGCAACCTGTCTCCATACACGTGTGTCCGTGTGTGCCAAGAGCCATTGGCTTTATTGGCGATTACCAAGCGTGGCCGGAAAAGATGTCAGAGCCGAGCGGTTCAACGCGGAGCTCTGGAAATGTGTTTTTCGCTCTCCAGAAATGACGTAGACTCAGACTTTTCTAATCTTTCTTCTGGAGTACGATTTCGGTCAAGGCGAGAGCAAGAACATTCTCGGCCTCTGATTGGACGTGGCGCCACAGCTCGCCCGGAATCAGCCAATAAGATATTTTGGACCCATTGGTTCACAATCGGGCAATATTTTGGGGAGAACGTATCACCAACGTACAAATGGCGAGAGAGGTTTCACAGTCTTTGATGTGATTGTTTTTGGTACTTCTTCATCTACCGGTCGATATCAGCTTGTGTACGGCAGAACTACTTGAGACTTGCAGAACAAGCGCTGTTTGTCAATGGCTTCCAACTTGAAATAGCAGACGTCCACAATTTCAGCCTGCGTCCGATATCAATTCATCGCGGGGCTCGGCTCGTATACCAGACGACCAAATTTTTTTCCGCCGTGCTAGCGAAAAAAAAAAAAAGTACGGTGTTTTTTTGTTTTATTTTTTGTCCGCGAATTACGCTTCAAAGCCGACAAACCGCGTTCTTCGCTCGCGTTAGCATACGATCAGCCGTCTACGACCGGTATCTCCGCTCGCTCACTAAGAGGCGAATTAGATCTTGTTCTCGCTCTCGCGGTGACCAGAATCAGACCCCTGGAACGTCTACCCGAGAGCGGAGAAACGTTTTTTTTTTTTTGTTTAACAGGTGTAATTTTGCCGTATAAACCTAACTCAACTCTCTGATATTGCGGTGGCGCTGCTGTTGGCACTGCGCATGAGCAAACTTTTCGCGTTGCGCGTCTATGGTTTTTGCGCACGCGCATTACAGATTAGCTGTGAGTAAACCGGGTCCTGTTTGTAAACGACCAGTTAGTGTATACAGTGTCGTTGTTTTGTCAGCGGGGTGGCATTAAAAGTAGACCCATATACCGCGCGCCGCGCTCCAATCGACTGCCATCGTGAATCGATTAAGGAGTTAGAACCACGGTGGAGAGAGAGAGAGCGAGAGAGAGAGAGAGAGAAGTATCTAAACGGCGTCGTTTCGCCATGGAAAGAGTATTTCTATGATTCGCTCCCATTTCTGGCGAGCGCCGTGATATGCGCAATATGACCAGGACTTCGGGTAACCGTCCTTAATCAAGTGCACACGTTTTCACGCGCAGCAGTCCTAAACCGACATTGCCCCTGCCGGGAGACGCGCGAAGCCCCCTTGCAATTTAGGCCCCGTTTCTGGCCTTGATCGGATGAGAACACTCTAAAGGCTGAACTCCATGGAACGAATTATGTGACGAATAACTGGCGAACGCCGCCCGACGGCACGCTCGTTTTGCGCGCGACGTAGCAGCCACTGTGTTGATTCCACGCGCAGAGCAAAAGCCGCCGGCCAAAATTCGTCGGTTATTCGCAGCATATTCGTCCCATGGAGTTCAGCCTTTAGAAATCCGGTACGTCTACGTTTCCTCAAAGCATTTGGGACAGTTAATCGCTGGGAATATATGGGGGGAGATTGGTGAACGACGGGGCCGAAAATCTGTCCACACCTAAGAAAGCAATCTGAACTATGGTACTTACTACTCAGCATGACGTAAGCACGTGGAACGCCAGGGCCAGTGTCACAATACAGAGAGACTTTTTTTTAATCGACACATAGACATAATTTTAGTATCTTCACTTCGCTGACAGCAGCGATTGACTCTCCCAGGTACTGTGCGTGAAAGCAGGCACGCTAGATTTTTTAGAGTGAGCCATTGACAGGCATACGCTGACAGGTCGACAACTGTAGCTTTAATCTACACAGGCACGACGAAGGGGCAGGTAATCAGTCGCCGCATGCAAGAACCACGGTAGCCTCAATCACCTCGTTATTATACCTCGATGCTTTTTGATGGCCCCTATTTCTAGGTATGATTCTATTACAACACGAACACTTATTTCTCAGACAAACATTAGTTTCTTGACACAGAAACCTCGCCGGCATTCTCAGGATGCCATCTTTCCCGTACGTGGTTCTTGCATATGCACGCATTTGAGTTATTGTAAACAAACTATCTGTAAAGTGCCTCTAGACGCATTCTATTAATATCATTTGCATTTGCCACGAAAGATAAAAAAAAAAAAAAAAAATAAACAAGAGAGAAACGCGGGGCATTAGCAACTTTTGCTGTAGTCTTTGTATTGAGAAAGGATTATTTTTTTTTTTCTTATCGGGGATGCAGCGAAACGTTGTAGATCTTGATTAGTTGTTTCTTGCGTCGTGAACTTCTTCTCAGGATAATTTCGCGTACGCAGCGCATTCTGGTTTCGGTCGCTATTACATTTTGATTGCCACTGCAAGTGTACGTTTGCGCCGAACCATGACTGCAACGTCGCGGTGTTTCATTACACTGTTGACCATCCCTCCGCGCGTCATTTCACTTTCCTTTCGGCCTCTTCTGCGCAGTGGGTTTGAACCCTGGTGATCCCTTCCCCATATGGTCCCCCCCCGAAATCTTCTATTTTGCTGGGACCTCCTCTCCCCCCTCCCCCTCATACAGCATTTTGTCATTGGCGGCCCCCCCCCCCCAAACAAAATCCTGGCTACGTGCCTGCTCCTCGCGCATGCGCAGCACGGCTCTCGAGGAGCCACGCGAAACTGCTCAACCTCGGCCAGTGTAGCTCACGCTTCAAAAACATTTTTTTTTCCTTGCAGTGTTTTTTAAAGAAGTCCGGTTCCCACTTAGCACAGGCCAGCTTTGACGCTCAAATATTCCCTCTTTGGATACCGGAGGATGCGGAACATCTCCTGACCTCGGTGGCAGGCATTTTATCGAACAACATTAAAATAGAAGGCCGTGTACCTACGGTAGACATTCCCAAAGAGAAAAAAAGAAACAAAGTTGCTGTGGCTTTGTATTTACATGAAATTTCTCATGGCTTTAAGAAAATAGAAAAGAAGGGAGTTGTCACGATTGCCTTCTCTGCCCCAAACAAGTCGTCTAAGCTTTGTAGAAACGTTAATAGTACAGCTGGGGGGTCTCTGGACTGCAAGAAGCACCGAACGAGATGGGACGAGCATGTGAATTATGTATTGGTAAAGCTGTCACGCGTTCTTGGCATGATATACCGTCACCGCCATATTTTACCAAAAACATGTGAAATTACTAGTTTATAATTCGTTATTTATTTCCCATGTGAACTATTGCCATCTAGTCTGGGGAAATACAACAAATGCAAATTTAAATAAAAAACTTGTCCTTCAAAAACGTTTTTACGAAACATCTGTAATGTACCATGTGACCATCGTGCGCCTCTTTTTCAGTGCCCGAGGCCTGTGAATGACCTGTATCAATATGGACTGTGTGTAACTTGTAAATCACATGTAGAAAAGCATGCTCGTATATTTCTGGAACTTGCGTCCCTAACACCCAGAGTGACCGCATATCCCACCCGTAACACGGAGTACTGGAAGCTCCAAAATTACAAAACAACCTATGGCGAGCAAATGACATCAAGTATACTACCTAGCCTACTCAACTTCGCACCGAAAACATCCCCCTTCCTACCTCGTCATATAAAGACCTTCGAGCATTTTTTTTCTTAAAATACTACTGTGTGGCGAATATGTACTATTTACCTTTGAAACAATGCTACCATAAATGTATTGCCTTCCTTTGTTGTATTGAACTGTGTTTTGCCTGCATGTATTCGTTTTTCAGTTAATATTATTTCACTCGAATTTTTGTCTTTTTGTTTTGTTTTCTGTACCACTGCTGCCAAATGTAAGGATGGGGGGCCGAGGGCTCTTCAAGCTGCATCATGCAGCTTTTTTCCTCGGTCTCCCTCCGTCGTACACTTTGTGACGGTAGATAAAACATATTATTATTATCAAAATCGGTTTGTTCAATGCACAGAAAAAGTTGTTTACCCATTCCGCTTTCTCGAGGTAAACAGTACATAGGGCAAAATGGCAGATGCCCGAACGATAGATTAAAGGGGTCATGAAACGATTTTCCTACTTCTTCCTCCTTAGCTTTAATCCTCAGCTCAAATGCGAATTGTGAAATCACGTCGCCGTGACATTCTTCGCCACCGGTGCGATGACTCCTAGCTTCCACCGCGTTCTTTATGCACACCATAAAACTTGTCATTCTCCAGTGACGATAAGTTCCGTCAGGGCACTCATTGGTCACGAACGCGAATCCGAATATTCGTCGACGGATTTATTGTTGACGAGTGCATACGTCCGAGTGACGCAGTTCTCGTGTCCAATGCGTGAGCTGGGCTTGGCTGACGTCAGTTTGGCACCGCTGACGCGCTTTGGGAACCGCGGATGTATCATAGTGAAAAGGCGGAGAGCTTTCGAAAGAAAGAAGGTACAAAATAGTCCGCTATATTTTCAAATGTTCGTACCGAAAAGCTGGCTGTTGACTTTCTACCCTCTTTCTTTTGGCCAACTAAACGATATGCGATTAGTAAAGACCCAATTTAAAATAATTTATCTCAGCCCAAAATTCGTTTCATGGCCCCTTTAAGGGAACACTATTACAATTGAAACAGGATGCTATCGGGACACTTGGGTATTCAACGTCGTGATTGTGGGTGTGCTACTGATTTTGAAAAATGCTCAGCCATTGGAAGAAGCGACAATGCCCCGACTAAAGAAATCATCGAGGCGGATATGATTGCACACCCAAAAAGGAAGACTGTGTAAGCACCCCATCTGTTTTGTTATAATTGGTAAAGAGTTACAATTTCTTGCTCGACGACAGCGACCGCGATAAGGGTGCAGAAATCTACTGGTGTGTCATTGGGTGTGCGTGTTTGTTTCTTGGTTGGTCGTTCAATACATGGTTGGGCCTTGACGATTAAACTTCAGTTGTAAGTTCAACGATTGTGTGTCCTCTTTTTTTCCCCCTGTCCTTGCACACTGCCCGCTTTAATCCTCTTGTACATGGCCGCCGGAGATATAGCTAATGACCGCTCTTAATTTTTTTTTACTCTTTACTCGGGTACGATCATTTTTCTGAAATGTCGATGCACGAAATCTACGCCTTTGGCCACCATTGTACAAAGTCTTATCTAGATGCGTTAAGGCACCGATTTATCCGGTCCCTTCAAAGGGCCAACTATTCCTTTAGCCCACGCGTATATGCGGAGCGCAAGTTCGTCTGCTTCTTACACAGGGGTGGCGATGATGTCAGAACGCCGGGCTCTTATTGGCTGATTATATATAAAAAATAGTGGGTAGACCTCACGGCAGCTAGCATTAAGGTCTACCCACTATCCTTTCAACCAGAGCCAATCAGAGCTTGGCGTCGTTCTGACGTCACCGCAACTCCTGCGCAAGAAGCAGACGACTTGCTCTCCGAATAAGATGTCGCTCGGGCTAAAGGAGGTGTTATTTAGAATAATCAAGGCCTGAGAAAATACTCCTCTTCCTCCATGAAAAACGTAATCACTGTCTAACTGGTGGCGACTCAGCAATCGACCTTTTCAAAAGTCCGCCCCATCGCCTGTCCGCAATTGCTTGATCACGTACTCAGGGTTTGTCGAGGACTCGGATCCAATCACGCGCTTCGTGTACAATGGATGGATGGATGTTAATGGATATACGCTTTGTAACGGGCGGTAGCTTGCGCCACCTAGCCTAAACAGTGGCGATCGCCAATGTTGCTCGATGGACACTTGAAAAGCGTCTATCGACGAAACCCAGCAGAACGTTGACGTCAGAATTCTAGCGCACAGGCTGTACTTATTTTAGGTGGTGTTGCCACGGGGCCAGAAGTTGCCTCCCTTTTTTAACAGAGAACCTGTTTTATGGGTCCTTTTCTATGAGAAAATCGTCATGAACGAGCGACTCGATCGGAGTGCTACATAACGTTAAAAAAAGTAAAAAAGAAAAAAAAAGATTACGTGACCCCTGTCACGTAATATGTCGATTTCCACGCTAAATTTAGCGGGTAATGTTATGTTACGTGACGTCAATTTCCTCCCTAAATTTAGCGGGGAAATTCACGTGACTTGACCATGTCATGTGACCTCGATTTTGATTTCTCCTCTAAATTTAGCAAGGAAATTGACCTGGCGTGATGACGCTACATGACCTCAAGTCACGTGACGTCAATTTCTGCGAGGTGAACGTAACTTGCGTTAAACGCATCGTGTGCTCCCCGGTATTTGTAAGCAAGATCAAGGTTGTGTAAGTTTTGTTTCCCGACTGCAGTTTTTTTATTTTTTTTTATTTAAACGACTGTTTTGCATTAAAAGGGACGGATGCAGATACTCACATGGGTACGAGAAACTGAAGGTGGGAGTCTCGTAGAAGGCACGCAGCTTGGTGTCTGTCCGTACTGCGCTGCTCGCGTTTCACGGCGTCGGTGAGCGTCAGGATGAGGCAGATGAGCCACATGATGCCGATGGTGAGGATGATCTGCGTCGGACAATGGTAGGCTGTTAAGCAAAGAAACGCACCGACGACTGTTTCCACCCACTTTCCTTTATTGTTTCTTTAAAGAGAAGGTGGTTGGGGCGTGCCTTTTGTGCCTGAGCATTTGTTAGAAAAAGAAGTATCTCTTAAGCGGACTTAAAATAATACGGTCTTTAGTACAGGTGACGGAGGCTGCGATACCTTTCTCGCTATTTTGGAGTTGGTGAGACGGTGTCTCCAAAGTTTTGCCCGATTTTGAACTCTCGAGCACGTCGAAAATGTCTTATTGGTTGATTACGCTCAAGCTGCGGCGCCACGTCCAATCAGACGCCGAGAATGCTCTCTCGCTCACGTTAAACAAAATCGGACCCCAGGCTCCAAGCTGTGTTTACCTTAAAACTTGGCCACTGATTCCCCGACGCCTAAATCGCCCTTTTGAAGACATGTCCTGTATCATCTGTATGTTTATTCTTAGTAACTAACCGCCTCCAACGTGTTCGGCAGTTAGTTTTAAAAGGTCACGTTCGAGACTTACTGGAAATAGCGAGAAGAAAGCCATCCTCCGTCTCCGCTCGGGCTCCTTGCGGTGGCGTGTGCCCAACACTGGAATGCGCACATTCCGCAGATACTGCGAGAACAGCGTCACCAGCACCACCGTCCTGAAATGAGGGTAGCCATATTTGCATGTGAAGAGAACCGAAACTACGTAATTTTACAAATTTTAAAACAAACAAACCCAGAAAAAAAAAAGTTTTGTTTACGTTAGTGCAATGAGTGCAATGCTTAATACGTATATTGGTTCCGCATTATACTGCTTTGCGTTTTCGTTACTATTGTTGTTAGCCAGGTATACGTTTGACGCGGATAAACGAGCGTCGGCTTTGACCCGACGGATCCGTTGCCTTTCGGCCGGCCTCACGATTTTGCATGCAGTTGCTTCATACACTACGTTGATATTTCATCGCACATTTATTTGGTGTTGCTCGGTAGACAGATACCATTGGCGAGGCTAAACGAGCAGTCGAATTCCCGTATCAGTCCTGCGAACATTTTCTACACTTAAAAAAAAAAAAACGCTCAAAAAAAACAAAACAAAAAAACTTTACCTTGCAGGCGCGTTTTCTTTTTAAATCTTCATTTATGTTACTGAGGCATCCACTAACACCATGTTACTTTATTCTTCCATGCAGAATTGGGACAGCACCGCATTAAATTCCCCTTGAGGGCATCTTTTCGTCAAGTTTAGTGGAGACTTGCAGACATATCATGATTTGTCATATCATCTCACCATCTTTGTTTTCATCTTTGTTTTCAGGTTTCATACATAGCAAGCTAGCTAGCAAGGTTATTTCCCAGCCGGCGGCGGGAAACAGCCGCGTTACTTCATTTGCCATGCCCTTTTTCACGCAGGAGCAAGCGGGCCGAAGAAAAAACATTCCTTCACCATGGAGAGCGCGCACACTGTTGCCCGAGGCGCACAGAGTTGTCACACTTTTGAAAAGGGTCTATATGCGAGCAAAACGTCATGGTTTGCTCCGGAGCTTTTGTCCAATCAGTCCCCCGGGCACCTGTAAGTTTCGAGGCGTTTCAGGTTTTGAGACGACGACACGTTGAAGGGGTTTTGGTGATGCGGGTCCTGGTTTGGCCTTGTCCACGCCTCCTAAACGACACGAGAATCAGCCGAACTATGACGCAGCTCTTTTTCTTCCATGCGCGCACAGAAATGGCGTCGTCTACCGGAAGTGGAAAGATAAATATTTGAGGGTGCGGCTGCTGGCAAGGAGGAAAGCTGAGTCAATGGTTCGGGTTATTTTCTGCATTGCCCAGGAGATCGACAACGTTAACTGTTCACCCAACACAAAGCCTGTAAACTATATCCTTCTTCTTTTTTTTTTTTTTTAGGTAGTCTCCCTCGACCGAGGGCGGAGCATAGATTGAACACGAGTGCTTTGTCAGCATTCTGGTGGCACTTCTGTTCAATTGATGCTTCACTGATAGGACGCGAGCCCCCAGCCTAACGCATACGCAGCTTTCGGTTACGTCGTTCAAGCGCTGCGTCAAAATCACAAAAATAGTTTACGCTGTTGTTGTCCCCACGGGCTTAGATTTCCACTAAGCCGCTGAGTTCGCTCACCCGAGGGCGACGGGCCAGCTTCCCTGCGCGTGTTGAGAGGCCTCGGGGAAAAGCGAGAGTCCGATGAGCGCAATGGTGGGCGTGATGCCCAGCGGGGTGATCCAGCGCGTGAGCAGGCCCACCAGACCCGTCAGTCCAGCGACCACCTCGAACGCCGAGGCCACCATGATGGCACCCTGGATCTGAGAACAGCGGGGCGTCCACTTGAGTATGACAATTAAGTCGACGGGTGCGGGGGGGAGGGGGGGGGGGGGCATTGGAAAAGTTGGGCAGGATAATGACATACGCGTATTCGTAATTGTGTTGTGTGTATGTTTAAGCCAGAGGATCGGGGATCCACCCACGATGGCGTCATGCGCAGACTTTCTCTTCAAGGTGTTATAGCCTTAAAGGGGTACGGAAACAAAAATTGAAATATTCAAATTTCGTTCGGAAATGGGTCAAGCATGACGGATAATAACCGTAATTCATAATCGCACGTTTGTATTTTGAACGATTGGCTATATTTTTCGTTCCAAACGGTGCACTCGAGCGAGCGCTCGAAGAGAAGCGAACGGAGGGCGCGATGCGTCATGGGATATCCGGCGCAAACAAAAACAACAAAAAAGACTCCCCGCATCCGTGACGTGGCAAGACAGGCTTGGTTATGAGCTTTGCCGTTGGTGGCGTTGTCAGCGTTGTAGTGGTGTCAATACCGTCAGCGCGTTACAACCGAGCCGTTGGAAGTGCCCGCGGGGTGACGGGCGTTTCACCTGTCGTGTGAGCGGCTTCGAAGTGTACAGCAAAGTCACACGAGCAACCCCGCGACGTGCCTCAACGAGTCCATCATGGCGTCTGGTTGACTTTCGCGCTTTCGCATTCTTGGATGGAACAGCGCGGATGAACAGTCACACTCACATGCACACAAGAAGCAAACAGACTCGCAGCGCTGACTTTCAACTCAGTTCTATATTTCTTCTTCCTCAAATCTTCAACTTCTTCACCTTTGCCGTTAATGAGAACAATTTAAATTTTTACACACCAGAGACCAAATAGCCAATACACATTAAAAATAACTAATAATTAAATAAATCATGCAAAGACAACTAAAGAAAATAATACTAAAAAATTAAAAATTAAAAATTAAATTTAAAAAATAATAAAGCGAAAAATTTCTCATCACTATTGGTGCTTTGATGATATCTCTAGATAAACCAATTTCTTCTTTGACAAAGCTACGGATGATACACTAACACATTGTTTGTCCAACCTGGCTATTTTGTCTGCTTCGATGATCTCCCGTGTCAGCTGATTTCCACTTCTGGCTATGACAGTGCAATTACTCAGGTCCGCTGAACACCCGCAATCCCGGTAATGGATACCTAGATTCCCTGATATTACTATGTTGATGTTATAATGATGCTCTCGTAACCGGTCATTGACCGGTTACGAGAGCTCTCGTAACCGGTCATATACTGTTTTCCGCATGAGAGGGGAATGGCATTGGATTAAATTGAGATTTTTGATTTGATTTTTGATCTGTCGCAGAAAACCTCCTTCAGAAAATCAAAAATCCCAATTTAATCCAATGTACGAGAGCATCATTATAACATCAACGGTTACGAGAGCATCATTATAACATCAACAGAGTAATATCAGGGAATCTAGGTATCCATTGCCGGGATTGCGGGTGTTCAGCGGACCTGAGTAATTGCACTGTCATAGCCAGAAGTGGAAATCAGCTGACACGGGAGATCATCGAAGCAGACAAAATAGCCAGGTTGGACAAACAATGTGTTAGTGTATCATCCGTAGCTTTGTCAAAGAAGAAATTGGTTTATCTAGAGATATCATCAAAGCACCAATAGTGATGAGAAATTTTTCGCTTTATTATTTTTTTAAATTTAATTTTTAATTTTTAATTTTTTAGTATTATTTTCTTTAGTTGTCTTTGCATGATTTATTTAATTATTAGTTATTTTTAATGTGTAATGGCTATTTGGTCTCTGGTGTGTAAAAATTTAAATTGTTCTCATTAACGGCAAAGGTGAAGAAGTTGAAGATTTGAGGAAGAAGAAATATAGAACTGAGTTGAAAGTCAGCGCTGCGAGTCTGTTTGCTTCTTGTGTGCATGTGAGTGTGACTGTTCATCCGCGCTGTTCCATCCAAGCATGAATTACCAACTTGCCCAAGTATCCACATTATCAAGCTTTCGCATTCATTCGAAAAGGGGCAAACACGTCCAGGACGAGGTGACTTTAAACAGTTGAGCGTACTTCCAAAGAGCGGCGCTGCTCCAGAGGAATCTGCTACGTCACGACTACGTAGCAGATTCCACAACGTTGCTAGACTACCTCCCAAATAGGTTCCGCATGCATCCACCAGGTGCACATTGGAAGATCGTTTATTTAGCTTTAAAATTAGTTTTCTTGTGCCTTTCAACGGAAGACTGGTGTTTTTGAGGTTAGGGTGCAACATGCAACACATTCAAGCAAGACAATGAGCGCTGAAATTTCGTTTCCCTACCCCTTTAACACAATCGGTCACCTTCGAGCCGGAAGCAGCGTTGCATCATGGTCTCGTGCAAGCACCCTGTAGCAAGTGTATACCGGAGACCATGGCCCTACCTCGCACATGCGGGGCTTCCAGTCGCGCTCTGGGGCGTCGGCGGGCAGGTTGCGCAGCTGCTCCTGGCTGGGGCACTGCCACTGGGGCTGCGAGAGCACGGCCAGGATGGGCACCAGGTGGGCGAAGGTGGAGCCCTGGATGACGGGCAGGCGCACGCCGAAAGTGGCCTGGAGCAGCGTGCCGATGCCGGACACGAAGAGGATTGTGGACAGGATCTGGGCCCTGTCCGGGTCGTCGTCGGACAGGCACAGCTTGGGCGCCAGCAGGAACGGGTAGCTCACCACGCCGCCCATCATGGTCAGGTAGTGCTGCAAGAGGCGGCGAATGGTCGGTTCGGGGTTGGTTGACTCGGACTTTCTGGTACATCATGCATCGATGTAGGCGGACAGTCGAAATGCGAGTCAGCCAAAGGACGCGAGAGTACCTTTACGTTGCCCGTGCAATAAGTTGGTATACCTTTAAAAGGCCTGCCGATGTCCACGCATCGTCGAGCTCGTGAGCTGATTCGCCGGTTCTTTAGAGAAGTTCGTTCTGAAGTTCTTTTAAGTGTCAGTGAAACAGGACATGTTCCGACTCGTTGGACCTCTTGCCTCGTTGGAGCATGAGTCAAGAGACTCATTGTGGTTCCAGAGGTACAGCCAGTCAAGACATCCATAGTGAGTCGAGAAGCCTAATAATGAAGCTTTTGACTCCTTAGATTTCTTGACTCGTTCGAGAACTTGACTCGAAATTCTAAGTGAATAGATCCAGTGAGTCGAGAGATCTAATGCGTCAATGGATCCGTCTGGGTCTGGTGGACCAGCGAGTCAAGAGATCGTACGAGTCAAAAGGTCTAACGTGGCGAGTGAAAAGTTAACTTGTCAGTGAATTCGGTCTGTCTGACACAAGCTCACTTTTAGATAAGAACGATGAGTTAAATAATTTATCCCCCCCCCCAAAAAAAAAAAAAAGTTTTCTTTCGCGGATTTTTTTTGTTGTTGTTGTAAAAGACAGGCGCTGTAAGACAATAGGTTTCGAGTTCTGAATTGCGTGTTTTGGCATTCCAATATAGGTGATTATACATTTGTTTTGAAAGTTAACTTTGGTTTAAAGACACCGCACTTGATCATTGGATGGGCGAGTTTCGAGAAGCATCGCGGTTGTACGTATTAGGTACGGCTCATTGACGTTTGAGGATTGCATGGATGCATACGGTTATATTGTTTGTCAAACCAGTTTGGGCAGGTTTGCATGGAAAAAGAAGGAAAGACCAAGGGTGATTTACGTATATGACGAGTCTTCATGAGACCAATGCTGAGTAAAAACACCAATGAATTAAGAGACTCAACAAGAAAAGAAGCGAATATTTTGACTCGTTAGATGTTTTGGCTTGTTGGACTACGTGCCCATCTGGCGTAATCAGTTTTTTTGTTTTTCGTTTTCCTCAGCAACTGTTGTTCTGGCGTCCTTCATTGGCATGCTTTTGTGATTTCCGTGTCATGGGTAAATTATGGTGTTAATTCGGCAAATAATGGGAGGCTGACCTGCAATGTTCTAAAGACAGCAGATGCACAAAAACAAACACACACACACACACACGCACGCACCCACAAAAACAACCGATCTAGCTCTTCCCGACTGAATGCGTCTTATGAAAGGTCATGGTAATGATTGGGTGCTACCTAAGCGACGTTGTTTGCATTAAAGAAGACAAATTATGACTGCGCTTCCTCACGTAGGGCGTCTGTATTGCAGCTATGATGCCACGGAAGCTGTATGAAGGTTTCCGCAACCGTATGGGCAATATAAACTGAACAGGTAATCCTGTACGTGTTCGAAGGACATTTTCAGGACAGTGAGATATCATGCGGACGAATTTAAGATGAAGTCTTTTGACGGCTGAGCCGCATATGTTGCTTGCCATACCATCCGGAAAATGAGGTTTAGTTTGCCAGGCCGCGCCATCTTACGCGGAGTTTGCGCAACTCTGAGGCGGCCCGCGTCCGCAATCACTAGACCCGATCTTGTGCTCCAACGTCCGAGTGCCCCATCGAACTGTGACTCTGCGCTCGTGTCCACTCGTTCAGTAGCATATGTCCTGCCCAAAAGTTGTCATTTTTTGGCCTCCAGCCGTCCTGACTGGCAGCCGACCGAGGCGTCTCCTGTTCACTGCCCTGGAGCTATATGCGACCATCAGTGGCCAAGCCTCTTACCTGGAAGCCGAGCAGAAGACAAAGGTACCAGGGCGGCGTATCGTTGACCTGGTAGAGGATGCCCGAAGACCGATCGGTGTGTTCGTCCAGAGCTACCAGGGTGCTGACGCCATTGTGGTGGCCCGTGCCGTTCTGGCCCACGGAGCCGTTTTGTTTGTCCATGGCAACAGGGGAGCTGACGCCATTGTGGTTGGTGCCGCCGTTATGGCCCGCGAAGCCCTTGTGATGACCCGTCCCGTTGTGCTCCGCGGTGTCGTTGCTGAAGGAGTGACCGTTAGACAAGATTCCGTGGGTCGTCGATATAAAATGCCTTGGCGACTTGATGGGACTGGGTTCCTGCAAAGGACGTGGAAGGCGCATGATGAGAACGTTTTCTTAGACACAAGACATGACATCTAGTATTCAGTTACAACGGCTGTCTTTCGTTTTTACTTAAAAAAGGAAAGTATTAGGTTAGCTTCCCTCTTGTGTCGAGCGTTTCAATTGGCATATATAATTTGATGACAAGGTCTAAAATATTTGTAGTTCATAAATTTATGGAGCTCGAGGGTTTTAGACACGCCACACGGTTTTATCAGAAAGTTGTTCTAGCCATCCCAGCATACGACATGTAGAGATGCCTGTAGAATGCATAACACGGTCTGGTTTACACAAAATTATCTCGGTACAAAGCGAAACTGGGCTGAAATTACTGCAAGAAAAGCGTTTGCTCGATAGTATATCTGATGGGATCAAGTCGACGCATTTCGAGTTGTGGCGGACACGCGCTGCGATTGAACCAACAAATTGTATGTTTCACGTTACGCTCAGGTGCCCTATATTTTCTCGAAAGTCGACAAACTTTGCAGGAAATTCTACATCTTGCAGTCGAGGGCCTGTAAGCGAGGCTGGAAAGACGTCGAAGGCCGAAATTTTCTACGGTGGCATTAGGTGAGAGGCGAATGCTTGAAATAGAGCAATACATTTGGGAATGGGCTATTGTACGGGCAGGACTTCAGAATTTATTGAAAAGAGCACAGCTAAGGATTGCAGGCCGCTTAGCTTTAAAGATAAAGCAGGAATAACACGGCAGAAGTAAAGGATGATATTTATCATATCACACACTGGGCAATTTGGGACCCATTAATCGAAGATGAGGGTTTCGAAGCATCTAATTCAAACCATCATAGACTACGCTCCTGAGTAAAAAAACATACAAGCGCTTGACTTTTTTTTTTCTGGCAATTTTGTCAAGTATGGTATACTGGACCGCAGCTCTTCGCAGCACTTGGGTTGATAACTTACGCAGCAGAGCCTAACGGCTATCCCTGGGTTAGATCTCCACCCCTGCTTTTCATTCTGATCTGTATGCGCGTTGTACCGCGGTGTGCAGCCGTGTAGTCACTACTGTGAAATGTATGTTAAAACCCCAGTCACAGACATGTAAAAAAAAAACACGAAAAAAAAACGCTCCACTGCCAATCAGATTGCTGCATTAGCCGATATGCACACCAAAGAGCCGATCACAGAGCAAGATGCATCATGAACATAATAAGTCACGCCCTGCACTTTTTACGCTGCCAGTGACGATACAGAAGTCTTGCTGCACTGGCGACCCAATTGCTTCGGGTGGATAATAATAATAATAATAATTCCTTTATTTTTCCAACAAAAATTTGAAAGGTGACTAGGAAAAAAAGCTGTAAAAACAGCTTGACTGGCCCCTAGCCACCCCAAACAAGCAGTCGCAAAGCAAGCACCAAAGGAATCATACAATGAAATTTTACAAATTCATAACATGAGTGAAAAATCATCACACAAAAGAAACAGCGTTTTACAAAGCAATAACTCATTGAAACAACACACACCCCCTAAGACATAGAGTGCATTCTAACTATAGCTAAACACAATCAGCGCTCATTGTTTATAATAAGGTTTGAAATAAAATATTCCCGTAGAATGCTCACCGATGTACTGCTGATATCTATATCTTGCCTAGTCAGCTCATTAAGGGTAGTTGGTAAAGTATATGCCATAGTTTGATTGCTGTAATTAGTTCTTGAAAAGGGTACTTCCCAGGGTTCCTTAGTTCGTGTTGGATATGTACATACTTTTTGTTTTAGGTTCGCTAGGTTTTCGAGGTGACGCTGGGGTAGATTTTTTCTATAATATATTCTGCACATAAACGATATTCGTAAAAATCAAATTTTTTTATTTTACCAAGCTGACTGGATGAATGCTAATGACTGTACCCCTTATAACGGGCGGTAGCTTGCGCCACAGACCATAGGCATTGACCCTGTGTTGCGATTTCTCGGGGACAGAAGGACATCTTCCACTCTAGCGTTCACATGACACTATTTCTTTTCTTTTTGTCTAATCGTTACTTTTTTTTTTTTAAATTGGACGTTGAATTTTTGGTAAATTTGTTAACTGTTGGCGTTAACAACTTTTCCTCTATTGGATGTGACACGACTGTGAATTGATCGGATCAAGTACTAGTTCATAGGAAGCACGGGAATTACATCAATGACGCTTGTGTTTTAACGGATGAGCAATGGCTGCTTTTGCCGAGAACAGCCCGCTTCGTTTGTGAAGCGTCTCGTGGTTTCAACGTAAGTTGTATCTTGAATTTATCTGTAACCACAACGTAACACATTGTCTCGATGCGACCTTCTCTACTTCTTTTTTTAACTGTTGATTCTGTATTGGTGCCTACGGTTATTTTTTTAGTGTTTTTGTGATGAATAGTTGGCCATCCCTAAAGTTCACAAGGTGTAAAAAAAAGATAAAAAGATTAGCATTTAAACTGTGGAAGCGAATAACAAGTACATCTATAAGTTTATTTATACGGCGTAAATGAACATTGCAGAAAGCTGAAACTCCGTGAGGATGTGACGCTAGTGGTGGTGATAAAATGCGAAACTTCGAAAAAATGGCACATTATCATTTTCAAAAAATAAAAGATAAAGAAGTGTTTCTATGAGATGATGTCAACCCAAGCTTAACATCGTCAAAACAAGAAATCGAATTGTGCGCGCATGTGGCATTTATTTTTTCAGCGAAGGCAGCTTATCAGCCAAGAAAGAAAACAATATTCTCTTTCATGCTGCCAAGTGATTTTTTTTCTGATATAAATGCAACATTCTTCTATAACGTAATTCCTTTTTCTGAGAATACTAGGCTCAGGTACACGTCGGCTCGTAGAAGAATTTTGTTTTTCACTTTTATTTCTTGATTCACGCAGGGGACGTCATATTTCTCAAACTTTCGCGTTCTATGACCACCGCTACCGCAACGCTCTCACGCAGTTTCAGCTTCCTGCGACG
Source organism: Ixodes persulcatus (assembly GCA_013358835.2). NCBI lineage: Eukaryota > Metazoa > Arthropoda > Arachnida > Ixodida > Ixodidae > Ixodes > Ixodes persulcatus. The sequence continues at coordinate 151,417 of JABSTQ010010847.1, forward strand.
CGTATAGTTCAATTACGCGGGTCGAAAAACGCGGTTCGCTTTTCTCCCAAGCAGCTAGTATTGCCATGGCTACACGTGAAATGATGATTCGTCGATTTTTCGGCTGTCGCGGTCAGCTTATTTGAGTCGGCGAGCAGTCCGGTTGTACGCGTTAAATTACTCCACCACTGGGCACACCAGCGGTGGACGCATCACTGAGCCTTCTTTTCGTTCACCAATTAAGAGTTATTCGCGGTGAGAAGGATCGCCAGGGGCGCTTCTGTTTCCCTCACTGTGGGTAGTGCACGTGCTACCCACGCGGCTATGTTTTAATTTTCATAGTGCATAAAAGCTTGGCGTTGCACGTGCTTGCACCAACGGAGGAAGTTGAAGTATCCTCATTCTGGGTTGTGAAAACATTCCACCAGGCGGCGATACCCAAACTTCTCGCTACGAATTACCATCAACTGCCGCGACGCAAAAAAAAAAAAAAAAAGTGTGTATAAGTTACGTGACACGAAGTCACGTGACATCATTTTCCCCGCTAAATTTAGCGGGGAAACTGAATATCTGTTGACGTCACGCGACGTAAATTTTGCCGCTCAATCTAGCGGGAAAACTGAATTTGTGTATGTCACGTGACGTCAATTTTTCCGCTAGATTTCACGGGGGAAAACTGATTTTGTGTATAGGTCAAGTTACATGAAGCCACGTAACGTCATCTTCCCCGCTAAATTTAGCGAGGAAATTCGCGGTTACGCTTTTTGAGGTGTTTACCGATTTTTCTCACCACCATAGGTAGGAGGTTAACAGCTTATGGTTGGCAAGAAGATGTGTTGGAGAACGCGCCCACTTTTTAGTTGATCAATGGTGATCCTTCATTTCGATGTGGGTCACCCCAGTTAATGAGGGAACTATACAACCGACAGCTTAACACACGCAGGGCTTGACCCATCGCGTTCACTCTTCCTGCGTCGTGATTCCTTCATCTGTGTTTTTATCGTGCAATGCCACAATCTTATTGGATATGAGCAATGAGCACTGAGCCGTGAGCAATGAGAAGATTATCGGGTGCGTCCTTAGACTAGCACCGCGACGTCACAAAGGCAAACCTCATGTAGCAATCCTAAGGCTTTTTTTTTTTTTTTATTTAGCCTTTTTTCCGTGCGATGCGTGGCGGAGCATGCATGTTGCGCGTTTTGGACACGGACAGCGGGATTGCTGGTGCGGAGACGCACTGCTATAAGAAACCGAAATCATTAAACACGCGTCCAAACTGAGATTTTTGTTTTTCGCAACGCCGTAAAATGTTACGCGTGCGTGGAGGTTTATGGGGTGATCTTGACAATGCTCAGTTTATATTTCCGGAGATGTAATCGGCAAGAAAGCGCTAGAGACATACACAAAAGGAGTACTACAATAATTTTTTTTTGTGACATACTATTATTGTGGTTGCTCGTTGTACAAATATCATTGTAACCTGGGTAGATTTTGTAGTTTTTGATGATTCGCACAAAGTTTGTAATGAAAAAAACATACCTTTTAAAGTTGACAGTTAAAAATTTAATTTCTAAGAAGTAAGCAATGACCTAATTATATCGAATGCTAACAATTGTTCTTAATGGGCCCTTCGCGCAGAGACAAATACGCGTCAACCTCTTTCTTGTGCGATGCGTATTTTTTGCAAGCACGATATGGCTGACGTTTTGATTAACACACTGTATATATATATATATATATATATATATATATATATATATATATATATATATATATACAGGGTGTTTTTTTTTAAGCTTAACAGATTTGTTTAAAAAAAGCCGTGAAAGTTACACTTATTCCGCTTGTGGAGTTGAGTTATACGGCCAGGGGGACACATTATAGGGGGCTAATCGTAAGGATCAAGTGGCTAATTAATTAGAATGTGTTAATTAACTTTTCAATTAATGAAAATAGACATATGGATTCAATTAGAAACTTTCTCAGCGTCATCGAAAACCCCTAAATCAGTCATTTTCAGAAAGACTTTGAGCGCGTGAGAAGCGTAGTAGTGCAGTAAAGTTACCACTCGTGAAGCAGGTACAAGGCTGGGGCTAGATAAGAGACGGAAAAATCGCACGGGCGCGTTATCACAACCTCTAGCTTTGTACCTGCTCCACGAGCGGTAACTTCAGTGCACTACTACGCTTCTCACGCGCTCAAAGTCTTTCTGAAAATGACTGATTTAGGGGTTTTCGATGACGCTGAGCAAGTTTCTAATTGGAACCATATGTCTATTTTCAATAATGAAAAAGTTCATTAACGAATTTTAAGTAATTAGCCAACTGATCGTTACGATTAGCCCTCTATAATGTGTCCCCCTGGCCGTATAACTCACCTCCACAAGCGGCATAAGTGTAACTTTCACGGCTTTTTTTAAACAAATCTGTTAAGCTTAAAAAAACAACACCCTGTATATATATATACAAATGCATAAAAAACTCATCTCGCATAAATAACATAAGCGCCGATAGTTTGAAGAGTACAGTTGACACATGCCCAATAAGTAGTATGATATCTCCGTCATGGTGCGAATCTCCGGATGCAAAGGGGGTTTAGAGAATCGAAATATTCCGTGTTGGACATCGCGCCCAAGCTTTTTCATAGACATAGGCCGGGAATAGTGATGCCTCACTTTCTTTTTTTGTTGTCAATCCCCCTTGCCGAGCGATAAATTAGGCTCCAACGAACGAGTCTGCATCTCAATGAGACAAAGGCCGGTTCTTCTCCGCAAAACAAAACGAAGATAGAATGGAAAAAAAATAACAACGGCGGACGTCATACCCGGAATCATTGATAAGACGACGGCAGGATACGTCGCACCTTGCTTCCCGCTCAGCTGAAATCACGGACTGGCTCACCTCTGCTGTACTACCTTCGTTTTCCAATATATTCCAGTCTTAGGAGACCCTACAAATGCGTTCCGGGTTTTCTTTTTTTTTTTGTGTGTGTGTGTGTGTGTGGTTGCTCGTTTTTTTCCGAGAAAACGGTATAAGGTCAGATCGGTAAAATTTTGTATTACTTTCCGGAGAACGGAAACGTTTTACGGTAGGAAATCCCAAGAGGAAAAGTTATATTGCGAGCGGTGCTGTTCAATAAGCCGATTCTTGAGAAGCTTGGTACCGAAACGCATCCGTCTCAGAAGGGAATCGTACAGGAATTGATTTCGAGTTTTAGTGCGTTTTTTGCCCTGTCGTAGTAAACACAGCGAGACAGCGAACGTCGTATCTAGATATCCAGAGGTGACCCTCGGGCGAGCGGGTTTGGGGGGAGATCGACTCAAATTTCACACAAAATCGCTTCCGCCTGTGGATTCGCGTGAAGTGTCGTGCAGAAGATTGTACGACTAGAGTATGTTCTGACTGCTGCCATTACATGCAGGTTCATAGGGTCGTCTCCAAAATGCTCAGTTTATATTTCCGGAGATTTAATCAGCAAGAAGCGCTAGAGCTCACGCAAAAGAAGCACTACAGGAAGCTTTTTGATTGCAAAACTTGACAGTAACTAATAGTGTAAAAACAAAACCCAATAGACGAAACATATATTACAAAAAGTATTTGTTCTAGGGATCCCCTTTAGTATATCAGTAAAACAGTAGAGGAGCAACGTTTCGATTATTGCAGAAATCTTTCGAGTCCTTGAAAAAAAAAAAAAAACGAAAGACTCTTGATTGTTTCGCAATTTATGTCTTATTATAGTCACGTCTCATTTTCTCATGTCCCTTTATAGTCATGTCGCAATTTTGTCATGTCCCGTATAGTCGTCTCCATTTGTCATGTCTCATAGTCACGTCTCAATTTGTCATGTCCCATTGTAGTCACGTGCCAATTTGTCACGTCCGATTATAGTCACGTCTCAATTTGTCACGTCTCATTACAGTCATGTTGCAATTTGTCGCGTCTCATTATAGTAATGTCTTAATTTTTTTTCTCAATATAGTCATGTTGCAATTTGTCGCGTCTCATAATAGTCATGTCTTAATTTGTCCTGTCTCATTATAGTCGTGTCCGACTATAGTCATGCCTCAGTTTGTCATGTCTCATTATAGTCATGTTGCAATTTGTCCCGTCTCATTATAGCAATGTCTCAATTTGTCCTGGCTCATTATAGTCGTGTCCGATTATAGTCATGCCTCAATTTGTCATGCCTCATTATAGCCATGTTGCAATTTGTCGCGTCTCATTATAGTAATGTCTTAATTTTTTATTTCTCAATATAGTCATGTTGCAATTTGTCGCGTCTCATAATAGTCATGTCTTAATTTGTCCTGTCTCATTATAGTCGTGTCCGACTATAGTCATGCCTCAGTTTGTCATGTCTCATTATAGTCATGTTGCAATTTGTCCCGTCTCATTATAGCAATGTCTCAATTTGTCCTGGCTCATTATAGTCGTGTCCGATTATAGTCATGCCTCAATTTGTCATGCCTCATTATAGTCATGTTGCAATTTGTCGCGTCTCATAATAGTCATGTCTTAATTTGTCCTGTCTCATTATAGTCGTGTCCGACTATAGTCATGCCTCAGTTTGTCATGTCTCATTATAGTCATGTTGCAATTTGTCCCGTCTCATTATAGCAATGTCTCAATTTGTCCTGGCTCATTATAGTCGTGTCCGATTATAGTCATGCCTCAATTTGTCATGCCTCATTATAGTCATGTTGCAATTTGTCGTGTCTCATTCTAGTAACTTCTCAATTTGCCATGTATCATTATAGTCATGTCCCATTATAGTCATGTCGAAATTTGTCATGTCACATAAGCATCATAGTCACGGACAGCTTAATAAAGGCAGGGCGTGAGGAGTGCAAAGCATCTTATCATCGCTTGGCGGCCAATCGGATTGTGGCGTCAGCTGACAAGAACACCGAAGAACAAACCTCGAAGGGAAAAAACACGATCGCAATTCAGGCCACGTCCGGACGTTTCATGAGACGTGAATGCCCTACGTCACAAAACGTGAAAACAGCACCAGACTTGTATTCTTGCATCGGACTGACGTATGGGTTATGCTAGAACTAAAACATTTTTACTCTACCCTTCGATAGACGCACCAGTTCAAACGAGAGAGAGCAATCGTATTCTTGTTTGTGAGCCGTTATATTGAAACAACGATAGACCGTTGCATTTGTGACAGCGATAACATCCAGACTTTATGTACAAATGGGTTCTTTACGGGTTGCTTGGAATCTTATCAATAAAAAAAGAAGTACGTGGAGGAATGTGCTTTACGAGTTGTGAAGGCGATTTCAGTACGTGCTCGAAAGGTCCGCTTTAGCGGACGTAGAAAAAAATAACTCCAAAGTAAGCGAAAAAAAAAAAAAAAGATCGATTACTTGTCTTAGGTTATAAAGTTTAGCGAAGAGAAACTAGCTGCATTCCAGCTTTAGTGCGCGCGGAACCTCGCTTTGCGCAACGAAAATTTCAAGAATGTTGCGGAATCTTATTCGCCATCGGCCGCTGGTACGGATATATCCAGACATACATCTACTTATAGTGGCTAAGCTGCGATTCCCATATAGGTCACGCTTGCTCCACGGCTATACATATCTCTTTTCCGCAATAACTCCTAGATGTCTCAAAGCCGTGGCCATTTTGCGGAGATTAGGCTCGAAGATTCTTTCCAGGATAAATAAAGCCTAAATGACGGATGATTGACTCAATCCCGAGGCAGTTATGAAAGCCACTGGCAACGGGCGATTTATCGAATATCAAGGCTAAAAGCGAGTTCTTCCTGCTCGGAGTTACTCGGTTGTTGCATAAAACAACCTGTCCCGATAGCTTCCTCCGAAGCCCTTTCATAACATCCAACGATCGAACTCTCCAAATTTATCGCGATAATAAGCAAATAATTGACAAAAAATAAATGTGCTCAGGTAGGGCGATGGAAATAAAACGTGGGCGTCTTTTGGGAGGGGCACCGGCGACTTTACTTGTTTTAGAGGGCCGCTTTATATTGTCGCGAAGTTTTGCTCGCGCGAATGTTTAGTCTAGCTTTACTTTGTTTTTACCTTCTTCGGCGGTTCGCTCGTCTTTACGGCACGGCTCATGGCCTCTGCCGGAGTCGGGGGACCCCAGATCGGGGCGAACGTGAACGCAACGCTGTAACCTTACACCTGTTAATAGAGCTCCGCGTTGGAAATGTTTTTGTTCCTGTGTATGTCTGCTTTTGGGATCTCTACTTCGGAGGTGGTTTTACTCTGTGTATGTATAACTTCTCTGTCTACGAATGTGCTTTCTATTGTGTATGACTGCTCTTGTGAGCTTCGTTTGGAATGTGTTCTGTCTCGTGTATGCGCTTGTTTTTTTTTTTTTTTTTGGAATGTTCGTATTTGGTTTGGGCTCCGAGCCTTTTCATTGGTGCTAAGAAAACTCTTCTTGATTGGTCCTTCCAAAACTTTCTGATTGGTGGACTGGACTTGGCTCCCGGATACCAGGCCTTGGACACCTCCATGCCTCTGAAGGCCAACCTGTACGTCCGATCCCTTTCGGCTGTGGTGTCTTCCGCCCGCTAACTCGCAAACTTGGGACCCCTTACGGCTGTGGAGGAGTTCGGCTCGCCCGCCTTTGTGTGGATCCTTGTTTGTCGAGTTTGGCTGTGGTCGGGGCACCCGCTGAAGGTGTGGTCGAGGAGGACGGCAGAGGAAGTCGCCAGAGGTTAGGAGTATTCCCCCCAGGATACGCTTTCGCTATTCAGACCTTGCTTCGATATATATATTTGATATCTTGTTCGTTGTCATAAGTTGGTGAGCCGGGCTATACTCCGTTTCACCTTATGTTATACCGCAGCGAAGGCTAGAAGCGCGAGCTCATAGCGTTGGTCGCTGCCCTTAATGCACGAGAGCTTGCGCCGTCAAGATGTGCCCTAAAGCAAGAAGTTCGTGCTTGTTGCATTTACTGCGGTACATCATAAGGTGAAATATTCTATAGTTGGTATATAAATAAAGGCACGATGAAAAACAGCGCGCGCACGCACACACATACACACACAAAAAAGAACGGAAAGGAGCACTGAGGCAGTCTACAAGATCTTCAAATGATTAACGATAAGACGGTAATGGCGCATGCGAGCTGGTGTAGATTTACCATTTCCTTGAACCACAGGTGGATTGAGGAAACGGTAATTCAAATGATTTCTGAAATAGAAAAATAAAAGACCTTCAGAGTAGCTAATTCGACCAATACCGATCAGTTTGCAAATGTCTGACCCGTTTTAATATTTTCACAAACGAACTTTCAAATTTTTGAGTTGCCGCAATATTAAACGCTTATTTTAAATATTAATGTGCCGACTGTGAAAATCTAGTTCCTTAGAATACACCAACGTTTTTTTTTGTCTAATTCTAGGGAAAATATTTTTTTCTGTTTGTGTTACTTTAATTCCGTATACATCGTTTCATTACTTTTTAAATGGCGCCTTTGGCCATCGGGCTAGAGAAAACACGCGAAAAATCGAGCACTTGCAACCAACTGCGCAAATCAAACATGCGCGGTGTCCGGAAATAGAAGGTGCGACTCACAGAAGGTGCGACCGACAATAGAATGCGATCAAAGTGAATAACAGATCAACCGAAACGGAACGGACTTCAAGGTTCGATCAGAAGTATTCAGCGGTATCCCGTTTCCTCACGGTGCGTGGGCACGCATATCCCACGGCCCCGCGTCACGCGTTTGTACTGTCGTCAAGTTTCCTGTGAGACTTGAGACCGGCGGCATACTCACCGACAAGAAAAAGAAAAAAAAAAAAAACTTCGTTTCGACTTAAGATGGACCGCAGCGGGCGCTATAAGTCAGATCAGCCAATCCAGTGAATGCGAACGTGTCACGTGCCTACGCGCTCCCGCGCGTCCCTGCGTCCCTTCCGAAGGTGACGTCACACTCACACGCGATTGGGTTCGCTCCCATGGCTCGTCGTAGCGTCAGCTGCGGTCCACAGTAAGGTGAAACGGAGCGTACCGACTTTGATCCTACAAAGGTACGCTCCCTCCTTCCCCTTATTTTCTTCACGAAATGGTAAAAACGAAACTGATCGCCGGCGTGAGAGGAACTCGATAGGGAGCGAGGAACGGAAGCAAAGCTTCCAAGGTCGCGGGGTCGATACTCCAGAAATTACGTCAATCACCTGTTGATATCCAAAACGCTGCCCCGTGATACTGCGCCGACGTCGTGGAGCTTTCAGATACCCCGCAATGCGCTATTGGTTTCCCTCTTTCACTAGAAGGGCACGTACCTTAATAGCCCGAGAGATAGCCCACCTGAAATCGATAGCAAATCGGATGAGAACAAGGAGTAAGCCAAACTTTGGTCTGCCATAAAAAAAAAAGTAAAATAAAAAGCTAGTTTTAGATTTTGTGACTTTCAAAACTTGCGATCGCAGAAAGGGGCGATGAACCTAAAACGACTGTCGCTTCCAGTCAGCAATATTTGCTTATCTCCAGCCGTCGTTAAGTAACACCGTTTTTGCCGAGGTTGCCATTGGTCAGGGCCCTGCAAATCATGCTAGAAATAGGGATGGGCTATCTTTCGGGGATGGGCATCTCTCGAGATATTCCGGCATTTTCATATTTCACAGAGAGGCTCCTCTAGGTATTCTACAAAACATAATGCAAAGCACAAAAAAAAACGGACATAAGGAAGAAGACACACACAGGCGCCACATACAACTATATATTGAGGAGTGCAGAAAAAAAAAGAAATACACATCTAGACACCTTCATGACGGCCACCATGCCTCCTAACGTTCACCAACCAGCTCAATTACAAGTTCTAGGTATGCTCATTGCCATGTTTGTATGCGTAATTTTCTTGATCGCCACAGAAACCAGCGCTCGCTAGTCCGACTGGAATTCGGAATGTGTGAAATTCAAGGGTCTATATCCAGGATTGACAATCCACAAGGAGGCTTTAACAGACAGGGTCAAGGGTGTGTTAATCTACTAATCTTTGTTAGATCAGCAACACAAACCAGCAATTGAAGTAAAAAAAAAGTAAAATAAATGTTTGCTCCTCTGAAAGATGAAGATCTTTGTAACTGAATGTAAATGGGGAAGCCAGCGGATACGAAGCGGAAATATATACTACATTTTGTTCAGCCCATCTTCGAGTACATATCTCATCGTACTACAACAAACACCAAATAATTATTTCGAAATAAAAAGCGCTCAATAATTTTCAGCTGTTCTCATGCTCACGATGCTGGAACAAATTTTGAACAAGATATGAACAAAACTGTCTAAAGAAAAAATAAAAAGACGCACATTTTCAAGATTGCGGAATGTGCATTGCGAGCATAGTTTGTTCTAAATGTTCACTCGCTTCGCACATTCAAAGTCATCATGATCCGGGCATTAGAGTTCAAACGAATACAAGTATTTAAAATATGCATTTATTATACTTCGAGTATTTTGTATTTTGTCTTTAACGACATATTACATATGCATTTGTCGCTTGCATTTAAATGCGTTATATCGGAAGCTAAACTACGATTGTAATTAACTAATGTTTTTTAGTGATTTTTTATGTGAAACCAATCTAGACGTCTGGATATACAGGCAGCGAGAGATTGACCTGTCCTTGAGATATGACAACACTTTCTCCCTGTAGATAAGCAATCTGCAAGTGGAATGTGACTGCGAACCTGCGGTCGTCTTGAAGAGGATCGAGATGATCAAATGTTTCTCACTTTATTAGTACCTTGCATTTAATCATCTTTTGAGAATTTCTAATTGCCTTTGTTATAAATACATTATTGTCGAAGTATTTTGTATGTGTAGTTTCATACATTTTTTGCGAGTATTCTGCCCGTCCTCGTGTCGCGTAAAATTATTTATATATTCTGAAAATTATTGCAATCAATGTGTTGTGTCTCAACTTAAGCAGGTGTCGCTGGCATCATAACAAAATCATTGCAATCAATGTGGTGGGTGTCAACTCAAGCAGGCGTCGCTGGAATCACAACAAATGCTTATGTCAAGGCTTCGCGTAGGTTCAAATAATCTCTTCTGCAAACGCTTGTAGGATTCATATACAAGAAAATAAAGTTCGAAGTGCCTCCGCCAAAAACAACAATGAAATAATGACGACAAGACGACGTTGTCTATTCCTTTTTTTTTCTTCAACCACGTTGAGACGTTTTCTACCACGTAGAGATGTTGTCTGTCCCGTTTCTCTTTGTACCATTGTCAATTTTTTTTCTCCTTCTTCCCCAGTCTCGGGTTAAAGTCATCATGGTAAACTTCCACCAACTCGCCTGCGCGCTGACTGTTTTTACGACATGACTACTGCGTCCTTCCTCCAGACACACCATAATTCCTTGTCACTTGACGTGGTGGCGGCCACGGCGAATCCGGTACCGCGGTGCATTAATAACCTCCACCCGCATTTCGACCATCTATCAGAAACCACGCAAAGTAAACTATCCGCAAGCAATCCTTGGCCTCCCGTTGCTACCTGGGTCCCAAGAATCACACTCCGCTTCACCTTAGGATGGACCGCGGAGGATAGTATTCTACGAGCCACCGAAGCTAATCCACTGTCGCTTAAATATCGCGTGACCTTCAGGAGAGATTCAGCGACGGGTCTGGTGCCTAGTCACGTGATTTGATCACAACGCTCAATACATGCCTTCCATTGACGTCCCATCAGCGATTCTTGCGGTGGCTTTGTCGCTGAGCGTATACCTTCCGCAGCATAGATTTCGCCCCACCACATTTGTCTTCTCTTGGAAAGAGCAAGTAGAAACGACGCGAGCACTGCGCGAGGACGCTACGTGCGAGCCATCTATTGGCTAGGATTGCTTGTAGCGTCCACTGCGGTCCACCGTAAGATGAAACGGGGTATAGGGGTTCTAAAGAAAAGGTTATAGCAAAAGTAAACAAAGAAGAAAAAAAAACAACCCGGGAATGCGAGAGGCTACTAGCTATTACGAGGCTGGTGGTTGGCTCACTCGGGCGTAACTCTTCGCTGCTTGCTGCCGCTATAACTTTCTTCGTGCGAGTGAATCTGTAATGAGGCGCATCCCCAGACGACGGCGACGCAGACCGACTCTTGTGCTACGGCGTCGCGTATCCGGCTCGACTGGAACTGAGTGGCCCTTTGGGCAATCGTTTCGTGTCCGCTGACCTCTCCGCTGGAGGATCGTCGCACCATGCTCCCGCTTGTGCTTGGTTCACCCTTAAGCTGACAGCGCGGTGGAAGCTACGAGCTCGTCGGACCGGTCAGACGTCTCTATCTCCACGTGAGCACGCTCCAGCCCATACCCATGCGCAGAGAGCGGGGTCAGGGGATCAAAGGCGGTTCATTTGTCCGGCGAGTGCGTAGCGTCAATAGCACTGTCGACATATGGGTGAACGAACTATAGCCCAGCACCACGTGGCGACCACACAACATACAAAAGAGGGAAAAAAATCCAGTTTCACTTTCTTCTTTTTTGACTAGCAAAGAGAGTTCGTGTCTGGAGGAAAACATGCCCGGTTTGCGTAGTTATAAGTAGGTTTTTGTATTGCATCGCCGGCTTACTGGTACAGGCAAAAACAAAACAAACAAGAATGTGACGCGACTCAAAATAACTTTAGACGATCGTGGGTGTGCAAATGGGCCGAATAACCGACTGCGATTTTCAAGGACAAGGCCACGAACTCTGCTTTGCGAGAGGAGCAACTAAATGTTTTTGCTTGAAACCTTGTCTTTGTCCTTGTGTATGATGGAGCTTGTATTTCTATCTTCGAGTTTTCTTGCACTCTCGCCATCTGTCTCTCTTGCTTTGTCACTGATTAAGTTTGAAAGGGTTAAGTAAAAGTTCTCACGTTCCCGTACCGGAATAAAAATGCATTCAAGCGTGTGCTACGTGGAGTACTCAGATTACAGTTCGTCTACAACTTATACATAGCTTGCATGTGACGTCATTCGTGACCATGCCAGTATTTTATGAGCCGCGAGCGTTCGGTTTGCCGTGTTAGTTGCACGCCGCAGAAGTTGTAGTTCGAGGAGGCCAGTAAGTAGACATTACCGTCAGTACCGAGCAATGGCGACACTCGTAAGCCGTGTGTACCATAGAGTAATTATAGTGTACGCTAGAGGTTCAACTGGCACTAGTGCGCTGTGGCAAATTGAAGCAGACAGCAATCAGTCGGAAATTGACTTCCGGTAATGTCTTTCTATGGGAAAAGGCCAGTGCATTTGCTCCCTGCGCTAGATTATAAGAGCAAATATCACGAATAATTTGTACGTACTTGGTAGATTGGAACATTTCTCAGCCACGCAGGCGAAATAATTGATCAGTTAGGGCGTTTTTATTTCAAATTCATCGCATTAAAAACGGTTCTAAAACGGCTTGGTACATGTATTTATGTGCATGTTAGACACTGTTAGCGCGAACACGGCGTCGACACTTTCCAGCATGAGGAATATACGTGTCAAACGAATGAAGGACGTGTGGAAAACCAAGAGAGACGGCAAGAACTACGCAATTAAGTAACACTGGATCAGTAACTCTTTGTGCGTAGACGATCAAAATTAATTGAAGGCCACGTAATATAGTCAGATTTGCAATAAATAAGTAGTTTATTCTTTCTCTACATAAAAATGTGCGAACATGCTTGTTTTGCGTTGAAAACATCACCCGCACGCTCGAAATATTTGAAAATTCGGAGAAGCCAGAGCAGAGGTGTCCGATAAAAGCTGTCCGACAGAGGAAATAATAAAAAGACAACCTTTCATAGCCCACATATTTTATTCTTTACGTTTCGAATGTTTTTTAACCGCTCGTAAAGATGCACGACGGGTTCATTTTCATAGAGTGACAGGACGGGCATATTAGCAATATATAAGCACCATCGGAATTTTGGCGAACCTTGAACACACCCTGCATTTCTTTCGCTTGTTATTTTGCTTAGAATCGTCTCTCGTTTTTACTATAGGCTTCTATGAAACAGGTTTCGCCCCGAAATATAACGAAGTTTAACATTCTTCAGCGGTAAAGAAAAATGTTTAAACTAAAGCAATTACATTTTTACAATGTTAACAAAGGTACGTACTATTCGGTACGACGCAAATAAAAAAAACTTATTTATGTTATTTTCCGTCGAAGAGACAAAATGCACGCGCGTTTTCCCATAGGAATGCACAGGAATACCGCAGAAGTAGACTGGTTGTTGTCTGCTTTCATTTGCCTCCCGGAAGTCGCATAGATTCTAGCGCCAGTTGAACCTCTAGCGTACATTACAATAACTCTACGAGGTGTACATTATTCTCATATTTACAATCCTCAGCCCAGCGTGTGATCTCGTCAGCCCAGCATGCGTATCTTCGTCGCTTCTGAAAGCGAGCAAATCACGCGCTATACGCACGAACACTGAAAATGTAACCGGCCAGTAGCACTTTCTATGGAAAGCGGTTTCTGGCCGGTGCCATTTAGAGTGTTCGTGCGTATGGCACACGCTTCGCTCGCTTTTCGATGCCACGAACGTGCACGTGCCGGGCTGTGAAGATCGCAAGCTGGGGTGTGGATTTGTAAACATAGGAATATTCGCAGTGAGAAGCTCGCTAGGGGCGCATCTGTTTTCCTCACTATGGGTAGTGCACGTGCTATGTACCCACTCGGTTATGTTTTAATTTTCGTAGTGCATATATGAAGCTTGACATTACACGTGCTTGCACCAGCAGTGGAAGTTGGAGTATCCTCACTCTGGGTTGTGAAAACAAATTCCACCAGGCGTCGATGCCCAAACTTCTCGCCGCGAATAGCTTTTGCTAGGTTTCCCAAGCACCACAAAGCATGCACGAGCGTAGTTACAAGCGCTGCGCGTGCTGGCGTCCAGAGCAGTATCTGTTGTTCTAAAGCAAACATCCAAAACAAATGGCACTTCGCACGCGCGTCCGCGAACACCTTAGATTAGTTATTTACTTCGAATCTTTTATTTTAAGGCAAGCACGTGCAGTACATGTACCCAAGTTTCCAGACTTCTCCTTGACGCTTGGGTAATTTGGCAAAAGGGTCTATTGTGTATAGTGTAGGCCGCAGATTGTTTGGTCTTAACAGAAAAACACAGATGAACATTAGTCTGTGTCAAAAATGACGAAATTGGTTCAAACTGAAAGACTCGCCGCTTTTTTTGAAATCTTTGCTCTGGCTGTAGGACTGTTATTTGTCACAATCCTCTCAACATGGGAAGATTGGGACACTATAATTCTCGATTTTTCATGAATTTTTTTGAACTAATAATTACCGTTTTCAGCGTCTGTAATCGAAGGAGATCACTGAGATACACCAATATCCTAAAAAGAAAATACGCGAAACAAATCCCTAATTTTTTTTTATAAATTAATAAACGTTGGAAAATCTACGGCCTACTTACAGGTCGGTAATATTGTTTACTAATTGTAGTTAACCGTAGTAACTGACAGCTTAGGAAACGCGAGGACGGGGGGGGGGGGTTTCGCTCCCGTGCATCTAATTATTGCTCCGGAACCAATGAGCTTGTAGCATTAGCCGATAAGGCCACCGAAGAACCAATCGGAAAGCAAGAGGCGTGACCCTTATAAGCCATGTCCATCTTATTTTAGGATGTCAGCAGCGACTATGTAACTATTTACCACTGTAGAATTTGTTCCAATGAAGTAAGGATTCTAAACTAACCTAGGCAGTGGTATTTAGTGTTTTCTTTTTTTAGAGAGCAGCTCTTAGGCGTCCGTTTAAGCGGCGTTGCTGTCAGCGTCACCACGCGTTGCATTATGGAACGTTTCCCATAATGGCGTCACACATGACGTCACGTGTGAAGTCAGATGTGAAGTGAGTTCACACGTGTGAAGTCACGGGGGAAGTCACGCGTGAGTCACGTGGGACAAATTTTCCCCGCTAAATTTTGCGGGGAAATTTTTCCACTAAATTTAGCGGACGTCACGTGTGACGTGACGTGTGACGTCATTATGGGAAACGTTCCATAATGCAACGTGCGGTTACGCCGACAGTGACGGCGACACCGCTCAACCCGGAAACGGGCGTTGCATTATGGAACATTTCCCAAAATGACGTCACAAGTGACGTCACACGTGTGATGTCACGCGACCTCAACACCAATTCAGTTTCTCCAAAAAAATTTTCGGAAAAATTTTCTCTAAAGTTTTTGCTAACTTTAGTGGGAAAAGTTTGATAAATTTCCCGCTAAATCTAGCGGGAATATTTCCCCACTAAACTTAGCGGGAACATTTTCGCTTAATTTAGCGGGAAATTTAGCGAAAAGTTCCCGCTAAATGGTAGGGGAGCAGGAGAGGAGGAGGGGTGGGAACGGAGTGGCGTACCCTCCCCTCCTCCTCCTCCTCCTCCTCAAGAGCTGCGCTCTAATTCAACGTTACAGAGAATTGTAAACGTCTTTCATTTTTTAGCTTAACTTTCGAATCAAGTGATTAAACACAATAGACACTTCCAACGATTAAAATAATTTATCTGCAGAATAAAAAAGCCTAGTGCATTGCGACTCAGAGTTTGTACACTAAGAATTTGCCTTTCATTTTTTTAAGGAGTCAAGAGTTTTCGCTAAAAGTTATCCCACAGAATAAAAAAAAACAAAAAAAAAACAAACAAACAACAACGAATGAACGAGGCATTGAAATGGCGTACATACCTGCTATGTACGTCATTTCCATGGCTTGCCCATGCCACGACCTTTTACGCGTCCCACAATCATTGTCTTGGGCATATTTTCGGGTGGCAGCGACCGAAGCGCGTTCAGTAAAACATATTTCCAGCAGGAAATTTCTATTGTGTTTAACCGCTTGATTCGAAAGGTGAGCTAAAAAAAACACAGTAAAAACTGTAAGCTCTGGATCCTTACTGTGGACGCAGCTGCTCAGCAAACGCGCCGCTAGCCAACACCTCCTAGTTAACAAAGCCGTAGTCCAGAATGATGACACGACGTCATCAGAGAAAGCCAACGCTGGACACAGAATGGAAGTGAGTACTGCGTCAGCGCTTGGCTTCGAGTCAAGTTTGAGCCGAGCGCAGACGCAGCTCTCGTTTCCATAACGGTTAAGAGTTGAGCGTGTTGGTACATACTTGTAAATATATCAGCTCAAACTTAAAAAAAAAAAAAAAAAAAAAAAAATTAAACATGAAGAATGAAAAGAGAGGACAGAAGTGTTGTAAGTTGGGCGTGTTGGTATGATGACATGGTGAACAGAACAGCGCACAAAAAGACGAGGACAGAGAAAAGGAACATGCACACAAGCGGAGGACAGCACGCGCTTGTGGCGGGTTAGTTCAAAAACAATAATTCTTAGGTATCTCTGTGTAAAGTGTTTTGCATAATTTTGTATAAGTGTAATTATCAGTAGTAATCTTTATTAGTGCAAATGGTGTTTTTTTTGTAATAACGTTATCATGCTCTACTTTGTCCTCTGAATAAAGAAGCAAACGCGCAGGGACGAAGTTGGTAGTCAGCTGTTTGTCCTCTCCTGTCCTTTCTTTCTTTGTGTTTAAGTACTTTTTTTCGAAAGTTCAAGCTGATATATTAACAAATCTCGCTTCCATTCTGCAGCGTCGAGCGTTGGCCTTCTCTAATGACGCCATATCACACAGCACTACGGCTTTGTTATCTCTACGAGGAGTTGCACTGGTTCGGGATTTTGTAGCGGACTTGAGGAGAGCGTTGTGTGATAGTGGAAACGACCGTCCCGATGACTCCGACAACGATAATACATGGGGATGACAAGATGCAAGCGCAAAGGCGTCGGCGGAGTACAGGATGTTGTCATCAGAGTCATCGTAACGATCTACTAAAGCTCACTGTTATAAGTCCACGAATATACCGTTGTTTACGCCCCAATTTTGCGAGGGGAAAGGGGAAGCACTAAACAGTTTTCCAAAGTGAAAACGGCTCGCGTCTTCCTCTTTCAGAATCGCTGGATGCATGCGGGAATTCCAAGCTTAAGGACATCCGAGGATACGTGACTTCTCAAGCGCCTGATAGATCGCAGTACACTTGTATCGGCGACGTGGTTTGCTTAAGAAATCTGCGAGGGTGTGTCTTTCACACTGCACTCGGCAGTGGAATGCGCATCCGCAGAAAGCGTGAATTTCCATAAATAACTAACTAGCTTGGCGCGCTAGAAAAGAAATTTGCGTTTCTCAAGGGCGTTTCCATGTAACAGCCGTTCAGGATTTTGAGAAATAAAATCCAAAAGAAATGGGAGAAGAGAAGCAGGAGAAATGCGATAAACATTTTTATAGTCACTGTAGTTGTTTCAGTGTGGAAGTCAATATCAAGGTCACTTGATTATTTGTTCGGCATTCCTTAAAGTCTCGAAATGTTTACAGTGTATTTTTTTATCATTTGCTTTTATATTGTTACGCTGACTCTCCCGGTTGATGAATCTCTGTCTCTACATATCATTAGGAATCAACAAAACGCCTTACGTGAACCAGAATCACTAATGAAGTTTAACAAAAATTTGTCACTCTGGGTGATTCATTGCCAATTGAAACTTTCAATAGACTTTTTTTTTCAGTTGGTGCCAGGTCAAAAGAGAAAAATTTGCGTTACAACGTTTATTCGATGAAGTACGTGCATGTTGTGATAATCGTTGCCGTTAATTGCTGCTTTAAGGCATTGACATGAACACAAAATGTTAAGGATTTATTATATTTCTCAAGTCATTCCTTTAAAAAAAAGATAAGCTAGAAATCTACCAGATCCATTTTGCAAGTTGAGTAAAATCAGATAATGGTACGATCAAAGCACCCAACTAGCTAATGTTGCGAATACTGACTCCATCTTGAAAACGCTGTCCGGAAAAATTAAACCTATAGCAACTACAATCAGTGCTCTATCAAACTTTATTGATGATGGTTATTTGATTATCTGGCAGCAGAGGTAATTTAACCAGTTCTTAAAAGTTTTCTTTATTTTTACTGCAAGTGCTAAATGTAGTGTTTGCCCCTAGCAGGGTTTTTATTTTGCTTAAGCCACCTTGCTTTTTCGGATCTTTTTGTACAAGGAAACAGTACGCAGAAGTACGCAATCGCATAATTACAAGTTGTGACGGAAATGTGTATGATGGTAATCAATTTTAAAGTATAGCAGTTACTCGTTAATCAAATACCCGGAAAGTAAAAAAAAAACAAAAAAAATCACATAATTAGCTCTAGAAGTAATGGATGGATTTGTAGGTCGTGTATAAAACCAGGCCCTACAAAGTTTGAAAACAATCAGCTGAATATGAAGACTTCGCTGATACCCTTTTTTTCCCCAAGAAGTATTTATGTAATTATTATATATAACACAGGTGATGCATTTTTACTACCTTGTATTTCAATATAGAAGTTCATTACAAATAATCGTGGCGGTTTTTCCTTTACATACGTTGCAGATTGTCTGTGGGAAGCGATAGCATTCAATACGAGCTCTATGAGGTGTCGCGGCCATCCCTCAGATAAGCATTCCTGCCAATTTCGTGTGAGAATCACTCGATTTGTAACAGTGCTGCTCTGTAAGATATGAAAGCTGTGACAGCATCTTGTTTGTATTGCTTAGGATGATTCTAGACCAAAGCTTAGTTTTAGAATAAATAGGTCGCTGAACCGTAACTAAACAAACTATATTTTGTAACAGTAAACTAAGGTATTGTTTACTGGTGGGGTCGCTGAACCGTATTTTTTCCTACGTTATTATGGCGCTGCATCTTTATTTTTATAAGATAAAATTTATGATTTCTGAATTCCTAAAAATTCAGACAAAAAGTGAATCGCGTAACTTTTATACCACGGTGTTCAGTATTTGTTTTGTTCTGTATTACAATACAATGCGAAAATGCGAGGAACTCAAAGGGCTATGGGACATCTGGGACAAACGGCCGATTTTTGTACCGAAACCTCTGCCAATAATCTATTCTTTTCGAGAAAGTGACTGTGAGAATTTATTAAAACATTTTCAGTACCCCCAATGACAGAAAATACGTCACCAGGTAAAGTACTTGACTGTATTGGCAAATGCTGGGGCGTGAAAAATAAAATGATCTGAGGTTCACACGAGCCTTTGCGTGGCGCTGTAATCATATATAGGTTTCAAAGTTTCTGGCGGCCTTTCTCTCCTTGTTGTAATCTTGGACGTACCTATGTCTTCTATTGTGGAGCTAAAAACCTTTCAAATACTAAGTAAACGCAAGCTGTGAATCGACTTGTGGCCCCCGAAGCAATAATACTAACACATTATGGCTACTTTCTTTAAAAAACAAAAAAAAAAAAAGGGTGTTCACATGTCAGGTGTTCATCAGCAATTCATGGATCTAAAGGGTGGGCTCTGCCGGCCAAACTTGTCGCTTGCTCGCCGCTTACTTGCTCAATGGAGTGCAGCCTTTATGGGCATTATTTAACCGCTTTCAAGATCTGCTGTGAATACGACATATCTGACTTGCTGACGGTCCACTGAAGCAAACACCGAATGCTATATTTAGAATACACTTGCATCATCGATACGACAGCACCATTTCCCCAAATAAGTGACCGTACTTTTATAACTTCATTGACCAGGACTGGTGTTCACACCACTGTGAACAAAGGTTTCTCTTTCGATGCAAATTAATAAGACTATTCATCAATGATTCCAGGAGAGTCACAATTCGCGACTCCAGCGACCTATAGGGGGCGCCACCACCAAACAAACATGGCGGCTGGGTCCAGGTCGCGTCGGCTCGGCCGGGCCGCCTGAATAGGTGGCGCATTCAATTTAACAAGTTTTCTTTTGTTTAATGCGCAATTTTATAGGTATTTGAACTTAGACGGTTAAGTGTAGCCGGTGCACGTAAACTTGCAGAGCATATTTTTGTTTTCCCGGTGCTTTTTATTCTTTTCATGTCAAACTTTCGTTTCGGAGATTACGTTCAAAACCGAAACTATGGGCTCCGGAGACGGAAATGGACTCTAATCAGTTTTGATCATTTTAGGAAAGTGGCGATGACTACAGAATTGTTCCACCAAGAGTAGTTTTCAGCTAACTCGCATGCCTCGACTATGCGACTTATCTGTCCGCAAAATCGAGCTTTTGTGCGTATCCGCGTTTCCCAGCCGTCTGCTCGGTCAACACCACTAGCATCTGGAAAATTACGAAAATTAAGCAAGCGCTTCTTGAGCCAAAGAGCATGTTTACCTGCTGGCGCCACACTAAACAGCTGATACTCATATTTCAATTCAGGTTTTAGTAGCAATAGAGAAGTCATTTTGACGAGCGGGTTATGTATTATATTACGTACTAAGTCCCACTAAAGCGATATTAGTATATTCTTCGGGTTGAAATATGAGCTTAGTTGACTAGCTATTAGGTGAACTGCTGAATAAAAGTATATTTGACAGACAGCGAGATACTACTTAAACTTAGCCAAATTTTTCTAGCCGGTAGCACGGAGACGAATGCGAACAAACTGAAGAGAGTCTTCATCGCAGATTCACGCAGAACCCCTTTCATTGAACTTGACTTCGAATCCTGAACGGAGGAAATGAGTATTTTTTGTGGCCGGTCAACCTGAGCAATGTAAATGTATATTGCTGCTGGCTTCGACGGGGGTATAATATAAATATTGGAGGCGCGATAGATCATAATGCCGTGACAGCTCCTAACTTTGCGAGAAGCGTCCCCACCTTTTGAAAGCAGATAATTTCCCTCATTAATCATATGCAGCGAGCAGGTTTTCCTGAATCAAGTAACTGAGAAATCAGCCCAACTCCTTCAGTGTGGTCCAGAGGCTTTTTCGGCGAAAAGCAGTCAAGATGAATAGCCAACGCACTGACCGGCGTGGGTGGCTCAAACTTGAAGCGAATGGAACACAACCAAACTCAAGGAAAGCGGCTATTGAACGTTCCCATTCACTTGACTGCAACATTGGCGTTCCCTCCAGTAAAACACCTCGTCTGTCGTCCTCAGTCCACTGTTCTACATACTTATAAAGAAACCACTTATCAGTTACCAAGTAGTCGTCACTTTGAACGTGATTTGAGACAAACAAGAAATCAAAATATATTTCCGGGATTCCTCCCCATCCAAGAAATCGAAAGCACGCGACCGTGTGTTGTGGAGTAAACGGGATTTCAAGCACGTGATGGAAGGAAACAATCTACTGAGGCTTCACCACACTAATGAACACTCAGGCACACTTAAGAAATTTTCGGACCTTCGTCAAATGACATTGTTCGTCACCGCGCCGACAACACGTGTCCGCGAAAGCCACCAGAGACGCGGAGGGGCGCAAAGCGACCTGGACCGGCTGGTTCCCAGTTTTCCCGCTTGGTGGCGTCCGTTTTGCTGGAGTAGCGAATAGGGAATTCCATTTTAATTTAAATGAAAAGTATATTTTCAAACAATGTTAATCAAACAGTGATTTTGTTTGGTGTCCATTTTATGGAACATATGGTGGAGGTGGTTCGAGAGATTGTTATGTAGCGATACTAACATAGCTTTTTAGAACTTCTCGAATTCGGTGTAATCAAACTTTAAAAAAGCACAGTGCAACGAGGCTTAGCAATAATTAAATTAGATAAAGCATGAGTTAGCTTCAGCTTGGTCGCTAACATCGCTTTTTTCATCTCATTCGATCATGCAAGTTCCACCGAACCCGGCGAGGCTTAAGCCCCCATAAAGGCCGCAAAATGTCGCCCGTACATAAGCAAGACGAGAATGAGGCAAGTTGTCTAGACCGAAGTCAAACATGTGATCCGTGTAAGTTGTCACATGCACACATGTTCTAAAATTTAATTTACGCGTGCGCCAAAAAGAAAAACGCTTAAACCGAAAAAAAAAGAAACAGCCAATGTCTTTTTTACATTTTTTTATTGACCTTATATATAACAAACAAGAATAATGCCTCGTACGTCTAACGACCGACGGGCCGTCTGCCCGCACTCGATCTAGACTGATTCCGAGTGAGTGGGGAAGGCGACCTCCTTTCGTTCGCTCCGCCTGGTGACACCGGCAACTTCGGAAGGTCACTGAAGATCCACAGGCGTCTTTTCTAACTTCTGGCCGTTCTTCTGCGGAGCACGAGAGCGCACTTCTGCTATCTGAAGGAAGCAGTTCCGCCGTCGCGTGGCTCGCAAATGGATGCGATTCCAATCTTGGGCAGAATGCGTTTTCTTTTCTTTTTCCTCAGGGCCAAGGGACATTCCGAAGACAAGCCTCTGGCTAAGCTGGCGGCTAGAGGTACCTGCTCGTCCCGAGCATTTCGCAGCGCTAGGAATCCTGAATTTGTCGCCGGGGGGCAGTAGAATCCTCCCGCTGGATTGCTCTACAGTGTTCACTCTATAGGAAACCTACAAAACTATTACTATTGCACCGGCTTTGTATGATCTTCCGCTGAAGATGTGCCACCACTGCACAACACGACCGTCAGTTCGATGCCGGCCTTTCCTTGCAAAAGAAGCTGCCCCGTACACTCTTAAATGCTAGTCGCGCCGCAGTGTTTCTAAGAGCTCAAGATGCAGACTACCGTGCTTCTCTAAATCGACAGTTAACATCGGCCTTTGAAACTTGTCCAGCAGGGTAACTTTGTGCGTGAGCAGAAAACGGTCAAATCTTTACAATGGCTTCTAGAAAACGGAATGCTTTTCAACAGACGTTACACTATTCTTAATAGCGGTTATTCTGGCCATTTTTGTTTTGTTTCGAATAGCAGTTTTATCTTGTGTTTGTGTGTGCGAAAGAAAACTGACGTTAATGCGGCTACTTGGATATAATTATGAGTCACCCACATAAAGGAAGATAATTTGCTTCACATGCGCTTGGAGCACTGCTGCGGCAAGTAATATAATAATTCGTTATGATCATATTTATTTAACCTTCCGATTTCTAATAGAACACGCAAACATGTATACTTTTCTTTCTCAGAATGATTGCCAAGTAAGCGAGTGGTCTGGAGAATGGACTCCTTGTGTCGAACCGTTTTGATCACGTGATCGTTGCAACCAATTGATCGGCGTATCATAAGTTGCCCAGAAGTAAAATGAAATGCTATATTCATAAAACATTTGAGCAACTGGAAAGTTAACTTCAACTACACGTTGCAAAGTGCTAGGGCTGACATGCCCTAGCACTTGGCAGTACTTCTTTGGATTGTCCATATGATATCTTGTGAAAACTACGGCCAAGAAGTCAAACATGGTTCCTGTTTCTTTAACTGAATCACCGAATGAACCGCATCATAGTATGAAAGAAGCAATGTAGCGGGCTTTTCACAAGAACACGGGGAAAGCTTTAAGACCAACACGCGTTATGGGTCTACAGTTTAGAATAACGCATCAAGCTACACAAGTACTTGCCATGCGCCTTCATAGATTTTTTTTGTGATCTTATATGCTGAGTTTGATATTTCCGTGGTGTTGGTTAGAAACCTGTCACGTATGCATGACCACAGCTCTAGAAATGTCGCTGTCACCGTTAGGGCTGTGCTATAGGTCGATTAACGTACCGGTTAATCGAGGAATGCCTTAATCGCTATTAATGTTTTAGCCGGTTAATCGGTAACACTTTGAGAAGCCAGACGACAATAAAAATTAAACGCTTTTACCACGCAGACGAGGACCAGAACCCCTGTATGAAGGGCAAACTTTATATGAAATTTTAACCTGAAGTAAACTGTATACGGACAAGGTACGTAACTCCAGACATGTGCAGAAGGTTACGCGTATCCCGCCCACTTCAATGATATGCTATAGTCGGCGTCAGGTTAAGAGTAAAATGGAAGCCCCTCCCACCTCTTTCCACGTTCACCGAGAGAACGCTGGAGAGGGTGTCGCCTCGTCTTCTCCAGCGCTCGCTCTGCTAAAGTAGGAAGAGGTGGGAGGAACTTCCACTTTACTCTTAACCTGTCGCAAGCTATAGTGCCCGTTTAGCGCAGCAGAGACTATTGTGAACATTCAAAGGTGGTCGCTCTTGCCGGAGAATATCAACAAACCTTTTTACATCATGCAGCTGAAGTAGTAATCTGTGAGTGTGTCTTTGAACCTGTTTCAACTAAACATCGTGGTTGATTCATAATCGAAGTGGTATGTATTGTGTCATTTATCGCACTCTCAGTAAAAGCACAAAAAAGAAGTAAATTCCACTTAAAAAATACTATACATGAAAATGATCGAGGCCAATTACTCGGTCAAATAATCGATTAAAGAGAAGCGATTAATCTGGTTAAAATCTTTAATCGACGCCCAGCCCTAATGAGCACGCACCCAGCAGAAGCGAGCGTTACGGTGGCTGCCAGAAAATCATCTTATTCGGTACGTCAATCTGTCATATTTGATGGTAATGTTTGCTAACGCTCGCAAAAACAAGATTCAATGACATGCATTGAACACCCTGAATAATTACAGTCGACACGCGCTCACAAGTCAGGCACAAGCTACCGCTACCGATCAAACCATACCAATGGGCACACTCTTATTCCAGCAACCTGTCAGTGGCTCAGAGGGGTCAGACTCAGTAGTATAATTATTCTGAGGCAATGTCAGCTATCGTCATTGGAACACATGACGACCTATTAAAGTGCTTGCTGATGACTTTTTCGTGATCTTCAACTCCTCATTTGCGGTATCGTCATGCAAGAGATTTTCCAACATTGAGTCAGGGTGTAATTTTCCCCGAGTTCCAAACATGCTGTTCGAGAACAATTCGAGGAATACAGAAACCATCGCAGAGCGCTTTCACAGAACATAAACCGTATATACTGCAATGTCCTCATACAGCCGGCAGCACGAATTCTTTCTTTGATTTATGGAAAGCGTTTGCTAAGTGGTTATTAGTTAGGCTAAATTATCTTGGCGTGCGCGGGGCTTCAGCGCGCGCTGAGCTGGAATCTTGCTTGGGGGAATTATCTGCCCTCATTCTTGTGACCTCTGAAGGACAGCATACGTATTCATCGTGCGAGGCAGGCCTTCAGCCTTGAAGATTGTTTGTACATTGTATTGTATTATAGGGCGTCTAGCGATTGAGAGGTTAATGAACTGTTTTCGCAGAATGTCTTTATTCTTTTTTTCTTTAGGTTTAAATAGGTACACACGGCAATTACCAGAAAGAACTGAATGACATTCTGGAGTATCGTATTTCATCATAGAAACCGAACACGTGTCTTAAAACAACGATGAGAAGGAAATCCCCATCGACCTGGCCCCATCGACCGTCCTTGAGAAAAATAAAAGATGGTTATGACAATGTATGAAACAAATGTAGAGGTCTAAAGGGATCGAATCAAAAGGACAGAAATTGGTTGGTATTACATGTCAGGCTGGAACTACTGCGTGCCAGATAAATAAATAAATAAGAAAACAGACAGACAGATAGGCAGGCGGGCGGGCGGGCGGGCCGGCCGACAGGCAGACAGATTGATTGATTGATTGATTGATTGATTGATAGATAGATAGAAAGATAGATAGATAGATAGATAGATAGATAGATAGATAGATAGATAGATAGATATATAGATAGATAGATAGATAGATAGATAGATAGATAGATGGATAGATTATTTAGTTCCCGTCAACTGCCGTGAGACTTACTGGACAGTACACTTTGTCATCCACATGGTGGCTTGAATAGGTAGCCAAACACAATATATTAGTTACCCGGGGAACAATAGATACAATATAACATGCAACAATATGAAAACATGGTCGTTGGCACGGCACACAAAGACAAAAAAATGTGAATTGAAAACGTCTCGAGGAAACATTGAATTATATGTGTATTGTTACCGTGTCATTGAAGTCTGAATGAATATCTGTATAAAATGTGTCAAGACATTTGCAGGTTTTCCCATATGGAACTTGGAAGCGCAACGACGCAAACAGCTCATCACAGTCAAAGGTACCGTGCGCAACACGACGTAAAAACCTGATATAACGTGCAAACCTCCTGTCGTGAAGAGATTGAAGGCTTAGGTCTGCCAATATAGAACTATAGCTATAAAAACGGCGACGACCAGTGTGTGTATTGTATATGATACGAATAAACTTTGGCTGTACCTTTTCGATTACATTGCTGTAGGTTAGAGAAACAGAATTCCATAATGGGCCTTCGTGCTTCGCTGTATTGTATGACTTTTCACTCTTCGCTTATCTTCCTAAAGGAAAATGTTTCCATCGGAGCTATCGTCATTACCCTCGCAGCGTGAGTGGAGACGTTTGAGGGACCCTTTCAAATCAATGAAACGAGTAAAACTAGAAGGTGAAAAACGAACGCTATAGATGCCTTGCGAAGAGGGGTCACTCCGTGGCCCTTCAGAGAGAGATATGCCCGGTCCTTGAGGCAAGAGGATGTTGGCATGACCTGAGCCACCGTCATTACCACGTCTCATACACGATGACTTTCGAGGAACCATTTGAAAGCAATGCAAAGGGTAGACCTAAGAGTGAAAAGTAAGTGAAAAATGAATACTAAAGATGTCATACGAAAATGATTAAATCCGTGGCCCTTCAGACAGGAACAAACCCTGTCCTTGAGGCAAATAGGATGTTTGCATGACAGGATGGCTATCGGATCTCCCTGCATGGACGTCGCTAACCTTCTCGGAATCTTGGCGGCGACTTTCTCCATCTTTCGATGTCCCAAAAAAGGCTACCGCCGTGGAGGAGTAGAACGTGTGGAACTCTCTCAAAGATCTCCCGTGTCTGAATGCGCATGGGCGCGACGGATGAAGGGGCCCTGAGGTTGGCAGACGATGCCATTAGGAGACTCGTGTCCGACGGGGCCATCCCACGCCCGGAGCGAGGCGGGCCCCTTGAGATCCGTTACCGCTCGTTGCTCGTCCTTGAGACCTTGACGCGCCCTTGGAGCGCGCACGGCGAGCTCTGGCAGCAACGGAATCTGACAGCTCGATTGGAGGCGGGAAAGCATGTAGCGAGCTCCCGAAGTGTGCACGGCTATAGAGAGTAATTGTTGGAACGTGGAGGCACGTGGAACATTGAGGTAGTAGAGGCACTGCTTTGAAGTTGTATGGATAGGTAGGTGGACGGGTACGGTGCTGTACCCTTTTATTCGAAACATTGAGGATTGGGCGTGTTGACCATTCATACTTATAACTTACAGCGCACTATAACTTTTTACGGTGTCCGTGTTTCAGCGTTAATTTTTTTTTGTGCG
The DNA here is from genome assembly GCA_013358835.2 of Ixodes persulcatus. Taxonomy (NCBI): domain Eukaryota; kingdom Metazoa; phylum Arthropoda; class Arachnida; order Ixodida; family Ixodidae; genus Ixodes; species Ixodes persulcatus. The sequence continues at coordinate 178,541 of JABSTQ010010847.1, forward strand.
CCATAAATTATAACCTTTTATTCGGGCTGCACCTTGCTACCTAGGCTGTGGGGCAAGCCGCCGCCCAAGTCGAAGTTAAAATGACTGGCGTCACCTAGCAGAAAACGAATTCAATATTTTCAGGATGAAACGAAGAGGGATATTAGAAATAACAGGGCCTGAACGTCTCTGAAAAAATCTTTGGGGAAAATATAAGCGACCATAGGCACTCAAGGGACTTTGGGGAATTGAGACCTATGTCACTGCGGCTTACTGAATCCAAATGATTGGGCTTTCTTGCTCGAATGAGTGCCCGTGCTCACGCATTTTCATACCAGAACCAAATGACCCGGTCATTCATGAAAATGTGGGTTCAGTTTTTCTTTTGAAGTGATAGATAAAAATGCCATGGACACTGGACAACGGTACCGCTTGCTATGGGCAGTAGGTTGTAGTGCCTTCAAGTAACACAATTTCATATTTATTGATATCAAGGTTTGTCTCGCGAATAGACGCTTCTTGGGGGAACTGTCTCAGAGTTTTCGTGTAAGAACATGAAATGACCTTGCATAAGATTTTGCTAAAATCGCACAGAACCTCTTTCTTGGATTATGAGGTGTTATGTAAAACAAGGTATACGACCGGCGTGTCTGTGCAATTTTTATATAATGGTACAGTTAGATAAAGTAAGTTAATAATTGCAAACTAGCTGCCAAGTTGACTTCATGGTTGTTTTCATGACCCGTGAAGAAAAACTCCCTGAGTTTCTTATAAAATTAACCGAACCAATGGTAAAAAAACAGAACTGAAAATGAAGTGAACTTGTTCAATACGTTCTTAGTTACCCCCAACCGATGAGTTTTTTTCGACGTTGGCGAGGGAGTTTTTGATTGGGCCAATTATGTTCTTCAGGTTATTTTAATTCGTTACCAAGGTGCCAGGAGCAATATGACTCGTAGTGACACATTTGCGGAGCTTAGCTGAGTATTCACCAGCAGGTCCTTCATTAACCTCAGTTCTGGAAAGCAGTGGAGGTACGAAGAGCGCTTGATTGAAATATTCGCTGCGGCGCACTTGGTATTTACGAAGCAAAACATTATCAGTGCAACGGCATCGGCTGCGCAATGTCAATAGGCAAATAGCGGGCTCCTGGAGCATTTCGCAAGAAATTCTTCGCATAACTGCTTATTAAAAGCGGCATTGGGTACGCCATACGTTTTCAACATTCAAGATTTTAATCTATAGCTCTGGCAAGCTCTTCAGCTAAAAAGAGAAACAAAAAAGTAAACAACCTTCTTTGAACAGCACGAGTTGCAATCCGAAAGCTCATCAATGGTAGAACGCGAACACTCAGTCTCGAGAACTCGGTGAATGATGGCACTCGGGAAAGGTGTCTGGTCAATAAGGCATCTTAACCTTGAGCACACACTAACCATACCATACTTTATGATCGGTGTTAAAGGACATGACTTGACAAGTCGCACCTTCATATCACAGCATGCGCTTTGTGAACCCCCTCGTTCTGTATGCCTCTTATACCTTTGTTCAAACGGACAAGTCAAAGGCCTTCACAACGAACTCGGAAAACAACGAACTCCTGCACATCATGGAGGCTTGGTGGTACTTCTGCGTCAAGGCTCGAAGAAGCTGGCACAGATGATTCATTCATGATGTATGTGAATTTGATGAGGCCCAGTCTATTTGCCGCAGCAAGCTTAGAAATGAATTCATGGGTCCTTTTATTGTGAAGAGGTCTTTTATTTGGTTGTCTTTGCACGTGAGTGTGGAATTCACTTTACCAATGATGGGCAAATGAGTGTTGGACTAGATAACAGAAAGAATAAAACATAAAGGGGATGAAACACGGACGAGTACTTATATGCTTAAATACGAACTTCTGATTGTTTGAGTTCAGCGGGTGATCGAAGATCTTCAAAAGTGTCGGCCTCAATAATTGACACTGAAGCGCCCGTGTCTCTCAGGAATTTGATGAGAGTGTCGTCGACGTTTACGCAGGCCTGTTGGATTCTTCGATTAGATACCGGCGAAAAGGTTCCCACTGCCTGAACGGTCTCATCAGAGTCAGAGTTGTGCGAGAGTTGATATTTGTTTGTGGGCTAACTGGCAGACTTTGCTGCAGTGGCCTGTTCTTCTACATGCTTTACAGGATGATGATTTGGCAGGACAGTTTGCTTGACCTCCACCATGGGGCTAACGAGTACTGCGGTGGAAACAGCGAGGAAACGTGTTGTGCGCTGTATATATATCTAGACTCCCCGGGTGGGGAGAAATGACGAGGATATAGGGTGTTTTTATCTGCATGGTTCTTGTGGTCCTGTCGAGGCTTGCTAGCAACAGCATGCACAGTCACACTGGATGACTCCTTCATGGCTGTTGTTGCCCGGTCAACATCATCTAGGATACGAGCTTGCTTCAGAAGTGGTGGTGGATCGAGGTCCTGCATCAGAGCTACCCTTCTCAGGCGCGACGAAGTTGTTGCAAATATTTGATTCTTGATCTCGAGGTCAGTGTTGGCAAAATTGCAATTGAGTATGAAGCCGAAGTCGAATGAAAAATTGAGTTATAGTCTCTCCCTCAAGTTGCTTTGCCACTCGGAACTGGAAAGTTTCAAATGTTGTGTTCTTTCGTGGATTAACTTACGTGTCAAGCTTGTCTATGGGATTTTGATATGTTCACATGATTGAGGTTGTTGCTAATGAGTAATCAGGCACTGGCTATGGGCTATTCTAGAGATCAAGGAGGTTGTTGCTAATGAGGAATCAGGCATTGGCGTTGGGCTGTTCTGGATATCAGGGAGTGTCTCAGAAAGTTCATGCACTCGTTTTTTTCGCATAGTGGAGCAAAGGGCTCGTTTGCGCGCAGCATCTTTCACGTTAGAAACAATGATAAAGTTAACAAAGATAAAGAGATTCCGTTCCGTTCCGATGTTAGGAGGGTCAGTGGTATCCAAATGAAATGGTGGCAGAGAGGTTGGTATAAGCGTCATTGTTCGTGGTGTGGTTGTAGGCATAGCTGTGAAGCGGACAGCGTTTGGAATAGCAACGACCTGTTGTGGGTTCGAGAAGGAGAGTACTTGCCCGCGGGACTGTAGCGGACGGCACTCTGCAGCGTCCTCGTCGCCAATGCAGAATTGGAGTTGCCCTGAGATGGACCGAGTGTTACCGTAGTGGAGGGAATAAAAGCTTGGCAGACGGTCCCGTTTACTACCATTTATTAACATTTTTTTCCTCACCCTCCATATGCTGTGGCCGCAAGCTAACATAAATTCCACAGCATTACATATACAGTCATGTCTCGTTAATATGAGCCCTTTTAATATGAATACCCCGCTATATGGACACCATTTTCGGGGACAAACTGAAAAAATACCTGCAGTTTTGTCTCGTTAATATGAACAACTCACACTATGGACGATATTTCGGGGGAACGGAGGCGTCCATATTAACGCGACATCACTCTAGCAAATAGTAAAGCACGGACAACGTTCGGCTGCCTTCCGACCAAACACAATTGCGAGAGGCGCTGAGCCACCGTGCGTGACAAAAACCGCCAGGAATGATAAAAATCTGTGAACAGCCTCCTTTATACCTCCATTAGACGTCATCATACTCGGTTGGCGCAAAAACGCAGTAATTGAACCAGAGCCCGACACCGAGAGTCCTCCGACGCGCTGATTGGACACGAGGCCGAGCCGAACACTGACGTAGCACTCGTCTCCAACCCAGCGTCTGCGCTTGATCTCACTGTGGTGACGTCGAAAGGCTAGTGCATCGACTTTGGCTATTCTAGGTGGCATTGGTATGACATAGCGGGCCGTGTTTGGAGTTACCGTGCTACGCGGGCAATCCTTTCTGCTAGTGCTACCGCCTCGCTCGCCATCCCCCGGGGATTGATTGGTGATGATGGTCTTCATATCGCTCCGTGAGTGCATCTTGATCGCTTATTTAGGGCAATACTGCGATAGCGTTGAAGACTCAATATCTGGCCACGCGACGTGTCATAAACTTTGATGATATCACGTCTTTCACGGGCAAGGAAATGTGCAGCCATTCTGCGGCTTGCAAACTCACTTAAAAAAAAGAAGCAAGAACAGCGAGGAAACAAAATAATATTCGCAAATTTTAACTTAAAGGCTCTTTGGATGCCGTCCAAAGCTTCTCGGAGGCTTGGCATTTCTCACTCGGAATATACCGTCACAAAACGTGCGTGTATGTGCCGTAGATCTCCATCTTGGCGCGTCCGACCCTGCAGTAATCGTCATCTGATGTTAAACTCGCTCGCTCGGGCTTCCTCCAAATTTAGAAAGAGCCACCGGCTTTACGTCTGGCCGACGACTCCACGATGCGAGTCGCGTAAGAAGCGACGACCCTGAGACATGTTGCGCTTGAAAGAGCTGCATACAGCTGGAACGCCTCCGAGAATTCCTCCGGCCGGCGCTCTAAGACCGGTGACGGCACGAGGGATGTGTTGTTCTTCGATGTTAACCCCGTGCGTGACCTTGGATTGTTATGGACTATTATTGTAGAAAGCGCGGAGAAGGTGGGTTGCCACCTGCCGGGCGGTTGCGACATGATCAAGCACTTAGTGGTTATGAAATCGGGAAAGGGAGGCTTCAGCACTTTGCTGAGAGCTGAACAATGAGTTCAATGCCTCCTCAGCTTTTGCGTAGATGAGTCATCTCGATTCTTCGCAGTTTAAAGTGTATTTTGTTTTTCCCAACGGTTCAGAGTGAAAATTGAATTTCGGCATATTTGGCGTTATTATCTTTAACGCACCTAAAACCCCGTGACTGAAGGCTAAAAAAAAAAAAATATGATGTAAATGTTGTATATGAAACGCATGCATATTATCTTAAATTCTTTTTCATATTTTAGAGGCAAATGTATCTCACAGTTGAAATTTAAATCGGTCTAGACAATGCTTAATTCTGCAAGACCAAAAGTGACCTTGAACCTTACAGACGCTCCCGTGTTATGGTAATAAAAATTATACTACATCGATCGATCATGCATCCAAGAGATAAATGCGAGGAAAACCAACGTGTCTCTAAAGTAGGGTTCAAAGCTTTGAGCCCGACTTTATAGACACGTGGTGGCCGTGGCGATGGGCGCCGCCAACTGAAGATAATAATTAAACGTCTCAACCGAAAAAAAACAACAACAACATAACAACAGCAATAGATAACATCCAAGCTTTATATAAAATGGGCATGGAAACATTGAAAATGCCATTTTATTTTCACTGCGTCCTAGAAAAAAAAAATATATATATATTTATACTTCTCTGGTTATTCCAAGGTCTTCCTATCTTTAGGCATGTTAAATGAACAAGTAATCCATTTCCTTTAAAAAAACGACTTTTTATTAATTCACTACGGACACCTTATCATCCTTCTTGCTTTCATGTTTCACATTCAACTCAAGTAAATGGTCAAAATTACAGCATGCGTTCAGGTTTACGAAGAAAATCCTGGCAAATCCGTAAGCTTGAAGTCACAAAATTTCGGATACGCATATAAAAAAAAAAAAAATATAGAAAAACAACTAGCCAAGTGGTAAAAATGTCCGGCGCTTCTAGGCTGTTCTAAAGCGAGAAACTACTGCATTCCTTGCTGACCGAGATGCCTTGCTAGATTGCCAAGTTTAGCGGTCAGAATTGTGCGACGGAGACGTTATGTGCTGCTCAAATGCTGGACGCGCAACACAGAAAAAATAAATAGAAGGTAAACCTAGTTAATTATGACGAGACCAGGAGACCAATGAGTCGCTTGCAGCGGTGTATCCCCCAAAGTATTTCCCCTAAAGAAAGAAAAAAACAAAACAAAACAAGAAGTGCAATAAAGTTGAGGAATTGGAAGCATTGCGTAGCTCTTCACAGACCCAGTCCCGAAGTGGGGCAGCGACATTTTTTCGCATATAAATCACGCACGCCGACGACGACAGTTTTTACGAGCAGTTACGACTTTTTGCTGCATTCCAACTTTAATTTGTTGGACGTCCGTACAGTCTTATGGCGGTCGTGGCCTCCGCGCTCCACTGCTGGTTTTGTCAGCGTGAGCCGCGGTTGAATGGCTTTACAGCGACTATCAAATGAGATTCCGGTGCTTTTGCATTGCTAGCACCGCGCCCGTGCGTTCATGTATACGATGTGTTGTTGCCGCTTTTATCTTTTTTAATTTCATGAAAGTTCTATTAAACTTTTTTTTTTTCACGTGTTTATTGGCGCGGGTGTTGAGAGTGACAAGCATGCGCTTCGACACGCAGAAGAAAAAGCGTACTCTATCACGTCTAATTTATGGTGCACCTCACTTTGATTTTAGGAAAGTCAAATTTGTTAAATGAGCAGCGGAAAGTTAGTCCCCCTCACATTGTGCCTGGTTCTTTTTTTTTGTAGATTTAGTCAGTGTAGTACGACCACTACAATGGGGTTTTTGGTTTTTAAATTCTGTTCTTGTTGCAGGCGCGATTTTGAAAGAGAAGTTTAACCAGCGGCTGCAGTTTTGCCTCGGCAGGTCAAAGCCCTCTTTTTATTGTTGTTCTTAATGGCGCAGGTCAACAAGAATCACTAACTGTTCTAATCTGAATTTCAATTTATGATAAGAATTTATGATAAGAAAAAAAAAATCCTCTTACGATGTTTATTTGAGAACAGATTTTAAATTTTCTTTTAGATCGCCCGTTTTAATGACATTTTGTTGTACCGGAAGTTATGATTGAAGTCTAACATCTTCGACGCCCAGTGAGAATATTTGTAAATTTTGCTCATTGGGTTGTTAGGGAAATGTTGGTAAGCCCGCAACCATAGGTCTTTGACCACAGTTCGGCTGGATATTTCAGAATCCTGGATTTTACTTGAAAATACAACCGGTGTAGGAGGGCGTACCAAAACGTGGGCTTGTCAAAAATCTCGAGCAAGGATATATCCTTGCTCGAGATTTTTGACAAGCCCGCGCATTCTTGTCGCGATACATATATATATCGCGACAAGAATGCGCAATAAACCTATCTGGTCTGACGAAAGGCAACGGAGAGGTTAGCCAAAGCCGCGAGGTCAGAACTGGAGAAACTTTCCATGCCGGCAAAAAGGGGCGGTCTTCTAGAAAGGACACGTGTAGGAGGCCAAGAAAAGCAACTAGAACGGCATGGCCTCTGCAAGGTCTTACGAGAAATACAATAACGCCAGGCTCGCGTTCACGGATTCGCCGTTTTGTTCTTAACATAGCAACTGGAGCACGCCTGGCCAGTTTTGACCACGGCTGTCAGCTTCAGCTCAAAAAAAAAAAAACTTCCGGTTTTGTCTCTCGACGTTTCGAGTGACACTCCCCAAGCAGCACATAAACGTGAAGAAAACGTCGAATGAACGTCGAAGACGTCTGTAACGTGACGTCGTACAACGTCGAAGGTCCGGACGTTACCTTCCTTCGACGTCGAGAAAACCTTTAAATGTCCGCGAGAAAAGGTGCACAGGAGGTCGAGAAAACGTTCCCAATGACGTTTGTCAAACGTCGCATGCACGTCTCAGTGGGCCGTTGCGTCCTCCCTCGACGTTTATGATACGTGTTTTTACGACATCCGGACTACCAACGACGTTCACAGAACGTCGAGACACCATTCCAAATTACGTTCCCTAGGCGTCGTGGGGAAGGCGTTGTGTCCACCCCCCCCCCCAACTAAAAAAAAAAAAAAGTTACTTTTTGAGTATTATTGCGAAGACAAGTTGCTCTCATGCAAGTATGAAGGAAGTAACTAAAACACAGGTTTGGTACGAACTGTTTATTTTAGCATGTTCAGACACGAGATGCAATACGGAGCGCCGCCAAAAGACGTCTCTGGATGTGCCAGCCAGAAGTATATAAAACAAACAAATTTACGTAAAGAAATGAGCAAGGGACGATGTCACGCTGCGCGGAATGTTCCACCGCTTACCTTGTTCTGCTTCTGACTAATCCGCTGATGCGCGTGCTTTACCCACCCCATCGCACATAGCTGGTACTCTCGCTGCGTGCACGGGAATGGATTCAGAAGTAGGATCCCGTCCGCTGGGCGTTCTTGGGATCGTCGGAGGCATCTGAAGAACCTTGATCGGAGACTGGGCTTGACGCGCCATTATCTGCACTGCCCCTTCCTTTCTGGGGGGCGTCATTGATATCCTCACAGGCACCTTGATCCGAGCAGTAATACGATTCAACGTGTGAAACGTGAAAAAGGTCCACGAGCCGTGACTGAACACGACGGCGCTTTGGGCGATCACCGACTTCTTCCTAGGGGCGACTTTAGCGACTCATTCTGGACAGCATTATAGAGAAATCGAATCGCAGCACTTCCACTGTATGCAGACTCGAAAAAAAATCACGGCGACAAGCAGCCTGCCTCGTAGACCCCGTAGACTGACTTTCGGAAAAAGCAGGACCGGGTTATACCCAGAGGTGTTCTCTCTTGGCCAACATAGAATTCAGTGAAATATTTTAGGAACGACTGAGAAAACACGTGCACCCGGAACTAACGCTTGTCGATTGTTCGTCGCCACTATCTTCTCCCACTTTTCTCTCTCGCCCTCTTCTTGCCGAGTTTCCCGATGCATCGCATGGGATTAGCATCTCTTCAGCCTGCTTTTCCCCCTCTCTCTCGCGCCGCGTTGGCGCCGGCTCTGCTTTTTTTTTTTTTTTTGCTGACACGTAGGTGCGGCCCGTGCGGGCTGGACTTGAACGCTTTTTGGACCGTCATCTGGGGCATTCAACGGTTGGCATCATGAGTTCCAATCTACACAGTATCTACCGCATTTCGTCATTACCGGGCATTTATTTTTTGGAGTAGATTTAAAAAATGCACAAGTGTGCAGTGATATGGTGTGTGCCGGCGTGCGATTTTTGTTTGGGTACGTCATCAGTGCCAAAGAATGCAAGATCTGTTTTGACAGTCACGTAACAAGACTGCGCACCGATCTACCGAAAGCATCATGTGCTGGAAGTTGGTGTTGTGGATGAACTGTGATGTTGATGCGAATTTTGTGGTTGTGCGCAAGTGAGCATGGGTAACAAAACACGAAGAGAAATCGCCGAACCTTAAAACAATGCCAGGTGGTCGTGGAGCAGTATGGATGCTCCCTGGAAATGATGCATGCCTGAAATCACCTGGAGAGGAGATAGTGTGGTGACGCACCTGTGGCGCGTCCAGCACCTAAGGAAGACGACAACGCGCGTGGGCTTCACTTCGCAAATCAGAACCGTAACAATATTTTAAACAAACCAAAAGTATAACAAGCACATGTAAAAGGAATGATATTCCCAACATGCCTTCATATTTTTTTTCCTTCAGTGTACATTGAGTTTTGTATATGCCCCCCCCCCCTAGCGTAATCCCATGTGCAATTAATAGTATCTTGAAATAAATAAATTAAATGTATAAATAAATAAATTCCTGACGCTCTCAAAAATTAAGTTTTGCTTGCGGCTCTTGAGCAGTGTCACCTTGACCACAGCTGTGATTAAGCTTTTAACAGTGAACGCATATTATACGTGATTTACGGCTGGAGATGGAGCTGGAAAAGCTAAAAAAAACACAAAACAAAGGTTGTGACATGACATCGCTAGGGCGTCAATGACAGGACAAAAATGGATCGTAATTTAAATTTGTCCTCAACGTTGAACAAAACGTGAGTGGTCGACGTTGCCAGAACGTCCTGTATGACGTTTACGACAGTTAGGTGTGAATGCGACGTCGCTGAAACGTCACTGACGGGACAATAATGTAACGTCAATATGGACTTCATTTTAACGTCGTAGAAACGTGAGTGTTCGACGTTGCTAAAACGTCTTCTCTTGACGTCGTGGCGAAGATGATGACGTAGAAGTTGAAACATGATGTCGCCAGCACGTCACGGACAGGACGATAATGGAACGTCATTTATGAACTTCACTTCAACGTCAAAGAAATGTGAGCGTTGGACGTTTCCTGAACGTCGTGCCTCGACGTCGTGGGAACGTTGACGACATTTGAGTCGAAATACAACGTTGTCGCAACGTCCCTGATTGGACTATAATGGAACGTAATATAAGGACGTCACCTCAACGTCGAAAAAACGTGATCGAAGTCACGCGGGACGTCACGGACGTCAGGGACCTTTTCTCGACGTTTCCACGACGTTTTGTGCTGCTTGGGTCGAGCTGACAAGTGGCCGCTCGTTCCCGTCAGCTATTCGAGTCTGAAGTTTGTTTCCATCCGGATTTTCTTACGTATTCAGTCATTTCGAACCTACTCATGTTTGTGCTATGGTGACGTGTACTTGACGTGTCGCGGGAGACCGTGGCCACCGACAACTCAAGAAACGCAGGGCGTCGCGAGTGACATAGAGTATGAGACTGCGGGACTAACCGACTCCCAAGGACGAACCTCGAAGCTCGAAGTCGAAGCATAATGGACCACGCTCAGTGTCGGTGCTTTAACAAAAAGGTGCCGAGTGGCATCAAATTGTGTTACAAGGAGCCTTCTTGACACGCTGTCGGACGTCGTGATCCGGGCGGTCGATCGCGAAAATGTTGGCGAACCAAGCGAAGTGACGCAATGGTCGCTGTCGTCGCGGGTTCTCATTTCATGTCTCCTCGGGGTTTTGTCCACTGCACGGCTGCGTAGCGACCTACAGCGGAACAGGCATTTGTCATGTGGACTTCTGTTGCTACCACTGCCAGGATCAAAGCGTGACATTTTTTATGACGTCGTCAGGCGAAAATCAAGCGATCACTTTTGGGAACTTGGTAAACACACTGGTCAAAAACTCGTTCCAGGCACCATAGTATCGGTGAAAGACGACCGACGAGGCCCAGGACGTCGTCCGACAAGAACGACGAAAAACAAACCCTACACAAAGACGCGTCACCCTCGGCTTGATTGATTGAGATTTCCCGAACAGCGACTATACCTGTTTTCACCTTAAGAAAAAAGTACGTTTTGCGCATTGTTCCTACGCGGCGCGAAATAGTTCTCACGAGATTCGGTTGTCGGAGGAAAAAGCGATGCCTTTGACGTTTGGAACGTGTACATAGTGAAAAGATAACATATATCTAATCTAAAATTCACCTACATATGTCTTCATTATCCACATAAAGGGGGAAATTAGTAATGTTCCGCGAGGAGCCGGACTTGTTTTACTTCGGTTCTTAAGGTGAAAACAGGTATAGTGAACTAGGAATAGTGTAAAAGATCGGTCGTCAAGAAGCTGAGGTTGTGGTGCTAGTGGCCCGTGGCCTTAATTATTCGTTTACATACAGCTCGGTTCTGTACACGTCGACAAGCTAAAGTGAACCTGGAGGTATGTACTTATCGTAGCATACACCCCTTTCAAAAGTTCGCGCCACCTAGTGGCTGCTGCGCCATTTACCCGAAGGCGCCACTGTTTGGAGTCGCGCTCTGAGCACGCAGTGGCCAGGAGGGCTGCGTCGGTGTTCGACGACGACTTGGACCCAATCACACGCTTCGTGCACAACAAAATGGCGGTTGCCAGTGTTGCTTGATGGAGTTTCGAAAAGGGTTTTTTATTTAGTACTTTATCCACATACTTATACACGGAGCAACAGGCCTTTCACCAACCATTAAGTTCCCGCAGAGTTAGCGCGTGATTTTTGCGTACAAATCCCACAAGGAATTTGTTTTGCACAGGGCACGCAGAAACTTACGTTTGCCATTCACATAAAAAGAGCTGCGATAACATTTGGGCCTCCCGAAAAATTCGATCTTTGACAGTGGGATTTGGAGCACGTCAAGGCGAAGGGCAACTCAAAAACAGTTTCCGCGAAAACCAAGGACAAGTGTGGACAGGACAATCGCTTGCCCTGTCCAGTCTTCTACTCGTCCTTGATTTTCGCGCTGTTTTTGAGATGTTTAATCAACCATAGCTATCAACGTATCTTGTCCTATAGTTTTTAAAATACAAGCGTTAATCACTGTGTCGGTAATTCACTGGGCCTTTTTGTAAATTGGAAGTGATTTGTTTTAAAGGTTCTCCGAGGAAAGTAAAGGAGAGGGCCCTTTGTCTTTCACTATTCGTGGGGGTTTATACAGTTGTGTAATGTACATTAGCTTCAAGAGGTGCAGAGCGTAGCAGAAACACGCGTGAACTGCAACTACTATTCGTGGCAGTTCCGGTGAAACGCTTTTAAAGCTAACCTTCTTAGGTTTATGCTCTAGCTGCTGGATAGTTAATTTTAATGTGGTCACAAAAAGTCGGCATTCGCTTCTTTGACATGGCGCCATTCCACAAACAGACGTACTCGAATGTATGGTCTAAAGTTATGCGCTCCCGGCTAAGCCTCCTGCAGAACATTATTGATACATAAAAAAAAAAAAAAAAAACTTTATGATTTGCGGTTAGTTGTATTTTCTGAAATGCAGCTATCGTTCCAGAGTGACGGTGCCTTAGGGTAACCAGAAAGTAGGGCGTTGCTTTTAAGTTGTAGTAAGGCGTTCTTTTCGAACCTCAGTAGCTAATAAAGTGCTTGGTTACTTCTTGAGCGAGTACGAAGAATGGAAGTTGGTTACTTTCTTTCAAAGAGGGTGCTCATGTCGATAACGAATGGATGCAATACAACCATCCTTTCTTCATATGCCGCTGACACCAGCGGACTTTTTTTCCGCCGGTACAGGGTAACGTTCTCCCTCATTGTTTTCTATGGTCGGTGACAGGTTAATAGTTAATTGGAAGCTCCGCCCACTTCTTTCCACTTTGACTGAACGAACGCTGGAGAGGATGTCGCCCCTCTCCGGCGTTTGCTCTGCTTAAGGGGAAAGAGGTGGGAGGAGCGTCCACTTCCGATCATAGAAAAAGTTCCTTGAACATCTCAACACAAAATGAATACAAACATTCCATGGCGTCAAAGGTATAGCACTGGAATGTCACGCGAACATTTTCTTTAAAAAAAAACGAAAACTTCCTGCAGAATAAGCATTTTAGTTTTCATTGCAATGTTTGCGCGTTTTAAATGCTAATTGTCTCGGCCTCCAGCGTTGCGACTTTTCTCTTCGCCAGATTGCGATTCCTGACGCGATGATAGCGATAGTTATTTTCTTATGACATGGGAAAGTTCTACAGATACTGCTTTCATAAATTTGCAATCCAGCGCGCAACCTCTACACCGCAGACGTGATTGCTTCTGAACTTCGCGCACCCGGAAACGCTTGAGGCGGCATCGACCACGCGGCAAGAGCTATTTCAAGATTAAATATACGCCAGCCAGAAGTCCCGGGAAAACAAAAGCGATCAAACATAGCCACCCTTTCCGGAGCTGCCGGTGACCCCAACGGGTTTTTTCCACCCGTGCAGGGTAACCGCTCCTGTCACTCCGTCAGCTGCAATACACCTCTCCAGAATATGGAAAACGTCGAGGACTTCCCGCGCATGCGAGTACCGTACTTCCGGGGCTCGAGGCTCGCTATACTCCGTTTCATCTTATGATGGACCGCAAAGGCCGCTGCTGCCCACCGAAGCCAATCCCATCGGGGGTCATGTGGTTTTCGGGAGGGACGCGTACAGTCACGTGGTACGTGGAAAGCACTGGATTGGCTGGGATGGCTCGTAGCGTCTACCACGGTCCGTTGTAAAGCGAAAACGAGTGTATGTGCGTCCCGCAACATGCGTCGGCCTGTCTGCGGTGGAGGGCCGGCGGCGAATGAGGACAGTGAGTTGCTGGAGAAGCCGTTGCAACACACCGGCTGCCGTTGTGTTTCGGCTCCTGAGCTGCGCGTTCCTTGGCCCCGATTTGAACGGCGCTTGTTACCTAACAATCGACCTGTACACGGGCGACTGGCCGCTCCGACGGGGAAAGCTCTCGCCTGCCAGACCAGACACACACACACACACCGCCACACGGCACTTGAACAAGGGAGGAAAACGGACGTCCGTGCGGACGTATCAAAAACGCTCGCGCAAACGATGCTTGACGGATGGCTTGCTTTCAAGGTCCGCGCCCACGGTATTTGCAGCTTTCAGCGGGAGTGGTGGTGGTGGTGCCGCGCGGTGTGACAGCCGGGCTCGTGGACGGCGATCGATTCCGCAATCGAAATTATTATCCAAGCCTGTCTCGCACGCGAGTACAGTTAGCTAATGTCAGTTCACATCCGACGCGATCGATCATTTCTTTGAATTAGCCAAGCGTCAGGAAGCAAGCTGTTATAAACTATTCGAGGGAGGTGGCTTCCGGCCGGTGCCATTTTCAGTGTTCGTGCGCGTGGCGCGCTGTTTGCTTGCGTTCCGAAGTGACAAACATGCGCGCGCTGGGATGGGATGATCGTGCGCCGGGCTGTGATTCTGTAAACACTGCGGAGGTGTACATACTTCGTCTCACCTTAGCATGAACTAACCGCCAAGGCTGTGCCAGCGCGTGACACCACCCTCGACTGCCCTAACTGGCACTCGCGCCGCACGAGCGCTCGCGCAGCCGCCGAGACGCCGTCCAGGGCAATTCGCTCGCGATTTTAGCACCTCCGGCCAACAGTAGTCCATGCTAAACTGAGACGAAGTATTAGCGGCGATATGTTTTGGTGGCGCCCTCCTGTGGTTCTCCCTTGTGACGTCATTACCTTGCAAACAACAAGTTCGATGGTGTTTGTTATTAGGATGGTGGAAGCTTGAAATCATTGCGCTCTCAAAGGAGCACTGCCAACACCGTCAAAATTAAAGTTCTTTCATTCCTCTTATTTCCGTCGATGATAAATCCCCTTTCCGACGTCATAGTCAGCGTTAGGCCAATCGTGGAAGGCCGACCACAGCGACGCTTTCGGTCGCGCACGGGGCTAATAGTCATGGACAGGGAGAGAACGGCCGGGGGCAGTTTTCGTTGTCCCTTCCCCAGCGCGAGCTTTCTACCTTGAACGACGCTTGGGCGTCTCGTGAACCTCAAGTGTGCACGACCAGAGCCTTCTATTGGCGACGTGCGCGATCGAAAGCGTCGCGGTGGTCGGCCTTCCACGATTGGCCGAATGCTGACCATGACGTCAGCAAAGGAGTTCTCATGCACGGAAATAAGAGGAACTTGAGGACTTCAATTTTGACGGTGTTGACAGTGTTGGTTCAAAAACGCTATGATTTCAAGCTTCCGCCATGCTAATTACAAACACCATCGAACTTGTTGTTCGCAAGGTAATGACGTCACGAAAGGTAACCATACGAGGGCGCCACCGAAACATCTCGCCGCTAATAGGGAGTATTCACTGGCGGCCATAGCTGTGTGCGCGACTGCTGAGCGCGTGCTGACGACGTGCTTCCACAGTTCTTTCGCCACGTGCATTCCGCACCACCAAGTTTGCCGGTCTTAGCAGCCTATTAACGTGAGCTTGTTCCGAGCATGCACTCTAAACATCGCCCTCAAATATGGCGTCCAGTGAATACTCCCTATATACTGACAAAGCCTGGCAAATCGCCACGAGAAGTGGCCACCGAAATGGAAAAGGTGGAGCGACAGACATCGAATGAGAGGAGAACCACGTGACTGGCGCCCCGCTGCGGCGAGACGCCGAAACACACTTCTCCCGAGCGAACAAATGTGTTTCGGGTTCTCGCCGCTGCAAAAGTTGTGAGCTGACGTCCAGGTTCCCCGAGAAATGGCTCTTTGATGCTCTTCACTACCAGATCCTCGCGTTCTGAATCTGCGACCGGGCACTCTATGGATCCGTCGTCGAACTGCCAGGCTTTGTGAGTATAGACCTTTCCAAAAAAGAGCGTGTGGCCGGTGCCATTTTGAACGTTCGTGCGTATGGCGCGTGCTTTGCTCGCTTTCCGAAGCGACGAACACGCACGTGCTGGACTGTGAACGTCGCACGCTGGACTGTGATTTTGTAAACATTGGAAAGGTCTATAGACCTTTCCAAAAACGAGCTTGTGGCCGGTGCCATTTTGAGCGTTCGTGCGTATGGCGCGTGCTTTGCTCGCTTTCCGAAGTGACGAACACGCACGTGCTGGGCTGTGAAGATCGCACGCTGGACTGTGATTTTGTAAACATTGGAGAGGTCTATTGGGCAGGAGATCGAACTATAGGGGGCGCTTTATCGACCTTGTTGTCCCCACAGCCCGGTGTTTACCAACACAGCATAACAAAGAAATTGAACCTGGCCGAGCACGGTCTGGGCACGAGCGCTTCGCTCTGACCAGTGCTTTGGTCGCACGAGGAGTGGCCTTCGAATCGTCATCTTCGATTTCTCGGATGAAAAACAAACAAGAAAATACGGTTTGTTGTCCCCACAGCTGAAGCGCACCGCTAGAGGCGTGACTGTTCGATCTCCTCCCCAATAGGGAGTATTCACTGGACGCCATATTTGTGGGTGCTGTTTAGTGCGCATGCTCAGAACGAGCTCACATCAATAGGCTGCTAAGACAGGCACTTTTGATGGTGCGGAATGCACGTTGCAAAAGAACTGTGGAAGCTCGCCATCAGCACGCGCTCAGCATTCGCGCACACAGCTATGGCCGCCAGTGAATACTTCCTATAGAGGAGGCTATGGCACGAGCAGCCTAAGCACGGTAGGAGGCAACAAGCGCGTCCAGGAGACCGGGCATTCGAAAGATGTACACTGCTGCTCTCATCGTGTCAGCGACTGTACGGGTAGAAACCGGGGGAGAGGAGGTGACGAGAGTGCGCGGGGATGTCACAAGACCGAGCTCTGGTTGGGATGATTAGTGGGTAGACACAAAGCTAGCTGCCTTTGTCTCTACTCACTCTTCGAACGCGTTCGAACGCTGAACCACGGAAGACGGCGTTCGGCTTTCCAACGTGTTCGAAGAGTGAGTAGAGACAAAGGCAGCTAGCTTTGTGTGTACCCACTAATCATACCAACCAGAGCTCGGTGTTGTGACATTCCCGCGCACTCTCGTCACCTCCTCTCCCTCAATTTCTACCCGTGCAGTGTATAGTTACACGCCTTGATCGCGTCCGAATGAGTTCGAAAACAAACATCTAAAACAAGTGACACCTGGCGAGTAGGTCGATCAGCGCCCTATTTTAGTTATACACTTCGATTCTTTAATGATAGGGAAGGCGAGCGCATGAACTTCGTACGCACCTACGTTTCCAGCATTATTCTTAGTGCTTGGGAAATTTGAAGGAAGCAGCGTTTTGTTATTTCATTTCGATCATCAACATTCGACTTTGATAGGCTGTCGACAGTGCGTCTACTTGCGGAACTCGCGACTAGCGAAGAAGGAAATTTTAGAAAGAAGTTTCGTGGTAGGTGTGACGGGATAAAAGCCTACCCGAAATAAGCTAATCGCAAAAAATCTCTCAGTGAAGACGCATAGTTGATAAACTGGTTAAAGAAAAACTCGCACGAAGAAAACCACTCCCGCAGAAAAGCTCGCCGAAGCTAAAGCCGATGGGTAGTAGAAATAAGTAGAGAACGCATCACAAAAACGAAAGGAACTGACTGACCAAAGAGAAGCATACACGAGAAGGATCCGGAAACGAGATGCAACACGGACGCCACTGAAACGTGACTCGAAGCAAATAAGAGGACAAATTCTAATCAGAAGAAAAGTTCTGCATATAAAGCTACTTAAACGATGCCCAGAAAAAAAAAAAAAAAGTTGGGGAAGTGGAAGTGCTAATCGGAGACAAGTCCAAGGTAGAAGCTATCTTAAGCAAAGGTTAGAAACTAGACACCCACCGTAAAAGTGCTCAGAAGAAAAAGACACACCATGCAGAAGAGATATTCAATGAGCAAGCGAAAAGTGTGAATACTTTTTTAATGTAATCGGAGCAGAGCTCGCTACGAATAATGCTTATAGGAGCCATAACTGCCGCAGAAGAAAAAAATCTTTTCCGAGAAAAAGCGTGCCCATTTTGCGAAAGACATTGAGATAGGTCATCTCCAGGAAAATGTTGCACACACCGTAATTTCCTTCCGTAATCGTCGAAACGTGGCTGGTTATTTCTGGACGAGCTTAACTTTCTCCGGCCAAAGCAATATCAACGGTCAGCGTACCCCGGAACAGCGCAGGAAATCGAACGTGACACTTCTACCTATTACGTAGGATAGCCACCCATTAAAACATTTCATATCTTAGGAGCACGGCCCTTAGTATTCTTTCTTGGATTAAGCTGGCACACATAATTGTCACAAGAAAGTTTACCGAAGCTTGGCTTAGCAAGACTAAATATCTATTCAAATCTCGAGACTTGATCGAACAAGTCTTGGTTTTTATTCTTGAAGAGTGTTCCTCTTTCACGTCTTTAAAGTGAAAGTGACCACCTCAATCTCCCCATTGAACTCCTGAGTTTGTTACCATTTGTACCGTGACCGGTGTGCCTACATTTGTATAATTTATTATTTACATACGAAATTCTTCATTGATAAAATGAGATAAATATTTGATGTAATTTCCGACATTTAATTTTATGTTTCGCCGATTTGTCAAAGTAATAGACACTGTGCGTTTAGAGGCATGCTTACTGCAGATAGACAAGAACTGGAATTCCTTTGTATGATTGGGGCTTCCGTTGTTCGCGCTATTGTGTATATGTCAATGAGGACGGTTATACCTTCATGGCCTAAACCTTTGGCCTACTTTCATCTTTCAAATGTTGTTCTACTGTTTTACCGAGCACGTGGTTGCAGCAGCACGCGGCTGCTCTTTTTGAAGTTTAATTTACATTGTGCGTACAACGCCACACCTAGTGTATTTTGTCGCAAGAATAGAGGGAAGCGGTCAACACGCAGGCGTGGAATATATATACATAAAACATATTTAAAAAAAGTCTCAAACGACTTGAAACTCAAGAAATGCATTGTTTGGTATGGCATTTGAATAAAAAAATGACACCAACAAGAGAGAGTGATAAAAAAAAAGTGGTTCGCATACCTTGCGCACAGGTTCTAGAGAAATCAAACCGCGATGCTCTTATAACAACGCGACAGGAACAGGCGTTGCGAGCGTAAGATAAAAACGCATAAAATAAATAAAACAAACAAACAAGATAAATGCGA
The DNA here is from genome assembly GCA_013358835.2 of Ixodes persulcatus. Taxonomy (NCBI): domain Eukaryota; kingdom Metazoa; phylum Arthropoda; class Arachnida; order Ixodida; family Ixodidae; genus Ixodes; species Ixodes persulcatus. The sequence continues at coordinate 197,503 of JABSTQ010010847.1, forward strand.
CCGCGTTTGAGAGAAAGAGCAAGTGAAAGAGAGAGAAAGAGAGAGAGAGGGATAGAGAGAAATAAAAGTATGACAACACAGAGAGCGGAACCAACAACCGACGGGAAGCCCGAGTAGCTGTCAACTTTCGCGTTGACCCCGATTCAACGTTTCCCCCGCGAGGGTCGCTCGTACCTCGGAGACGCTCTTGCAGTGCGGTGAAAGTTGCGAGCGTGCGCAGAAAGAGAAAAAGCGGGCAGATTCACGGGGCATTTACTCTGCGTGATTGGGTTATAGCCGGTGCTATAGCGCATGCGCAAAGACCACCAGTACTGTGACGATGCGCTTTTTCCACGGCTTGATCGGCTCCGTCAGTTCGTAGCCTGGGCTTACGGTCAGAGTCGGAGCGAAACAGGGCAGGGCCCCGAACGTATACGGAGCGCAAATTCGTCTGCTTCTTTTGCGAGGGTTGTGGTGACGTCGGAATGACGCCGAACTCTGATTGGTTCTGATTGGAGGATAGTGGGTAGTCCTCGAGGCAGCTTTCTGTGAGGTCTACCCACTATCCTCCAGTCAGAGCCAATCACAGCTCGGCGTCGTTCTGACGTCACCACAACTCCTTCGCAAGAAGCAGACGACTTGCTTTCCGCATTACTTCGGCACGCTGTAAAATGGAAGCACCTACCGAAACTATAAAAGTGCTCGTCTTTGTCGGACGTTTCACGTCTGCTGGACCACGTACGCGCTGCCGAGCGAGTCATCGTCGCCATACAGTCAGTGACACGTGAAGCGGGGCAGGGTTGCGGTCTATTATACCTATGTTTCTCGCATTCCTGATTGGTTCTTCGCCATTCTCGTCAGGTCATGCCTTAAATGTGTGTCGTGCTGCCCGGAACTCGCCACGCCATGCTTTTCTTGAGTAGTCAGAGATGGTAGTCAGTATATTATATTTGATAGTTTCGTATCGTGTTGAGCGCTCTGTTACGTTCGAAAGAGGTGATCGTACACGTCACACACAGAGACGGCGCCACAGCTATGGTACATTCGATGAAACGTGAGGCCTTTCGTACTGGCGAAGCCAAGTACTTTTCTCTGTTTTATTGTATTTACGGCGGCAACGGTTCGGAGGTTTGAAAATCTAGCATGGAGCAAAATCTATTCAAAAACAAAAAAAGATATTCCCAGCAAGGCTGAAAATTGTTTTCTTCCTTTTTTTTTGTACATGAAGCAGTTACAGAAGATGTGGATAATCGTTTTGCGCAACAGGAATGAAGGGCAACTCCTGTCGAACAGGAAACCAAACTAAATGAGGGGTATCGCTTCAGTGGCACGAAATTTGATCACATTCGAAATATTACGTCAAAGTGAAGCCGCGTACTCCGCTAAAACCGATTTTAAGGATGCGACCAGCTGCTCTTTAGCAGGTGGCTAGCGGGTTAGCTTTAAAAGGGCACTGAAGTCGATTCTGAGATCGTCCTTTTGTGGTGACAACTCCATCTAGACGCTCTAAGCATCCAAACAAACCCGAAACCACAACCGTGCGCAGCTTATTTCTTCGTTAATAGCGTGTTCAAAGATCGCGACACGCCCTTTTTGGGAAGAATTTTCTTCCGAGTGAAGTGGTCGACGAAGGGCGCTTGTCGGCGAGTTGCAAGCGATGACTTCGTCCGCGGAGAAGAAGAGGAGTCTTATCTTATTGAAACGAGTTATAATAAAATCATTCGGAATCTGCGCGTGTTGTAGGGCATTCATTGGTCCACACAATGTTGTCCGCGAGAAAAAAGAGTCCACATGTTTTTCTATTGCCCTGAGATGAATAGGCGGTTTTGTAATATAGGACTTGGTATATGTGGGAACTAACACATTTCAAACAGTATAAGATTAAAAACGACCTTTTTTTAAAAATGACTTCAGTGCCCCCTTAAGTCAAGCAACACTGGGCAACGCGTACCGCAGCACGACCGTGACATCACGTCGCGATGGTGCTGCGGTCGATTCCGCACGTTGTACCGGGTGCCGCAGCACCACTGTGACGTCACGTCGAGGCCGTGCTGCTGATATCAGTGTTAGCCATCCCTCTCTAGAAGAAAGTTTCGGTTTTGCCGTAAACGTCCGAAACCACACTTTGAACCGTGATACTTCATAAAACTACACACAATATTGAGCAAAAAAAAATTATACTTCGTATTTCAGAGGCACTGATAGAGCTGAAAACAGTCGTAATAGCAAATAAAAAATATTGACATTAGTTTAGCCTTTAAGATAAGCTACCGTAGGCACAAAAACAACGCTTTCGGGTAGTCAATGGAGGGAGGTCCGTATATATTCGGCCGACGCGTCAGCAGTAGCAAGCGAGACCAAAATATGAAAAAAGGGTAGGCAAGAAGGAGAGAGTATACGAAAATCCGCCGTCTATCTTTAGACTGTCTAGTTTTCGCGCAAAACCGTAAAAGAAAAATGACGGACTGGTAAACGCGAGCAAGTTGAACATGAATACATAAAATCGAAAGAATAAAACACGGAGGACAAGCACAGGACAACCACGTTCTATCATTTAGCAACGACGTTTATTTTGGGCAGGAACATTGCACCCTGAACAATACCCCAACTAAGGTAGAGTGATGGGGGGAAGGCGAACTCGGAGATGGAAAGGGTGAGCTCTTTCCATCTCCCAGTTTGCCTTCCCCCTTATCACCCTATCTTAGTTGGGGTTCTCGTTCAGGGTGTAATATGTTCCTGCCCAAAATAAACGTCGTTGCTAAATGATAGAACGTGGTGGTCCTGTGCTTGTCCTCCGTGTTTTATTCTTTCGATTTTATGCGAAAAATGACGGTTTGCAAATGCTTGGCAGTTTAATCTTTTCACACTCGTCTGCTCTAAATATACGGGACATGAGGTCTCCAATACATTTAGTCACCAAAGGCTTCTGAAAGTCATGGCGTGCCATGTCCCGAGCATATGATTATCGCTTCTCAGCCGATGTGATTGAGGCATTAAGCTTGATTCACAGGGTGCGAGTTTACTTCCGAATTCGCAGTTTCAACGTCGCTCTTGCGAAAAAAAAAAAAAAGAAGCGTGGTGGGAGTTGCGGGTGTTTGACGCCGAACTTGCGAAATGGCAAGTAAAATCGCACCATGTAAATCAGGCTTTACACGATAAGAACGTCAAGGAGCTAAGACGGATCACAAAAGACGCCCGCTTTTCTTGGGTTGTCGGCGCTCTATAATGTTTCCCGTATTCCTAGAACATGACGCTTCTGAAACACTTCGCTTGTAGCGCTAAGTATATTAAAAAAAAAGATAACACGATGTTTTGGCAAGACTTGTAACATTTGGGCATAGCTCTTCTTTCCAGTAACGAAGACAGATTGCTAATTTTTAATGTGAATAGCACAGAACTCAGTTCAGAGTATTAAAGTAAAAAAAAAAAATAAAGAACCGTGTGGCGGAAAGTTTTTTTTTAATGATAAATCTATGCCAAAAAATTATATACCCGATTTCAGTTTCATAAAAAATAAAACTCAGTCGAACCCACCTCGAGTTCTAGTGCGAGGTTATCCGCAGCCATGGCGTTCGAGTCGATGTACTACACCACCTTCTTCCACACACGGAGCACGAGACTCTCCGAACTCCTCTCGTCGGGAGGAGAAGCAAAAAAACTGAGGTGAGTTCGCGCGATCAGACTCCTTCTTTTATGATTTTTTTTCTTCCAGCTCCACGAACGGAGGAAACGCGCGCGTGCCGAGAGGGAAAGCCGAGCCACCGGTTCCGCCAATGACAGTCGTCTGTATCGGCGAGAACTGCTCTCTCTCTCTCTCTTTCTCTGGCACCAAGTAGGCCACAAACCGCCGCAATACGCTTTCCTGTCCCTTCCCCTGGCTGCGTAAGAACGTTCCGGGAGCAGCTGCGGGGAATGTGTCTGTGTTGCACATGTGCATACGTCACAACCGAATCATGTGTGGCCTTCTCGGTTTTTAAAGAAATTCCCGTGCGTCTTCTGTTTCCACAAAGTGCGAAGTGAGCCAACGAATGATGGTAGATGCAAATTAAATGAAGGGGGGGGGGGGGGGGGGGGAGGCGGCAACGGTGCTGCAACAGAAAAAAAACGACACACACCTGCTTTTCTTTGGGAAGTAATGATCTGGCTTTTGGTGAAATGACAAATGTTAGGTTAGCAAAATAGATCTGGACAAGATACAGTGGATGCATTAGAGCTTTCAGTTCAAGTGTTGCTGTGCAAGTATGATGAGGTTTTAATCCGCACGCATGACTCAGCAGGATAGGGATATAAAAGAACTGAGGAAAAGGGTTAAAACTGTTGAGAAAAACGATGCAAACATAAAAATTCAACAGAAGGAACAGATGAATGAACTTAAATGGAGGAGTGCTGAACTTGGGTGGAGGAGGACTGAAAGTGGGTACGTAATACCGAAAGTAAACTGCGTGGCAATTTTCCATGTGGAAGTAAAATGGCGTCCTTCCATGTCAAACGCCGGAGGCCAAGGATTCAGTAATTTATAAAGCGGGTGATAGAAATGGCCTTGGTAATTACAGGCCCGTCTCAATATTGCCAACTTGTTTAAAAGTACTGGGAAAATAATTTTTAAACGACTCTATAGTTTTCGTGAAAAACACTACATTCTTACTCCCCACCAATATGGGTTTCGGAAAGAATGTTCGACCGAGTTAGCCCTGCTCGCTCAAAAAGAGATCATTCTTAAACAATAATGAAAATAAGCTCCTTACATTAGGAATCGTTAGAGAATTTTCAAAGGCTTTTGATCGTTTAAATCACCAGACATTGCTAAAAAAATTACATCTTTATGGCATAAGGGCATTTCCCTAAAAATATTTGAGAGCTACCTGAAATTCCGTCATCAAAGTGTCAGTATAGAAAAATGTCGCTCTGACTCTAGAAAATAAGATGCAGGCGTTCTATAAGGCAGCATTTTAGGACCCCTAGCTTGTTTTTAATATCTATCTAAATGACATAACATGAATAGTAAAGCAAGCGTAATAATGTATGCAGAGGACACCTCCATAATTTTTCAAGATCTGACATTTCTGAAATCATAGAAACTGGTAATTTATTTCTTGAAAAACCTAATGTGTGGACAACTTTAGATTCGTTAATTATGAACAGTAATAAAAAAAAGGCTGTAGTTTTTCGGTCAAAGGGAGTAAAGGTTATGGATAGTGAAACTCTCACATCATGCTCATATGGTATTGAAATTGTAGAAAATGTCAAGACGCTTGATGTAATTTTCAAGGAGTGCATGCTGTGGGACGAAACAGCAAATATGACAGCTAAGAAATTATCAAAGGTGGTAGGCAAAATTTATAAGCCTAAAACAACATTTCACTACGAGTTCTGTTTAACTTTCTGTTTTATGCTACTTTTAATTACTGTTTTTGTTTTGGTATGGGGTAATACAACTGTTAAAGATATTCATTATCTGCACGTATTACAGGAAAAGGTAAATCGTAATCTAACAACTCAAAGATATCACAGCCACTCGGCACCTCTCTTCAAAATATTAGGTGTTGTCCAAATCACAAATTTTTATGTGTATAAACTCGTCCTTGCATACTAAACCGCAGTAAACAACCCATATAGCACTCTATTTCTCTTTCTTCTCTACACTCAAAGAGTACTTCATATGCCATCCTTCATGCCGGTGCCTGGACTCTCTCGCGCTCCAGGACAAACTACGGGAAACAGACTCTTAAATTCCAGCTCCACAAAGTATTACATAATATGGTATCATCGGGTATCAAACTTGAGAATGTGTCTAATGAATTCATACGTTATTTCTTTGTGTCCTCAAGGTAAATTTTAATAGATTAATTGTGTGCTCAAAATATTGTACTTTAATTGCTGTTGTTTTTCATATTGCTACAAATAAGTTCAGCTGCTGTTGCTGCTGGGGAAGGGAGGTGGGCTTTGTCAAGCACTATTGTACTGCTTATTTCCTGTCTAACCTCTCTACTTGTGGAGATAAATCAATAAACTTGAATTTGACTATAAATGTGACTCATTTTATTACATTGATATTTATTTGATTGAAATCAAAATAATGTGCTTTAAATCACAGTAATTGAAAAATATAGATTTTTTACCACTAGATATACTTTTTAACATGAAAGATTGATATTTCAATTCGTTCTATCAATGCAAAAAATATTATGTTGCTCAACAATGCCACAAAAAAAAATCATGAATGTAAAGCACGGTTTAATTAACACCGTTTTATTGCTGTAATAACCCGCTTGAACAAAAGCCGCTTGATTTTTTAATTAGTTATAAAACTGTACTTTCCTTTTCGTTTGCATTCTTACTTCACTGCAGTAGGACATTACTTTTCTGGTTTTCGTTTCTTCTGCGTTCTAGTTTGAGTTGCAATAGGACGTTACGAAACTGACGAACGAAATGTAAGATCAAGCTTAACGCTGCGATTTCCTTAAAAGAGCACTTCATTTTGCTCATGTTCAGTTTTACATAAACCTGTCTTGCTTGATGATTCTTCGATTTAAATATAAAACGTATGCTCGAAGAAAGCTTCAAATGATAGACAAACGGTAAATAAAAAAAGACTATTTTCTAGATGACTTTTGTGGGAAATGTTTTACGTAAATGATCATAGTAAAACTGGTAAACTTGAATAGTGGGCGTTGGTAATAGATTCAAAAATACGAAATAGTTAGGCAAAGAGGACGGACAGGACAAACATCTTTCGACTTTCAAGACATTTTTAAATCACGGTTTGATTCACGTTGATGTTTATTATCCGCCCTGCTAGGAATGGAAACATTGTGCTCATTCCCACTCCTTGAAAATCTGAACGGTCCCATTCCATTCTTCCCATTCCTAAACATGGAAACGACTCTTGAAAGCTTCACTGTGTTGCCTGCAAAAGCGGAATAAAGCTGACGTTATTAAACGATTAGACAACTGCAAAAATATGCGAAACGCGTCTTCAAAGCACTGATTCGTCTAAACTGGCCGTTGATCGCAGAAATCTCTTGGTGGCACTTGTAGCACTGCAGACATCGATCGCGCGATCAAGCGTAAAAGGCTCGTAACAGAGGGAAAAAATAAAAACAAATTTTCTTCGTAAACGGCCTTCATTTCTGGGAAATATATGGCCAGCGTGGGCTTAAAAATGTCCAGTTCGTATGTGGTGGAAGAAGAAGCTACCTTGCTGTCTGCTTCAAATAACTGCACAACAACACCGCTACGCTAGTATGCTGTCAGAAGCGACGCCGAGTATACCTGCCCCGAACCTCCGTGCACTGCGACAAGAGTACAAAACCTCTGAGAACGTGCAATAGAAAGTATTCACTAGACGCCATATTTGAGGGCGATGTTTGGAGCGCATGCTCAAAACGAGCTCACCTTAATAGGCTGCTAAGACCGCTAATCTGGATGGTGCGGAACGCACGTTGCAAAAGAACTGTGGAAGCTCGCCGTCAGCACGCGCTCAGCAGCCGCGCACACAGCTATGGCTGCCAGTGAATACTCCTTATTGCTTCGGTGTAGCACGAGGGATTGTGGAACCATGTGACAAAACCTGCCGTAAAACGTATAATTTGCCGTTCGCTGCACTAATCTCGCGATTTCTTACCATGTTCAATTAAATTCCTTATTTGTCTTCCAGTCGAGCACTGGAATGTTTGGAAGGCTAAAAGCCACGCGTGTATAGTTCGTTCAGTATCCGGACGTTACCTGGTTTCTATAGGCTCTTTACACGAAAATTGTAGTTCGTGGGGTGGCTCGTAGTGTACGCTACGTTCAACATAAGGGGAACGAAGTGTAGGTGGTTTGTAAAAATACGCTCGTGTGAAAATCAGCTAGCGACCGCGTGTGTCATGGAAACATGAGGCAGTTGGCAGTTTTGGCTCCAAACGCACATTTAGAATGAAAAGGCCCGTGTCCGAGAAAGGCCACTTGGCGTGGCCTTTCTTTGCCTTGTAGCCTAGCTATCACCGGCGCTGAACCACCCCTGGTCAAAACAGCCGCTTTGTCGCGTCTCGCGGCGCCAGGAACGAAATCTTGTCCGTCTACGACTTTTCAGTTTTGGTTGCTTCACTGGGGGGGGGGGGGGGGGGGGGGGACTTTTATTCTGAAAGGAGTGTGAGCCACTTTGACCGAGCGCAAGGGTTGCGCAAGTAGGGCGTATGCTTTAGCTAAAAACCGATGGCTTGCATAAGAACCGAGCCCATTCCATTCCCACTCCATTCCGAAAAAAATAAATGTAATTAATTTCATTCAAATTCTATTCCTCCCAATGCCGCCGCCATTTCATTCCCATTCCATTCCGGTGTTGAAAAAGTGTGGAATGATTCAGTAATAATTCCAACTCAGTAGTGGCAACTCCGCCACGATTCAACAAATAAATTGATATACAATTAACCACATATATTTTCAAGTAAAATTACAGAAATTTCAGTTCATCCCGCGTGCCTGATTGACATTTTAGTTATTTGAAAATGTTGTACAATTACAGTTGCTCACTTGCAATTGAATGAAATTAAAATTAAACGGCAGAAATTATACGCTTATTTTAAACGGTATTGAATATTATATTCCTAGGAGTAATTGATTCTATTTAACTTCATCATGAGACTCGTAAAATGATTGGCAGAAGCAGCTTTATTTTGTGACGATACTTTTGTAATTTCCGAATTCATTGCTCGCATATTTTTTGTAGGCACGGTCAACTTTCACATATTTTTAACGTTAAGCATTATATGTCTGGAAACTATAAAACCAATTATTGGAAGAATAGAAGACATTGTAAAGCGGGTTAAAATACGTATTAAAAAAAACTATAAATGTTGAGAGCTTCCTTACCATTACTCGGTTTCTGTGCACGAGTATTCATTTATGACTGTTAATATCAATGCCATCGTTTACCGTGTGCATCACGTGGCTTTGCTAATCGGCTCGTTCAATGTGTAGATTGCGTTATGGATCGTCGCAATAACTGCCTTACTCTATTGGCTGCGATTGTTGTCTGGTCTGAGTGCTCTGCCGGCTTCTTGCGTCACTGAATGCTAAATATTTATATGCGCAATATAATCATCCTGTTTCTACCACACTACGTGCGAGCCTATACGTGCCAAAGGAATTATTGGCATATTTGAACAAGTTCTCTTGTTATACAATTTGTTTTATGACGTGTCATACACTAGAAACTCTAAGCTGTATAAACCATTTTTTAAGAACAAAGGCAAAAGTCTCCTTCCCCTTTCCCAGAAAAACAAACAAACAAAACAAACACAATTACAACATTAGATAAATGTCACAAGGCAGATTCAGAGTAAATTTTGACATCTCTTCACACGTTTGCTGATTATCATCTTGCTAATTATCGCAACTCCGCGGAATTTATTTGCCATTCTAGTTTCAAAAATTAATATTCACGTGCTTGCAACTAAATATGTGCTAAAGTTACCCCCCCTCCCCCCAGAAAAAAAAAAGAAACTACAAAAAAGACAAGCTTTGGCTTGCAAACTACTTTATAAGATTAATGCACTATTAAAAAGCTTGGCTAGAAGGGCAAAACAAAAGCATTCACCCAGATCCTTGAATGTGCCATTGATATGAAATAAAACAAACCAAAAAGAAAGAAACGAAGTTCCCACCAAAGCAAGAACATTTCAACTCGTTCTTTTCGAATATGGTAAGCTATACAACCCCAAAAAAAACGCTAATTCACTGTTCCGCAAAAAAAAAAAAAAGAAAAAAACTTGTAAGGTGAAACATGGCGACAGTTGTGGCGTGATGTGGAAACCGCTGAGCTGTCGTTTCGGAGAAGATATATTGAATGAACGGTAAATGGGGCGAGCGTACACAGTCGGCTTAGGCGTTTAGTATTAATCCAAGTAACACAACGGACGAAATTTCCATAGCGTTTTGGAAGCTATAGAGAGTTTTCGTTGACCGCGTTTCTCCCTCCTCTAAGGAAAAACACGGTCAAAAAAAAAAAAAAAAGATTACTGTCTGCAAATACGCAAGAAAAATCATATATTTCTAAGAGATGTGTGGAGATAAATATGATCGATAAGTTGATTGCCTTCACAGTACCATAAATGTTTATTACATTTGCGGGGAACGCTTTCAGTGCGACATGCTTCAGAACGACCCTCTCGAAGCTTCGAAGGTTTGAAAAGACCGAAATGGCGAATGACATGGCAACAGAAACCTATCAGCCAATCGCCTTGCGAGGTTTGGTCGTCTGTTGGTTAGTATTTGTTTGTGTCCTGCTAGAAGGCAGGGAAGGCAATGGCGCTACTTTCCCGGGATCCGGTGACTTTGATCGGTACCAGGTTGTTTTCCAATTATTCGGGTCCCGCGCATGTTCCCTGGAGGTTGGGGGATCCCATTCCCGTGTCCTGCTTTCCTCAACATAAGCTCCGATAAACGCCGATTTATTGTTCGGCGCACAAAGAACAATTACATCGAAAGACACCGAATCTGTGTGACAACATGCGCCACAAACAAACACCCCCAAATATAATAAAAAAATTAACCACGAAAACACGAAATCCTTTAGATCACTAAAGTGATCATTTCGGAACTTTTGAGGCGCTTGTTATTGTCATCTTATGTAATCTGAGACCTATTTATGGCTGAGAAGGAAAACATGGAAATACCATATGCCTTAACATTTCACTTCTCAAGCACTCTCCATATTAAAAAAGCCATTCTTTTTTAACAAATGGCTTATTTTTTAACAATTGGTCAGTGATCTGTACTCATCAAAATGCAATTATTTACTCATTTATTACTTCAATTAGCAGACCCGTTAGGTAGTGTTCTTGGTCCACCCTTTCCCTAATACAACGTGTCACTCCAAATTCTTTTTCTTTTTTTTTTTTGCTGCAGAAATATGTTGAGTTTTACCGAATGTTAAGTCTCCGCCTCAAATGCTGCGCTAGCGGTCCGGACCACATACCAAAGTCTCCGAACTCGCCGCGGTCTTATTAAAAAGTTAAAAGGTATTTGATAAAACTTCCAATGCAAAAAAATATGTCCCCTTCTTGCTAGTTGACGCCATTCATCCCCCCTTACTCGTCAGTTTCCGAAAATCGCTCATCACGTGTATAGCATAAAGCCGGGGCCTCACTGCTCATACATCCTCCAAAAGACAGTCCGCAAACACGGGTCATCGCAATATCCGTGGTTCGAATGTGCGGGTGTTAAGTTTCCTCCCTTAACTCATTGCCATGCGGCACTCGAAGCACGGATAGAGCGGTGGCTCGCGTTCGATTTTGTATGGGCACGCATAATGTGTATGTGTCATCGTCTGCGGCGTGCACACTCGGCCCAGCACGCATCGAGTGCGAGTATAGTGCTACGTCAGCGCTCGGCGAGGTGTCGGATCCAATTAGACGCTTCGTGCCCAAGAAATGGCGGCCGCCAATGTGGCCAGATGCGTGGAAGGAAGACGACGACGGCACTGCTGCTGGTAACCCTTTTTGTGTCTCTGAATTTCCCTTACGTAGCCGATAAATTGCGTGTTTAAACAGTATATTCGGAGATTAGCAAGTAACAGAAAGACATAGGGTCTTCGTGCGCAAAAGGACCTCCTGAAGGGAGGCCAGGACATCAACAAATATGACCTCGGACATCGAGTCATCGAATGCACCCATGTCCATCGACATGGCTGAAGCTCAGGCAAGTACATCGACGATCATCAAAGACGGCTATGAGATTCCGCCCATAGACTGCACCGCTGAGACAATGAGCAGTTCCTCATCGACAATCGTCTCTAGTAACGACGAGTTGCACTCCGACGTCGGTGACTACGAGGTCGTTCATGGCAAGAAAAGACGAAAGACAAGCCAGAGCTCAGCATCACATTCTAAAGAGAACACCAACCTACAAGTCGGATTCACTGTACTATACATGCCAACTGACACCAGCAAAGTTGCATCGCTCAGCAAATTTAAACTCACTGACTACCTGAACAACGTCGCACCAGGCATGGTTAGTGTAGTTCGCATCAACAAAGCTCGTAATATCGTTGCGGTTGACGTTAAGAAGCCTGCACTCAAAGCCGAACTCCTGAAGCTAACCAAGCTATGCGCACTACCGGTGCGGGCTTTTCTACCTAGCGACCGCACAAATTGCTATGGCGTCCTTCGAGACATCGGCCCTGACTGCACAGAACAAGACATAAAAACGCGACTACAGTCGACCGCCTGCATAACGGATGTGAAGCGCCTTGGCAAGACATCACCCGTTGTGCGAGTATCGTTCGCAACAAAAGTAGCTCCTCAACATGTCAATGTCGGTCTTGTACGAACGGAAGTAATTCCCTACCGAGCACGCCCCTTGCAGTGCTACAGGTGCCACAAATTTGGCCACATCGCAGCTGCCTGCGCAGAAGAAACCCAGTTATGTTCTCGGTGTGGACAATGCCACGACGACAAGTGTGAAGTCAATCCCTGCTGCGTCAATTGTCAAGGAAATCACGCCTCCAACGCACCTGAGTGCCCAGTGAGGGCAAAGGAGGCAGAAGTAGCGAGGTACAAGTTAGAGCACAAAACCACATTTCGCGAGGCAAAAAGTGCTGTGCATGCAAAAAGACAAGCAAACAAAACAATGGCTTCAAACAACATGCCAGGACCTAGCGCCTCCCCCAACGATTCTCTGTCTCTGACTGCTCAAGACTTCCCTCGTCTCGAAGACGTAAGGAGCACATCTGCAAGTCTGGTCACCGCTGAATCTACCGCAACAACTACACTCCAAGTTTCTAAGAAACCTTCTTTTTGGGAGAAACCACACATCAAAAACATCACTTCAAACAAGGCCTCCAACGTGCACACGACAGAACCCAACCAAGAAAGTGGAACAAATACTGACTCGGTGTTTAAAACCATAATCCCACTTATGTTCACCGCTCTTCGCAAGATACTGGTCACAACGTCACAGACATCAACACTTCATCAAGTGCTAAAAGCCGTCCTCTCATTAGAGCCCATTATTACAATGCTATGCTAGAGTTTTTCCAAGAAGGTCTTACTTGTCTGTACAAACATTTTCTTTACTGTAACTCGAAAGCTAAATGGCATCGAACAAATGAACCAGATCATATTGAAACTCAGCCTGTTGCATCGCAGTGGTACGAAACCTGTTCATCACAAGTCCTCTACCGATTTTTATGGTATACACTTCTTAAAAAGCTCTCGTCATATCATTTAAGGTACAAACACCTCATACACCAGTATAAATCACAGATTACAAAGCTGCAGGACAGCAATCTTTCACCATTCGCCTAGCCACACCAACCCATCCACGATGGGAGACATTAATAATAGGACCACCAAGCACCTTCAACCCCTCTCCTGTTCAGTTTTTCAATGGAACTGTAACGGATTGAAAACGCGACTCCCTGAGCTCCGCAACCACCTCGGGGACAACTCTTACGACGCCATAGCTCTCCAGGAACCCAGAATGACAGCAGGCGACATGCGCATTGCGGGTCATGTAGTGTACGCCAGCAAACCGCATTCGGCAAGAGGGTTTCCGCGGGCAGCACTGCTAGTGCGTCGAAAGCTGCCACAAAGTGAGGTGGACCTCAATGATTTATGCACTGAGGGTGCAGAGTTTGTGGCAGTGACGGTGGAATGGAGAAGACACCCACTCACCATCGTCTCGGCATACGTGGCCCCTAACGCAGCTTGGGACACCCATGTACTTGCGGACATTCGAATGCGAGCCAAGGGAGACCTTATAGTAGCCGGAGACTTTAATGCGCACTCAAAGTCTTGGGGAGACAAGCAAGACTCCTCAAGGGGACGGGAGCTACAGGCAACGGTCGAAGCACTTGACCTGAGAAACATCACAAGTGGGAGCCAGACGTTTATCCGCCCTGGAGTGACGGGAAGCGTGATTGACCTCACCTTCACAACTTGGTCCCTGAGGCTCAGTGCAACCCCTCAGGCGGACAGCTGGGGGAGTGATCACCTACCAATTGTCATTGGAAAGCCGCCGAAATTCCCCCTTAGGACTTGCCAGATAGTCGACTGGGACCACTACAGGACACTGCTTGGAGAGGCACTAGAGGGGGGATTTCCCTTCAATTCAGAAACACTGTCGCGCGTCCTCAAAGAAGCCACCCGTGAAGTCAGAGTGCCATTAACGCGCCCTAACCCCGACCTCGAATGGCTTAAACTCCGAGCGAGGAGACGGCGAGCCCAGCGAAAGTCGTGGGTCACCAGAAAACCGGAGGATATCCTGGCCTATCGGCGACTGGATGCCAGATTTAGGAAACACGGAAAGAAACTGGCGCGCCGACAATGGCGTCTCAAGTGTTCTACTCTAGACAGACCATCAGGAGGAAGCCGGGCTTGGAGGATGTCGAGAACACTGGCGGGCCGCCCGATTCCCCGAAACCCAGTGCTTGGAATGGCCGTTGCCATGAACCTCCGACCGACAGAGATGGTAAAACTCCTCGCGGATACTTTCATTGAAGTTCCGCTGGTACCGACAGTGGGGCCGCCCGAGAATTGGGACAAGTATCGTCATCCCACAGCACCTCTGATGCAACAACCGGACGCCGACTTTACTCTCCACGAGCTGCAGTACGTCCTTGATGCCCTTCCCAGACACCGCGCGGCACCAGGCCCGGATGGAGTCACCAACCAGGCCCTGAGAAACGTCAACGAGTCGGCACGCCCGGCGATGCTAGCTCTCATCAACCATGTATGGAGGACGGCTGAGCTCCCAGACGCCTGGAGGGTAGCAACCACAATACCAGTGCTGAAGCCCGGCAAGCTCCAAGATCAACTAAGCTCATACAGGCCTATCTCCTTGACATCATGCCTGGGCAAAGTGATGGAGCGTATGGTGCTACGCCGTCTTGTTTACCACCTAGAAGGGGCAAGGGCTTTACCGGACTGTTTTTCCGGATTCCGGCACCATCGGAGCACGGTAGATGCAGTGGGAGATATCGTCAGTTCACTGGAAGAAGCAAAAGCGCAGGGTTGGTTTGCGGTGGCCGTCTTTCTGGACGTCCGCAAGGCCTTTGATGCCCTCCCCCACAAGGCCATCATTTCAGCCCTAAGCCGTTTCGGGGTGAACGGACGTCCACTGAAATACATTTGCGCGTTTCTTAGTGAACGCACTATGTGTGCACTCTTAAAAAAAAGCTAGTAAAAAGCTAGTAACTGCAGCAGTTACTACCCCTTTCTGACCGTTACTACCTTTCCCTAACTATTTACTACCTCAAACGCGCGATAGGTAGTAAAAAGTTAGCAAATGCAGCCGTTACTAGCCTTTTCTGACCGTTACTACCTCAAAGGCGCGGAGAAGATGGCGGCGCTTGCTTCATACCCGATTGCCAGCGTTAGTGACGTACTTGCTGTTTCGGATCGCAGGGGGAGGTATCCACACGCAATGGTAGCGTCAAATATTGTTTGAGGGGGCATGTTTAAGGGTTGGAGCTGACTTTATAACGATCGCAGCCTCCGTACCAGCTCGACGTGGAAGCCAGCGCTGCAGCGAGCGCAGCAGCCATTGTTGATGCAATGGCCATGCGGCTTACTTACCTTCCTTCTCGTTTGCATTCGTTTGTGAGCGTTTATATTTTCATTTTGGTTTTAACTGGGATGATAATAGCCACGTAGCACACACTAAAAACGTTTCCGAAAACAAATAAAAAAGTTCATTCCGTTTTTTTTAAATATTTTTTTCTGTATTTTTTAAAACTAATGTTTTTCTTTCACAAGAGACGCTTGGCAACATTGTACGACAAGCAAGTTGGGGCCAGTCGGAGTTGACAAGACGCTAATTTCTCCGATGTCAACCTGCCGTTTTTGCCTTGTGTCTTGTGCAGTTCTCGTGTTCCCGTGTTGGAGTGCATAGTTAACGTTCGTGCGCTCGACGGGGCGAGTGTGTGCGTGAACCTGGACTGCTCTGAGGATAGTTCTAACGAGCTGGTACCGCTCTCACTGAATTGGGTTTCGTCGTCCAAGAAGCTTTTCTCTGCCTCCTCCTACTTGACACTGAGAACTTCTTCACGGTTTGTGTGTGCTCGGTGGTTGAATGATTCTGACTGAGCTGTCTTCGGTCGTGACAGTGCACTGTCACAACCGTTGATGTGCGTCTTAAATTGTGTATCTAGCTTTAGGACTAATGGGAAAAAACTGTTTTGGCATTCTACGAGTCTTTCTGAATTTGCTTATATCTTCCCCAAAACGCGAGCATTCGTCAGTGCACTACAAAAATTAAGATGCGAGCTGCACGCGGTAATAATTTTGTATGCATTTTTGTAGCGCAGCACGCGAAAGGAATTCAGCTGCCGTCGTACTCCCCGTCAATTACAGCCTTCGTTCGCCGTGGGAGACGGCAAGAAAGCACTCTCTCGCCGACGGCGACCACGTTCGTTTTAAAAGCTGAACCGCATGTAATCGATTTAGCAAAGCGACGAGACTATCGACGGAGACAGCGACGAGCGACGGCGATTTCTCACGGTCACCCGTCGCGTCGCTCGGTTTTGTTAATTTCTAGGAAATGTCGCTCATTGCCTTGGCCGCTTGTTCCCGTCGCTTTCATGCGGTTTGCCTCGTCGCGCAACTGACCTTGCGACTGCGAAGAACTGGCGCGCTGATACGGGACGACAAGTTTGCGCACTCAGATGGTCAGTATAAAAGACTTACAGACAGTCAAAAAAGTTAGCAGGGAGGAAGTGGCCGAGTGGGCTAACGCGTCTCTGCTCGTAAGCTTGCTGTGGGAACCTCCTGGGTTCGATTCCCGCTGCCCCCGCCCGTAAGTTAGCGATTAGAGTGTTTGTGTTGAATGGATTGTGTCGATTGTGTGCTAAAAATGTGGGTGTGCATGTTTATATGTATCTACTTGCGAATGAGGAAGAATTGAAATAAACTATAAATAATGGGGGTCCTTTTTTGTGTGCATTTAATTGGACGCTGACTAGCGCCACCTGGATTACTCATTTCCAGTTACAAAACAATATCTGTTACGCCTGCCATCTGGCGGTAAGCGGCATAACCCCACACCTTTTTTTTTTCACCGGAAATCACGTGACTAGGTGCGTTTCCGCTCTTCCGTCGGGAGGTTGCGCTAGTTACTAGCTAGAGGTAGTAAAATACATGGATTCTACTCTGAGGCTAGTAACAGTTACTAGCTTCTTGACCTAGTAACCGTTACTAGCTTGACCGTTACTACCTAAGGTTACTAGGTACCTAGTAACATATGTGACAAGCGGTTACTAGCTCTTACCTAGGAAATACTACTAGCTTTTTTTTAAGAGTGTGTAAAGGCCGGCAGCGCGGTGAGCAGCCCCCGGAAAATCATCCGAGGAGTTCCCCAAGGGAGCGTTGTAAGCCCGCTACTCTTTGCTCTGGCCATTGCATCGCTCCCACCGGCGGCAAGGGTTGGAGAAGAACCGGCGTGCCCTATCAGCATGGCCGTCTATGCGGACGACGTGGCACTCTGGTCCACTGCCCCCAGCTACAGAAGGCAACGTATGGTATGCGCTCTCCAGCGAGCCCTGACAAATACAGTGTATCGTCTCCACCAACTGGGCTTGACAATATCAGCGGAAAAAACGATTGCGCTGAGCTACGCTCCAAGGAGGCCAAGCAAGTTCATGCCCACACTACGCATTGGGGACACTCCAGTGAAACTGGCGAAAATGGCCACATATCTTGGCGTCACGTTGGACTCGAGGCTATCATGGGGCCCAGCAATGAGGGAAGTGCTCCAAAAGATGCGGACCCATACAAACATTCTTCGGATGCTCGGCGGAACTACCTGGGGAACCTCATCTCACATGATGCTACAACTGTATAGGGGGCTCATCCTGGCTCGCCCATTGTACGCCCTACCGTTCGCCACACTCAGTGCCAACCAGCTCAAAAATCTTGAACAAGCGCAACGCGTGGCACTCAGGATTTGCCTCGGAGTTCCCCGCACGGCCTCGTCTCGACATACGCTCACAAAATCCAGGATTAACTCTGTAGAGAACATCATGCAAGAACGGGCGCTGGGCCATCTGACTCGAATGAGCAACTGCGACTCCACCATCACGCTCCTAATGAGGATCGCCGAGCGCACTGAATCAAGACTAGGAGCGCACCTTTGCACCCTTGGTGACATTGCTGGCACACCAGGACCTCTCGTTCCACTCCCAGAGCTGCACAAAGAGCCCCACCCTCTGCGGATCAGCCTTCATATCCCTGGGCTGCGAACCAAGAAGAATGTAGCAGTGGTCGTAGCAAGGCAGCTCACGGAAGATCACTTAGTTACCCAGTACGATGGATGGACCCGAGTGTACACCGACGATCAGTGGACTCCTCTGGAGGCACAGCAACAGCAGCGGCTTTCTTCCAGGCAGCCGCTGTGGGTACCAGTGAGCGCCTGGCTCATCAAGCATCCTCCACCACGGCAGAGCTAGCAGCCATACGGCTCGCCCTCTGGGGAATCCGGACAGGTTGCACACAGGCCCTACGCTGGGTCATCTTGAGCGACTCAAGATCAGCCTTCGAGCTGCTATCTAGGCTCGAACGGGCCACGCCCCTGGCCCGTTCAATCGCGCAGGATGCGGTGGAACTTCAGCAAAAAGGCAACGACATTGTCTTCCAATGGCTCCCAAGCCACTGTGGCATTAGAGGGAATGAAGTCGTTGATTTTCTAGCGATGCGGGCTCACAGGGACCCCGAGTGCCCGCTCTCAACCGTTCCCCGCTTCTCAGATGCCAAGCTACTTGTGAGAAGAGCCATCGCCCTACAGCACCCGGACCCGGTAGTGGTGGCGGGTGCCTTCCCAGCTCGGATACCACGCGGCTTCGACCGCCAAACTGCCGCAGTATTGCACAGATTACGGACCGGAAGCGCCTTCACCCCGGCGTGGATAAGTCGCTTTAGACTCGATGTTGATCCCATATGCCAGACCTGCGAGGAAACGGCCGACGCCGAACATCTCCTCCTGCAGTGCACTGATCACGAAGAGGAGCGCACCAACCTCCGTGATGCCTTTTCCCACCTAGGGCTACCTAGTTCCAACTTGGAGGAACTCCTGCGTCCAAGAGCGTCACGAGCTACTACAGACAAGGCACTCAAGAGTGTAGTCAGCTTCTTAAGGAGCACGGAACTCCTCGAGATCCTCTAAGACTTCCAAGAAATCTGGGTTGCTTGCGGCTCCTGGGGCTCCTGGGGATCTTACATACAGAGGTTTTCAGGAGTTCGAGGAGTCGCGATTCCGTACCGAAAGCCGTAGGAAAGCTAACACTCTGAAAAGATCCCCTTCCCTCTTCCCCCTCTCTACTCCTCTATCTCTTTTTTCCCCTATTCCCCTTTCCCATCGACAGTGACATGTGCGCCCAAAGCGCAACTAACTACAACGTCGATTTCCTAATAAACATCGCTTCAACAACAACAACAGATGCGTGACGCCGCCGTAGTTGTAGTTCACAGGAGGCAGATGCCAGTGAACGAGACAACTTGGGTCGTCTCGTGCTCCGCTCGTGCGGGCAAACAGCGGGGCTGTCGCGCATGCGCAAAGACTACAGTTCCCACGATGCATGCTGGCAGCGGTGGCGCAACGAAGCTGGCTGGTGAGATTGGTCTATTTGGAATCTAAAATCCCCAAGCTGTCATTACGCAAAAAAACAACAACAAAAATACTTGACAGGTTGTCTTGTTGGAACCTGCGTTACAGCATCTAATATAAACTTCGTACGAATTGTTTTTTTTTCCCTTACATTTCTCAGCAGTTTGATCATGCTGTCAAAATGAAATCGTTATAATTGCAAAATACTCGAGATCAATTTTCCCAATTTTTATCATGCATCAACGACTGGAACTCACTCACTGACCTTATATTGTTATAGCTAATTTATTTTTGTTCTGTTCCAAGAGCAACGCACTTTTGTGAATATAATTTTTGTTGTTGCGCACCGTTTTATTTGTTATACATATACTTTACAATACATTACTTACTTAGTGTTAATCTTCAAAACTATAGATTTTACGTTAAGCGTTTTTATGTACTTTTTTGTCTATTTTGTAATCTCCTCCTCATGTGCACGTTACAAACGTTTTTGAGGACTAATTGAACTTGAAAATATTTTCTTTGCTAAATGGGGCACTTTTAATTCCTCCTTTATATATTTCTACCTGCAAATAAGAAAATCTGCTCAAAGGTAACTAGAATCCCAAGGGTCTCGGTCGACTAGCCGCAACAACAAGCCCTGTGCCGAGATATTATAAGTGCACCTTTTCGGATTTTTCTAGCAATTGAGTGCCACCAACGGGCGGCGAAAAAGCTTCTCTGTGTTTGTGTGCCTTCTGGAAAAAGGAGTTGAAATCAGTCACTCAATGCATGAATGAATGAATCAATCAATCAAACAATCTATCATTTCAAAAAAAATATTATTAATTAATTAATCAATCGCCGATCAAACTGCCGACTTGCTTGCAACGATGAATTTTCACCTTTTTGTTTGTATATCATTTCTGCTGGTTGTCTCGCCCTATACGCAATTAGGATCTACTTTCGTAGGCCAGCACTATTTGTGTGTACGCTTTATGAGAATAAACTAATATTATATTTACTCAATAAATAAAATATTCAATCAATCAATGCTTATCCTTTTGTTTGTCTATAATTTCTGCTTGTTGTCTGGCCCTACGAACAAGCAGGATATTCTTAAGTAGGGCAGCACTATTTGTCTGCACTCTTTCACGTGTATAAACTCCATTTTATTGCATTTATTGAATGAATGAAATGGAAATTCAATCAATCAATCATTCAATCAATTAAACTGTCAATTTGCTTGAAACGACTAATGTTTATTTTGCTTTCTATATCGTTTCTGCTGGTTGCCTAACCCTACAGACAAGTGGGATCTGTTTTCGTAGGCGAGCACTATTTGTATGCACTCTTTCATGAGAATAAACTGTATTCTATTTTATTAAACCAGTTAAAATGTAAATAAAGAAATAATTTAAACAGTCGACTTGCTTGCAACGATAAATGTTTATCCTTTTGTGTGTATATTATTTCTGCCGGTTGTCTTGCCCTACGTACAAGTAGGATCTGCTTTCGTAGGTTAGCACTATTCGTATGGAATCTTTCACGAGAATGAACTTTATTAATTCAATCAATCAATCAATCAATCAATCAATCAATCAATCAATCAATCAATCAATCAATCAATCAATCAATCCACCGATTAATTTATAAATAATGTAATATAAAAAATCAGTCCACCGATTAATTTATGATCAATCAGTCGACTAATTTATAAGCAATAAGAATGATGATTTAATTACTCAAGCACTACTAAATCAATCCGCGTAATGAATAAATCAATCATTTATTGGTACACATACAGGAGTACTTGTAACAATGACCAGACAGCAAAGAAGTGATTACTAGAAGTCGTATCTCACAAAGAAGTGATTGTGGGCCCTTGTGCTTCTCACGGGTCACAACGAGTCATCCGATTATTAGGGCATTAGCCAGTAGTACTTAAGTAGCCTTTCATCTCTATTCTAGGGCATCTGAGCGATTGAGACGACGTAAAGAAAAATGATGGCAAGATGGTGAAACCGGGAAAGGACAAGTTGAGGTAGCGGAGAGAGAGTTTCAGAAGAGCTGCATAGTGGAACGGGCAAAAGGAGGGAGAGAGAGAGAGAGACGGGAGGAGGTAGAATGGCGAATGCATCATTATTATCGAATGGGTTTTCCTACGCGGTTACGCACCCCATTTAGGCGGTTTTCCGCCTTTTATCGGTACCGTGCACGTGTGGAAATTAGTAGTTCTTTCAGCTGATTTTCCAGGAAACTGTTTACCGTCGGAAATGCCTGGGCGCGTGATCTCATGCGAGGTAGTACACACAGGGCGCAAGCGTGTGCAAGAGGGGTATGTTCAGGTCAATACAGGTTCGGAGACTGTGACCTACTGGACACCCAAGCGAGACTTTTTCCCCGATGTTGGAGGACTGGCGCACTCACACGCAACCAGAAGAGCCCAAGCTCGTTGAGTATATTGTCACGTACGAAAAAATGGTAAACGTTTTCAAAACTGAAAAGAAACGATTAAAGAAACCAATTTGCGCCTGAAAACTTAAAAAAAAGAAGAGAAGGAAAAGGTACACGTATTACACATTCAGTGTCAGCGACGAAAGGGCGAGTGTCGAGAAGCAGTGTGTTATCTCCGGTGTTCACGTTCCTTAAAAAGAGGAACGACAGCTCGTTTTTAGTTCCTTTTTATTTTTGGAACGCGTTCCCGTTACAAGTTGCATCTGTGAGAAAGGAACCCGTTCCCGTTACCGTTTAAAAATTGCGGTGGCTTATCTCGGCTATGCCAGGATATACGTAGCGTGGGCTTATGCGCACAACATGAGAGGCGCTATCAAGCGGCTCCGGTGCAGCGTCAGACTTGGCTACTGCGCAACGGAGGCACACAGCTGGGCACGCGGCGGCGCCAGTGCGTCTGTCGCGGCTATGACGTCACTCCTCTGGAATGCGCAGACCGACGAGGCGCGCGCGGTGGCGGTGGAGCGCGCGGCGGCGGCGGCTCCGGCGCGCCAGCTGTGCGCCGTGTGACGTCACTGCTCCTCGCGCTTGCGCAGCACGGCTCTTTGAAAGCCACGCGAAATTGCTCAACCTCGGCCAGTGTAGCTCACGCTACAAAAATAGAACATATCGTTACGTGTACGTTACTTTTGTATTCTGCTAATTCTTTAAATGCATATCCCATCAAATGGCTACATACGAATTTGAATTCAGCGATGGAAGGACACCAGGAGAAAAAATATTTGGAAGCAAGCTTTCATTTGTTGATATATTCACCTTCAAATAATTTCAGCGTTTTAGAATAATCATGTTCATGGCGGGCGATTCAGACGAGCCAAATGTGCTGTGATCCGGGAAGGAGGAGCTGGGTGAATTTAGTATTCTTTATTAAAGGGTTATCCCAGATTGCACGAGCGTTTTACAGTAACCTCACACGTTTCAATCTAACAAAGTCCCTTGTTTGAACTTTAAAACGGTTGCTTTTCGATGTTGCTGACCGGAAGACGAGCAAGTGGAGAGGAGTGTAGGGCTTTTGGAAGGTAGTCTTGAAAACTACTAGTTCTTCGTGAAGGACGGATTCGTTATTCAGTTTGATGGTCGGGGTGAAAGGAAGAGGGAATAAAGGTTCATTTTTTTGTATCTTTTAACATAGTGACCAAAGTTCGAGCTACAAGGATGCGTTCGATATCCGTTAACCTGGTCTTTTGTTGTAACTGCAGGTTTTTTGTAGAAGTTCAGTGATGGCTAGAGCCGGCCTTAGGTTTCTGGGTGTATGAGGACACGTGGAAGTAAGGAAAGCAGATGAGTACTAGACGCCCCTCTTTCGGCGTCTTTATCTTCGACTAAATGTTTTGTTTCTTTTTGCCGCAATCTCAGGCATTGAAAAAAGAATTAATTTCCACCAGCTCGCCTGCACCCTACTGTTATCAAGCGATTACCTCACAGAATAAACCCTAAAATAAGTAATAAAAAAGTTATCGAGATCCTGCTGTTCGTAAAACGAAAATATTGTTTTTGTACTTTTTTAGGTTTCCCCCTTGGAAAAAAGCAAAACACCTAACTCAACGGAGAAAAAGGGAACGCCGCTACTTTCTCCGTTCCTGTAAAAACGCAACCAGTTCCCGTTAAATTCCACCGATGCAAGATGGAACGGGACGTTCCCCCGTTCCTCCTAAATAGAACGCGTTCCAGGAACGCTGTTCCGTACAACACTGGCTAGTTCTGCTTCTATATGCGCGGTAAGTGAGGAACGTTTAGAAATGAGCACGCACGGTGACAGCTGAGATGGGAGTGTAGCTTTCCAGATGAACAAAAATGGATAAAACTGAAATTGGGCCGCGAGCGGCGTTTCAAACCCCGATCCTTGGCGTGGCTGCAGCCGCGTGCTTTGTCGACTTCGCCACGCGCGTGGTGATATACACAGTCGCCCATCCAGGGAGTTTTTGACCGCCGTCACTGTTCACTCTAAGCATTATCAAGTATCTCTACTTTTTTTATTCCCCGCAAGCAAAGGGAGAGTGCTCGTCAAGTGACAAGGCTGAAAAGATGTATAGACCTACACGCGGCCCTGACGTCACGCAGCTGCGGTGGCGCTGTCGACGGCACTGCGCATGCGCAGACGCCTCACTTCACGCGAATTCGGTTTCTGCGCAGGCGCAGTGCCCACACCTTGTGTGGGCAAACGCGGGCTTGTTTGTAAACAACGTGTCGATCTATAGGCCTGAAGCAAACAATCTGCGCCGTGACACTGAACTCAACTTTCCACCATGCTCATTACAACTGCGCAGGCTATTTTTTTTTGGTCGAAACACTTTTTCAACCTCGTTCTAATTTGGCGAACCTTATCTGTAGCTTCCAACGATTGGCTGGCTCTCGTAAAGGCTTTGCGGGAAAGTAGACACTGCAGGTTTCCTATAGTGTTTACCTGAACATGTTTTTTGACAGTGCTTGTGAACGAGCCTATACTTCGTCTCACCCTAGCATGGACTAACCGCGAAGGCTGTGCTAGCGCGAGCGGCCAGCCTTGACTGCCTTGACTAGAGCACTTGCTGCACGAGCGCTCGTGCAGCCGCCGCGTCTTCATTCAAAGCGACTAGCTCGCGCTTTTAGCACGCGCGGCTAACAATAGTCCATACTAAGGTGAGACGAAGTATAGTTTAAATTATTTCTCTCAGAGCACGAGTGGTCGTAACTTTACCAAAGAGGCAATGCGACCAAACGGCAAGTACGTGTGACATTTAGAAACCGAGAGGTCGCGTCTGTTGAAATGTGCAACAAAAACGCCCGAGGCCCTGGGGTTAAAATCTGAATCAAAGGAGGGTATCATACACGCATTGCTGGAGTCCAGAATAGAAGATTATTACGAAAAAAAAAGAGCATCATTAAAAAAATAAAGTCTAACCCCCTATATATATAAAAAAAAGATCTGTGTTTTTTATTTATATTTTATTTAGGAATACTGCGCCTCTCCATTGAGAGCCATGGCAGGATTGACGTATAATGTTAAATTTTACAAAAAAAGAAGAGAAAAAAGGTACATCCACACTAGAGCGGTCTAAGTAGATAAAAAGAGAAAGGAACATGCACGCAATCTACATAAATCCCTACTATTCCTTATACATTTAAAAAAATTTAACTGATAGCATGTCAGCCGCACAGCAATGACCCCGATCTGCCTGGTTCAAATACGGGTATTCACAAGAACGAACGAATCTAATTTCCGTACCAAAAAATGAACAGGTTACGTGTAATTGTAACCACGTTATAACTCTGACAGTGTATGGTTTTCTTAAAAAGGTAGAAGGTATATTAAAACAAAAAAAATCCTGGAACCGAGGGCAGCTCTTGTTTCTAAACTTCAAGAAAGACGCATCGCAACAGCACTGTGGTCACACGGCTTCGGAGAACCCTTGATGCTAGCTAGCAACAAGAAAAACGTGATTCAGAAATCGTATAAAACAGAAAAAAAGAAAGAAAACGCACGAGAAACAGGCTTTCGAAGACAAGCGGGTAGGGCTACTAGCAATGGGTCTAACCCTGACGCCGCGGCGACCGTGACGCCTTTCGTTTTCCTGTTATCGTTTCCTCTCTTATCGAGTCGCGCATCCGATTCCCACGACGCTTGAATCCTTACATTTGACACACGAAGAGGGACAATAGCACTGCCGCGGGCATGTAGACTTCATCTCACAAACATATCTAAGTGACGACAAAGGCCAGGGAGTGATCGTGCGACTTTGGAAAGTGCATTTACTGCGCGAGTTCTCGTGCAGATAAAAGCATTCTGCTGAGTTGAAGTTGATGTTTATAACGTGCCCAAAAACACCACGAATGTTATGGAGAGAGAGATAGAGAGAAACAACTTTATTGGAACACAAAAACAGGGAGCCGCAGGATAGGCATTCACCTAGCGCGGCTTCCTAAAAAAGATAGCAAGCTACTGGAGGCTACATGATGCCACCAGAGGTGAAGCCGGAGTAGATTTCCAGTTTGGAGGGACACGCCCCAATGATGTCGAAAAACCAACAAAACAAAAAATACTATGAACATAAACATCCATGAGGACACATAAAACGGAGACAGTGGTGCCTCTGCAGCATTGCTGGCTATTTTTAACTTGAGATGGGACGTTGTTCATATCCCTCGAATAGATCGCATTTCGGAGTCATGGCAGTTTTTGGGAATCATTTTTCGCTAGAGACGGCCCCTCACAGCAGTCACTGGAACGTTGCCTGCCGCGATTTGTACTGTGCGGACTTTGAGGGCTTGTAGACGCAGTTGCGATTATATGATCATTGACAGCCTTAGAAATGCTGTGCGTGGCTTGGATGTTGAACCGTATACAAAAACGATTGTACAGATAATCTACGACAGATATTTTGGTCGCAAGTATTATGCTAAATATGATTTGATTTTATCTAGACTGAGATTGAGGGACTCTAAATCACAAAAAGCCTATCCGAGACGTCAATTTGTTTTTTTGCATAGGTTTGTTTCTGGAACAATAGAAAGTCCTAGTCTTCTCGCTTTTCCACACTTCCGTTATCTTGTTAGCATAAGCTCTAGAAATGGCAGAGTATTTTACCCGGATTTTACCCCAATTTGTCACCGGTATCACGAAAGAAACATGTTTTAAATGCAGAGTTTTGAACATCGATAATTTTTTTTTTCGTACAAATTTGTCCCTTTTTAAGCATTTGTATACATTTTAAGCATGTGCATGGTTTTAAGCTGGTGTACGACATTTAAGCGTTTATATTTGTGGTAAATATATTTCTAATGTTTTGCGTTTTACAACAAAGGCCTTCGGGTTGTTGGAAAATTAGAAATGAACATTGAATTGAATTGAATTAGTTTGTTCACGTTCTTTGCTTCTGAAGTTGTTTTTCGCCATTCTAATTGGCTGATTCGTTTTTCGCCATTCGAATAGGCTGTCGTTAGCTGGGGAGCAATGATAAAATGCTCTTGGTTGGACCGAATATTTTGCGGTCATGCCCCTTGCTGTTCACTTCAGCTTTGCGGATGACAGATATAAATTATTACTGCGATAGCAGTTAGTGGGACACTTCGTGGGTTTCGCGCCGTCGACCGCGCTCCATATCGACGCGGGCCGTTTTCGGCACTCCGCCAAAAGACGATGACGTCACGCCGCTCGACACGACTCTGACATGACGCCGAGCACCAACATTACTAGATTACCTGATCTGTGGAACTCCCGGGAAGAAAGTGCCCCCCTCACTCACTTCAGCTCGCCTCCCGTCGTTTGAAGCGCCATCTGGATTTTCGTTGCATAACTGTGTGTTCCGTGGAGTATAGCGGAACGCCACCTAGACGCTGTGCTTCAAAACGTACGTATTCCATAGAACACACTGCAGTTACCATAGCAACCGTCTGGCGCGTCGAACCAAGGGAGACAAGCCGTGGTGAGAGAGAGAGGGGGAGGGGGATACTGCTCGTGCAAGCAGCGTCTAGGAGCAGTTCCGTAACTGAGCTGTAATATAATAACGTTTCCTTTTACCTGGCGTGAGCTGACACCATGACGTGACATTGTCATGTCAAGTCCCGTTGCACAGTGACGCCACGCGACTTAATGAACTCCGGTGACACCGTGAGTCACGTGATGTCATGACGTCAGGGGACACTGTGACGTCACGTCACATTCAGACGTCACGTGACAATACGCCGTCACGTGGCACCATGACGGCACGCGGAGACATAAGCATGAGACTGCTAATCATGGAAACTCTAAAAACAAATTGTTTTTGCTAATTATGCCAGAAAGGTTCTCGGGCGATAAAACGCACAAAGCTAGGTGCGTGTTAAAAACTCCGGGCACGACATTAGCCTGGAGCTACACGCTTGAAACTTGAGTGCGCGATTTTGGAAGTGTTCTTCAGTGACCACAAGGTGGTGTTAGTTCGTGTCCAATAGCATTTCATACGACGTTCACAGGCAGCCACACCAACGACAGGAAACGGTTCATGTATACACATTCAGTTTCGTCGTTCCCTGGATTTGAAACTTGGGCGCGCGATTTTTGAAGTGTTCTATTAAACAATTCGAACCTGTTAAACAATAAAATTATTTGACAGGTTCACGAGAAGCTCCCTACTTAATACAACCTCATTGGTTTCAAATCGCTGTGTTACTGGGTTTAACACGAAACGCCTACGCGGTCTCCAATGGTGCGCGCTCGCACTCCCCCCCCCCCCCCCCCTTTACCGTTCATTCAGTTCATCTCCTTCGAAATGACACCTTAGCGCCTGCGACGTCACACCTCAGCTGTCGCAGTGAGTTAAAGTTGTTGATGTTCCTCCCGGTGGTGTGGGAGGCTGGTTCCGATCCGATGGTCTGGAGCGTGGTGGCACGAACGTCGGTGAATGACGGGTCGACTCACTGCTTGTAGAGAACTATGTGCATTTATTTACACTCTAGTTACAAGTCCCAACTTGGGAGACCATCCTTCCTCGTCTAAAGTCTCGACCCCCGTCCCCAATTTTCTCCAATCAAATCCAAAGTCCGAATCTCTCCAAAATCCTCTCCGCACTCCTTTTGTAGGCCCGTAGGGACCTCCTCTCCCTCAGGAACCGACCAATCTCTTCAAAGTCCACCACTCACACGTGGTACACTGTCCTCCAATGGTCGGCGAGCTGTCAACCTGGCGCTGCAACCGCCAAACCCAAATTCCTTGTAGAGTTGTTCTCTGCAATTTTTCCAGTCTGGCTGGCGCCAACCGGTAAATTATTGCATCGGGCAAAGAGCGACAATTTTACACTAAGCGGCAAAACCCTCTACACACAGGCACACTCGGTTAACATCCACAAGCAGCTCAAAGAACGGGCCGTCCCGCGGTCTGTTCGAGCAGACTCCCGAAACCCGAGACGTTTCCTAACGACCGCGGGGGACCCGCTCCGTCCGCTCGGCCGCTCTGCCCACGCAAATGCTCCCTCCAAAACGCCGACACCCACAAAGAAAGCTAAAACAAAAACAATGCCGACGGAACTCTAGAAAGTTCTAGCAAAAGAAAACACCTTAATTAGTGAGCATGGTTTCTATATACTTAACTCAGTGTTTCACCTTACGGGTAGCGTAAGTGTTTACCAGTTTTTTTTTGTCTCTTTCTGACGCGGCGTTTCGCTGACCTATAGCCGAACGCTACGTAAGCGTTCAGCTGGAATTCGTGCTCAGTGAACTACCGACTAAACACGATTCCCACCTGCACGCTGGTGCAGTACTCGCGTAATATATATGCCCCGTGCTCGATCAAAGTGGATGACTCGAAAAAAGTAATGCACATGTCTTCTGTTCGATGAACACTGAGCAGTGCGGCGAATAAACCGTGACAAAGTGCCAACTATTGTTCGATTTCCTCTTTAATGGCTACCCAAACTTCGGCACCCGAGGCCATCGTTATCCAGTGCTTATGGCACGGGGCAACAAGCTGCGAGTTACTTTCCGGACTATCGCACGGTATACCCGTGAATGTGTGTTCTTCGCTCTGGAAGAGATAAGAAAAAGAAATACTGCGCGAAACGCTGGGTTGACACTGTGATTCGCGTATTTGACTTCTTTCATTCCTACGCCTCGCATATCTTGGGTGAATGAAGTCCACCGGCGCACCTTCCGCCCCTAAGCCGTCACCACCGCATTCCGCCAGTTTTGGGAAACAAGTCGTTCGGAGAGATTCGTATAGAAACGTGTCGGCGTCGGCACCGCGGTGTGTTTGGTGATGGCAGCTCCTTGGGGTTTGTCTCATCGTTAACTTTCCGAATGTCACGAGAGCCACTAAATAATATACGCGTCGGAGTAACAACACTGAAGCTATTTAATCCTTAAAAATAAGAAGAAAATATGACAATTACGTATCAAGTTTGGTATTTCAAACTCAAAGCCGAAAGCAAAAGGCCCCAGAGGAATTCTCTAACGATCTGCATTCCCCCGTATTGAGAGGAAGTAAGCGCTGTGTGCCCGCCTTTGTGGATACGGACTTCTAAGGAACTTTTTTTAAGTACACTACTCCAAATTTTATTAATGTTTATGGTTGGATATTGAGGTAACTGCTAACGATAAGTAGAAAACTTTACATAGGCCAAAAGTCAGCTCAACAGAGCGCCTGTACGAAGTCCCGTTCAAAACGCTCATAGCACACGATTCGAGTCTTAATAGCGGCCATACAAACAATATATTACAATTTCTGTTCGTAGTTTCTGAATGACTACTATATTACCTAACTCTGAATAAAAAATAAAAGAAATAAAAGGTTTTTTTTTTTTTAGAAAATCGACTCCAAACTTGCTAGTTTTTCGGAACATCCTTTTTCAGCCACATGTAGCGCATTATACATTTATTGCACAATATTTGAATTATATTAAAAAGAAAGAGCTTAATTGGAGCTTTACGGTGATGTAAAGATAAAAAAATATGTTGATTAGGTCTGACAGCACAGCTTGCTGAACTTCGTCAAATACCGTCGCAGAGAGGCGGTTTAACAAATAAAAAGAAATACATTAAGAATGTTATGACCTAGACGCTTAATTAACACAAAAAAGCAAACGTCGAGAGTGTTCCCAAAAAATGAAAGCCATTTACAACTCCCTGTAACGCCGAATGGACTTCTTCCAAAACCGACGCGCCCCATTGCGGCGAAATACCACGCAGTGCACTCTGGGAACTAGTTGGCCACTCAGTTTCGGTTTCGACTGAGCAGCTTCATCTCATGCTATCACGCCGAGACCGAACGCGCTGCTTGCGTTTTCGATTATCTGACTTTTTATGAATGTCCACTACACTCATTCTCGGGCGATACAAAACGAAGACCGGGGCACTTTCCTTGGTTCCCGAAACACCGGATATTGTGCGTGCGTATGCAAACGTAGTAAGACGTGGCTTAGTCACCTCACCTCACGAGTGCATCTTTGAGCTCAATGTCAGTAATCCCGTCTAGTACCAGTGAATTACAACAGAAATTTGGTCACCTTGAGACCTACACGTATTTTGTTTGTCAAACGTACGCTTCTTGTTGCTTCATTTGGTGAAAAGCGAGCCGCGTCCTCACAGGAGTATCAAAGTTGAGCCCAGCGTTGGCGCATGAACTTTTAATAAGACGATAAATTCGACCTCACTACTGCACAAAAATTGCTATGATGTCTTCCTCGTGTCATCACATATCTCACACTCAAAGTGTATGCTGATAGAAGATTAAGTTTTTGCAAACGCCAAGATCGGCTAGCTGCGACGGAGGCCCTAACAAGCGTCTACTCATCGCTAAGCATTTATGGACGATCTTTTACTGACGCCCAAGATCTGTGCCTGAACGGTGTGTCTGAAATTATCTAGGCATACTCAGTCAGGAAGAAAGCAAACAAATAACAAATATTATCACCATTAGCAACCGTCCAATGCGCTTTGAATAATTTCGTTCGTTTCGCGCACCGCATAGGGGTTCATGCCCGTCCGGCGCACTTCCGGCGAACGGTGCGACATTCTTCCCACCACTGTTCGACTTTTGCTTTCTTAAAACGGTTTGTACGTGCGAATGTGCCTATATGATTGCAGGATAACTTTATGCGCATACGCGATGTTGAATATCAGTGGAATGCAAGCAGGTGGGGACTTCAAGTGCAGTGCTGCGGGGCAGTACAGATAAGAGATGAGAAGTGTGTTCAGATGGAGCTTTTCAATGGCGCCTCTGAGTTTTACCTCGCGTACGCAGGTGTATTAAGAAAGACAGTAATTGCAAAAAGTTATATTTCGTCTATGGACGGACGAAACAAACAAACTTCCTGACCAATCATCAACAACACTAATGTAAAGGCGCGAGCTCGATGTAGGCATACTTATAGATTGCTACAGCTTGTTGATTCGTGCACAAGCAAGATGTCCGAGCTTCGCAGCGTCGAGATTCCCAGCACTGGCTCGTCCACATACCTCGAAACGCTAACAGAAAGGCTCGGGTACAAAAATAAACAAGCATGTGTCAAGACAAGCTATACGTCTCGGGCTTGTGCTAAAGCTCCGATGTCTGGCCATTTAGGTTAGTTTAGAGACCACAATTGACGCTCTCGGGACCAGCAAACATGAGATAACGGCCATTTATAGTCCACGCTCTCTGTATAATCTCTTGTCGACGTGTCGATCGAAACCGAAACCATGCCACTCTCCTCCCTGGCCAACTAGTTCCCAGAGTGCAACGCACGCCGTGTTGCATGCAGGGGTTTATGGAAGTAGTCTATTAGAGCGCAGATCTTGAGGAGGGGGGGAAGGCGCGGGGGGGAGGGGGTCACGTGACCTCGGGGCGGTCATGTGACCTGGGGGGTCGCGTGACCAGGGGAGTCACGTGACCTGGGGGTCACGTGACTTCGGGGGGGGGGGGGGGGGGCTCATGTGACCTGGGGGTCAGGGGACCTTGGGGGGTCACGTGACCTTGCGGTTACGCCGACGCCGACGCCGACGCCGACGCCGCTCAAGCCGGAAATGGGCACTAAGAGCTGCGCTCTAAAAGTTATATTGATGTAATTGATGTAGCGTAAAAACTAAAGAAAAGGGATGCAGTGAAATATGGCACCCCCGATAAGCTGGAAAAACGACAGTTTCCACCTTGGCCGCTTCAACGGTCCATAACTTGAGAACAAAAAATCTGACGAACTTGCCGTTTGCGTCTTTTTTTATTATAGGAATCGACCGAGAACATGTATTTTTTCAAAAGAAACTACAAATTGGTCCAAACATTTGTGCCTGAGTTGAATGAAATCACCCATATATATATATATATATATATATATATATATATATATATATATATATATATATATATATATATATATATATTCTGGTATTCTCGCCCACCGCTTCTTCGGGGAAAGGAAATGTAGTTCTCACATCTGGAAGCTCCACTCGAAGTTCTGCCGGTGACCGGAAACAGGACAACAGGAGCAAGGCGGGAGAACGAGACAGCGTTAGAGTCAACACTTTGGCGAAGCACGTGAGACTCTCGATGTCATCCTACTTGCTGACGGCTCTGTCGAAAACTCCTCGGCGTTTTTGATTTCCTCAGCATTAGTCTTGAGCGTGCTCCCCCGAGATGGCACAGCAGAACAGCTAGTGCACGTTCCTCGGGGCCAATGGGATGTTTTCCTGCATGACTGGTATGAAGTTCTTTGTCTTGTACGAAATATTTGGTGAGTGCTGTAGGCTAGATATACAGAGCTACCACGAGCAAGCCGTTGTCGACCTTGGTGGCACACAATTTCCCAACTTCGTCTGACGTGCCACAGAGATCGATGGGTACAGCACAGACCCGTACCCATGTAAATGGCCACTTGGATAACAAATACACCACGTTTTTATCGAGCCTTTCTGTGATTTACGAATGGCGCTATAACTTGCCTGCACAACGGGTAGCTGGCATCTCCCCTCCTCCTTCTCCTCTCCTCATAAGCGGTTCTCTTAGATTTTCGAGAGCCACCGAGCTGCTGAAACGATGGATTTTGGTCCTTTGTTGCAACAGTTAGTGGACTTCATCGAAGTGAACTTTCGTTCGCTTCAAATCTGGTGACTTCGACAGTCGTGCCAGGTGTGTCCATGAATCACGCTGTTGGCGCCGTTTCGGAGGCTTTATCAGCCCGTGGCGTTGGCTGCGCTCTGAACTAAAGTAAAGGGAAGCAAACATTCAAATCTAAGGGCCGAACCACCCGAGGTCATCTGACACGTCCCAGCGAAAATTCCGCTGGCTCATTTTGAATTGAGTTGATCCAACGTTGGTCAAGATACATATTAATAAAACATCTTAGTCACGCTCAACTGCGTGGTTCAATGTTGGTTGCAATGCATACCAAGAACACCCCCCGTATTGTGAACTCAATTGTGTGCACACCCCACAATATACTTCGGACCGGCATGCACAAAATAATTGCTATCCAAATTCACATGTATATTTAAATTTCTTGCGATGCAAATAATTTCTCTAGCTGAATGAAGTTACGCACATCGTTAAACGCTTTTATCCACTTGCACGATGGTAACGAAGTTTGAAAAAAAAAAAACAATATAATTTATCGCATTTATTGTTACACGACCAAATAAAAGCCAGCAGGCGCAGTCACCAGCCGCGATCATGAACAGAACCACGGTGGAACCTGGTCTCACTCAGTTCGTAGACACAACCATGTACCATTCAGTGAGCGCGTGTGGTTCATGTTTGAAACGGAAATTGACGAGGAGGATGAGAAAGAGGCGAGCGACACGGGATGATGGCTTGGAAAAGCTACGTGGCTGATTACATGTTCTCCCCTTGGCAACACTGTACCATGGCCAAAACTACCTTGGAGTGAGATTCTTTTTTGCTTTCACGGCGCCTCTTTTCTCGCGAACTGTCGAAACTAAAAAATCTCGAAACATGATTCCTTCATTGTCGTTGTTTAATGATTTAATAAACATTTTCCGCACCGGTTCTTAATTTGTCTTCGCTTGACAACAAATTCAGCGCTAAAAACAAGGACAAGAGAGGGACACAAACACGGCGGGACTGGAACACATGGAACACTTCAGGTGGCTCGTTGTTACTCGACTGCGTCTTAGCAGCGTCAGTGTGTCGTTCTTGCGCTCTGGCGTTGTCTCTTGCTGCCTGTGATTCAATCCTTGGAGGCCTCTTCACTGCGTCAACATGTTGCTCTCTTGCCCCAAGCTCGTTCTGCGCAGCAGCCAACTCGGCCGCCTTGCATGTTTGTTCGGCTTTGGCTAAGGCCAGTGTGTTATCGCGCAGACACTTGTCTCGGACGTTGTCGTTGTTTGTTCCAAAAACAACTTGTTCCCTTATCATCAAGTCCGTCATTGCGTTAAAGTTGCATGACTGCGCTAGCTGCCTTAGGTATCCGATAAACTGATCTGCCTGCTCAACTTGCGCTTGCACACGTCGGCGAAACAGGAAGCTTTCATGTACTTCGTTTAACGTCGCTGCGAAGTATCCGTCAAACTTCCCGACGATGGTGGCATAACGCTGCCGGTCCTCGTCCGCACTGAAGGCGAAATTGTTGTACACCTCCAAGGCGTGGTCCCCAGCTATGCTTAGCAGTAGATCGGTCTTCGTCGGTGCTGGCATCAGCTTCCCGCCTGGTACTAAAGCAGTCGGAAACAGCTCTAACTTTTGTTCGAAAAGTCGCCAGTTCTTTGCTATGTCACCACTCAGCCACAGGACGCTCCGGTGGTTTCGAACATTCTATGCCGTTTCTTCTTCACTGGCGGGTAGCATGATCATCTCACTTCTGACACCACGTTTCGTGTCTGTGACAGAACTGACACGGACGGGCCGATTCTGGGCAACAAAACGCATCAAGGTTTATTCAGTTATCGCTTTTATAACGTGAAAGTGAAAGGGAGAAGTAAGGGGAATGTTATAAAGAGAGACGTCAAGTTGAGTGCATGAGTCGCGACGGTGCTGAGTTTCGCGAACACGACACAACGTGTTTGTGTCCCTCTTCTTGACCTCGTCTATTGCGCTGAATTTGCTGTCATGAATCACCAACTAGCTCAGTTCTAAACCCTTGTCTTCGCTTCCAACCATATAATTTTTAGAATTTTATTTTGAAGTCAAGGTTTGTAGAAGCACGGTGTCTCTTGATTTGATGTGCGGGCGAAAATGTCTTGCAGTCGGTATAGCAAGCTGTACATACTTCGTAATTTTTTCGCTGAGTCCTGAGTACACGCCAGTCTCATGTTTTAAATTTTTAGCACGTTAAGTAATTTGAAAAACGAATAAAAAAGTCGAAACAAGTACCTGGGCTTTGCTTTTGCTACTGTGAATGATGTGAAGATATAAAGTATTAATTAAAGCACCAAGGCCACTTTAGAGCAGTAAACCGAATAAAGCAATTCATTTCTTCCCAAGACTTATAGTAAACATTGTTCAAGATGTTTTGCATTCAATATAACTGATCCTTGTTCCTTTCAGCTATGGACCAAGTCTCTCTGCTGTAAATGTGGCTGTGAGGATTGTTTCACCTATCATAACATCTGTTGTTTCAATCTCATAAGTTACAGTGCTTCTGTGGTGTTAAAGTTCCACGATGGCTTCCGGAGCGCAGAAATTAGGGTTCGAAACCTGGGTTGTTCCTTTTGTGAAGCCTTTGGGGCCATTGCTTCAATTGCTTTGTGGCATAAATCCCCAATACTCCCTTTTTATATCAGATGCATGCATTCCGGCCAAGCAGAAACTGATGTTGATTATGCGGATTCTCATGCGAGTACACTCAAGACACATAGTCTCCATTGAGTATGGTTCTGGGGTTCACTTTTTGTAACAACCATACTGCGGCAGTTATTGTAGGAAACCTACTTTGACCTCAGGGGATTTGATGGAAGGCTGCCTTAATATTTTTGCAATACATTAGAAACAGGTTATTCATGTTGCTGTCAGAGACATTTTAACGCTTTATGAATAACAGGAGTACCGCAAGGTTATCTATTATTGCCGCGTTTTTCTGCATTAATTTTGTTTTGACAACCTGGTCAATCAAATAAACGGCTGGACAGGAACATTATTGCAGTTCCTGAATATTTGGAGGCAAAAAGCTACTGACATACTGTTCCTTTGCAGAGTTCTTGCTAACTAACATGTTTATGTTCCTATTTCGGTGCATGCCATAAGGTGAGGTGTGGAAGCATGCAGAATATTTAATAGCATCTGAAAAATGTATATGAAATGGCTTGTGCTCAATTTAAGCCGCACTGCTGCTGGTCACTTTTGTATGCGATCGCAAAAGTCAAATCTGGGAGGTTTACGTGCCAAACCAACGATGGGCATCTTGCACACCCCCGCGGAGGACTGAGGATTAATTTCGACCACCTGGGGATATTTTGACGTGCAACTGAAAGCTCGGTTACGCAGCACCTTCTCCGCAATAAGCCTCCGTCAGATTGCGGGTACCTCGGCCGGGATTCGAACCCGCCACATGGGTAGGGATCCGTAGGCCGGCGCTCTCGCCTCGGAGCCACCGAGGCGGCTAGTATGCGATCGCAAAAATAAGCCCCTTAACAAAGAGGCTAAACATTGGTTTGGTTTCTGCTTTAGTTTTGAACCTGAAACACAGCGTTTAGGTCTCAAAAAGTTGAACGAACATTCACCAGAGAGACAGCAAGATGTACTCAAAGTTGGTTGTACTGGCAGCCCGCAGCTTTTGAGAACCAAAAGAGTTGCTCACGAGGAGCATGACAGGGACGCCTTGTCAGCTTTTCTTCCAGGATGGGGACAAAGGCAACGCGACCCTGACATCCAGTAGAGCGCAGGAATGGTATGGTTGGTTGACTTACATTGAACCATACTCCAGATTAGTATGAACTTTGATAGCATAAGACTGGTTTGTATGTATTCATCACGGCACATTACTTATGTTGTTACATAGAATTACAAACCCACACCCGCTTCACCGCAAGAAAAACGCAAGTTTTGCACATTGTTCTTCCGCGGCGCGAAGTAGTTCTTACGAGATTTGATTGTCGGAGGAAAAAGTGATGCTTTTTGGCGTTTGGAACGTGTACGTCTTGATTAAGATAACATACCATATCTAATCTAAAATGCACTTGCATAAATATTAATTCTCCAGATAAAGGCGGAACTTAGTAATGCTCTGCAAGGAGCCGGACCTTTTTTACTTCGCTTCTTGAGGTGAAAACGGGTATAGCTCATACTTGTATATTGAAGCAGGTTAAAAATTCTTGCAATTTTAAATTAATGAAAATCACAGAAGTGATTTATGCGTGTATTTTGTGCTCACAATCACTAGCTTAATTCAGCCAAACAAAATCTGAAGCTCCTTTTTCCTTTTTGAGAAAACAAATATTCGTCTTTTTGTTTTCTTGTGTGTAAATATGACACGAGGTCTCTGCATGCACCGTTGCAGTCTGGCACACTACCATGCCCTGGGACCAACTTGGAAACCGTATCACACCAAGAGAGTGGTTCTGGCATTTCAGCATACTCGGCGAAATTGACAGAATGGTGCATACAAAGTAACAACTCTGTTCATTTTTCTTTTTACCTGGGAGTGTGACGGAGATTGAGCTGGCTTACCTGATCTCTCCTAAATTGTTTATAGGATAATATATAGAACAATCAAACTAAAATATACTGTAAAATACATAATATTCACGAATCACCTACAATTCCGACCAATGTGTTCCTCGAACATTTGGACGTTTTGAATTCACACATTCATAGTATTTTCAGCCAAGTATAAAAGTATGTATGCTGAGGGCTGTCATAAATAAAAGTTGCTTTTGTGATCGAAATGTGCTTCTGCCCCACAGTCGCGAGACAAATATTTACGGAGGATTGATTGATGAATAATATCAGGAAAGATGACCATTATATTACTAAATGGCGTGTCGAAAACAATAGATGGCTGAGGGAGCAGTTCACTTCAACGAGGTGGCTTGATAAAACATATGCTGGATTCACAAAACAGCATCTTCATTCATGTACATAGTCTTCAAAACCGTACGTGAACTAATTCTGCATATTTCCCTAATAGTTTGCATTTAAGAAAGTTTTTGGTTGACATTACATTTGGTGTTCATAAATTTTGGAAGCTTGGTGGGTGTCTCCATTCCAGACAAAATACAAGAATCTCAATGGGGCGTATTTCGTTCGCATACTGGTTTACCTCGTCATGTTTCTACCTCCGAAGTCGTCCCGGTAGATGAGTGCCGACAACGCAATTGCTCACGTCTTGGCTTATCTTATCAAGGAATACATGGTTTGCATTGACTTCGGCTTCCATTGCTCTGTACCATGCTTCTGTGCCCGTTCCTTCTGCAGCATACATTTTGGCATCATCGAATCTGTTATTCTCGGCAAGGCATGCCAAGAACGAATTCGATGGCTGCCAAATGTATGCTGCAGAAGGTATACGGGTGCAGGAGAATGGTACGGTGCCGTATGACGTTTCATGAAAGGCATGTAGGGTCAATATATAATATTTTAATACTATCCGCAGCTGTTCAATGTTGACGAGTACTCCCGCTGGCGTCATCGACTACAACAGAAAAGCAATTAGTTGCAACACATTTCTTCACGCAAAGAAAAACAGGAGCTTCTTTCGATTTACCTGCACCTCCTGCACCGGTTCTAAAAAGTGTGGGGAGGCGTACTTCCCGTCCTATCTCAATACACATACCTGAAGTACACTGCCCTACAGTTTTCTGCACCGGTGCAGAAAGTGCAGTTAAATCGAACGAAGCTAGGGTGGGGTTTCACCAGCATGGATTTTGGCTTGATTTTGAACCAGAAATGTGTCATGTGCACTTCACTTTATCTACAATATTGTTTTTTATTGTATTTTTTTTTTCTAGGAGGAAGAAAAAACCCTCACTTCTTGTGGCATGTACGCGGTCCGCAGTTTCAAGGCGACTGACACGCTCTTGTACTCTTGCACTTACGCTGGGAGGAGACGGCTGCTTCGGGTAATTGACACAGGGGAAGAAACTACCTATAACATATTACACAGCTAGTTGACATTTTAACTCGAGGTACACAATCATACGCTTTAATGTTTGCAACATATTGGAATATCTTTTTTAGGTGTTACTATTTCAAGACCTAAGTTCATCGCAGAACGTTTTATTGCAACATACAAGGCATCATTCAACGCCAAAGAGCTTTATGTGCAGGAAGGAAAAAAATTAATGAGTTTCAACTTGATGTCCATTTCTGTGTTTTATGCATGAGTGGATACAGGCATGCAGCAACCACTTCGAGCATGTTTTTGTTTTTCTTTTTTTAAAATCTTCTCAACAGCAGAAACAGATTCTTATTGCAGGCACCGTATGCATTTCAATCGATACAGAAAAGCGGGGCTCTTTCGCACATTTTCGGGTAACTGTGACCGACTAAGTTACGACTGCTTGTTACTGCTTATGATTAGAATAACACATTGGCGCCATCTATTGAAATCTGCTTGTACACTTCCGATCTGAATATCTTTACTAATTTCCCCGTGAACATAAAATAAATCTGAAAATGTTACAAGAGACGTTCGTACATTTGACCTTCCAAATACTACAAAACCTCCAGTCTGGTTATGCGCGGGTCGGAAGTGTTCTAATGCTTTTTGACTAATGCCGCCAGTGCCTCTATCATAAGCTGTCACAAGCAGTCCTGACTCCTAACGCAGTCGTTCAGTCAAACGCAAATCTGTGAACCAGTACACCCTTACACCCTTGCGCACTTTTGTAGGGTGTAATGCTCTCCTGAGCACCCGTTACATCCTTGTTATTGTGTCCAAAACACCCTTTTCTAGGGGTGTTAGGGTGTGAGTTATAGACACCGCAAAACATCCTTAAGGGTGTAAATTATATTTACAGTGCACGGCCCATCCGGGGCTATGAGCATGTTACGTGATTACACGCTGCGCGCGCATTGCATTGGATTGACTCCGATGACTCGCAGCGTCCGCTGCAGTTCTTCGTGAGAAGAAACGGAGTATGGCGGAAAATGATAAAAATAATTTAAAAACAAATTTATAAAGAAAGACGTTTCTTTTTTTTTTTTTTCTCTGCAGATCCATTTGTGATGGCAGATAATGGCACAAATCCCCAAGTTATGGCATCTATCCCCAAGTGATCACGACGTCCGTAGAAACGCAGGCGGATGTCGGTCTATTTCCTCACGTGTTGAGGCAATACTTTGGTGCCCGGAACGCGACTCCGATTGGTGTTATTATCACGTTCCCAGAAGCGGTCCCTCGAAGGCGCAACGGCAGCGACACTCGCGTTTGCTCGCCCTCTTTCTCTTTTTTTTTTTTTTCTCTACGGGACTACTAGCACCGACCCCCGGGATCGCGACATTCCGCAACGTGCAACCCCGGCTTCTGTGAATGTAAAGTATGGGTTGGATAGGGCGGTAAACACACCAGTCCAAGACGCGTTTCAGGCACCGTAGCAGCACCGCTTAGAACACAAGGCCTTCGTCTTTGCCCCGAAAACGTCATCACTAGCGGATTCACACAGCGCGTCTCGTATAGCCTCTCAAAACGACGGCGACGCTATGAGGAA
Source organism: Ixodes persulcatus (assembly GCA_013358835.2). Classification (NCBI taxonomy): domain Eukaryota; kingdom Metazoa; phylum Arthropoda; class Arachnida; order Ixodida; family Ixodidae; genus Ixodes; species Ixodes persulcatus. The sequence continues at coordinate 238,579 of JABSTQ010010847.1, forward strand.
AGCAAGTCGTCTGCTACTTGCACAGGAGTTGTGGTGACGTCGGAATGGCGCCGAGCTCTGATTGGCTTGAATTGGAAGGATAGTTGGTAGACGTCAATGCTAGATGCCTCGAGGTCTACCCACTATTTTTTTAAATCAGCAAATGAGAGCTCGGCGTTCTGAGATCATCGCAACCTCTGTGCATGAAGCAGGCGTACTTGCGCTTCGCATACACTTCGTTCCACCTTAAAGGGGCCCTGCAATCATATTTAAGCGTCTACCTTTTTTGCGGTTACCACGTCTCTTGGGGTTCGGGCAAGCCAGCCGGCACGGAGAGAGTAACTAAATATCAGTGCATTAGATTTTAACCGGACGACACGGAAACCTCCTCCACCGATGGGGGCGACCCGCGGTACCGAAAGCACGCGATATGTGACGTCTTTGGTCCTGGGCTTACTACTGGTCAGAGCCGCTAAAAGCTTCTTTTTAGTCTAAATACAAAATATAAATGGCGCGAACCGTTTAAAGTATCTAGAAAAGTAGTTTTTCTTCAGTATTTTATATCAGAAAAGAAACAAATGCAGTTTATAAAGTGCGGAAACAAGAAATGACCCGTCGACATACCCGCCACCAAGCGGTGGAAAAGGCGGCGCATACTAGAAAGGAGTAGTGGGATCAGGCGCCGACACGGAAAGGTCCCGGATGTACGCGGCGGCGTTGCGATCGTATGGACTGGAGGATCCGACCGGCTCCGGGCGTTCCGAAGGCCTTCTGCGAGCAGCTTTGTCTTGCGGTTTGGCCGTTTAGCGGTATGGCAGCGCGAAGTGGCTCCCATTCTGAACTGATCTTTACTTCGTGTTTGCTGTTGTTTGTGGCCAATGAAGTGCCATGCCGAATTAGTCTTTAATCGCGTAGCAAATGCAATCAGAGCCGCTCTGGCTGCCCGCTGCATACAGCCTATCCAGAACATGCTTTAGTGGCGCCCTCTCGCGCCGTCGACACAGAGTGCGGTAGCCGTGAGCGCTCGCTGAGCTCACTACCCCTCCTCTAGTTCACGGCCACTCAAGCAACCAAGGACGTCATGAAGGGGGTTATTTTTTGCTTGTTTTTGTAATTTAAATTTGCCTATAACTTTTAAAATAAAGCGAAATTCGAGAATTGAAAAGTTTTACTAAGTTACTATGTTCAGTGCGCTCGGGTTCGGTGCAAAATAAAAACCCAGTAAAAAAGTCCTTGCAGGGCCCCTTTAAGTCCAGACGCAGCCGACGCTGTACGACCTGATTGGACCAATCAGACAGGCTCAAAAGCGTACCATCGTGGTGTTTGTCAGGTTTCTGCACGTGTTCCATCATCGCTGAACCAATCCTTAACAGAAAAAGGCAAAGTGACTTGCGCTTTTTTGACGTTGCTTGATCGGTAACATTAGCTCGTATAACGTCGGCTGCGTCTGGACTCGAGCTGAAACGAAGTATAGCGCACGGCGACGCCAAGCGCACTCTTGTTGAGCTTCAGCGTGTTTGCCGGCAGGGGCGGGTCGGCGATCCCCGAACGATGACGTCACGTGGAGGTCTAGTCTTCTAGGTGCTGTTGACTGAGGGTGACTTGCTCCCGCGCGCCCTTGTCAACTTGCAAAACGCCGTGTCGCAGGTCCTCATGCAGATGTAAATGCCCGGCGAAGAGCGACCACGTGTATGTTTAATGCAAACAGAGTTTGCATACAAAGCAACCCGTGTGTCAAATCCTTTTAGATAGGCGCAAGCAGAAAACGGATAATGTATCCGCGCGCGTGTCCGGCTTTTGTGCTGTCGGGGGAGGGACACACGTGCGTAGTCAAGTAAGGAAACAGTGCTTGAATGATGCGTCCGGCGTGCCGGGGTCGCCGGGGGGAAGGGGATGTTCTTGACGGGCGACAAGCGCGGCTCCTATTGATCGACAACCACACGTTCTGCGACACGTGCTGCAGCTCCCAGGAAACATAAACATTATCGCTTCTATTTGAAAGCAAACCGAACCAGCGTTACACGTGGCCCTTTCTAACACAGAACGTTTTTGTGCGTTGGTTTTCTATAAAAAAAGAAAGAAAACGTCGCACATCGGATGGAACACTAGGCAGTCACACGTAGTTTAAAGTTACTTAAGGCATATTTGCCCCAAGGGGCTATTAAAACACGAACACAAGGATACCCCGACGGGATTGAACTCCTGTCCAAATGATCCCCATCCAGATAGTGGAGAGTTTTAAAATGACGTTTTCTGACGTTCCTGACGTGCACCTCCCGTGGGAGGTGCACGTCAGAAACGGCTTGGAAAACCAGCAGCATTCTCAAGGTTCGGTTATCAAAGAAATATATCTTTACGATAGATACGTCCAAGGTCAACATCACAAACACTAGCACCAGCAAGACTTTCAATCCAAAAAAAAAAAAAAAAAAAAACGCAGCAAGAACACTGCGCTACTTACTTTGTTGTGGTTTATTGAACGTACAGACTTAAGTGTTTCAAGGTTAAAGGGTGTGCGCTCAATGGGGAAAATATGGATATATCATTTGAAACGTGAAGACCGAACAAGACAGAAAAAGAAAAATACAAACACACGCATTTTCGAATACGGTGTTCGCGTTACTATTTTCCTCTTCTCATGTTCGGACTTAAAAATGTGGCGATGTATCAGGTTCTGTAATCCCCGTTGGGGCATCCGATACCCAGCCCCTCACCTATGCCGACTTGCTAGAACAGCGTCTCAGCTGAGACTGGGTGAAATAAAGCACTGCAAAGGCTGGGGCACGCGAGCGTCTTGAGACGCGGTTTGAGCCCCGCTTAGCCCATGCGCTGACTTTGGCACTGCTTCCTTTCACCCAGTCTCAGCTGAGAAGCTGTTTCTGGCAGGCCGGCCCAGGTGTACAGGCGATTGTAGGGTATTGCCTACTGGGATGTGAGTTTTAATAAACTAGCAAAAAAAAAAAAAAAAGACGGCGGACGTGATAACGGCTTACGTAAGAACACGCCATAAATACTGATCTCCGTCGCTGTCAGCAGCAGCCCCAAATCACAGAGATGACTTCTAGAGGATGATACATTTACGTTGAACAGGACGACACCTAGATGGCAGTAGAAATGTGAAACGCTAATCCTCCTGCACGCTTTACCTCTCCCGTGGTATCACGGTACTTGGCAGTGTATTCGAGCACGAGAAGCCTTTGGTTTCATGTCACTGATACGAAGACATCTTTTAGACAAGATCTGGCGCGAGTCGGAGTCAGTCTTTCCCTCAGAAGTCTTCGATCTCGTCTTTGAAGTAGTGGTCGTACTCTTCCTTGTAACAATTCAAGCGCTTCCTTTCCCAAGCCATGACGTCTGGCGAGTTCTGGTAGCCATCGGAGTCCACGCAGCGACACGAGGACGGTGTGGTGCACTGCATCGGCAGGTAGTTGCCGTTGCGGGCGCACCGTTGCAGTCGGAACGTAGTGACGAGCATGCTCGACGCAACCGACGGCCCTGCGTCCCAGAGCAGCCGTTGTTCACGCAGGCAGTCTGCGCGAGAACAAGATGGACGAACTCAGGAACATAGGAACAGAAAGTCAGGGTGCAAGCGTGCTGGTGAAGATGATACATGTTGTGAACTTTAAATATATCTGTCGTCCTTTGCATACGGGCAGTCTCGGGTTGTATAATGTATAATTAGGAAAATATTTATTTATCCGTTTAATTTCACCTGGAGCTCCTAGAAGGCATTAGTGCAGGAAATTGCGAAAAGTAGAACTATACCAATGTATCCAAATATGCACACAAATATACAAACAGAAGCATTAATAAAATTGACTTTCATGGAACAAATGTATAACATAAAAATACGTAAATCATCGAAAATATGCAGATAAATAAATTGTACTTGATCGATCATGTACGGGTCATTCATCTGCATATGTTCTATTATTTTTCACTTTGGAGACCACGTACAATAATGCAAATACCCGTGATATAAAAAAAAAAAACACGAAAACGTTAATCATTGTTGTATAACAGAGGCTGTGAAAACAAGTAATTCCACAGCATCGATGCAATATTAATGATTAGCCGGTTTGATACTTGAACTGAACGTGGAAAGAACGAGCATTTGAAGGTATCAATAGACCGATGTCACCAAGCGAACTGCGCAGGCGCGCGCATTCCGGAAGTGGTGCCGCCGCCATGCTACTTGAAGTCATCGCTTTCCGGCTTCCCGGCTAGATAGGGCTGCGCGTACATCGTAGAGTATCGTTTGGAACGCCCCGGTATTAGCTTGGATTTTCCTGCATGTCAGTACTTCATAAAATTGTGTTGGTTGTGATGTCTTAATTTGTCAGCAAGCGCAGAAAACCAGTTGCAGTCCTCTTATCGCTTCAGAATCGCTTTGTCGTCTGCTTCGGCGTCGTCTGCTTCTTCGTCTTCGTGAACGCGTGAGCACACTGCCGTTCACGCAATGGTCCCACTGCGGCCGCAGGAAAAAAACGACGCACCTACTCAAGCTTTCCGCCTGCTCGGATGTCTCAATTAACTTGGAAGCTGAACGTCTAGTTGAATGGCAAAGAACAAGAAAATTCGAGGGACCATCGGCTTTGTGTGGCACCGTGGAACAGCGTCAAATGTTTTGGTGAAAAACTGAGCTTGGTAGTGTTCAATCTTGTGCATAACGTTTAATCAACAATGAAGTAAGAGGAGCTAAATAGACTTTCTCGGTGAGCGATAGATTTCTAAAAGTTGTTTCATTCTGGTTGACAGCCTGTGCGACAGGGTACAGATGAACTGCGGGGAGAAGCCTGCACACAGAGAAGAAATGATCTACAGAAAGGCCATGCCTGATGCGCCGTAACAATTGTCATCTCTCAAAAAGAAGCAACCATGCAAGATACCTGATAACTTGGGGTGGAGATTATTTTTCGTGTACAGTTTCTATTCAGTTTCGTTTTGTTTGCGCAAGCTCCGAACGCTAAGAGTCGCCCGACGTTGGAAGCTTTTTCTGGATCAGTAGCGCCAGCCTAATAGACCACCACAAAATAGGTTAGGCTCGTTTGTTACATTTCTGCCGGTAAGTGTTGCACTTCTAAATTGCATTGTGTGGTGTTGTTTTACGTTTTGTATGAAAAAAAAAATGAAAACCGCTTCCGGAGAAAGTTGTTTTATTTCAAGTGATGCATATCAAGAATCGCTGCTTTTTTTTGAGGGATTGTTCTGATCTTTTAAAGCACAGTTATGCTTAAAACATGTCGTCACATTAACAGTTTTTACCACCAAACTTAATTGAGAAAAAAGTGTATTCAAAACGGCTTCACCAAACTTATTGGAGATAGACCAACGGATAGACCGCTACGGAGCGAATGCTCAGAGATATTCCAACGTACGGAACACTTCGGCACGCTGTGTGTCTCGTGCCCTGTAATCTTACGCTTTTTAGCTGACGTGCAATAGGTGGATATAAATTATGAAGCAAATCGCGAAACAAATGAAAAAACGCTATTTTTCCTGCCGCTCTGTCCGGCTCTGTTTACTTTTCTTTGCCGTGCTGCTTTCTTTCGGGAGGACATAATATCCGAGGCCTTTTTGCCTGGTGCTGTTATTGTAGCACCGTGGTATACAACGGGTGAAGCCACCCATTGAAAACCATGAGCAAACACCCGGCTAAACGTCTCGTGCTAACCCGAAAATTTCCAAACGCCGGACGGGCGTACAATGCGCATTGACGCGGCCGGAGAACTGGGGAGAACTACAGGTACCAGCATGCACCGCGGCAGCGGTGGCGTCGCGCAACTCCTGGTGAGATCGGTCTATTCAACAGTTGAATTATCTAATTTTGCAAGCGTGATCTGTCCTTTGTGAAACAAAATATTTCACGAAGGAACGACGTGAAATTTTAAATGCGAAATACAATCGGGCCATTCAGGAGATTGAACTTGTCGCGCACGATAAGACCCGGGTAACGTTGGAGTGCGTCACGTGGACCCTTCCGCTCCAGAAACCTTTCCCTAACAATATCACCCCCATACAAGACGCATGATTGAAAACGTTCTGCTTCCGCGGTGAACTTAACTGTAAGAAATCTGGTGCGTCTACTTTTCTGCGATAAGCTTTAGAGAGCCAATAGACCCTTTTCAAAAATGTGCAGAATTTAGTATATAGCTGCTGCGCCAATTGTCTCAGTCCGCCATTGTTTTGGACACGGCCCTCTGAGCATGCACTGGGCCTCTAAACTCGTCAAACACAAAGTTGGGGCCGAAGTTGACGGAGCGTACCGATTGGCCTATCACGACGATGACTCGCTTTTTTCGCCGACATCCAATTGGCGCGCTCCGCGAACTTTCGGCTCCAACTTTGTGTTTGACGAGTTTAGGGACCCTGGACACAACAAGGTGTAAAGTTGGGCGAGTTGGTTGATGGTCATATTGAATGGGTTAAAACAGCGCTGTGTCTGTGTGTTTCCTTTTACTGGTCCTTCGTCTTTTTGCGCTGTTTTAACCCATTCAATATGACCCTGGACACGAGCGTCGCGTCAGCGCTCGGCGACGTCTCGGATCCAATCACACGCTTCGTGCCCTAGAAATGGCGATCGCCAATATTGCTTGACGAACTTTTGAAAAGAGCCTATTGCTGCAAACTACGGAGGGAGCACGGGGAATGGCGAGAATGAATATATGCTTAGACCTAAATAAAAAATAAATTGTTGCTCAAGTTAAGTGGTTAAGCCAAGCTCAGTGTCACAAGCACAGACTTTTTTTTTTAGGTCTAAGCACATTTTAGTATCGTCATTTGTCGATAGGACGGCTGCCTGGGCGAGTTGGTAGCTCATGTTGATTAACGTTACAGCGCACCACAAGAGAAGCACTCACAAACACAGGCACACTAAGGAAATATACACTCACTCGGCACTGACTCACCACACATGGTTTGTATTGTCTTCTTCTTCTATGCACAAAGATCCACCTCCTCTGTTCTATGTTCTAAAAACGAGATGACGACATGAAATGCAATTGCAAAAGTAAACAAATAAATAAATAAAAAATAAAAATAAAACACAATAAAATTTAGGAAAATAATATTTAAAAAATGAAAGACGTTTACAACACCCTGTAGCGCCGAATTATTGCGCAGCTCTTGAGGAGGAGGAGGGACGGGTACTGAGGGGAGTGTATACCTCTCCTCCCTCCTTTTCATCCTCCCTGCTACTACTCCTCCCCTACTCTTCCTCCTCCTCGTCCTCCTCTTCCTCCCCTCCTCCTCCTCCTGCACCTCCTCCTCCTCTCCTCCTCCCCCTCCTCCTTCTTCCTCCCCTGCACCTCCTCCCCCTCCTCCCCTATCCCTCGTCCTCCTCCCCTCTTCCTCCTCCCCGCGCGTTGCATCATGGGAAATGTCCCATAATGCATCGCGCAGTTACGCTGACGGCGACGGCGACGCCGCTTAAGCCGGGAACGGGCGCGTAAGAGCTGCGCTCTGAAAATAAACAAATAATAAAGAATTATCTAAAAGAAAGATGGCCTGCTGACACACTTGTCAATGTGTCCTTCGATACTTGCTGCCTCGATAATCTCCCTGGTGAGCTGATTGGGGCTCCTTCCCAGCACAGTGCAGTTGCTCAAAAGCGCCGAACACCCACAGTTCCTACAGTGTAGTACTGTCAGCAGGCCATCTTTAACTCTCTCACAGAGGGAGCTTGAGTATATGACCAAAAGGTCTCTTAGGCACCAGCAGTGATAATTCTTTATTTTTTTTAATTTTTAATATTATATTTTTAATTTTTATTGTTTTTTTATTTGTATTTGTTTGTTTGTTTATTTTTGTTATTGCATTTGATGTCGTCATCTCGTTCTCAGAACACAGAAAAAGAGGAGGTTGATCTTTGTGCATAGAAAAAGAAGACAATACAAATTATGAGTTGTGAGTCAGCGCCGAGTGAGTGTTATTTTCTTAGTGTGTCTGTGTTCGTGAGTGTCTGTCCCGTGGTGCGCTGTAAGGTTAGTCAATTGCCGAGTTTTCTTCCTGAGTTGAAGCAATAAAACATTTTTTCAGAAGTCCATCAAGCAACATTGGCAGTCGCCATTGCTCGGCCACGAAGCGTGTGATTGGATGCCGAGTACTCGCCGAGCGCTGACGCAGCCCTCGTGTCCAATGCACGCTCAGAGTACGTGATCAAGCAATGGCGGGCGGACGGGCGATGGCACTCTGCCAAGTGTTTTGCGGAAGATTAGACGCACTGAATTTCTTAAAGTGTTGTCACGCGAAGGCTTAAAAAAATGCCCAGACTTTATTTCAACACGAACAAGAGCAGTTCCCCCTCCCCACACACACACATACACACACAAATTTTCCCCTTAATTAACTAAGTGAGGTTGATTATTGTAAATCATCTTTACTTTGTAGTGTGACGCAACACTAGAGTATATTTTAGTTCGAGAAGCAATATTGGACAAAAGAACAGCTCGTGTTATTACATCCAGTGTGAGGGAATGCAAATTGTTCTGTTGCTCTGAGCAAAACTTATTTTAAGGCTTGTTGCCTGCACTCTGAAATTGTGAAAAGTTGTTTTGAACAAAATCATGTTACAGGCTTACTGCTTTGAACTGTTTTCACAGCCAGTTGTAGGCACGGATGTGACATGCAAACATATTTATCAATAAACGATAGTACATTCTGTACTACATACCCTAACAATAGTGCATTATGTACTATCGTTAGGGTAGGTACCTCTCTGTTGTAGGCATCTCTGTGGCCTGCGTTTATAATACATTTAAAGCGAATCATGCATCCACCATCAACGTAAACAGGAAAAGGAATGGACCTTTTTCACATACCGACGGCACCAGGTGGTGGCTGCACGAACTAAAAATCGAGGAAGTGACCTACCTGCGCTACCAATCGATAATGGGAGCTACGCTACCAGTTTCTTCGCTCTCCGAGCAGCGGCGCGTGCCCAACCAGGCCCAACGCGACTCTAAAGAGGGGGATCTGTGGCGTCCACCCAAACGTCATGTTTTTCTTTCCGTCCACTTTCTTTTTTTGTGTAACACAATTATATATATGTTGCAATTACGTGTTCTACTCGGTGATCCACAGCCTCCTTCCGAATTTCCTCGATTTCTAGTGCCGACTTCCGCCGCTTGGCATAGAGTGCTCGCCCGTGCGCAGAACGCTTCTCGGAAAAGGTCCATTGTAAAACAAAAATACCTCACAAGAATAATATCAAAAATTAAATTTTATTTCAATACTGTTTTCGAAATGTTTTAGAAAGATTTTTAACCTCCCAATGATAAAATATTTAAGATGAGCGAATTACAAAAACTATCGAACCTTTTGTGTATGTTTTTTTTTTTTTAAGTGTCGATTACGCAGAGCTCGCCCTTTTTGAGCAAAAAAAAACAAAAAAAAAAAAACAACATAATTTTATGAATAGTCTTTTTAGGAAGTTTTTTCGAACACATATCCTACTGAAGAGCGCAGGGTTGCTGAGAGAGAATTTCGAGCCATTCTGGACATTATCTCAAAGATAGGCATCATTGACCGCCTGTGAAGAGTCATCCTCAAGAAGGAGTCAAATCAAGTGCATCTTCTTGAAGCCTCTTGCCCTGAGCCTTCTACGAATTAAATAATTGGAATGCCCGCTAAATGTTTATATTTTAACTATTTTCGTTTTTCCTATTACCAAGCCGAGTAGCGACTTTCCCCACTATGGAGGCTCACATATTATGGTTATATAATTTTCTCTGAACAAGAAGCAAAACAAGAACATAAAATGAAAAACCCTAATTCTGGTACCTTTAACAAATTACTAAAGCATTCAATTTTTCAAACGACCGTATTGTCCCAGGAAAAAAAAAAATAAACGAGTTATGTTGTTTGACATGCACCAAATTATATGTATCATACCGTAAAAACATACACCGATATAGCAAACAAAATTAGAGGAGGCCACGCCACCTAGTGGAAAAGACGTGAAGGTAGAAGCAGGGAGCTACCGTCATACTAGTAAGCGGCAAAAACTGTGACGACATGGCGGCCAACATGTGAAACAGAGAAAATGGGATAACATGCACGCCGTTGGAGTCGCGAATGGTAATGTGACCTTAAGCATTTATTGTGTTCCACAACTGTGTGTGTGCGTTGTGATCAAAAAGAAGTAGAAATATGTCTTAATCTCACTGATAGGGTTGGGAGACACAGAAAATGCAGCATGTTCTGAGCCCCTCGCACCATTGGAGCGTCAGTTATTGTGGCAATACGAGCACACATATTCCCACTATAACCACGCTAACCAAAGCAACTTACTTCTCTTGTACGGGGGATATAAGGAACTGTATTATACTAAGCGAGAAGTCGGGGGATTTATCGCTGTCGAAGATCATAGTGCTTTGTAAAGACAACTGGCCTTGTTAGCATATTTTTGTTATGCCGTTTCTTGACGCTCGAGGCTTGGAAATCATCTTTAAGACGCAGAATGAAAAATTGGTCGACTTGGTACGCATTCATTTTGAAATAGCGCGACTAGACATGTATGAAGTGAGAGACTGGAAAAAAAAACACTTTGTTCATTTTAAAACTCACTTCGTGCAAGTACCAAAATCCATAGGAATTAATACGCACTGCACGTCATCTCTTCCGCTTCTTTGGAGTAACGAGGCACGGAGTACTTTTCCATGTCGTACGCCTTTCCACTGGGACTCACGCAGTAGCACCTGCGGGAAAAAAAAGCAAGAGCGCGACAGATTGGCATGCGGTTGACGATGCGAATGAAACCACCATCCCTTGTCACAGACAGATAGGAGCATCCAGGCGATGATGCCATGAAATTGGACTTTCTTAGAAATAAGCAACCCATTTTCAGATTATACCTAAATAGACATAGTCAACCGAGTGTCTTGCAAAGCAAAAGAACATTTTTCAAGTTGAGAAAACGAATGGAACAGGTTTACCCGATTGTTTCCTCTTTAACAAGATAGTTGAATTGGGCAACTGAAAGAGTGACTGTGGCGTAATTGCATGAAAAGAAAATTACACCGCGCATTGGCGGCGTTTACTTCGAGGTAATTTATACGCTAAGAGGTACAATAAAGCGAATATATCGCCTTGGGGAATTACCGTTCAGAATGAATCTGCGGCAGCCGTAATTAGATCCTGTTCGAGTGCACACACACGCAATTCATTGGGTAATACAGCGAAGAAAATTTAACAGCGTTCGACTCCAACTCGCGGAGCGAACGGCTGTGCTAACCTCGAGCAATTTAATCAGTGAAATCTTACCGAACTGTAGTGATTACCTCTCCAAAAAGCGCAAGGAAATATTTCAAGGATTACCAACGTCTCGCTGCATGCATTGCTGAACACTGGACCCCATTGGGATGGATGGATATATGAATGAATACTGCTGAACGCTTTTATTGTGGCGGTGGCTTGCGGCGCACCTAGCCATAGCCAATAATTTCAGCAATTAACTATTCTCCAATTAAAAATAGTAAAGTTAAGCCTTTTATTAAGATTCTCAACATTTATTTAACATTCTCAACAAACAAAAATTACAAGCTGCGTGACGTTGGTGCTTTCATTTTCCGCGCTACGGATTTCGAAAATCGGATCTTCGCGAAAGTCGTTGATCCCTGCACAATGGCGAACACGGAAACACACCAACGAAAACCGCAAAGTCATGGAGCACCTTCAACTATGAATAGCCCGGAGTGAGGAGCAGGAAACGCGCTTACTTGTTCCCCTTGCACTGTCTAGGTGCGTAGGAGCCGTCTGGGTCGCAAGTTGGAGGGTCGTGGTTCAGCTCTGCGATGAACGCTCCTGCTTCTTCCCGAACCTCTGCACTGCTTCCTTGCGCTCCTGGAGGCAGCGTGTTAACACGGGATTCCCAGCATGTCCAAAGTTGGCGTTGACTGAAAAAGAGCGGGGCTTGCTTGTTTATCATAACACCAGGCACGTAGCCAGGGGGGTGGCTACGTGCCTGGTGTCCCCCCCCCCCCCCCTCCGAAAGGGGGGGGGGGTGACACAGGAGGGCGCCACCAAAACTTCTCGCCGCTAATAGCGGCGAGATGTTTTGGTGGCGCCCTCCTGTGGTTCCCCCTTGTGACGTCATTACCTTGTAAACAACAAGCTCGATGGTGTTTGTTATTAGCATGGTGGAAGCTTGAAATCATTGCGCTCTCAAAGGAACACTGCCAACACCGTCACAATTAAAGTTCTTTCATTCCTTTTATTTCCGTCAATGATAAATCCCCTTTCCGACGTCATAGTCAGCGTTCGGCCAATCGTGGAAGGCCGACAACAGCGACGCTTTCGGTCGCGCACGGGGCTAATGGTCACCGACAAGCTTAGAACGGCAAGGAGGTCTTTTACTGGCACCGCTACCAGCTCGAGCTTCCTACCTTCGATACCGCCTCGGCGTATACCGCAGTCCTCGAGCATGCACGCGTGCAGCCAAAGCACGGCGTACTGAAGGCCGGACGTCGACATTAGAAATCAGCCTGAAGTTCTCATTCCTTTAGTGGCTATACGGAAGGAAAACGAGGGAGAACGACAGCGCGCGGGGACCTCAGAGCGCCCAGCTCTGATTGGAAGGATTAGGGAGTCAACGGAAAGGCTTAGCTGCCTTATCAACCGCCTCCCTCCAATCAGAGAAAACAAGAGCGTCGTCTGTTTCTCGCGCAGGATCTGGCGTTGGAACGCCAAACACCAGCGTCTGGAGTTGGAACGCCGGCACCTGTGCGAAGAACAGACGACTTTCCCGTTTGCTCTGATTAGTGGAAGACAGTAAACTAACTTTTCTTTGTATCCACTATCCTTCCAATCAAACCTCGGAGTCCTAATGTCCTCTCCACTCCTCCTCTACTTTTCAAAGTTTTACCTCGTGGGTGAAGTAAGCAAGAGATAAACACCCACAGCATTTGAGCCTCTGGATGGGTTCCTTGATGGGAACGGGCGGTCCGTCCAGGCGGCCGTCCGGGGTCAGGCAGTAGCAGTGAGTGTCCGAACATTGCAGTGGGCTGAGGTTTCCGTTGGCCGTGCATCGCAGTCGCCTCTCGGGTGCCACCGCCATGCTGAGGGCTTGCAGCCTTGAGCAGTCTGAACAAAGTCACGGAGATAAAAGTAAGAGGTCGGGGTGACGCCAGAAACTTTGCATTCCTTGGAAGAACCTGGCATGTAGTACAAACTATGACGTTATTGTTTCCTCTTTAACAAGATAGTTGAATTGGGCAACTGAAAGAGTGACTGTGGCGTAATTGCACGAAAAGAAAATTACACCGCGCATTGGTGGCGTTTACTTCGAGGTAATTTATACGCTAAGAGGTACAATAAAGCGAATATATCGCCTTGGGGAATTACTGTTCAGAATAAATCTGCGGCAGCCGTAATTAGATCCTGTTCGAGTGCACACACACGCAATTCATTGGGTAACACAGCGAAGAAAATTTAACAGCGTTCGACTCCAACTCGCGGAGCGAACGGCTGTGCTAACCTCGAGCAATTTAATCAGTGAAATCTTACCGAAGTGTAGTAATTACCTCTCCAAAAAGCGCAAGGCAATATTTCAAGGATTACCAACGTCTCGCTGCATGCATTGCTGAACACTGGACCCCATTGGGATGGATGGATAGATGAATGAATACTGCTAAACGCTTTTATTGTGGCGGTAGCTTGCGGCACCTAGCCATAGCCAATAATTTCAGCAATTAACTATTCTCCAATTAAAAAAAGTAAAGTTAAGCCTTTTATTAAGATTCTCAACATTTATTTAACATTCTCAACAACCAAAATCTACAAGCTGCGTGACGATGGTGCTTTCATTTTCCGCGCTACGGATTTCGAAAATCGGATCTTCGCGAAAGTCGTTGATCCCTGCACAATGGCGAACACGGAAACACACCAACGAAAACCGCAAAGTCATGGAGCACCTTCAACTATGAATAGCCCGGAGTGAGGAGCAGGGAGACGCGCTTACTTGTTCCCCTTGCACTGTCTAGGTGCGTAGGAGCCGTCTGGGTCGCAAGTTGGAGGGTCGTGGTCAGCTCTGCGATGAACGCTCCCTGCTTCTTTCCCGAACCTCTGCACTGCTTCCTTGCGCTCCTGGAGGCAGCGTGTTAACACGGGATTCCCAGGTATGTCCAAAGTGGCGTTGACTGAAAAAGAGCGGGGCTTGCTTGTTTATCATAACACCAGGCACGTAGCCAGGGGGGTGGCTACGTGCCTGGTGTTCCCCCCCCCCCCCTCCGAAAGGGGGGGGGGGTGACACAGGAGGGCGCCACCAAAACTTCTCGCCGCTAATAGCGGCGAGATGTTTTGGTGGCGCCCTCCTGTGGTTCCCCCTTGTGACGTCATTACCTTGCTAAACAACAAGCTCGATGGTGTTTGTTATTAGCATGGTGGAAGCTTGAAATCATTGCGCTCTCAAAGGAACACTGCCAACACCGTCACAATTAAAGTTCTTTCATTCCTTTTATTTCCGTCAATGATAAATCCCCTTTCCGACGTCATAGTCAGCGTTCGGCCAATCGTGGAAGGCCGACAACAGCGACGCTTTCGGTCGCGCACGGGGCTAATGGTCACCGACAAGCTTAGAACGGCAAGGAGGTCTTTTACTGGCACCGCTACCAGCTCGAGCTTCCTACCTTCGATACCGCCTCGGCGTATACCGCAGTCCTCGAGCATGCACGCGTGCAGCCAAAGCACGGCGTACTGAAGGCCGGACGTCGACATTAGAAATCAGCCTGAAGTTCTCATTCCTTTAGTGGCTATACGGAAGGAAAACGAGGGAGAACGACAGCGCGCGGGGACCTCAGAGCGCCGAGCTCTGATTGGAAGGATTAGGGAGTCAACGGAAAGGCTTAGCTGCCTTATCAACCGCCTCCCTCCAATCAGAGAAAACAAGAGCGTCGTCTGTTTCTCGCGCAGGATCTGGCGTTGGAACGCCAAACACCAGCGTCTGGGGTTGGAACGCCGGCACCTGTGCGAAGAACAGACGACTTTCCCGTTTGCTCTGATTAGTGGAAGACAGTAAACTAACTTTTCTTTGTATCCACTATCCTTCCAATCAAACCTCGGCGTCCTAATGTCCTCTCCACTCCTCCTCTACTTTTCAAAGTTTTACCTCGTGGGTGAAGTAAGCAAGAGATAAACACCCACAGCATTTGAGCCTCTGGATGGGTTCCTTGATGGGAACGGGCGGTCCGTCCAGGCGGCCGTCCGGGGTCAGGCAGTAGCAGTGAGTGTCCGAACATTGCAGTGGGCTGAGGTTTCCGTTGGCCGTGCATCGCAGTCGCCTCTCGGGTGCCACCGCCATGCTGAGGGCTTGCAGCCTTGAGCAGTCTGAACAAAGTCACGGAGATAAAAGTAAGAGGTCGGGGTGACGCCAGAAACTTTGCATTCCTTGGAAGAACCTGGCATGTAGTACAAACTATGACGTTATTTTTTCCTTTCAAATTTGTGCGTTTGTTGTGAAAATTCTAGAGTATAAAACGCGTTTAAACGTTGCGGAGACGCCCTTACATTTTTAGGTTGTCTTTATTATTATTTAAATAAAATGACAAAAAAAAAAAAAAACGTTTGCAGCTGAATTTTGATATATTGTTCAAAGCGTCATTTTAAGAATTGAAGCGCATTTCCGAAACATCGCTAAGTTTCTGTTTTTTGTTTACCTGTTTTTTTTTTTTGCGATGACACTGAGAGTGCATAAAGACACAGACTGAGACCTAGAAATGTCGCGTGGGTTCATTCATAGCTTGTTATGACAAGCAACGCTTGCGAACATGCAGAGTTTGTGGGCAGGGCCGGTGTTTTGCAGTCCGCTAGCTCTGCTGCCTTCTGCGTCCCTTCGAAGGCAGGCTTCAGACGACGGAAAGTTTGAGTTAGTTTTGGTGGTAAGGCAATCCTGCATCAGAAACGTCGTGGATATCGGTGACGTCCTGCGCCTTTTGATTTACAGTTCAACGCCATATTCCCTCAAACTCTTTACTCCGACTAAGACCGATATCACTTAGCGTTCGGCGCATGCGTGACGCCGCCATAACTATAGTCCACTGGAGGTGGACGGCCGTGCATGCGAGGGCACGTGCCGTCTCCTACTCCAGAAGCGCAGAGCTTCAGCAAGATCATTGCACGTGCAGAAAAAGCTAAGGTTCCCTTGATGCATTGTGGCAGCTGTGGCGTAGTCAAACTGGCTAGTGAGATCAGTCTATTCACGGCGCCTTTTTGTGATATATCAAAATCTGACCCTTCAAAACAAACTCAACATCGTAAATACATAAAACAAAAATCTACGTGAGGGTGAAGAAACGGGAACGATGAGGCCTCACGTAAGATAAAGGTACTAACAGTACTAAGAGCAGGGCCGCGTGGACGAATGCAAGGCGATATGGAAAAAAAATTAGTAAAGTTGTTGGGCCAAAAAAGGTATGCAGACGATATAAAATTTAGGACTATTTTCAGCATATGTGTAGAACAGACAGCACATGAGAATGTCTAAACACAAAGTCAAAAAGTAAGCGAGAAATTTCAAACCGCTTCTAACACCATGAATATCGGCGCGAAAACAACGATGAAGATAGACAAGGTGTAAAACCTTCGCCAGGACCAAGAAAATAGACCATATTAACGACACATGTGTAAACGAGGTTAAAGATATTTGTTCATATGTTTTGTCGGCTTGCATAATCAAACAAACATGAAATAACAAAAAATAAGGAAAATGCGAACTGCCTCACTGCGGCAGCCAACATGCTGTAAAGTGCCTAAGAAACCAAAGTTTTATAAAGAAACTGAAGTCTGAATCAGTGACGAAATTTGAAAGTCTCGAAGAGCCCCTAATGATCGAGCTAAATATCTAGAGAAGTAACAGATAACACTTTCAGCTTGGAATAAGGGTATTTCTTGAGACTCATGCCGACTCATCAAGGCCGAGTACTTCTTTAGACACGGGAAAACACATACTCCAGATCTCTCTTCATTTTTAGTTCTACGACATGTTTATATCCCGTGTTTATCTTGCTCTATAACTTGAGCACAGTATGCTTACTGCAATGCATTTCGTCCGCCACGGAGTGCAGGGCTGTGCCGAAAATTCGCGTTCCATTCTTGTCAACGCAGTGGCATCTGAAAAGAAAAAAAAAGAAGAAAAGATTAAACATTCTTAATGAGACCCTGACAGCTCTACAGCAAACATAAATAAATCAGTCATCTTTGTATTTTAATTATTACCACCTATTATCAACCTTCCTGGCACTGGCACGCCTGATCCCCCTCCCTTCATTGACACCCCTGCCACTGAGGAGGTATAAATGGATAAATGATTAAATACATAGCCGCCTGGTGCATGGTAACGGCGCTCATCAACTTTGGTCGTTGGCTGTCCCCGACCGTACTCCGTTCACCTTTAAATGGACACTGCAAGGAAAAAAAAACAGTTTTTGTTTTAAAAGGCATCGGCGGGACACGTAATTTTTAAAATATATTTTCCCCGAAAACATTTTTTTTTCACGCAATATTTACGCCGTTAGACGCAATTTAGATGCAGAAGGTGGAAGTAGCAGACTGCTAAGCACTGCCCCGTGCTTACAAGGTGCTTACATCTCTCATTGGCTGGAGAGATGATTGACGTGTGAAAGGTTGGTTGTAAATATGTATCCCCGTGCCAGTATTTTGATCGACTATTTTTTATGTTTGAGAAACAAATAATCAAGATAGGTTCATTATTGTTTTCAAGTGTATTCCGAGATGGCTTTTCCCGATTTGGTTTGAAACGTTAAGAAACATGGCTGCCGGCGTCTGCGTAGTGCTGAACGAACGAGCAAAGCTTGCTGAGCTCGTCAGTTTTTATGAGTGCGAGTGGTTTTGAGTTCACAAACGTGTTTAGAAGAATATCTCCTCTACCGGAGTAGTTTGCAACAAACAGCTGCCGTAAGTACGCGCCTTCGTAAGCGCTGTGCGGATCCTTGTTCTCGAAGCCGGACTGGCCTAAACCTAGCGTCCCAGATCAATTGTTTTGATCGATCTGGCTTGCTTCTTTCTTTGAAGTTTGAAGTTTGAAGTTTATTTGGTTTCTCACGGGCCAGGCCCGGTAGGGAGGTAGAGACAAAAGGCATTTCTGCCTGACTGGGCCTCTACCCCCCACAGTTCATTACAGCACAACTTGAATTAGTTGCCATATACGTAAAGAAAGTAAACAAAATACATATATCTACAGAGCTTCAAACATGTACACTTGTTACAAAAAATCGTAGAAATTATTTTACGAATATAAACACGAAATTATCTGTCCTCAGATGAATACAGTATTTCAAGAAATAAGAAAACAGTTCACAAAACGTTTTAAAATTCTAAACCTAGCTAGATAATGCCACACAAAGATGACTATCATTCTTACGACATTGATTCGTAATCAATGACGCATAATCACAAAATGATCAAAGGAGCCAAAAATGATTAAATGAGCAAAAGAAATAAGAAAACAATTCACAAAACGTTTTAAAAATCTAAACCTAGCTAGATAATGCCACACAAAGATGACTATCTTTCATACGACATTGATTTCCAAACACTGACGTATAATCACAAAATAATCAAAGAAGCGAAAAAAAAAACACAAAAGATATGTACAGAAAAGGTTACAGCCATCTAACAAACACATTCGTCATTGCAACACTAGTAGGCGCAAAAACAAAACAATTTCTACTACGCGTAATATATATCGTTGTGTACAAGGGTGTGTCTGATGTTACTTTTATATTTATTAAATGATACTGTAAAATCAGTAAAATCAGTACGCCCTTCAAAAATGTTTAGTAATGTAGGAACCTGATAATTTAGTTTTTGTTTTCCATAATTTGTCCTGACCTTAGGAGTCTTGTGTTTGGCGTTTCTAAGGAGATATGGTTGCGATGGCACTTCATCGATTTGATAGAGCTTTTCTTTGTATATTGTCTGCATAAGTTTAAAGTAATAAATCTGGTTTGCTTTAAGCATGTTATGTTTTGCAAAATATAGACTGCTATAAAAATCACGAACATTTCCTCGATAGTTTTCTAAAATGCGCAAAACTTTTTTCTGAAGAATAATTAATTTGCTATAATTTGTTGAAGTGGTTGTCCCCCATGCCATGATTCCATAACAAAGTTTTGAGTATAACAAAGAGTAGTATAAGTTTTTGATAAGCCACTTTGGTAATAAATTTGCTATTTTATATATACAGCCTAGTGTTCTCGATAGGTCCCCTTTTAATTTGTTCACGTGAGTGTTCCAAGTAAGTGTTTCATGAAACCAGACACCAAGAAACTTTTGTTCTATAACCTGAGATATGGGAGTGCTATTATATATCAGATGTATTACACTATTGTCGTGCTTATTGATAGGTCCAAATATAATGTACTTTGTTTTGTCCACATTTAGTTTAAGCGTGTTTGTTTCCAGCCATTCTGAAAGTTTTCGAAGATAATCATTTGCTTGTTGTTCTAAGGACGCTTTTGTATTGCTGCAGAAGAAAACATTGGTATCGTCAGCGTACATCACCATATGTGGGGAATTTGGGATGTCTGTTATATCATTTATATATATGAGAAAAAGTAGTGGGCCCAGTATGGAACCCTGGGGTACTCCATATTTTATTTCTAGTTGCTGAGAATCGGCGTTACTGACTTGTACAAACTGCTTACGATTTCGGAGGTAGGACGTGATTAGGTCAGACGCTACGCCACGGACACCACAAGTCTGAAGTTTTGACAGTAAAATATGGTGTTGTATCGAATCAAAGGCCTTGCTCAAATCTAGAAATAACCCGAGTGTATATAGTTTATTTTCGATGTTGGTTATAATTATGTCTTTTATATTCGTAAGAGCAAGTTCAGTCGATTTGTCTCTTTGAAAACCATATTGGGACCTAGTGATTACGTTGTATTTTGAAAAAAACCTTTGCAATCTAACGTTTATCACGCTTTCAAATATGTTTGAGAATATTGGCAAAACAGATATTGGTCGGTATTTTTCTAGGTCATTTTTGTTTCCCCCTTTATGCACCGCACTAACCCTTGCGACTTTGAGTTCGTCTGGATATATTCCTGTTTGCAACATGTTGTTTATAATATGTGCCAGGACTGGGCTTATTATATTTGACACCATTTTAACTGGCAAGGGTTTTATTTCGTCAGCCCCAGCCGCTACACTTGTCTTTATATTTTTTATCAAATTACTAACTTCGGATGGGGAAGTAGGCTCGAGCATTATAGAGCTTGAGATATTTATAGTTTTATTTGTGGAACTGATTTTGCTGCCTGTTTCCCTCTCTCGCGGAGCACCAACGTTTACAAAATGCTCATTGAGGGTATTGGCAAGTTCCTCACCACCTATATTTCTACCGTTTATAGTTATGTTATCCACACCACACCGTACATAGTCTTTATTTGTTAAGCTATTAACCGTGTCCCACAGTTTCTTCGGGTTATTGTAAATACTATGAAACTTGCTCAAAAAGTATTTAGATTTTGCCCTTTTAATGTCGGAACTAAGCTTATTCCTGATTTTTTTAAATTCACTCAGCAGCGCTTTATCACGCGACCTCACGAAAGAATGGTACATGTTATTTTTTATTCTAATTCTTTTGTATAGGTCGTCATCCACCCATGGCTTACGGAGTTTGGGTTTTGACCTTTTTCCTTGTAATATAGGGAATGCACAATCATATAACTTCTTAAATTCACTTAAAAACTTGCTATAAGCAGTGTCCGCGCTTTCTTCTAAGTAAACGTCTGTCCAATCAAATCTCTTAACGAGTTCATGAAATATGCTAAGTGTTGTTTCGTTTATTTTTCGGTAGCAGTAATTAACTGGGTCAATTTTTTTGCCTTGTTTCGGACGGCAGCTTAGGCAGAAAATGGGCAGGTGGTCACTAATATCCTGTGTGCAAATTCCAGGGTACAATTCAGTTTGGTTAATGTTTGTTATGCATACGTCTATTGATGTGGCACTCTCAGTTGTTATTCTGGTTGGTAGCGATATCACGTTTGAACATCCGTAAGACAGAATAAGGTCATTTAAATCGGTCGCGTGAGACTCATTTGCTAGTGTGTCGATATTTATATCACCCATAACCATAAAAGAGTGCTTCGTTAAACAAAGAAAATTAAGCAAATTGTCTAAGAAATCAAGAAACACAGATTTGTTTCCCGTGGGTGGTCTATATGCAGCAACAACAAACATTGTTTCCATGCGAACAACTAGACACTCAATATCTGCATTGATGACAGAATATTCGTCCACAACAGTAAAAGAAACAGAAGACTCTAGATATATCAAAATTCCACCTCCTCGTTTTTTATCTCGGTTTAAATTTACGCAGTTGTAATTTGCAAAACTCGGCGGTATCTCGTCTTCTCGCAACCATGTTTCCGTGAACAACAAGGCATCAAAGCACAAGTTGATGCTGAATAAAGATCTTGTTTCCCGTAAAAGCTGCCCCGCTGCTTTGTGAATTGCGGACCCGTCGTGATTGCGACCATGGTTTCAATACCGAGAAGATACCTACACAGGCAAGAACTGGCGAGCCATTTGGTTAGAGGCAATCGGGCGTTCGGCCCGCGTCAAGTTTGTCTAGATATGTTCCCGTCATTGCGACACGAAAGGCAAGCTTTGAAGTTTTGCAGTGCACCTGGCCTACCAAGCGAATATTTTTACGTGGCGTTTTAATTGTGCGTCATGATGCTCAGCCACCTTCCTCGCGGATGTCATGTAAAAAATATAACAAGAACAGTAAAGCCTTAAGGACAACATATTTATTTTGTTGATTTTTTGGTTCTCTCGGTCGCTTATTTCGCACATCGATAGAAGCTGACAGACGCTTGTATAAAGGGTATTCACTGAACGCCATATTGGAGGGCGATGTTTAGAGCAGGTGCTCAGAAGGAGCTCATATGAATAGGCAGCTAAGACCGCCAATCTTGGTGATTCCGAATGCACGTTGCAAAAATAATTGTAGAAGCTCGCCGTCAGCACGCGCGTAGCAATTGAGCACGCAGCTATGGCCGCCAGTGAATGCTCCCTATTGGACCGTGGGTCCTGCATGATGGAACGCTGGAACGCCGCTTTCATGGTCGCGTCTTCTGAGCGTTGCGGAGGTTTTTAGACGGCCGATGAATAGGAGACGGAAGGAGGCGAAAACGGACGCCGACGCGCAGCTTTCGTGTCCGCGTCTCAAGGCATTGCAGACGACGTGGAGGTGACATGACGTCACCAGAGGTGAAACCAATTGTGTGGAGGGATACGTCCCCAACGATGACCAAAACCAAGAGACGCTATTGGACGAAAAGGAGAGCTCTCCTTTTCGTCCAATTGCGTCCCTTGGTTTTGGTCATCGCTGGGGGCGTGTCCCTCCACACTTTTGGCTTCAACTCTACTAGCGTCATGTAGCCTCCAGAGGCTTCCTACCTCCATGGCAGACGACGATAGACGGCGGTGAAAGAGCAGGCGATGCCGGAGGCTGCTGCTCGTCTGCTCGCACCTCTAGCAGAGACTTCCAGACTGCACGCACCGGATGACGCGAGAGGGAGACACTACGCTTGTTTAGGGCGATTCATGCACTTGCGTTGAGTCGGACCGAGTGGGAGGGTTGCTATGGCAACAGCTACGTGGGCTCCAACAAAACGGGGTGAAAACCGGTTTTGTGGGAGCCGATTCCGCTGTTGCCATAGCAACCCTCCCACTCGGTCGGACACAACGCAAGTGTGTGAATCGCCCTTTATCCTGTTCGGTCGAGCAGCCAGGCATGTTCAGTAGTAATGGGCGGGGCCACTGATCTGTGGGCGGAGCTTAGAGCGATCTGTGACCTCCACCTAAACTTCGTCTAACGGCGTAAATATTGAGCAAAAAATATATATTTTTTCCTTGCAGTGTTTCTTTAAACTGTCAGTGACCATAAACACGCCGGTGGTTTTGCTTTTTTAAAAACGGTTGGATACCCCATTTTCGCGACGTGCAAAGGAAGGTCTGGCCAATAATGATGATGCTGGAAACAAAAGAAATCTTTTCCAGCGAAATAAAAGAATTGGTGTAACACCCAGCCAGACGTTCTTGGATAATCTCATCGTGTTCATTGTCGCAACAACGGTTAGTTCAGGATTGCGTTTGGTCGCGACCGAGTGCGTTGTGTAGCCTCGTGATACTTTACGACGATGAGAGCACACTTGTACTCTGGCGTCATTTATGAGATAGCCCCCAAAAGAGGATTAACTATGGTGAACGTGTTTGCAGTTTTTGCGAGGTCAAGTATAGTACGCATTATGAGAAGTGGTCGTTTATAACAGTTTCATGCTTCTTTTTTTTTTTTTAAGTCCACGGTGAAAGAATAATAATGCGCAAAAAAGTTGTGAAGTGAAACTCACAATTGCTTCCTGGGCTACTCGATAGATGGCGCCAGTTTGTCCTCTCGTCGTAAGCGATCTCGAGAGGTTGTGACGCACTCGGTAGCAAGCATACGAAAGTGTGCGAACCCTATCCTTTGGACTTTACTTTCAGGTCGGAACGTGTTTTTTGTCGCGTCACTCGTCAAGCCCCATCTAGAGATCAGAAAGATCGATTCCTAGGGTCACCGATGTTTTAAAAGTCGATAAGAACAGCGAAGAACAGAATGGGAAGCAAGAAGAGTGGATACCCGCCTTGCGTACCTGTCAGTGACCATAGACGGCTGTGCAGCAAAGTAGACGCGAGGACAGTTTTATTTCCTGTGCCCATTATTAGGGCGATAGCAGCTTGCCTTCATGTATTGATTAAAACCTTACAAAGGCCAAAATTCTGCTCAGCAGAGCGCCTGTGCGAAGTCCCGTTCAAAACGCTCATAGAACGAGATTCGAGTCTTAATAGCGGCCATACAAACAATATATTACAATTTATGGTGGTAGTTCCTGATAGACTACTATATTACCTAACTGTGAATAAAAAATAAAATAAATAAAATTTGTTTTTTTTTTTGTAGAAAATCGACTCCAATCTTGCTAGTTTTTCGGAATATTCGTTTTTTTCAGGCACGTATTGCGCATTATATATTCATTGCAAAATATTGAAATTATACAGAAAAGAAAGAACTTAATTGGAGCTTTACGGTGATGTAAATATAAAAAAAATGTGTTGATTACGTCACACAGCACAGCTTGCTGAACTTCGTCAAATATCGTTGCAGAGAGGTGGTTTGACAATTAAAACAAAAAAACACATTAAGAATCTTATGACCTAGAAGCTTAATTAGCATAAAAAGCATGCCTTGAGAGTGTTCCTAAAAAGTTATGTTGATGTAGCGTAAAACGTAGGGAAAAGGAATGTAGTGAAATATGGCACCCCCGATAAGCTGGAAAAACGTCAGTTTCCACCTTGGCCGCTTCAACGATCCATAGCTTGAGAACAAAAAACCTGACGAACTCGCCGTTTGCGTCTTCTTTTACTATAGGAAGTGCCCGAGAACATGTATTTTTTGAAAAAAAATTAAAAATTCGACCCAAAATTCGTGCCTGAGTTGAGATGAAATCACCCATATATATAGAGAGAGAGACCAAGAAAAGCAATGCGCTGTGGAACGTTTCACCTTTGTATATTGCCACCGCGCAGACGACGATTATTGCGAAAGCATTCACTGTCCAATGGAGCGAAGCCGGCGTTGTGTGTAGCAGCAAAAAACGGCACCTAAATTCCCCTTGGCTGAGCGAAATGGCACCTAAATTCCCATTGGCTAAGCGAAACGACAGCAACGCAGATGCTTCGTCATGGAGGAAGCCGTGGAGCCGGCGGGGTTCGCCGCGCCTCCGCATTGAGGGAGCGTGATATCACCACCGGAGAGCCGTGTGAAAAAGGAAGACTTGGCGCGCTGATTGCAGGAATACGCTGCGTGAAGGAATGTTTTCGTATTCCTACACGTAAGCAGTCTTAAAGGGGCGAGGCAACAATTTTTGTATTTTTCGCAAATACCACTTAGAACGGATCCCTGACGTTAATGACCTATGAAACACGCGTTCGTTTTTCACCCCACGCAATAGAAGTCCCAGAAAAAAAATTAAAGAAAAACGAGCAGCGTTCACTCCCTCAACTCGCAGCCAGAACAAGCGGCCACGTGATCTGGAGCCGATTATATGCCGCCAATGTTGATCATAGCCACGCGCTGGGGTTGGCAAAGCACAGGACACGCGCCGAGTTCCAGACATTGTTATGGCTCGGCTATTGTCGTCGTTGCAGCGATTGGACACGGGCCACTACCCGAATGCTTCTCGAGCTAGCAATTATCACGAGCCCAAATCGAGTGCGCCACGCAATGCTCGGGTCAAATCTATGAACCGCATTCAAATATCGTCATTGGGGTGTACTGCGGTCCGCACCTTCCGTCATCAAAGTTTGCAAAGGAGAGATTGCATGAAAATGATCGCTTTTCTCCTTGAAGTTACACCGCAACAAAGGAGTTTCTTGGCAAGTGGCGTTGCGTGCGAGTATACTTGAGTCCCACTATACTCTGTTTCACCTTATGATGTACCACAGGAAAGGCTACAAGCGCGAGCTCCTTGCTCTGGGGAACATCTCGGCGGCACAAGCTCTCGTGACTTAAGAGCAGCTGCCAACGCTATGAGCTCGCGCTTCTAGCCTTCGCTGCGGTACAACATGAGGTGAAACGAAGTATAGTACCAGTAAGCTCGTGCGAACGGAAAAACATTCCAATTGAATATCGTTGCACCACTCCTTTCAGTGTCTCTTTTATGTTTAGACATATTACCAGCCTCATGAGACTTGTACAGCACTCATTACAAGAAATCAAAGTACCTGTAATCAAAGTACCTCAAAAGGGACCATGTATCGGTTACTTTATAAAGCATATTTGTAATCATTTGAATACATCTACACGGAAGTAATTACGAGAGTAATTTATTTACTTTTGGAAGAACTGAAGTTACTTCTAATCGTTACTACCCCCCCCCCCCCTTTTCAATGGTTCTCTTTGTTTCTACGAGGTTCTACAAATAAATCTTCCAAGTCTCAAAAGCGACCAGAGCCTGTCTTGTCTGTTTATCTTAAATGTCCCGCTTTCCTTATCGTAAATTAATAACCAACACGCTCAACCATCTACAGTTTACCAAAATTGATGAAATTAGAAAGATAACTAGCTCATAATTAGGTGATTTTAATCGAATATATTGGACAGTACGAGCGACTGGTTTTCAAAAGCAAAATACAATCTGTCGTCTTGAAGATCTAAAGTAATCGGAACAGCTAGAATTTTCTTTTTCAAGTAATGGCTAATTACTTTTCGTCTTTAGTAACGAGGTAATATAATTGAATACTTTTAACCGAGAGTAATTGTAACCGATTACGTTTTTCAAGTAACGTAATTGGAGCAGTAACGGTTACGTTTTCAAGTAATGGCCAATTACTTCTTGTCTGGAGTAATTAAGTAATCTAACTAAATACTTTTAACCAAGAATAATTGTAATAAATTACTTTTTGGAGTAACGTAATCGGAGCAGTAAAGATTACTTTTTCAGGCAACGGCCAATTACATTTCTTCTCTAGTAATGAAGTAATCTAATTAAATACCTTTAACCAAGAATAATTGTAATGGATTACTTTTTGGAGTAACGTAATCAGAGCAGTAACGATTACTTTTTTAGGCAACGGCCAATTGCATTTCGTCACTAGGAAGGAAGTAGTCCAATTGAACACTTTTAACCGAGAGTAATGGTATTGTATTACTTTTTGGAGTAGCGTAATCGGAGCAGTAACAATTACGTGTTCAGGCAACGGCAAATTAATTTTCGTCTTTAGTAATAAAGTAATCTAATTAAATACTTTTAACCAAGAATAATTGTAATGAATTACTTTTTGGGGTAACGTAATGGGAGCAGTAACGATTGCTTTTTCAGGCAACGGCCAATTACATTTCGTCTCTAGTAATGAAGTAATCTAATTAAATACATTTAAGCAAGAATAATTTTAATGAATTACTTTTTACAGCTAACGTAATTGGAGCAGTAACGATTACTTTTTCAGGCAACGGCCAATTGCATTTCGTCACTAGTTATGAAGTAGTCAAATTGAACACTTTTAACCGAGAGTA
The DNA here is from genome assembly GCA_013358835.2 of Ixodes persulcatus. Lineage (NCBI taxonomy): Eukaryota > Metazoa > Arthropoda > Arachnida > Ixodida > Ixodidae > Ixodes > Ixodes persulcatus. Next base: position 265,637 of record JABSTQ010010847.1, read on the forward strand.
ATGGTATCGGATTACTTTTTAGAGTAACGTAATCGGAGCAATAACAATTACTTTTTCAGGCAACGGCCAATTAGTTTTTGTCTCCAGTAATGAAGTGATTCATTAAATAACTTTAACCAAGAATAATTGCAATGAATTCTTTTTAGACTAACGTAATCGGAGCAGTAATGATTATATTTTTAGGCGACGGCCAATTACTTTTCGTCTCTATAATGAAGTAATCCAATTTAACACTTTTAACAGAGAGTAATTGTAATTCATTACTTTTTTGGAGTAATGTCTACAAGACTGCTCATCATGTGCCGAGATTTCTGCTTATATTGGAGCAATTGGCTCTTCGAAGTGCTTGGCGGGAAAGTAGTCACTCCAGATTTTCTCAGAGCATAGTCAGTATCCGCGTTTACATGAATGCGACTTCAGCGCATCGACTCCAATCGTCCTTTGAATGAAGCCGACACGGCGAAATTTACATGTATGCGCACTAGTGATGGACCGAATCTGCCGAACTTCAGATTCGGCAAAGCTCGGCAAATGCCGAACCTTTGAAGGAAAGTTCGGCGAAGATTTGGCAAAAATTCGGCAAATGTCTGCGCACGCGCGAGAACGCGACGGGGCCATGGATTGCAAATGGACGCCGTGCAGTCGTGCGGTTACCATCGTGCAGTGTAGTACAACTAGCGGTTACGGCGATGTGTGGTGTAGGCAACACGGTAACTGTGCGTTTGTGAGCGAGTGTGGTTGTCTTCAATATTTTTTGCCTCAAGAATAAAAGATCGAACAGTAATTTACGCAGTCCACTGCGCAAGTGACAAATGATGCGGTGCATTCTGGATATATAGAGTGGATAACGTGTTTTTGATGTGGCCTTTCCAGTGATGAAACGAGGTTGTTGAAACATTGGCCGACAATTACGTTAAAGCACTCCTCGCAGTTATAACAATTCTGTTTTCGGCTCAGAAGTAGTGTGTACCAAAACAAAATAATATTGCTTTTTCAATTAGTGTTATTTCGCGATTTTCATGTATGTGCATAAATTAAACAGAACTGAAATGCTCGACGTCTCACATCCGACATTCCTAACTCTCCCCATCTTCCTAAACGTCCGTGTATGTCCTAACACCAAAAACCCGCATTTTAAAGGTTAAAAACGAGAGGTTGCGAGCATGGGGCGCACATTTTTATGCAAAGCTGACGCCAAGTTACTCAAATCGAAAAACATGCATATTTACAATAATATCAAATACGATAATATTGTTATCTCTTCTGCTGAAGGCTCAGCAACCGTTGCATCGTTTTCGCACACGAAACGGTGATTACCCGAGAAAGCAAGAACGTAGTGTTATTGCCTTCAGTTTAACAATGTACACACACATGCAGGCTTGCGATGATGCCTCAAAACCGAAACTCTCGCTTCTACCCACTCTTGTCACGCCACTTCTGCAAGCAGTCACTAAAATTGCCAGTAAACACACAAAAACGACACTGATACAATTACCTTGTAGAATATCACCTTATTTAGTAATAACTGTGTCACTAAGCATTACATGTTGCATTTAAGTTAAGAAAAAAAAGACATAAAACCTTTTTTCGCCAGAAAAATCTCAATATCAATGTTAAGTCAGGTAACAATGTATTTTTGCCGAATCTTTGCCGAATATTTAGAAAAGTTCGGCAAAAGTTCGGCTTAGCCGAATACCAAGATTCGGCGCCGAACTTTCGATTCGGCAAAAGTTCGGCCCATCACTAATGCGCACCAAGCCCTACGCGAAGGTGGCGCCACGCCGTGTCAAAGCTCAAAGTTAAAGCTGCGTTTCCGGCACCGGCCGCACCACGTGACCACATTTTTCGGTGCATCGCACGTGAAGGCCTTTCGACGCTTTCGGCGAGCGTGGAGATCGTGCCCGCTGCCTTCGATGCTGCGCAAGAAATTACGAGACGGAAGAAACATCAAAACCCAAGCGTTTTGAGGTCCAGGTCGGGACGCTGGGCAACTCTGGAGGAGAGGCGACGTGCGTGCGCGCGGCGTGGCGAGCGAGATCGTTTCCAACCGCTCTGAGGACGCCACCGCGCTTCGCCCTGCCAAACCTTGCCAACCGCGACCGGACCCCGAGGCCGAATGGCTCCGGCGCAGCCAGGAACGGCACCAAGGCAGGAGCTGCTCGTTCTGCGCTACCATGCAGTGCTCGGAGCTCTCTCGGCGTCGTTCGTGCTTGCGCCAAAGCCTCTAGGGACTCCTTCGTACGCGCATGTCGTATTTCGCAAGGCTTGGACGGGGGCCGCCCTCTCAGAGCAGCTCAGTGATAATCCGTTTAGTTTGGCAATAAAAGCTCTCGTTTCTTCTCGGGAGAAAAAGGGGCGACCACACGGCACCGCTAACCGCCGCCGCCAACAAGGTTGGCCGCCGCCATGTTCTCAGCTGTTCACTCGCTCCCGCAGCGAGCGCCTTCCCATAATCCCCCCCGGTCCACAGTGCGATACGACATCCGTTTATATGGGTTGAAAGAATGCGTATTCGCCGTCTCGATCCACCTCTGTCTAGCGACTTGAATGCGATGCGCTTCCTTAGCGCATTATGCCGTTTTCATGACCGCCTTGAATGCGACAACTGGATTCGATGCGACTAAGTCGCATTCATGCAAACGCGACTAGTGTCAACTTAAGAAACGTAAGTCGTGGCCAATAATGATCACCTTTTTTGCTTAGTGATACGTTTTTGGGCGTTAACTTATCGGATGATACAGGAATCTTATATAAATAGCAGACAACCAAGTGCGTCGTCTGCTCTCTGCGCCTATCAGGATATGGAGGCACAAGTTACATTCATCGCTAACTCGGTCGTCTGTGAAGCACGTCCGCCGTTGACTTTGGCGAGTTCATTGGTTTGATTTCTCGCAGCGAGGGACCTAGCCTTAAAATTTCAGAAGGTAAAATCCACTACCTAAATGGGCATTCGGTGAAATTTTGAATTATGTATGTGCAGGCGCAGGTTTTTTTGGTCTGCTTTTACACCGTAGTAAACATTGTGGCCACAATGTATATGAAACCCACATGAGTCCTTTTTTGCACCGCTTCGGTTTGAAGTCGCCGTAGATGTCGCAGTCCGGTGCGGGGCTCCCGTATACCATTTCGGAAGTGGCGCCGTCCCTGAGCCTCTCCTGTACCTTCTTTACGCAGGGCTTGTCTGTATCTGGAAGGTTTACACACTGTCAATGAGGACGCAGGATAATGAATCAATGAATGGTATTGTCTATATAGGGTGTTCGCGCCACTTCCGGTTACCATGACAGGGGGAGAGAAATACTTACGGTTCTCTTAAGTTTACCTTGTGTTTGGGAATGTGTGCGACGATTTTTGGTTCCCGACCGAGGAAACTGCGTGAAAGCTACGCTGAGAAATGCCTCATTGTCGTGCTTTTAAGTTGCCGATGCGTACCGCCACGAACAAAATGTCACAAGTGAAGTTATTGCCATTATCTTAAGACGAGAGACGCCACCGACACCGCCGAGCCTGGGTGATCGCAGGACGACGGCATCGGCAGACGGTGCTAGTCTACTTCGATGGGCTGGGGACAGATTGGGCAACGTGACAAACGCGAGAATGCGGCGCCGGTGTGAGACGCTGATCCAACTACTCCGCCAGAAACATTACGAAACCACTACCGTAGTTTCGGCGTACGCGAAAGCAACTACAGGCAGTTTTTTTTTCCGGGAACCCTTTCTGCCTTCGCATATTCCGCTATGGTGGGCTCGAAGGAGAGATGTGCCAATCGCCCGCTTCGTCCATCGGGACATAACGGCTAGGCTGTTCAGCACGCAGCATTAGCATCGATATGCCCGCAACAGCGTCACAACGGCACTCCGCCGCACTGTGAAGAGAAAAGAAAATGTCTTTACCCTTGATCACAATCGTGAACTGCACCGTAATTAAGATTTCTTCGAAATGCAGCTGGCATACTGCGGACCTTGTTTCAAGGCATTGGTCCGACCCCGGTATAGTCCGCTTTCATGTTCAAAATATTTCGTTTTTTTTTTTTTTTTGGAACAGCAAACCACATTGCCTTTTTGTCTCCTGACCTTGAAGGCACATACCCAGTTGATCATGATGGAAAATACCCGAGGCTGTGGTAAAAGCTGGGAAACTTGGTCGAAGAAAACAGACGAAGTTTTTCAGCTTTTACCACAGTCTCGGGTATTCTACATCATGATCAACTTCCACCAGCTCGCCTGCGCGCTTACTGTTTTTTTAACATGCCCAGTGTTGCAGCCTGGGATGCAACAGTGTTTTTGTCGCTGCTTGTTAGCCATATAACAAAATTGGGCATGGCAGATTCAGCTCGACGCAATGAAGACAGCCTGCAGTGAAGCTATAGTTGGCTTGTGAAGCCCCTCGATGATCAGGGACTTCCCAAGAAACCAGAACTGTGTTTTTCGGCTCGGGTAAACAAACTAAGCAAGGAAGAAAGCACAAACTTGCGCTAGCGGTTGGGATAGAACGCGAAAGTTTGAGAACATGACGTCACCTGGATCAAGAGATAGTTGAGAAAAACAACATTTCTATGAGCCGACGTCCACCTAAGCCTAATTTGGTCAAAACAAGAATGACACTGTGGGCGCCTGTAGAATCTATTTCAGTGAAATATACTTGTCAGCAAGAAAAAAATAATGATAAATTTTTTTCCCACTGAAATAGACACTCCCACAGTGTCATTTTTTGTTTCACCGATATTAGGCTTATGTGGACGTCGGCTCATAGAGAAATTTCGTTTCTCTCAATTATTTTTTGAAGAAGGTAACCTCTTGTTCTTAAACTTTCGCGTTCTATCCCAACCGCCATGCGTCACATTCTCACAGAGTTTGAGCTTTCTGCGATGCATTGTTTATTTACCGGGGCCGAAGAACACAGTTCTCGTTTCTCGAAAACTCCCTGCACTTCTTTTTTAACCAATTCTGTTTCCTTTAGTGCAGTGTGGCGCTGCGATCCCCTTATCGATGGCTCTCCGCCAATGCTCCGCATGCTGAATCAATGAGTCACTTTCGCAAGCGCGATTGTCACACCTCCCCCTTCTAGTCCAGCATAATGCCGCCGTGTATAGCACCCGTCTTGATCATGGTGGTCGACTGAGAAATGTTCGTTCGCTAGCGCGAAATTCAAAGCCAACCGAAAAAGTTCAGAGGTATTGAATTTTGCGTGAGGGTAGTGCATTTGGGATACGCGGAAAAGACTACAGTAGTGGTTATTGCGGACTCCAAAACAACTATACCGTGGTGATTTCGGCGTACGTAATAACCACTACCGTAGTGAAAGTAATGTTTGGCGTACTACACCGGCGGCGCGGCTCCTCGATCGACTGTCTCCGTACAACCGGTACAACGATGGGCCATTATGTACGGTACGTACAAATGCAATGTGCACGGTGTTCTGGGAAAGAGACCTTGAATATACCGAAGCAAACAAGTCAAAACACTCAAAAGCTTTCATTACAGAGACTCGCGTCGCGCCAAAGGAAACGTGATAAAAACTTTCGGAAGATTGACTGCTAAAACCAAGACCCGGCTCAGCGACCCCTGCGGGGTAGCTCGGCGCGTATCTGGTGACGACTGTGGGAGTTATAGTGTCCAGCGCCGATGCCTTGCCGTTCACGAAGTAATTGAGCGCGTTAAGGGACTTGTAGGTTTTAAGTCGTACTGAGGTATATGGCCCAGGCGAGTCGAATAAATAGTCCTACAGATGCGGCCCCAATACTTACGGCAAATTTGTCATTTCTTTGAGGGACAAGTGCTCTTTCTTTTCACCCACGGGATCAGAAAGGCGTGTCAATTCCGTATAAATAAATTTCGGGAGGGACCGCTGTCAGTCCTCGGCGGTGAAACTTCTAAAGTATGCGATACTCACCGAGGTTCCTCGAAAAGAAACAAAAACAATAGCCAACCGGGAGTAACATACTCCACCCGGACGTTCAGCCATTATGTGCTTATGTTTACCTCCGCACACCCGGTATAGCCTCTGAATTGGACAGTGGCGTGTGCTACCTTGCGTAAAAAAAGGTTACAAATACTTTTTAGAATTTTTTTAAAAATTCAGTTTTTTGTTAAATCGTCTAATCAACGAATTTTATTGGCTTGTTTGAAATAAAGCACTTTACTATAACTTTTCCCCCGATCTATTTTTTAACTTCCTCTTTGTCGACGTAACCCGAAATATCGCTCAACAGCGTTCTCAGCTCAAAAATAAAAATATCAGATTAAGACTTCGGACAAATTGACAAAGCCCGCTAAATTCAAAACTCTTGGCAATAACTACATTTCTATACAAGTTATTTGTACATGGATCGTTCAAGGTCGACCGATACTTCTCTTCCTACAGAAGAAATAGGAAAGTCAACCTACACAAAACTGTACCAGTTGTTCAAGGTATTCAAATAGACCCCCGTCAAAAGTCCATCAAGCAACATTGGCGGTCGCCATTGCTTGGCGAAGAGTTGTGTGATTGGCTCCGAATTCACACCGAACGCTGACGCAACCCTCGTGTCCAATACGTGCTCGAAGCACGTGATCAAGTAATGGCGGACTGACGATGGCGAGGCCACTTTGCAAAGGGTCTATTGCGCGTCCAGGCACCGCTGACGTTGATTTGGCCGTTCCCTGATTCCTTTGGCGTCAGAACGTCAGAACGACGCCGAGCTTTGATTGGTTATGATTGAAAGGATAGTGGGGTAGCATTCAATGATAGACGCCTTGAGGTCTACCCACTATCTTTTTTTCTGTCAGTCAGTAAGAGCTCAGTGTTCTGATATCGCAACTTCTGCAAAGAAGCAGACAAATTTGCGGCTCCGTATAGGCTGCGCTGCGAGGATCCTCTAGAGATGACGTTCCGGGGGGATAGGTGCGGGCCTTGTACTTTAGGTGGTAATGCATCATGCAACGCTTAAACTGAGAAAGACGCACTTAGGACGCAGACTTTGTCGACGCAAGTGAGGGACGGACCGCATTCCTGGCTCGGAAGGGACGCCGTCTCCGTATTTTCACAGCGAGAACCTTCTCCTGCAACGTAAAATCGTGACACATTTTTTTATTTTGTGTGGGAATACAGGAACATGAACTAGGAGGGCTGATTTTTTTATTTAAACTTCCGATGAACTGGGTCAAGGAAAGAAGAGGGACTAAATTTATTTTTGTTATACACAAAATGCAGAAGCAATCTCTATGTGGAGCGCAAGTTCGTCTGCTTCTTGCATAGTGGTTGCGATGATGTCAGAACACCGAGTTCCTATTGGCTGATTGAAAACAAAAAATGGTGGGTAGCCTGAAGGCATTTAACATTGAGGTCTACGCACTATCCTTTGAATCAAAGCCAATCAGTGCTCGGCGTCGCTCTCACGTCACCGCAACTCCTGCGCAAGGAGCAGACGACGTGCTCTCCGCATTAGGCACTTTTCCGCGAAAATTCCAGGACAGGTTAATGCAGTTATCATGACGTGGCGCTAGCTTTAGTTTGCCATCCACAAAGAAAGTTGCCGCTAGGATTTAAACCCTTCCGATGAATAGAGTAAACAAAAACGAGTGATGAAATATATTTTTGTATACACAAAGAATGTACAGTGCACTCCAAAACTTAACGCCGCCACTGGGTTCCCAAACATTTGAGCTCGTGTCGGCTACTTACTGTTAAGTTTGTCACCAAAACGTTCGGCATGCCTTCTCAGGATTGGATAGAATTCGGAAACCCAAACATTCTTCAGATAGTTCAATCGGCCGCCGCAGGGTCGGCAAGAAACGGCAAATGCCGTGGCGGCGTAAAGTTTGAGGCGCACTGTACGTGCAAGCCCTAACCGCTCTAACCGCGCAGATTTAGACAGTCATTGTGACGTGGTACGAGAGTTTGGCTGCCCTCTCCAAAATGGGTTGTCTCTAAGGCCCTCGGTCATTTCATCACGAGTTCGACAAGACCCGAAGTCGTCTCGACCGTCCTTTTCTAACCCACATTCTCAAGAACCTAAGTTCATCTTTTACGAAATTTCTTACCGTTTCCTTCACGCACATTACACGTCTGTGGCGAGTGACGGTCTTGCTGACGCAGGACCGAACATCTGGGAACCGAGGGTTGGCCGAGGCGGCGACCTTTTTTGGAGAGGGAATCCAAAAGCTTGCACCACGTCATACTGACTGCCTAAATCTGTACTGTGATCATGTGGATAAGTAGCTAGAGTACGTATCTACATTATATGTATAAAAAGAAGAAAAAAGCTTAATTGTGTCTGTCTCTTGCGTAATCAAATCATCAAAATCTGCAACAACAACAACAACAACAAAAGTACGCGTCATTCGTGCACATGAAGAAATCCGGTGCGTCTACGATCGCGCAAAATACCCGAGAGAACCAATCGCTGCAGTCTATGGAAGGAGCTTGATGAAAGGCATATCTGCAAATGCCTCGACTAAAGAAAAGAAGCAGTGTGCGCTGCGACACTGAGCATAAAGATTCACCACGCTCAGTGCCACATCACAGACTGTTTCTGTTTAGGTCTAAGCCAGTGTTGGACAAAATAGTTGATAAAAGTATTTAAGTTAAGTGATTAAATACCTGCTCCATAAAGTATTTAAAATACTACTCAAGTTGCTTTGACTGTAAAGTATCTTGATTAGAGTACAAATACTTAGAAATGTATTTCAATTACTTCTGAAGATACTTCCGCATTGCGTAATTTGTATCGACGTCAGTGACAACGACAGATTATACAGCTGCGCAAATCTGGGTTACAATCATGGTTTATTACACGCAACAACACAGAACAGAAAAGGGAAAAAAAAAAGTATCGTAGGGCTCTTTATGCAGTCCAACTACCTGTTATTCACCTTAAAGAAAACCGAAGTAAAACAAGTCCGGGCTCCTCGCGGAACTGTTGTACGAATTTCCCCTTTAATGTGGAAAGGCATTCTTTGTGTATACAAAAATATATTTCATCACTCGTTTTTGTTTACTCTATTCATCGGAAGGGTTTAAATCCTAGCGGCAACTTTCTTTGTGGATGGCAAACTAAAGCTAGCGCCACGTCATGATAACTGCATTAACCTGTCCTGGAATTTTCGCGGAAAAGTGCCTAATGCGGAGAGCACGTCGTCTGCTCCTTGCGCAGGAGTTGCGGTGACGTGAGAGCGACGCCGAGCACTGATTGGCTTTGATTCAAAGGATAGTGCGTAGACCTCAATGTTAAATGCCTTCAGGCTACCCACCATTTTTTGTTTTCAATCAGCCAATAGGAACTCGGTGTTCTGACATCATCGCAACCACTATGCAAGAAGCAGACGACGCGCTCTCCGCATTAGGCACTTTTCCGCGAAAATTCCAGGACAGGTTAATGCAGTTATCATGACGTGGCACTAGCTTTAGTTTGCCATCCACAAAGAAAGTTGCCGCTAGGATTTAAACCCTTCCGATGAATAGAGTAAACAAAAACGAGTGATGAAATATATTTTTGTATAGACAAAGAATGTACAGTGCACTCCAAACTTAACGCCGCCACTGGGTTCCCAAACATTGAGCTCGTGTGGGCTACTTACTGTTAAGTTTGTCACCAAAACGTTCGGCATGTCTTCTCAGGATTGGATAGAATTCGGAAACCCAAACATTCTTCAGATAGTTTAATCGGCCGCCGCAGGGTCGGCAAGAAACGGCAAATGCCGTGGCGGCGTAAAGTTTGAGGCGCACTGTACGTGCAAGCCCTAACCGCTCTAACCGCGCAGATTTAGACAGTCATTGTGACGTGGTACGAGAGGTTGGGTGCCCTCTCCAAAATGGGTTACCTCTAAGGCCCTCGGTCATTTTATCACGAATTCGACAAGACCCGAAGACGCCTCGACTGTCCTTTTCTAACCCACATTCTCAAGAACCTATGTTCATCTTTTACGAAATTTCTTGCCGTTTCCTTCACGCACATTACACGTTTGTGGCGAGTGGCGGTCTTGCTGACGCAGGACCGAACATCTGGGAACCGAGGGTTGACCGAGGCGGCGACCTTCTTTAGAGAGGGAATCCAAAAGCGTGCACCACGTCATAATTACTGCCTAAATCTATACTGTGATCATGTGAATAAGTAGCTAGAGTACGTATCTACATTATATGTATAAAAAGGAGAAAAAAGCTTAATTGTGCCTGTCTCTTGCGTAATCAAATCATCAAAATCTGCAACAACAACAACGACAACAAAAGTACGCGTCATTTGTGCACATGAAGAAATCCGGTGCGTCTACGATCGCGCAAAATACCCGAGAGAACCAATCGCTGCAGTCTATGGAAGGAGCTTGATGAAGGGCATATCTGTAAATGCCTCAACTAAAGAAAAGAAGCAGTGTGCGCTGCGACACTGAGCATAAAGATTCACCACGCTCAGTGCCACATCACAGACTGTTTCTGTTTAGGTCTAAGCCAGTGTTGGACAAAATAGTTGATAAAAGTATTTAAGTTAAGTGATTAAATACCTGCTCCATAAAGTATTTAAAATACTACTCAAGTTGCTTTCACTGTAAAGTATCTTGATTAGAGTACAAATTCTTAGAAATGTATTTCAATTACTTCTGAAGATACTTCCGCATTGCGTAATTTGTATCGACGTCAGTGACAACGACAATTATACAGCTGCGCAAATCTGGGTTACAATCATGGTTTATTAGCACGCAACAACACAAACAGAAAAGGAAAAAAAAGTATCGTAGGGCTCTTTTATGCAGTCCAACTACCTGTTTTCACCTTAAGAACCGAAGTAAAACAAGTCCGGCTCCTCGCGGAACGTTACTAATTTCCCCCTTTATGTGGATAATGAAGACATATGTAGGTGAATTTTAGATTAGATATATGTTATCTTATCAAGATGTACACGTTTCAAACGTCAAAGGCATCGCTTTTCACTCCGACAACCGAATCTCGTGAGAACTATTTCGCGCCGCGTAGGAACAATGCGCAAAACGTACTTTTTTCTTGAGGTGAAAACAGGTATATAAGGAGCAGGGGCGAACTTGTGCCCAAAACAAAATAGAGAAAGGCTAGCCAGGCTAGCGTCGCAGGCGCTGATGTCGGCGAAACAGCAGGATCGAGCGCTGGGGCGAGACTGACTCCGGACCGCCAATCGGAGCACCTTTTGTACCCACGTGGGTTTCTGGAACATTTGGCATGGAAAGTTCGGCGCGCAGAACATTCGTAACTCGATCAGACGATAAGGTTCTCTAACTTACGAGAATGTCAATTTGAAAGAATAAATAAAAGGGAGTCCGCTCCCTGGCATCGAACTCGGAGCCTCCACGCGAGAGCCAAGCGCGGTAACCATTCGGCCACGCGCTCGCGTGTCAATGCGTGTGGCAATACCACTGATAGATGTTACAAAACATTTCTGGGACAACAAGAAAGAGGTCGCTTTAGCTATTGGGTAGGAGATTAAGCCGTGGCGCCCAAGCGGTTAATTTTAGAACTACATGGAAGGGGACAACAAATACAACGACTCAGCGCTCGGCTGACTTAACCGAACGCGGCTTCAGCGTTCGGCTGGAGTTTGTGTTCTCCGGTGAGGGGGTGGAGGGGCTCTTTTGTTACAACTCCGGCCCGCATTAACAATGCAGTATGTACGGTGCCCAGCTCAGCACAAAAGCCCAAGTGGGTCAAGCTCGCATCCTCGACGACTGCTTTTGGGAGAGATCCGGCACTTAACGTCACTTCACTAATTCTTGGTATTTTTACATTACACTGTACCCCGCGCTCTATTAAAAAAGATGACATGAACATGCCCACAAGGCCTTTGGGCAGGTGCACAGGCCTTGTGTTGGGTAAACACTGAGGTGTGGGGGTGACAAACGGGTCAGAGCGCCTCGCCAATAGTGACATCGCTGAATTTCATGTCTTGCGGCGCACCTTACACGCATCGTTTAACTACAATCCATTATTTAAGACAACCCTGAGACTGAGGAAAACAAGAAGGACAAACACGACGAAATCGTTTGAAATTTAATCGTGTTTGTCTTTCTTGTTTTCCCCAGTCTCAGGGCTGTCTTAAAGGGTAACTGCAAAGAAAAAAAAGTTTTTTTTTAAACAGCCTAATTGGGACAAGCATGTCAAAAAACAATTTTTCCGCGAAAAAAAAAAATTTACAGCAATATTTATTGCGTGAGACTGATTTTAGTTTGCGGCTATTTCGCCCGTTTTAAATCGCGCGCCATGAAGTTGGGATTCCGTGACGTTAATCCCAATCGGCTGCTATACTTCTCATTGGCTAAGAGTTTGATTGACAGCTTAGATCTTGGTTGTTAAACCTTTGTTATATTTTTCAATTTCCTTTTGAGTGGCATATTTTTACGTTTAAAGAATAACCCATGTGATGAAAGTTACTATTCTTTACAAAAGGTTTACAAAACGGGCACTTTCGTTTGAATTCATACCATCATAAACAAAAGCTTCGCCATTCTTTCATGGCCGCCGAAGTCTCAGTTCCCGCCTGCCTCGCCTACCTCGACTAGTCGTTTCGCCGAAGTGATCAGAGTTTCGTGCTGACCCAGGTGCTTGAGTGAGACTTCTTGAAGTGAAGTAGTGTGTGTTTAGCAGCTGTCGCAGGTGTTAGTGATAGGAAGCGACGCGGGGTTTTGGCTTTCATAGCGCGGTTCTTTCGTTTTCCTCTTTGCTTGCTTAGCGTGCTTTTTTTTTTTTGCTTGCTTGCGCGTGCAAATGCCGACTTTTCGGAGATGTCAGATGAGTGATCCCGACAGCGAGCCTTCCAGCAGCCATGTCGCCCCGAAAGGAGTGCCATTTGGCTGGAGGCAATCGGGCGTTCGCGTAGCGACAAACGTGTCCAGTTACGTTCTCGTCATATCGCTCCGGAGGCCGTCGAGATTCGCACTGGGTGCATCGAACGTCCGCGACTAAACACACAAAATAAAAAAGCACTATGTTCACTACGTAAAAAATGGTCTCAGTTCATGCATCTGTGGGCAGGTACGAAATCTTGCCCAAATTTATTCACACCGCACGATGAGCGCAACACGTCGCTGTGCAAACGCAGTCCAACAACACGAAGCATAAAAACGGCAGATTTAGGACAACAATTCGGACTTCATTGTTCAATTAAAGCGGCGTAATTTTGTCGAAAACGCCCGGAGCTTTTTACTCACGGTATGCGTCGGGAATCTTCCACATTTTGAAACGGAACGAAGGAAGATTTACTTTTAAAAACGCTCGCTGCGTCCTCCCAGACCAGCTGACGACGACGGGACTGAACCCGTTGAACATCAACCCCGCAAAACCAATTTGCGCTCCGTGTTAGTGTGGGTGTCTACTTCCAAGCACCGCACTACACACACCACGAACATTTCAGCTCTTTGTCGCATCGCCGTGTTGCACCAAACAGAACGAGATCGCCGAAGTCAACGCAGCGCTGTCGTGACCTTGGCTTGTGGTTGTGCACTCGTGAACCCTGTGACTCCCTTCGCTTTCAAAGCACACACGATGATTACGAATGATACTTTCCGTCTTCTGCGAACATTACAGGGGCACTTCTCCGGTCACGTTCTCGCTGAGCTCGCAAACCGCGCAGCTTCTGGTGTCCCGTTAAACCAAAACAATACCGGCGCCATGTTTAACGTGCGTTGTTTCCAGATCTTACCGGAAGTCGAGACGCTGCGTCGTTCAACTCCGCAACGCAATGAGAGTGAGGGGCGGGGCGTACTTCTCCTCCGCGGGGGTCGAAAGAGCGGGAGTTTCAAATGTGGAGAGGTTCTGACTCCGACTAAATTACGTTCTGTGGCGTAAATATTGCTAAAAAAATTATTTTTTTCGCGGAACATTTGTTTTGTGACATGCTTGTCCCAACTAGGCTGTTTAAAAAAACACTTTTTTTCTTTGCAGTTACTCTTTACGTCATGAACGTAAACCAGCTCACCCTGCGCCCTATCACTCATTACAATCCATATTCCCTATATGTGGAGTTCACTATACACGAACTTGGGATACGGATTTGAGTGAATGGATAACAAAAGAGAACCCACAATAGCCATGGCAGTGGTCGCACCTTCTTCAAGTAGGTTGCGTTCAGAAAGGCACTCAACGTTGGGGGACACTTTGTTGTCATTTTGAGAGGTCATCCAGCTCGTAGTTCGTTTCCTGTACTGTTATTTGCTTATCGAGGTTCGCTTACAGACCATGTTCGCGAGAGCAATATGTGACGGACTGACGTCAGAAAGAAAACCTCGACGTTTTGCCCTTGCGGGGTCAAATATACAAAAAGCAAAACAAAAATGTCTTCTTTTTTGTGTGCGTTCACTTCTCATTTTCTTCTATTTGTTATTTTCTTGACACTCAAGTCTGCATTGTTTTAGGTTGTTTCCAGGTCTGCGTTGCGCCTCAGGGTGACATCTTTACTTCCGTAAAACCACACCTTTTGTTTGAGAATTTTTGGGCGGGAAACTCTATGGAAACAAAAGGCGCCTTTGGGAAGGCGAGGGGAAAACCTTCATTTTACGAACTTTGGGCTGAAATATGAGTCACAATTGGCCAAAAAGTGATCTTTTAACGAGCTCAAGCAAAGTCACCGTAGCTAATCGGAGCTAGCAACAGGATTTGGTTGCTCGAAAGAATGTTCACGTTTGATTGCGCCACGCCCACGTCAATTCATACCGAAAAACTCGAAAAATGGCGGAATTTCAAAAATGTATTTGAGATAATGAGTACAAGATACTCGGAATTGTAATTAAAATAGAGTATCAAATACTCTCAATCAAATGTATTTGCAAGATACCAAGATACTTCAAAAGGTATTTGAAATACAGTATCTTGAGCAGAGTATTTGAGATAGGCACAAGTATGGTCTAAACGAGGTTCCAACCTCATCACTCGTTTAGCTCCTCCGTTGACTGCAGCGGTTGGTTTTCACAAATGCATTGTAGGAAAGTAGATTGTCCGGATTTCATAGAGTACTGCCTCCAGAAAACGGGGGTGGGCGGGGGGGGGGGGGGGGGGGGAGAGCTTCAACGGTCTCGAGCATCTCATTATCATCCGTCAGCCAATCAGATAGCGGCATAAGCCGATAATAATGCCCAAGAACTAATCAGGAGGCAAGAGGCGTGAACACAATAAGTTACACTGTGCGTTTCTCTAGCTCTCATTGACCATAGAATCTTGCATGCTTAGACGTCGACGGCTATACACTTGCCCAGGGGCTTGACACAGATGGGGCAGCAGCCGCACGTCGTGGCATTTTGAATGAGGCGTCCGCCGTCGCACTCGACGGGCTTACAGCCGGCCTTGCACGCTCCCTCGGTGCAGTAAAAGAGGATCTGCGCACTGGCTGCACCGAGTAGGGCGAGCACCAGGACAACCCGGGAAGAAAGGTGCGGTCCGCTCATGTCGACGTCACCATCACCCGACGGCGTGCTTGAAATGAATGGTTTCTGTTTACGCCAGTGATATATAGTACTATTTTTGTTTGCTTTCCCAGCTTCGTGTTTTTGTTGTTGTTTTTTTTTGTCATCGGACACTATTGTTTTAGTGCGGTCACGACTAAACTGCTAGACGCGTTCTCACATCTTTATGCTTTGTCAAGAAACTGCGATAGTATTAAGGTTCCAGGAACGCGTCTTGGACTGGCGTGTTTAGCGTTCCGATATACCCTCTACTGGATTGAAAGTGGCACTCAAGTGGCAACGGATTACGTCGTAGGAGTCGTTCGTGTCATGTCGGATGTCGCGATCTTGGCGGTTGGTCGTAGAAATGGCGGAAAAAAGTATGAGCGAAAGCAAGTGTCACTCTCATAGCGCCTTTCCAACCCTTAGCTGCTAAAGCTTCAGTGGACTCTCAAGGTGGTGAGCGACCTGCAACAAAACAGGCGTCTACCGCTTTTCACCTCCGCTGCTGTATAAGCGCCAAGATCGCGGCAGGCAACAGCTTGACATTTCTATGAAATCATCAAGTGGAAATTGAGGGACCTCTTGAAACGAGATAAACACACCTGTTGGAGGCACATTCCAGGCAGCATGATAATACTAAAACACAACAGTTTGTCCGTCGTCAACACAAAGCCTGCTTTCTGGCGACACGGGTAATAGCTTTCCTACCACCACCTGTTCACGCAGATTTTTGTGGTCAGGTGGCTACGCTCAAACTTATAAGATGTTTCTACCAAGGTGTATCTGGTCTGTCTTTGAGCGGTGTTCATTGCTTGCAAAGCTGGTGTCTGAAAAAGTGCTCTAAAGAATGGTCCACTCATTTGCGTTTGAGTGTAAATGCTCGTTCACACACTTGCGCTGGACTGCGTTAATACTGCTTGCGTCACGCTGTTGCTATGGCGACTCTTACGACGAGCCGATGGGGAGGCGCTGTGCTGCACGACGCAACGCAGTAGACGGAACTGTGTGAACGAGCCTCAAGAGATTGTGTTACGACCGTTACGACGAGTTGTGACCGCTTAACACTAGAGAACATCCTGGCCCTGGAAACACTTTTGGTCTGTGCAGCATTGGCGAGATCAGATCTACGCATCATCTATTAGATATGGTCGCTTATTAGTTATTACGTCGGCAACGTTATTTAAAGCCCACGGTAAAAATTGATGCGCAAAAAAAATGAAAGTTCAAAAATGTTCCAGTGCTACCCGATAGATCAGTCTAATGTGCTCTCTTGTCGTAAGCAGTCACAAGCCTATGCACAAGCCTAGCACAAGTCACAAGCCTACGCATTCGAGCGCTGCAATCACCGTTCATATCACGATCATACTGGCGCACGTAGTCACTAGTCACATCGTACCCTAACTCTTTGTATCTTTGTACTGGCGGCTCTCTGACATCTTGCTTATCTGAACTTCAGCAGGTTGGATGACTATCGCCATCAGGGAAACATTAGCTCTACGTGTTTATTATAGACCTTTCCAGCGGCAGTCTCGAACGAAGCGCCCGGGCGGAAAATGCTGAGTCACTGAGCTGTGGACGCATGCGCAGCATCCGATATACCGCACAGCAGACCAACAGCGCATGCTCAGAAGGCGTTCCACAGCTCAGCAGTACAAAGATGGCAGCGCGCAGAAGGCGCTTTTTGGAAAGGTCTATAGGAACCACACAACGCACTGCGTCTCGCGGAGAACTCGCGTTCTCGAAAGGCCACGTAAATTAGGTAAATCAAAGATTAGAATAAAAAGAAAAGAAGAAATCTTGAGAACGATTTAATGGTAGTCGTTGTAAATTCACAGTGCTGTGGAAAAAGAACAACAGAAAAAAAAACAAAAAAACTTGGACGTTACTTTTTTCCGTACTCCAGATTTCTGGAAGAGTTACTTTTTGCTTTTATGCTGGTTTCTCGTGAGTGCTTTGAATACATTGAAGTCAAGGACATCACTAGAGATTATTTTATGTTTGGGCATCTGAATTTCTATAAAATCGCCCTTAGCCAATCCAATTTAATCTATTACTATCTCAACAGTTCGCAACACTAACCTCTATTTTATTCTCCTAAATCACAAACATAAAAAAAATGTCTAAATGTCTAAAAAATGACTAAATACGAAAAAATATTCATCATGTTATTGTATCGGAGCTGCTCTTACGGGTGCGCAGATAAAAGCAACGCGACACGCTGTTGCAACGGTGTGAGCTAAGTTAGGCAGCCAGAAACGCAATGGCTTTTGTTTTCAACAGTAAGTTCTAAGATTACATTTGAGGATTATAGTAACCAAATAATTGAAATGGCTTTTTGACCACGAACCTTTATATTAATACATCCCTCTTATTTACAAGCACAATGCAAGGAGGGTTGTATATCGCGCGGTATTTGAAATATCATTTTGATTATTATAAGAGGTAATTGAAGGCCTGTGATTGAATCTGTGCCGGAATTAATTCGAATTAGTGATGCAACAGTGAGTTGTCGGGCCCCGCGACTTTGTGGGTTTAAATTGAAAAACTACAGGACTTCCGATTCACTGAATCAGCAAAAACCGTCCCCGTAGGTACACATTTTGCTTAGCGTTAATACCTTCCCAACAACTATAGCAAATATGTACAAAGCGTGCTAAACCTCGGCGTCCAAATGCTTTCCCTGAAGTTTTTAAAGACCGTGCAATCTATTTATCAAATTATCAGCAATTCGATTAACGGGGTTTACTTAAAACCGCTCCAAAAGTACACAAAGCTGACGAAAAGTGATGTAGCGCAAGGTGGATGGTTATTCATGGAATGCTTATCGAAACTGATTTCGAACTTACCTTTGGAGTTTCCACCTGGCGAAATCCAACCGAATATGTTGTCTTTTTCACGACGTCTACCTGTTCTGGGAGACAGCCCAGGCAGGTTTGGCACGTCGACACGGCTGCGCAGTTCTCCGGCGCGTTATTTTATCTTGCACTCGGCGGTGACGCGTATGATAAGATAAGCTCGGAAAACTCGCCCTTGTTCATTGCACGCTAAATCAGTCTCGGGGTGCTGACAGGTACTAGAACGCTCGAAAGGCGCTGGTTATTATCAGCAACGCAACAGCTTTCTTAAGGTGACGTACAAAGTTAATCACCAGAATATTAGAACAATCGCGGAAACCGATTTGTTTTTATTTTTTTTTTTTTTGATTCGGTGGTTTTCAACGACCGTTTCCGCCACCCGCATCGATCCCCGGAACCCACAGGGAGATTCGCAACTTTGTAGTGAAGGCTAGCGGCGCAGGATGTGCGGAATAGACCCCTTTCGCAATTCGCGTGCCGATTATTAGAATGTTGGAACCACTGCTCAAAAGCGGGACAACTGACATCGTGGAACGTGCAAGTTTATTTCATAAGGGTAGCGAACGTCGGAGCGCTCGCGTCACCCCAGACCAAACTAAATCAGTGTTGCCGCACTGCCACTTCGGTTTTTCCCTCGTCGAGCGGCGAAAATTCCCTTTTTTTTCCGACAACACCCTTTTAGTGACAGAAGTCGTTTTTAAGATACGCATGACGCCAAGTATATTTAAATGCACCAACACCTCCCGTATGTTTTTGTTTTGTAGAAGTTTGCATCGCATAAATTACGAAATGTAGTTGACATTCGGCAAAGTTGTCTCCCCTCCTCTTCTTTTCCGCACTATACATTGGTTTAATAAACCAGGGGAACTGAGTGGAGGCAAGCGGGCCATTAACTAAACTAAACTAAAATCGCCTGCTTGTTTTCGTGATGTGAAAGGGACCCCACCCACTGTGCAATCAATGATCTATCGCACTAACAGAGGACGAGTGTGCGTAGCTAGCGGTGAGGAAAGCGCGCGAACCGGCAATACTGTACCGGCAGGCTTGCAGCACGCACATGATGCAAGTCGTGATGACTTAGCTTGGCTCTTCAAAGCAGCAAACTGATTTAGTAGCTAGTGCCACTTCCTTTCGCTTGTTCGATGTACCGGGTGAAACAAGGAGACGGCAGGCTCTTTAAATCGACCGGAAAATTCGGTTTCTTAACCTATCGCGCTACGACTTTGTGCAGCGTTGCCCACAGATGGTGCATTTTTTTTGTAAAATTTGCAAAGAACGAACTTACCTGAGGAAAAAGTAAAGAAAGAAAAAGGCTTAGCTCCTATGGAAACGCAGCGACGCCACCGGTCTTCAAACAACACGGCGCCGTTTCGCACGGAAGACAAGAGATGGCGCAAGCGGTCGCGACGCCAACTGCCGCCAACGAACGAGCAGACGCCGAGAGCCGGCGTATTTAGCAGACAAGGAACTGCAGTTGCTTGTTGTTACCGCGCCTGTTTTTGTTTCTGCGACTGTCGCCGCCTGTGGAACGCGCGCCACTTTTGAGTCGAAAAGATTGTCTGCTAAAGACGCTGGCTCTCGGCGCCGAATACTCGTTCGTTGGCGGCGTTCGTTGCGCCATCTCTTGTGTCCCGTGCGAAACGGCGCCGTGCTCTTTGAAAACCGGTGGCGTCGCTGCGTTTCCATAGGAGCTAAGCCTTTTTCTTTCTTTACTTTTTTCTCAGGTAAGTTCGCTCTTTGCAAATTTTACAAAAAAAAAAAAATGCACCATCTGTGGGCAACGCTGCTCAAAGTCGTAGCGCGATAGGTTAAGAAACCGAATTTTCCGGTCGATTTAAAGAGCCTGCCGTCTCCTTGTTTCACCCGGTAGATAAGAAAATTGCGAAATTTTGGTTTAGTTTTGTGTTAAAAAATATTTCCCACGTTTTACATATGTTTAAATTCTGCTTTCTCTTTTTCCCTAACTGTCATGCTTTTTCCCACAATATGGGAAATTTCCAACGATTCGGCAACACTGAACTAAATAAGATAACAGCGCCATCCTTTAGCGACTATCAAAACATAAAAGTTCATTTATCCTGCTACTGCGAAATGGCACTGCTAGATGGCGCCACCAGCCCCTGCGCGACCCTACCTGAACCGATACGTGCAGGCGTGCAGTTCCCTGAGTGGCCACTGCGGGAGAAATGGCGTCGTTGCGATCGCCATTAGTTCGGTAAGACGAAGATCTTCTCTGGTGTGTGCTCCTGGCCGCAGAGGACTACGAAACACAGTTGGCAGTGATTCTAAGGACACTAGAAATAGAGCATCGGTTAAAGACCCGATTGTCGGAAAGAAGATCTCTCCCTTATTCCCCTCCCTAACGAACCCTCGTTTTGGGCATAAGCCCATTTAATAAGGTTCAATAAAGTTGTTGACTGACTGACTGACTTCTCGAGTACGGATCGAAGCCACTTCTTCAGGGGTCTGTTGGCGTCCGCAGAAGGGGAAAGACGGTCTGCGAAAGCACCCACTTATCATGAACAACCGAATGACGGATTCCTGTAACGTTTTAGTGTTCACGCGCATGACACCGAATGAAGTGAACGCGGCGGTCCTTGGCTAAAGCGGATGCACGCGCAAAGCTAAAAAACAAAATGTTCAAAATAACGTGTAGGAAAATAAAAGACAGAATTGCCGAGAAACCGAAGGGGAGAAGGAGACGAGAGAGCGGGCGCGGGGGGATTTCGGAACGTCGAGCTCCGGTTCGAACCACTAGTGGGTGGACCTAGAGCTATGCGGAGCGCAAGTGTCGTCTGCTTCCTGCACAGGGGTTGCGAGAATGTCAGAACGCCGAGCTCTTATTGGCTGATTGAAAAAAAAAAAAACGATAGTGGATAGACGTCAAGGCATCTATAGCATTGGTGTCTACCCGCTATCTATTAAATGAAAGCCGATCAGAGCTCGGTGTCATTCTGACGTCACCGGAAGTCCTGCGGAAGAAGCAGACGACTTGCTCGCTGCATATAGTTGCCTTTGTTCTCCACTGCACTTGTCTAGGGCGTTGGAACGCGGAACGCCGGCGTCCGGCGTTTGCACGGAACCCATTCCAACGCATTCGACAACTACAGTGGAGAACAAAGGAAGTCAGCGTTTATGTCTACCCGCTAGTCATTCGAACCCAAACCTCGGCGTTCTGACGTCCCAGCGGGCGCTGCTCTCGTCTGTACCTCTCCCTCAGTTTTTCGGCGCATAGCACTGTTTTACTGAATTTATTTCTTGCAATAGCACCGCAGCATCATATGCCACATCCATGACATCGTAGTCTTTGAAAGGAAAACAATTTCTCACATTCTTTGTTATCTATAATTTGATACAGCACAATCGTCAGCCTGTGAAAAACTTAACCCAAATTGAAAAAAAAAAAAAAAAAAAAAGGTCGAAGCATGGGCAGCGAGGGTTCTTGTTACAGATGCCAGGGATCCTTGGTTCAATCCCCGCCCCTGCTCGTTTCGAAACATAGAGATCATATTTTCGAAATGAATGAGCATCCGTACCGGTATGGGGTTGTGTATCACCACTGCGCGGTGCACGTGGAAGGCCTCCGGGTTGTTAGCAAATGGCCCGCGCTGTTTGATCGAATTTTCCCCACAGCGAAGAAATCGTCTCGTTTGGATGCAGACTAAACTTCACGCTGTAGAAATATTAACAGATCCGAATAAAATCTCCGTTTATGTCAAAACATTCCATACAACTAACCCATTTGTTTATGTCACGATAATGAGAAAACGTTATGATTAGAATGATTACGCAATTTATGTTATTAAAAACAGTTTTTTTTAGCACATTCAGAGGGCCGGTTGGTCAACTCAGGGTGCGAAACACTGTATCGTCCGTGTTTTTTTTTTTTAAACACTGGTTTAGCTCTTAGCGCAAGCGTCACCATGTGATCGACAGTAAATCTCCTAAATCCTGGCGTTTGCACGCCTCCACGTTCATGCGCAAGCTGTATACACTTTGCCTTTAAATGAAGCCTGATATTCAGAGATAAAACATTCCGGCGACATGAACTCGTCTGCCGCACAGGGGCCGCTATTCGCGAAAGTTCGATGTACTGTCGATTAGATTTTGTTCGCGTAAGAACGCTCTTTTACGTCTCCTCAACATTTCTCGCTGAAGACTTATTATCCCACCAGTATCCTACGTACGTGATAGATTTTGTTTCACGGACATACGAGAGACCGAAACCCAAAAGTGGTCGGAATCTGATTTTAACCTTGCCATTCGCCGAGCTCGCTCCGCAGATAGAAGTGATTACACTCGCCAAGTGATTTGAGGAAAAGTAGTTGCTCCCCATTATTTTTGAGTGTACAGCGGCATATTTTTTGGTTGCGAGTGAATGGAAGCAGTTTTACGAGGCTGTACGCAAATATTTGTGTGTCAAGATGACGGGTCCGGAAAATTGTTTTACAGTCGAAAAAAATAAAATAAAGGACCGATAAGTGCCTGCGTAGTGCCCCACTTACATCCCAAGGCCATGTGAACAATGTGGGTGTCTATATTTCAAGCGTTACACCGAAGAGGACTACTGCACTCTTTTGACACCCGTTTGTCGCTCACATCGAATGAGCTTGCGGTTAGACTGGGAGCGTGGCGCCATCTGAGGGAAAGTAAGAGAATTAAACAACTTCCGCGTTGATAAGAAAAAATAAAGACGTTTGTGTATGATACGCACAGAGTGGTGAAATTACTTGAAGATGGCGCGAGCATTAAGTTTATATTCTTGAAGCGTCTTGCGCTTTGCTCAGTATCACCTCGGATATAAGAATCGCCGAGTTTCAAATGTTTTCGGCACGCGTTATTAAAGGGGCTGTGTAACGAATTTGGTACTTTCGCCAAGTACCGCTTAGAAATCGTTTCTGAGTTTAAACCTAATGAAACACGTGTTTACCTTTTTTCCCCTCCACACCCTGTCGCAGAAAACAATGAAGAAAAACGAGCAGCTTTTAGTGCCCACGCAATCTGAAGACGTTTCTAACCCACACCTGGCGTGGACAAACGCGTGCGCCGAATACAGATTCGCGTAAGGTAATAATAATAATAATCATATTATCATTTTATTTGAACATGCGTAATGCAGGCATGACGACAGCAGCGCCACCGCAGGGACGGGATGTCATAGCCGGGTGTTGGTGTGTATGCACGCTTCTAATCTCCTTGCGTGTGTATGCCACCCATTTTTATCGTATAGTCGTGCGCTGCGCTGGGCAAAGCTCAGGTCACGCGCTGACTTCTAGACTTTGTTAAGGTTCGGCTAGTCCCGTCATTGCAGCGATCAGACACAAGCCATCACCCGAACGTTTGTCGAGGCGTTCAGCGTCGCGGGCCCAAGCCGAGTGCATACGCGGTACTCGCGTCCAATCTACGATTAGCATTCAAATATCGTTAGCCCGGGCGATTCCTGTCATACGTCAACATTCCAACCCCCGTGAATACGTCGTCAGTTTGGCAAAAAAAAAAAAAAAAGACTGAACGAAAAGTCATCGTTTATTCTGGAAGTTACATCGCTACAGGACGAGAGCAGGATGGAAAGACGGGTGGTAAGAGTGAGCGCCTGGCTTCAGCAAACTATGCTATGTACACCCAAGAGCACCTAGAATAATCAAAGCCTCCGCATGGCGTCCTCTCCCGTTATGAAAGGTCATCAGAGTGGGATCCGGCAAACTCGGCTATTGGGCCCGAGCCCGACCTTCGAAGCGCTGATTGGACACGAGCCCCGGCCGAACACTGACGCAGCACTCGTGCCCAATCTCAGGCCTCGATCAATCTGACTGGGATGACGGTGCGGCGGCTTTCTGCTTATCTAGGTGGTGTTGGTACACCGCGACCAAGAACAATTTTGGTCAGTGGCGTTGCGGAAGAGTATGTTATGGTCCCATTAAAGTAACTTACTGCTGAGGATATGCAGGGTCTGGCGATTCCCTAGCATATTATTATGCATGATTATTTTTAAACCGAGACTGGGACAGAAGAAGAAAACATTTTTTAGCGAAAAAAAAAAAAAAAGGTAAAAACAGCTTTTCCTTTTTCTGTTGTAGTCGCGGGTTAATATCATTGTTGTTAACTTCCACCACCTCGCCTGTGCACTGACTGTAATTTCATTTTCTCATCGCTCCGCAGCCAATGGGATCTCAGCTGGGGTGGAGAATAAAAATCAAGATGATATAAATGCGACCATGATTTGATTCCTGATATCAATCAGACCGGTTTTACATGATGATTCACCTCAAACATTTAAAAAAAAATATGTTTGCAAGAAATATTTTTATCTATCTTTTCTTTTATTATTTAATACGTTCTATGTGCATTCCTTTTCTTTTTAAATCAAACATTATAAAGCAAAGAAGACTGATATCGAGCTGAACACAAGCACAAAGCAGTGGTCTTCTGAGAAAACCAGAACGTCGAGGTTTCTTCTTACCATCCACTTTGTTCACCAGTTACGTCACGCACTATTGCAAGTAAATGATATTGCGAAAGAAAGAAACGAACACTAAAAAGCAATGTTGCAAGAAAATCACAAAGCCAAAAACAAAAGAAGCCAAGAAATCTTTTTCACTAACTAATAGAATATCAAGCTGTTTTTGTTCTTTCATCAATAAAAAAGTTTGTAATCAAACATGTACCTTAAAGATACAACAATTCTTTATTACGAAATGTTTTCAGTGATCGGACGAATTGGTTGATCAATCTGTCGTGTTTACACCGACGTAAAGTGGTTGCCAGTTCTAGACGAGTTGGCAACCTTAAGACCCTTAATTTAACCGCCCCCATTATTGCTCCCAGCCAAAAAAAAAAGAAAAACGACTGGTAGTCTTTTAGCCTCATGGCGCAGCTCTTTGTCCGTTGGGTTAAAAAAAAAGCAGTCTCAAACATTTATGCAAAGCCGCAAAAACAAAAAAAGTAGATACACTTAAAGAGTAGAGATATAACGTGCTTCACGGTTTGATTGTCGAACTTTTGTTTGAGGCGCAGTTCTATCACTTAGTTATATTTTTTTTCATAGGATTGGTACATCATTTCGTCCTTTGACCGTAAGCTCCTAGTGAGCGTCGTCTCCAGACGGAATATCGGACCCTCTCCACTTTGGCTTGAACTCTTTGCTTTCGCCTTGTGCCGCAAAAACAAAAAAAAAGATCAATTCAAAGAAATAGTATTTTAGGATATGCCTGCCTCCACCATATCTCAAATCGGATGTTCATCGCTAGAAATCAAATTTGTTAAAACAATTAGTCGGGAATGTTTTAGAACAAAGTCGCATACGCTCAGCGCTCTAGCTCCTCTACACCCTATCGTTGCAGGATCGCTGGATGCGCGTCACTCTCGCACCAGAATGCATTTAAACAACGCAGTGTAAAGAACTCCAGATGCTATTCGTTTCTTCACTCTAAAGGTCTGTTCACACGGTAGCGACCGACTACGACCGACTGAGACGAGAACGTTTTTTGAAGCCTATTGCGACGGTTTATGTGTGAACGGGCCTTTAAACTAGTCTTTAACGCAGAGCACTCGAAAGCGCCGTCGACTGCAATCTACAGAGGGAGTTCGGTGAAGGACGAGACTAAAAGCACGTTCTCACGCAGAAAAGGGTCTTGAGCTGGTGACTTGAATGGTACTTATTACGAGTAATAAAATCACTCGTAATCGATTACGTTCGATAGGAGTTTTGTAATAATTTGAATACATTTATTAAGAAGTAATCACACGGGTAATCCTAATACTTGAGGAGGCACTAAAATTACTAGTATTCGTTCATATATTTCCCCTCACCTTTTTTTAGTGGTTCCCTATGTTTCTATACGTTTCCTACCAAGGAATGCTCGAACCAAGCATGCGACGGGAGGATGGTTCACAAAACTTTTTGGATTAACAATATAAGTCGTTTATAAGTCAGGGATCTCAATCCAAGAATGGACAGTACGTAGAACCCGTTTTCAAACCGGAAGAAAAATACGTCTTTTCAAAGATCTGAAGTAATCGGAAAAGTAACGGTTTATACATTTTGAAGTAACATACAATTACTTTTCCTTTTCACGTTATTCAGTAATATCTGATTTAATATTTTTAAGCAATAGTAATTGTCATCGCGATTGAGTACTTTTGAATAACACGTACGAGACTGCTCAGTTGTACAAAACAGCGTGACGTTAGGCCGTGGAACGTGATGCTCAGTTTCACGGGGCAGGCGGATTTGTTTTAGGGAATGTTCAGATAAGATCATGCACGCGTGTCCAGATGACATTTTCGTTTTTCTTCGTATTTTTATGTATTACTGCCAAATGTGTGGAGGGAACAAAATCACCAAAGGTTTTGCGAGATAAATTTTATTTCTCGAGAAAACAAAAAAAGACTACATCAAAGCGGCAAACCCGTTTTGGCGTTTTGTCATTTCTGCCACGTTCGACGGCACGTAAAAGACAAAAAACGAACAGTATAAAACTCAAAAGCTTCTTTTTATATAGTAGTCTATGATGGCAATACATTAAACAATTTATCGAATTTCGGAACATATATATATCGTGCGTAAAAAATGCACAGACATGGCTACTTTGACGTTTTTATCTTATGTTTGAGATCTGTTATCTCGTAGAGTTTTTAAGATATATCGTTTAACTTTTTTTCACAGGTTCTTCACATAAGGGTCTATTGTTTATATATAATCTGTCTCTATGACGTATAGAGAAAAATATTTATAGTGCTCTAAACATAGCTGAAAACGAGAAGTCCCGCAACTTCAAAGTGCAATTTAAAAAAAAAAAAAAAAAAACATCTTCGATTTTTTTTTAATTTCGGTGAATCATTCTACATTTTATCGTCATGTTTTCCCATTAAACATGTTGCATTATTTTGTCTCTGTCAGAAATACAACACTTCGAATTGCAGGTTGCAGGCTACTTTGACATTTTTAACTAATATTGGTTCGCTGTTATCTCGCAAGATTTTCAAGCTTTAGTTCTTTATTTTTTACTCATATATTCTTCCAAAAAGGATCTATTTTTCATGTATATTTTGTTGTTCTCGTTTAAAATTGAAAATATTTACAGGGCTCCAAACATGTCTCAGTGCAAAATGCTCTGCAAACTCAACGTGAAATTAAAAAGGAAAACAAGCTGATTTTTTTTTCGAGTTAAGGTAAAGTATACTGCACCACATTGCCGTGCTTTTCATTATAATCTGTGTCGCTTTATTTTGTCCCGGTCAAAAACACAGAGCTTTGAATTGTGCTATGTATACCCTCCAGATCAACATTTTTGTTGCTAGCTGCCGTTGCCTCCATTACTCCTACGTTCTATAAAAGAACTTATCATAATTTTATATTTTGTTTAATTTGTGGCCAAGTTTAAATTTTATATATATGATTCTATAAACACATCTCTTAAGCAGTAGTTCAAAGCTTCAGCTGCATCCGTCCTGTAACGAGCCCGCCCCTCATGCTTATTTCAAATGTCGCTGCTCGGTATACCCGTGACCTGAAAGTTGAAACACAACTTCCCAGAAACAAAGAAACACAACAGCTCGGCTTGCGCTCTCGAAGTAAGAACCGTTGTGTTCGGTTCTTACTTCGAGAGCGCAAGCCGAGCTGTTGTGTTTCTTTGTTTCTGGGAAGTTTTGTTTCAGGTCATATGTATACCGAGCAGCGACATTTGAAATAAGCATGAGGGGCGGGCTCGTCACAGGACGGATTCAGTTGAAGCTTTGAACTACTGCTTAATAGATGTGTTTATAGAGTCATGTATATCAAATTTAAATTTGGCCATAAATTAAACCAAATATAAAATTATGATAAGTTTCTTTTATAGAACGTAAGAGTAATTGAGGCCGCGGCAGCTAGCAACAAAAATGTTAATCTGGAGGGTATACAAAGTACAATTCGAAGCTCTGTGTTTTTGACCGGGACAAAATAAAGCAACACACATTTTAATAAAAATCACGGCAATGTGGTGCAGTATACTTTACCTAAACTTAAAAAAAATCAGCTTGTCTTTTTTAGTTGCACGTTGAATTATCAGAGCATTTTACACTGAGACATGTTTCAAGCGCTGTAAATATTTTTACTTTTAAACGAGAACACCAAAATATACATCTAAGATACATCCTTTTTAGAAAAATATATGAGTAAAAAGTAAATAGTAAAGCTTGAAAATCTTACGAGATAACAACGAACCAATAGTAGTTAAAAATGTCAAAGTACCAAATTCCTGCAATTCAAAGTGTTGTATTTCTGACAGAGACAAAATAATGCAACATGTTTTTAATGAGAAAACAGCTAGGCGATATAATGTAGAATGCTTCACCGAAATTTAAAAAAATCAAAGATTTTGTTTTTTAATTGCACGTTGAAGTTGCGGGACTTCTCGTTTTCAGCTATGTTTAGAGCACTGTAAATGTTTTTATTTATAACTCATACAGACAGATTATATATAGACAATAGACCTGTATGTGGAAAACCTGTGAAAAAAATCTAAACGATATATCTTAAAACCTCTACGAGATAACAAATCACAAACATAAGGTAAAAACGTCAAAGTAGCCATGTTTGTGTATTTTTACGCACGATATATATTTTCGAAAATTCTATAAATTGTCTCATGAATTGCCATTATAGACTATTATACGACAAAAAGTTTTTGAGTTTGATATTGTTTGTTTTCTGTTTATTACGTGCCGTCAAACTTGGCAGAAATGACAAAACGCCAAAACGGGTTTTCCGCCTGGATGTCTTTTTTTGTTTTCTCAAGAAATAAAATTTTTCTCGCAAAACCTTTTGTGATCCCGGTCCCTCCACACATTGGCGAGTAACATATAAAAATACGAAGAAAAACAACACTGTCAACTTAAAGGGACCCTCCAACAGTATTTGAGCGTCTACTTTTTTTTGCGGTTTCTCCACGCTAGTGGTCCCGGAAACCCAGTGGACAACGAAAGAGTTTAAAAATATTAGCGCATCATATTTTAGTTTGACAACTCGGAAACACCTCCTCCGACGGTGGCGCCGCGAGGTGCCGAATGCGCGCGCACAACGGCGCTCCCTTTCACTATACGTCACATTCACTGGGTTTCGTGATTGGCGAGAGCCGTCCCAGAAATTTTGAAGCAGAATAAAGTATATCACACGTTAACCGTCATTATTTCTCTAAAAAGTCGTTTGTATAGAGCTAATAAAGTTGCAAATTAAAGTTCAAAAAGGGCGAAAACAACGCTTCGTCGCTCGTCGCTCATGCGCGCCTCCCAGCGGCGGAGTACCTCCTACTCGCCGAGGTGGCTCCGGTGGCGGAGTTGGCGGAGTTGCGGAAGACGAGCCTTCCGCGGCTGTCGAAGTGGACTGCGGCGCTTGCGTGGTGTGTCCTCGTACGGCGCGACGCTCAGCTCCGCGCTTCTTTTCAAGAATTCGGCGCTCAAAATCCGATAAGCCCGGTAAATTCATCGATGATGGCAACCCGATTCCAAAGCTACGATGGTTGCAGCGAGGCCTAATGGCCGACCGGGCCGACGGGCTATCAACCAAACTCGCGTCCAATTGGCCAACCGCTTTGCTCCAATCGCTAAACTGTTTCATTTTACGTCATGAAGCGCAATGTTTTGCTTATTTAAAGTTGTTTTCTGCAATATTTAATTTGCTAATAACTCACAAAATATTGCGAATTTCTGTAATATTTTTTTACCTCGGTGTTCCTGCTTTCATGGAGCTCTGTTTCAGCGCGAACTTCAAACCAGTCAAAAAAGTGTTGGTGGGCCCCTTTAAGACGCGTGCATGATCTTATCTGAACACATCCTTTAGGTCTAAAAATAATTTCAGCTTCGACATTTGCCGAGCTTCCTCTCCAGAAAGCGGCGATTTGCTCTAGAAAGTTCTTCGGGGGGAAAAGTAGACGTACTGGACTTCTCAGTGTTGCTTAAACCCTATTAGTTCTTGAAATAGGGAAAATTATGTTTTCTGGGGTCTTTTTCTTTCATACGAACTTCTCAATATTAGATACAATCCTCCAATATACAATCCTACCAATAAAGCCAAGGATTTGCAGCCCAAAGCAATTGGAAATTAAGTTTAGTTTGGGATATTTTTAATCTATTTATTTTGCATATAACATCGGCCAAACCTTCTTGTTTTACCTTTGAGGAACAGAAAATGTGCTCCTAAAATATCCGAACACTGGAACGACCTTGGTTTGTTTCCAACATGTTGGATTGAAATAATGACGAACACAAAATTGTTTTTGTCACCAGAAATTTGGGAAATATAAAACTTCCTAGAGCAATCGCCTGGTAGACAGTCTTAAGGACATCAAAAACACTTTTATTAAACCAAAGGGGCTCATCTTGGGGAAAACATTTTTTTAAATTTCTAGTACACTTCCTTAGACCATGGAATCTTGTCGACTTCTCACTGTGAGAGCAGTGCAATTGATCGATCGTTCTTTATCTAGTGGGAAGAATAAAACAGAAAGATGACTAATATGTTTTATATTTTTCACAAGATGAATACTCAAACCAACACGTTCTTCATGAATATGATTAACCGCAATGCTAATTTACCTAAAATTAGATCCATCTTAATAAGGTAAGTCCTTGAACGGTATACAAGTACACAGGTGAGGCTATGTTTACAATACTGACCAACTGTAAAGGCGACCTGGAAATCTACGAAAAAGGAAAACGCAAGGCACGGATAGAACAAAGAATGGTGGGAGATGAATCACCTAATCTTCATTTCAAGCTCCTTTACGCTCCTCAAGAATTCCAATGTTTCCAATATGAGTCGAAAAAAAAAAAGAGAAAAAGAAAATCGTTCATCTGTGGAGCGCGCTCGGTGACATCGTGCAGAGCGACAGAAATCCGAAGTGCTTGATTTCCGGGCGGTTACTCAGCGATCAATGACAGAGTCCTCCTCGGGATCAGGGTGCCAGTTTACAACCGCGTATAAGAATGGAACGTCGGAGGACGTTCACGTGCTCGTTGTGCATACTGAACGCAGAGACCGAAACTCTTTGCTGCGTTGCATCGGCGCCGATGCGATGGCTGCAAGTTTGCGGCTAGAGTTGCTTGCTCTGGTGGTGGTGACCAGGCTGATGGCGATTTTCGAGGCCAGCGAGTTCACCGTAGTCGACTACACAACATGTGGTGGGTTTTTTGTTTGCTTCATTTTCAATCTCATGCTTCATGCGTTACTTGGATCTTCTCCCGTGCCCCTCACTCTCCGTTCTCGACACAGTTAGCTACTCGAAAATCAAAGTGAATTCAGCTCGCAGCGCTATGTTTCACAAGGCTGGTTTTCACATTTGCGTTTGACTGTGACTGACCGCGCCACGACCACTTGTAGTGGCTTAAGACGGGAGGACGAAGTAACACACTAGCGCCATACATTCGTTCGCATTGAAAGACGCATTATCCGCGTATATGTTACTTCATTTTTGTTTGATTAGGAGTTCGAAAGTAATTCTGAAGATGTCTCATAGATAGCGCAGAGATTTGAACTCGCAAATACAGCCACAAACTATTCAGTCCAGTTATATTCAGATGAAAGGGGTTCCAGGCTACTTGATAGCTGGTGCCAGTTTGCCAAAGTGGTTTGCGGTCATAAGTCGTCGCATGTGGCCGTAGGGCAGTCGATAATGGTCAAACGCATGTATGGGAAGCAGTCTTTCGTGGCGTTGCCGGGCAACTGTGGAGAATTGGGTTATCAGTAACCTCCTTAATGTTGTGACACATTGCTGTGGCTAGACGAATATTCGAACGTAATCTTCTCTGTGGACATGCGCCTGGTTATTAATGACAATCAATGGAAGGAAAACTCTAACTACAAATAGTACGGAGCCTGACGTTTCATCACTGGGCAATTTGCAAGACGACGACAAGAACGAAAACAGCCACCCTTGTACAAGGGGCCGAACTCTCCTTGAAACGTCGGGCTCCGTATTAGTTTTTTGGTTAGAGTTTTCCTGTCATTATTCGACAAACATTCACTGAAGACTGCTTGTGGACATGCCACATACGACTTGTTGACAGCCCTTCTTGCATTGAAGCATGGACATGGGACGACAAGATTAGACGTTAGCGAACAATCGCCACAAATACTGGTGTCGAGCGAGTCGTGTATATTATGTGTTTTTTTTTAATTTATTTACGATGGCGATTATTCTAGGTTTGTCGACATGGGCTCGAGGTTACGTTTTGATTTTTAGAGTTCAAGATGCAGGATACAAAGGACGAAACCTGCGTGGTCATTGTCCAAGGAAGCAGCCACGACCAATAGTCATAGTTTTTTATCCAACATGATTAGTTTAATTTTTCTTATCACCAAGTGAACCACCAGCTCGCCTGTGCTTTTACCCTTTCTTCATCAACAATACTTCTTTTCTTTTTAATCCGAGAGCTGTATATAAAGATCTTTCAGGGGAACTTTGCTTACTCGTGTTCTTGGTTGTGCCGCTGTAAAGCCATCGGTCAAAGTTTACTCATTTGATTTACCTGCACGAGCCTGCACGAGTGCAGTGAAGGGTAGTGCGGTGCAGAAAAGTGGAAGGCAGTGTGCAGCAGGAGGTGCATTTAAATCGAACGCAGCAACTGTCAGCAACGTGGCGGCGCGCAGCTGGTGGTCTGGCGTCATAGCACGTGCGGCCAATGGTGTTGCGACGTGCAGAGAGGGGGGGAGGGGGAAAGGAGGAGAAGAGGGAAGTGTTAGCGCAGCACTTCTCCGTCCCCTCTCTCGCTCCGCTCTTCATCCTTCACTCCCCGTTGCTCTAATGTAGAAATTGCTTATTAGTGCTATCGCAATTTCTTTGCACTTAACAAAATGTCTAAGCTAAGCGATTTTTTTTTAAATATTGCTTTCAGGTCGCGAGTTTGTGCGAGATGTAGCAATCTTGCGGATATTATTCGAAAAGATTTATATTTTTTTCAGTGGGTCCTCACCTATTTACAAAATGTGGTCCAGCACCATGATCTGTTCCTCGCGCTTCGAGGACGAAAGCCAAAGAATAGGGAAAAATAGTTTGGCACAAAACTTAGAAACTTCAAAAGTATTACTTTTAATGGCAAGACTGCTAAGTTCAGGTCTTCAATCTTTTTCATTCAGTGCTTACGAACTTAAGCGCTGACCTGTATGGGTATAATTAACGAGCAACGACAAATGCGCCAGCGCAAAAACAGAAAAAAAAAGAAAACGCCGACAGAAAAAAGATGAAACTACGAAGATGTGTTTTTCACCCGTCTCTCTTTTCTTGTCTGATCTTGTACTTTGGCACAAAAACGAGTGTCAGTGCTTCTATGAAACGTTCTATCCTTACGAAATCGCAAGCAATGTCCCAGTTTGAGTACAAGAAGCGAACGCTTTATTGTTTAATTCCGCGAGTTCTACCAGGAGGAGTTGCATGATATCGTTGTCAAGGCTACGGGCACTCGTTGTAGCCAAGAACCAGTCTCAGGTGAGCGTGCGCATCATGGGCAAGGCCGGCGGCGTGCTCTTGCCGCTCCCGTTCAACCAGAAGGACGGCTGCAAGGGCTCTGGGCTGGACTGCCCCCTGGTGGCCGGACGAAACTATACCGTGTCCAGGGCAGTCCGCGTCTACCGGATCTATCCCAAGGTAGGCTCCCACTCGGAGGAAGCGTCCAGCTAAAACTGCCTCCAAGCCTAGTTTTTTTTTTCTTCTTTTTTTTTTTAGTTGCGCAGTTTTTTACAGCGGAGCTGTTAAGGGCTAGCTTACCCAGGATCGTGTCCCCCACAAAGAAATGAAGACACCGAACTCTGGACTCCTACTGCCATCTATGAGTGACGGCGGCAAGCCACGTATCTGGCTGCCGCTGTCGCTCATAGATGGCGGCAGCCTTTCTACTTTGGCTTGCCGACTTGCGGCCGGCCATCACTTTCCATTGTACAGCCCCGCTGGTCTTCCTTCTTCACCAGAGTGGAAAGGCTGAAAGTTTTTTGGTAGACATCGCGCTTAGACGACACCATCGAGGTTGCATACATAATTTTTCGAAGCTTTCTGTGGTAACGTTGTTAAATGAGTGAGGTTGGGGGGCGAAGGTGGGGGGGGGGGGGGGGGCGTGAGGGGTCGTGAACTTGTGGCGAATAGACATATCTCGCAAAGAGCAGAGCCGTTTATTGAGAGAGTTTGGCCATACATTGGTTTGAATAGGCGAGCATCTCGGGGCCAACCACAGGCCGCGAAACAGCCCCTAGCGGTGGTCGTGTGCTCTAAATTTGTGCCACGACTATACTTCGTTTCACCTTATGTGCGAGCGAAGGAAAAACTGGAAGCGCGAGCACGGAAGCTCCGTGCGTTCAGGCTTTGCTCGAGCGCGCGAGCTGGGGAGAAATGCAAAAGGCGCTGGTCTCGCGCTTCTAGCTTTGGATTCGCTCGCAGATAAAGTGAAACGAAGTATAATTTGAGCCGTGCCGAGCGGAACTCCGCGTCTCAAGACGCTCGCGCACCCCACCCTTTGCACTGCTTTCTTTCAGCCAGTCGCAGGACGCTGTTCTAGCAGTGCAGACAAAGGCATGGGCACGAGCGCGTAGCTTTGGAAAGTGCCTCCTATGCACGAGGTCTCGTACAAACAAAAGCGTTTCGCTGAGCTAGGCTCACGCGCCTGTACCTTTGTCTTCACTGCAGACATTTGTGAGATGGAGTAGAGGTCTCCCGATTGGTCGACGCTGTGTCACAAATTTAGTTTACGCTCTAAGCGTGGGGGGAATATTCGGCGCTGGCGGCGGCCTTTGCTCCGCCTATTGTCCAAACTCTTCTAATATACGGCTCTGGCAAAGCGCAGAGCCGTTTATTGAGAGAGTTTGGCCATACATTGGTTTGAATAGGCGAGCATCTCGGGGCCAACCACAGGCCGCGAAACAGCCCCTAGCGGTGGTCGTGTGCTCTAAATTTGTGACACGACTATACTTCGTTTCACCTTATGTGCGAGCGAAGGCAAAACTGGAAGCGCGAGCACGGAAGCTCCATGCGTTCAGGCTTTGCTCGAGCGCGCGAGCTGGGGAGAAATGCAAAAAGCGCTGGTCTCGCGTTTCTAGCTTTGGCTTCGCTCGCAGATAAAGTGAAACGAAGTATAATTTGAGCCGTGCCGAGCGGAACTCCGCGTCTCAAGACGCTCGCGCACCCCACCCTTTGCACTGCTTTCTTTTAGCCAGTCTCAGGTCGCTGTTCTAGCAGTGCAGACAAAGGAATGGGCACGAGCGCGTGGCTTTGGAAAGTGCCTCCTATGCACGAGGTCTCGTACAAACAAAAGCGTTTCGCTGAGCTAGGCTCACGCGCCTGCGCCTTTGTCTTCACTCCAGACATTTGTGAGATGGAGTAGAGGTCTCCTGATTGGTCGACGCTGTCACAAATTTAGTTTACGCTCTAAGCGTGGGGGGAATATTCGGCGCTGGCGGCGGCCTTTGCTCCGCCTATTCGCCAAACTCTCTCAATACACGGCTCTGGCAAAGCGTTCCACGCATGCATGACGCCGCCATAACTGTAGCTCACAAGAGGTGCACGAGATAGCTCGTGCCCTCTCGTGCTCTGCTCGTGAAGACTTTCAGCGGGGTTGTCGAGCGTGCAAAAAGACTGTACAGTCCCACGATGCATGGCGACAGCGGGGGCGTACTCAAAGTAACTGGTAAGATCGATCTATTCGCATGGTTTTTTCTGCGCGCTCTTGAGCGCTCTTTCCAGGGCGCGCGAGATCGGATGGTGGAAATGGAGTGCGGTGGCCTGATCGGCTGCTTTGACGGCTAGAGACGCAGTGCTCCCTAGCACTGCGTCTCTAGCCGTCGGAGTGCGGAGCGGCGCAGGCGTCACGTGGTACTTGGACGGGGATCACGGGGTTTTGTCGACGATGGCCGGTAGTGGTGTGCGCTGGTGCGCGGGGTTCGACACGACGTGTCTGGTTCTACAAAACGCTTGTGCGTTTGACGGTGCATGGATTACAATAGACAGGACGACATTCTTTTGTAAACGTGACAGGAAAACTCCAAGTGGGAAGTATTCCAAATGCTTTTACGAGATCGTTCATCTCACGGCGGTAAACCTGCTAAGCCTAACCGATGAAGAAAAGGCTAGCAGAGCTCTCCGCTGCATTACTGGGCTTTGTGGACGCTTCAAGGAAATTTTCAGGCTTGGTAAAAGTGGGTTCAAAGGTTTGTGTTGTACAATAAAGGAAGAGCTGACTATACTGCACTGTGATTTGTGTCACATGGCGATACGTGCTATGTCTTGTAAGTGATGCAGGAACGATATTCCGCCGTGAGAATAATGAGGTTTATTGGCCATTTAATATTTGCCTGATCTGCCGTACGCATGACCGTCGTCAAACACGCTATGAGTTGACGGCTTTTTTCAAACATTGGCGTTCCTTATCTACTGCGAAGATCAATGTGCATGCTGCAGATTGAATTTTTAACATAGTGGTGTGTAGAACACTCTATAGTTCGTCACAGCCGTTATTTTATCACATTCCGAGCGTACATTTTGCTAAACGCCCATCGTCCGTTGTAATTTTTTTTTGTCCATTACCAGTCTCAAGAAATTTTACTTCCGTGCCTGGTCCGAGAATGTCAGAGCTCTCTGAGCCCAGCAGTTGTGATCGGTTGAAAACAATTCATAGTAGCTCTGGTGGCGAGGAGGGGGCGCTCTGTTGAATCAAGGTCAGAGGGGAGAGGCGACCACCCGAATTCACCCTTAGAAATACTTCTCCTCCCTTCGGAAGTATCCCAAGACGTGGATATCAATGTCATGCGACGTTGTTGACCGAACCCCGATAGTGCGATGCTTCATAGCTTTAATCAGTGGTATGCAAAATATCCATGGGTGTGGTTTGCCGGTCACGGTATTCGACATTTCTATCCTTCAGCGTAATGTATGCGTGAGCTTCCACGCGTGGTCGGCCAAGAACGATGGAAAGCTTGATAGTTTAGTACCGTACACCCTATTTTTCAGTGACCCGGCATGCCTCGATTCTCATTTAACGGTGACTCTCGCGAGTGGTTTGCGTTTCAGCGCGCCCTTGCCGTTTTGCATTAGAGGAGGGCGTTGTTCTACGATACGATATGTCTCCTCGGTCCAGAGGTTCCCTATCAGTTCTTAGATTCGTGTTTCGATAGTTTATGTCCTTAAACCTACAGAAACTATATCCGTTGCTAAGCCGCAGTCGCATTTGTAGGTTTAAGCGACCTGTAAAACACACACATACATACACAGATGTACAAACACAAGCACGCGCGTATTTACACATGCACACACAGACGCACAACCGCGCTCGCGCACGCACACACATAACACACACACACACCCGTAAATCGCTGTTATTTAAATAGAGACTCGCATGACCAGTACTTTACATAACCTAATACCCCTGTTTTACAGGCACTTCAAAGGCCTTCAGAATAAGCTCCTTTAAAGAATCGGCTAGCCAGCGCACGACCGCGAGCACGCTAACCAAGCCGAGATCGTGAGTTGATTTGCCGATCTTTTTTTAAGATGTTTTTTCTTAAGGCCTTTAACATGCCTATAAAGGCCCTGAAGAAACACACAATGTCACCGAAACGCAATATTTGTTTAGAAACAAAATTTATCTGTGTGCTGGAATGTGCGCCGGAATACCTAAATATATATACCACCTGCAAGCGCAACTTGTTTGGATATTGGCAACGTTTGATTTCCCGCCTATAAAAAGAAAAAAAGAGAAACAAAGAAAAAATCAACCTTGTACGAACGTTTATTCAGTTGCCTGTCAGTGCTAGTTTGAAAGTATGCGAGCAGAAGCGGTTAAAGGGCAACTCCGGTCAATATTTACAAATTTGGGAATACGACTGTTTTCAGCCCAGGCAGTGTCCCTGAATTACAAGGTATACTTCTTTTCTTCTCGATATTGTGAGTAGTTTTATAAATATCACTGCTCAAAGTTTGGTTTTGGGCGTCTACGCCAAAGCCCAAACTATCTGCGAGAGGGATGGCAACACTGGTCATCAGCTTTAAGCAACGTTATTAGATTAACTCAGTTAAGGAACTGTTCATAGACGCTGCATGCACGAACAGTACCCCCCCTCACTCACCACGACTCGCCCAGATTCGCTCGACGCGCCGCCGGACGGCTGCTTTGGTAACTGAATCGGGATGCGTTCATTTCAACGTCACTAGAAACGTAAAAACCAACGAAAACAACTCTTTTTGTAGTAACTTTTATTGGAGATTAGTACAAAATGGGGGCTGGTGATGTTTTCTAAAATTTTTAGTTTTCAAGGTTTTGCAGCACAATTAATATTGTTTTTATACAACCATGCCTCAGCGGGGATTTCAGGTAGCGCGTCCCGACCTAGGCGCATTTTAACTGTGGGGGGTATTTCGCGGCGCGTCCGCAAGGGAGACGGGGTGGAACCCCTGTAACCCGATTGAAGCCAAAAATAGATGTCACGTGCAGTTCCTCGAGTGACCGCTGCGGGAGAAATGGCGGCGTTGTGATCGCCATTTGGCGCTTCAGCTGTGCTCTTTAGAATGCACAGTTATGAAACGAAAATATAGATGGCGCTCGTCCGCAAGGGAGACCGGGTGGAACCCCTGTAACCCGATTGAAGCCAAAAATAGATGTCACGTGCAGTTCCTCGAGTGACCGCTGCGGGAGAAATGGCGGCGTTGTGATCGCCATTTGGCGCTTCAGCTGTGCTCTTTAGAATGCACAGTTATGAAACGAAAATATAGATGGCGCTTCGAACGACTCTAGGCGGATTGAGGTGAGTGAGGGGGGGGGGGGTACCCCCCTCCGCGGGAGTTCCACAACTGAGGTAATCTAGTAACGACGAAAATAATCCCTGGAGAAGGGGAACAAGAGTGACAAAGGACAAACACCTTTGTCCCTCTTGTTCCCCTTCTCCAGGGATTATTTTCGTCATTCTTGTCCAGCTCGCTTGCACCTCTGCATTTAATTGCATTTTAATCTAGTAACGTTGGCTTTACGGCCAGGAACTTGACGTCACCGTGGTGCTGCGGTATGGGTTGCCCAATGTTGCTTGACTAAAAGCTAACCCGCTTGCCACCCGCTAAAGAGCAGCTGGTCGCATCTCTAAAATCGGGCTTAATGAAGTATGCGGCTACACTTTGACTTAATATTTAGGCTGTGATCATGTTTCGTGACGCTAAAGCAACACCACCCATTTAGTTTGGTCTCATTTTCGACTGGAGTTGCCCTTTAAATGAATATCCTCGAGAAACTGGAATTGATTTTGCCATTTACAAACATTTCACAGATGGAGATTCTGGCGGTGTTCGAGATCAGAGGGAACGACGGAGAGGTCCTGGCTTGTGTGCAGTTCCCTGTGCACATACAATGATAAAAAGAGGAGAAAAAAAACAAAAAAAGAAGGCCGATGCTTTGCCGGAAGATGACTGCAATACATCCTTTGGAATGAGCTATTGCGAATGCCGGAGTTAAATAAAACGAATAACATATTTTTTGGTTATCCTTTACCAAACCAAACCCACCACCCCAGCGTTTTTGAAAAAAAAAAAAAAAATGTTTTTTTTTTCGCTCAAGCCCAAACCCCCTACATGCCACTGCATGCAGGGGGTTATGTGTTTCAAGTGCTCTCGAATACTGCGTCTTTCATTTATTTGTGTGCATTTTTTACTTAATATATGCTTCACACTTTTGTTGACCTTGGCATTTTCTATATTTAACAGTTTTTGCAGTGTTGCTCAAATGACGAACTGTACGTTGATGATTTCTATTTAATATTTCGAGACTAAACTTTACACGGCATTTAGTGTAAAAGGTTAAACAATCAATCAGTCCATTGATATTTATTGATCCGCAGTTCTTATACACATATTATTTCCTACATAACTATTATGGAGCTTCTGTGCCCATTCAATTTCAACATTAAACCGGTGTATCAAAAACTTGAGTAAAATCAAGGTAAACTAATGTTAGCACAAGAATGACTACTTCATTTTTTTCCTTCGACAGATTTATACAGTTTTAAAAATACCCTCATATATTTTATCACAGACTTTCTTCATGTTGAAATAAAATAGCGTCTATACAAGAACCAATCATAGGTAATTTCGTTTTTTTTTTCTCTTCCCCGCCTTATTATTTTAATTCTTTCACAAAATCACTGTTCAACGTCTTTACAAATGCACATCATTTCGTGGTTTCTATTATTTATGAGAGAATTTCATTCCACAATTTAGGTAACTAGCTCACTCGCATACTCGATTAAAATAAACGGTGCGTCGAACACCGTTTAACGTCGTAATTTTCTCATTTGGACCTATGCATTTTCCTAGATATTTGAATACGAATCTACGCGTGAATCTTTTCATGCCGTCCTATATAGTTTGGCTATGGTGGGCTGAAAAGCGGCACTGATATTAGCGCCCCATATAGCACTAGGGCATTGAACAGGAGGCGTTTCTGTCGGTTGTTAGCGCGGCCGGTGGCCAAAAAAGGCAACTTTGGACGTGACGCAGCACCGAACAATCGGGCACAAGTGCTGCGTCCCAATTCGGTAGGGCACTATATATTGGGCGCTCGAGCTCCAAAATCCTATCCAAGGATTGCGGACATGGGCCGTCTCAGGTTTGCTAGAATTATTCCGCAATAAAACGGCGCTATACTTGCCAAATTCGAACTTCCTACTGCACGGTGGGCGTCCGCAACCCTAAAGCCGAGATCATACCGCTACTACATCAACAAAAGACAGTCGGCAGACACTGTCTGGA
Source organism: Ixodes persulcatus (assembly GCA_013358835.2). Classification (NCBI taxonomy): domain Eukaryota; kingdom Metazoa; phylum Arthropoda; class Arachnida; order Ixodida; family Ixodidae; genus Ixodes; species Ixodes persulcatus. The sequence goes on from JABSTQ010010847.1 coordinate 306,611, forward strand.
AACATGATTCGAACATGGGTGAGGCGTGTCCGCAGATACCTCGGTCATCATGTCCGAAACAAAAACCGCGTCTTTTGCGCGATGTATATATGAGCTGCGGGACAAGGGGTTAAAGGAGGCGACGCCGGTACAAGAGCGCGAAGGAGAGAGGCGGAGAGCTGCTGCACTCATGTCCTATAGAATCCTTGCATCGCTTATAAGTTGGGCGAAGAATGCTGAGTCACTGAGCTCTGGACGCATGCGCAGCGTCCAATATCCCGCACAGCAGATCAACAGCACACGCTTAGAAGGCGTTCCACAGCCCAGCAGACAAAGATGGCAGCGCGCAGAAAGCGATTTTTGCGAAGCTCTTTACTGTGCAGCGAAAACTGGCGTGACCTGGCGGCCGAATTCCGAAACGAGGGAGGAAGTTAAAGGAGCTGTGCAACAGTTTCAGTGCTTTGCTTAACTAATGTGGGAGTTGGTGTCTCGACCTTTCTGAAGTAAAGAACAAAAAAACACTTTTGTCTGCATATCCTAGTTTTTATTTTAAAAATGGACAAAAAGATTGAGGTTTTCGGCGCCTCTCAGCTCCTTCACTAACTTCCGAGTCACGTGCGCTGTGACGTCAATGGGGATGGCGTGGGGTTCCGGTGAAGCTCTTTCTTTAGAGCCATCAGTGAGCAGCGAGAACTCATCCGCTCGCGACCGCGTGACCACGTGCTGGCGGGCGCAGCGCGAACAATATGGTGAAAGGAGGAAAGTCTCATCTGGGTCCGGCCAGAGCCTTTTATACTGGGAGAGTTCGGCGGGTGGGAGTGGCTTACGGCCCGCTAGGTCTAGCGGACTCAGCGGGCGCCGCTTACGCCATGATGTGCCTCCCGGCGAGTGGGTCCCCATAGACATGCGATGTATACGCGTGTAGGCTTTGCCGTTCGTGCTTTTGTTGTCGTAAGGAGAAAGTCTAAAAACAAGCATTTTGTGACGTTAATCATACGTTAATTATAACTTACCTCGCACAATCGAGCACTCGAAGTCGGCTTCCAGTCAGCCCTTTTTGGTTTGGTCTCCCAGATCTTGTGCCTTGCGCGGTTTTCTTTTCCTTGTGGGAACGCGAGAAAGGGAACCCCTTTCTCGCGTTGTTCGAGCACCCAACGGCACTGCAGCCCCCCATTTCGTTTTCTTCTAACGTCTGGCAGAGCGCAGAACGATCATTTTCATCGTCGTCTCTCGCTCCACGCTAGACGGCAAGGCACATCATGGCGGACAACGAAACTCGGAGTGCGATGCGCACAGTTGCCAGACTGTTTGATCAGTGCTGCCAGACTGGCGGCTGGATCAAAAAACCGCCAAACTCTCCCAGTATAAAAGGCTCTGGGTCCGGCCATACCCGTCCGGCTTAGTCCGGCCCTGTCCCCCCTCCCCCTCCGGCTTCTGGCGGCTGTTCCGCTGCTGACGGTTTTGTGGGCCTAGGATAGATGGCGCCACTGAAACTCCATATAATACAAGTTTTGTCGATGATACCAGGTTTTTGACGCATTTATATTTATGTTGGAACGACAAGATTTATAGAAAAGTTACCTTTTTTACCTTTTATCGAGCAGGTATTCGCACACCTTGCTATCTTTGTACAAGATTCCCCATTGACGTCATGCCGCGTGTTTCTCGTGGCCGCAGCTCGCGGCTGCACGTCTAGGGATATTCTAATTTCTGCCTCGCGATGACGCGGCGGAATCGCAACATTTCGAAAGAAGGAGGTGTGTTTTCTGTTCTTTGTGACAAGGTGAACATTGTCAAAAGTAGAAAACGCCAATTCTTTCAACGTTAAAATCGTTGCACAGCTCCTTTAATGCTGCTCTATCGGATACGCCAGATACCTGCCTCGAGTCGCACCTGTCTCCTGGAAGGCAAAACACGTCGCAGAAGCCCGTAGGGAATGCTGCAGGTTCTCGCAGTTCCGGTGGCTGATAGTAAAAGCGCAGCGGTGCCGTACCACTATCGGATTGGAAAGATAAAAAGTCAGTGCACTAGCATATCGACGTTGTCGCGGCGAGGTCGAGCGCTGACGCGGATTGGACCCGAGTGCAGCGTCAGCGTTCGGTCGGGCCTCGTGTCCAATCGGCGCGTCGGATTGGACGTTGGGCATAGGGCTCGGGTCCAGTTGCTGAGTCGGGGTCACCCTATAGTGTGATGACGTTATTTGGAAGTAGAAGAGGCTGTTCACTGGCTGTGATTAGTCTAGGTAATGTCGGTCGAACCCGTGGTTGCCGACGTTTCTGTAGAGTTAGCGGCTGCGGAGCGGGTGGCGGCAGAACATGTGTGCCTGATAGATTGCGTTTCTCTCGAAGCTTCAGAGTCGCCATCAGAACTATCTGTGCGGTAGACTGCACTCGTGTGCAGCACCGAATTGACTGGGTGGGTTTCTATAGTCACTGACAGAGTGAGAACGGCAGGGCGCGTCTTACGGACTGACTGGCCTCCAGCACGCTCTCCTTGCCTTTCGCCCCGCTTTGACAGCGCGCTCGCGCTCGAGGTACACGAGCATAGTCTCCTATATACTGACAAAGCCTGGCAGATCTCCACGAGAAGCGGCCGTTGAAATGGAAGAGTGGCAGACAACGGATGAGAGGAGAGCCATGTGACTGGCGCCCCGCTGTGGCGAGACGCCGAAACACACTGCTCCCGAGCGAACAAGTGTGTTTCGGGTCCTCGCCGCTGCAAAAGCTGCGCGCTGACGTCGTTCCCCGAGAAATGGCTCTTTGATGCTGTGTGCTACCAGATCTTCGCTCTCCAATTCTGCGACCGAGCACTCTATGCAAGGAGGTTAGAAGTACTAGGAGGGGGCACGTTGCAATATTGGTGAAGCCTAGTCATAAAAAGTTTAAACGATTTTGTGCCCAGCGTGACCGCGGATCTCTCTGGCGATTGGTGCACGTGACATGTCACGTGCGAGATGGATGGTAGATTGTAGGAGGATCCTTGCAGGCTTGCGCGCGCTCCGTCCGGTAGGTTTTATCAGATCGACTGCTATACTGTGGTGTATTCTATAGTACACCATAGCTAGACGAAGGCTTAGCTACGGTCACGTGATGTGGTCACGTTGGCGTGATAAGTGGGCAGAGTAAAGAGGAAAATGAGAAAGAGGCGAGGCGTCAAGGGAGCATGGCTTGTGGAGGCTACGCGGCTGACGTCATGCCCTCTCCTACCCTTCTATTCTCCATGACTCTATGGCTCCGTCGCGGAACTGCCAGGCTTTGTGTGTATACACTATGACATGAGACGCCGAAGCATTGACGAAGGTAGGGAGCTCGCGCCGGAGGCGGGAACAACAGAAGTTGTTTCCTCATGTTCTGGCTTTCTCGGTGACTGCAGTGTTTGATGCTAACTTGCCAGAGTGTAAAATAGCCCTAAAGTCTCGATTTTGTGCAGTTGCTGTTAGTGTTGCCGCGTTCACACGTAGTCTTGCAGTGTGCACGTGATTGTTTGTCAATGGAAAGTCAGTTACGTAAGCAGTCCGGGGATTTCGAGGAAAACCTTGGACCACTTACAGACGAGCTGCTGGCGCAAATACTTCAGACTCAGAATAACATCGTGACAAAAATCACGGAAATTCACGAGAAGCATATACGTCCTCTGAGGCTAACAACATAATAATACTGCGAAACATGGTTGTGGATAACGAAAAAAAGGAGAGGTCGTTGATAAAACCAGAAACAGACTTGCTAGGTTGGAAACTGTGGTCAGAGATTGGAAAGGTGATAAGATTAATCTATCTAGACAAATGGACGATCTAGAAAATAGTTTCGCAAATAAATAACCTGATCATTAGGGAAATCAATAAAGAACCACGGGAGCTCGAGGACGCGTTAATTAAAATTGAGGATGATGGTTTCTATGAATTTAAACTCAGCGGAAAAATCAACTCTAGTGAAATAATACACAGACTTCGGAAAACGTAAAGAGATAGAAGTCGACCACTTATTGTCAGGCTTGCGAACTTTGGTGACAAAATTACAATCCTGAAAAAACTGTAACTAGGCTGGAAAATACCGTAATCAGCGTTCATAAAGATTTTTCTAAAAAAAGAGGAAATTAAGAAAAAAAGCAAACTTGTGGAATTCTGCTGCCGAAGAAAAAAGAAAAAAGACATGGAGCAAGAGTAACAATTGTCTTTGGCAAATTGAAAGTGAACGATACGTTGTACGCCCAAAACGAAAAAAGAATTGAAATGTACAGGTATCCTCTATCGGCTGGGCTGATCGTACCTGACTAGAAAGGGGAACCCGGCGGAAATTCAATATATAAACATTAAGGCAAGGAGTGTTCTGAATGAAGTTGCTCTGTTTGAAAGCATTGTGTTGGAACACGAACTAGACGTTCTTGCAATTTCCCTTGTAATCACGAACTAGACGTTCTTGCAATCACCATCCTGGACTCTGAAATTACGCCACCCAATTATACTACAGTGGGAAAAGATAGAGCATGGCGTGGTGGGGGTGTTGCTCTGTTCATTAAAATTTATATAATCTTTACTGTACTAGAAGTCGATGAAATAGAATCGCTACGGGTGGATACTTAATTAAATTGCCGTTTTTTTACTGATTGGAGCCCTCTAGAGACCCCCTAGCTCATCAATAGATATTTTTTTGTTTCTGCGTAACTTCATGAGAAGGCTATGTATCGTACGAATATTGTGCTTTTGGGTGATTTTAATCTGTCAGGCATAGTTTTGCAGACACTTCCTACTGGACAGACAGACAGGCGTTTCTAGCTGTGAGCAATTGCTAGAACCTTCGCGAATAATTAATTGAATTCGCGCCACCGCCCGCAAGAGGGCGCGGCTCACATTTCATTACGCCGAACCGTTTCCAATAAATCGATAACCGCCACATAACACGTTCTCCGTTCCGGTTCGGGTTCAATATCAGATGTTGATTTCAGTTACCGTCTTGTTCCGGTTCAGTTAAAAATTACGACGTTGCTCCGGTTTTCGGTAAGGTTCGACGCCCTGGTAACAGCTACATGCTAATCGCGCATGATTACAACAGCCGCTTTGTTGAGTCTCGCGGCGCCAAGAAAGACACCTTCTCCGTCTACAACACTCAGTTTTGGTTGCTTCACTGCGGGCACGCCATTTTCATCCTCGAAGAAGCATACACCGGTGAGACAATCAAGCCGACAGGCACCCCCAGCACAATGATGCTGTTTCAAGAGACATTTGACAAGCCCTAACGAACTACGCCATAAGCCTGTAGGCCCTAAATGAAATTCGACACAGTTCGCATAAGAATCGAGCCCATTCCATCCCCACTCCATTCCGAGCAAGAGGCATCTAAATCCATTCAATTCCGTTCCCCCAGCGCTGCCGCCATTTCATTCCCATTCCATTCCGGGGTCGCGAAAGTGCGGAATGATTCCGGAATCATTTCAATTCCGGAGTGACAACTCCGCAATACTGGTGAATATTACCTATATATCGCGGCCAACTCGCTTTTCGGCCGTCAGTGCGTGCTAATATTTGCTACGGATGTTCGATATTTACGAAGCAAATCAGTAAAGCGACCATAGCACTTTACCTGACTGATCGGAACTGCTCTGGCGGCTAGGGCTGTCGTAGGTTTTGCAGTCGCGGTGCGAACTTCGCGTCGCACCATGATCATGCAGCTGATCTCCAGAGTTGCCATCTTCTCAAGCCAGTAGTTTCAATTTCGCCCAAAACTCCCGAAACACAACTAAAATATGATATCTAAAAAACAAAACAAAACTACACAAGGCATTAGAAAATAAATTACTCCTCGTTATACAGAGATAATTCCTTCACTAAAATTATTCGTAAAAGAAAAAAAGAAAAAAAAAAGAAATAGTGCCGGAGTCACCCTGGATGGTTAACACAGCACCGTTTTCTAACGTTACATTACGTGACGAAAGCTTGCGTACAAGTCACCGGGACATCTGTGCTTCATATGAAGCGTGGCCCAGAGGAGATACCCTGGTACGCGACATTCGAGACGAATGTTTCAGTGAAATGTAGTGAAAACGTAAATCCTGGGTCATACTGCTTATGCCCGTGTCCCACTAGAGCGACAGACAGAAACAAACGACAGCGACAAGCCTCAAACTAGTCTTTCCTACGAGGTAGAGGGGCTTGGAGCGATAAACCGGGGTTCCGGTCTGCACTCGAAAGTGACCCCCATAGGGCCGCTGCCATTCTACGCAAATTTGACCACTCGTCACGTGACCAAACCAAATACGCTGACGTCACAGGAAAGATGGCAGCGCCCAAGCAGCGGCTGGCCCCAGCTGGGCCGGAGCATTGGCCGGAGCTTGTCGGATGCTTTGTTCGTTGTCGTTCGTCTCGGCGAGTTGATTTCAGACGCGGAAGCCGCCATATGAGGCCGGTCGAAAGCAACTTCAGAGTTCAGCGTGGTGTCTCACGTAGGTATAACGTGAAAATAAGGAGGAAGGGTGTGCATTTCGCTGGTGACCGACGGGGCTATTGCCATGAAAGAGACAATCGGCCCTACGTTGCTCGGACCTCGGATTGATTCGGATACCGCTAGGATAAATTTTAAGGCGACGTTCCTGTGCTCTCGTTGACCATCGGAATCTTCTAGGTCTGCAGTGAAGCGTGTGCAATATACTTGGATACACAGTTTAGCGACGGAAATTGCGTGAGTCGTGCTTGGCAGTGTGCAATCGTGGTGCCGCTTCAGTTCAAATGACCGAAGGCTCACTTTAGTTGTGCGGCGCACCGGAGAGCTGACTTCAAGCTGGTAGTTACTGTGCCGTGCTTTAGGTGATGCTGTGCTGCTTCCTAAATGTTTCACGGAGCGCAGGTGTTGCCGTTGGTATTGATTCCGCTTGTCTGTCGCACGTTTCGTCGACACAAGTTTCATCAACACTCAACGCGAATTGCAAGCTCATCGCGCGTGTTACCTACCCAGTCCACCCGTTCACGCCGCTTTGCGACGACAGTCTGCAGCGGCTTAGTGGTCCCACATCTATTTCAGTTCAGTTCGTCCACGGCAGTCGCCAAACCGCGAAGGATAGGGTTTATTCGGACAGAATGCCACTAAAGCAGTGCAGCTTCTTTAGTGGTCAGGATAAACTCTCTTCTGTCAGTTTTGTTATGTTGTCACGAATGCTTGCTCCAGTCCTATCTTATATCAATATTTACTATTCTGGTAAGTTCCAGGCCATGCTTAGCTGTCATCGTATGTTCTGGTGGAGGTGCTGGGTACTTCATCCCCCTTCACTCCGTGTGCACCCTGGCGGCTCCTCAGCCGAGTTGCCCGATAACGGGACATGGGTGGCGGACTATCCCGCGTCTTAAACCCCCAGCGAGCCGTGAACCAAGTCCTAACCCGACCCCGGCAGAAAAGCCGCAAGACGAGCGAGTACCACAAGGACGAACCTCAGAAATACACCACGAAGAACCTGAAATCCGAGCCAGTCGCTGCTATCAGCAAGAACCACCGGATTTCGGTCTTTTGTCAGAAAAACCGGAGCTGACTAAGCCTTGAATGACAAACCTGAAGCAGCAAACCGTGTCCGCTCCCACCATTGTTTGCATGCTCGTCGCACTTCACATTCCGACGCCCTTTCACTCAAGGTGTATGAAGACGTCAAGGGCTGGATTGAGCAATATGACCGTGTCGCCCGCCACAGTGGGTGGACAGACAACCAGCTTCTGCAGAACCTATACTTCTCGTGGAAGAAACTGCCAGGCACTGGTTTGAGAACCACGAATCCTCCTTATTGTCATGAAAAGTTTGCAAGATCGAGCTGAAGTGCACGCTTATCAGCCACCATTGACGAGAGAGAGCTGAATTTTAGATTCTGTATAGGACACGACCCCAACGAGAGCGTAACCGCCTTCGTGGAGGATGTTTTGCGCCTGATCGAGCACCCATGCCAACCCTGATGCTTCAGAAGACAAGCTAAGAATCCCATGTCCATCATGTGAGGGATAACACCTTCGGCAGCCTTGTCTGCAACCCCCCGATAACAGTCGAAAGGTTCATATCACCGAGGCTTCCAACATTGAATGTACACTGCAGGCCCGAGCCTGCCACTATCAACAACTCCCCAGCGTCTCCACACTCGAGTCGTCGAGCTGCAACGTTTACACCAGCCTCCCAGGCATCCGCAACATCATCCACAGCGTTGTCCGGGAGGAGATCAGGAAGCTACTTCCTGCCATCAGGTGCCCAGCTTTTATTTTGATTGCCGAGATTGTTTCGGAACAAGTTCGACAGGCATTTCAACTAAAGACTTCTTCGAGCGAAGCGGCATCTGATGAACCGAGGGCGACTTATACCACGAAGTCACGACGTTCGCCACCGGCTACCCGTTAGTATTCAATGCCAATTCAACGAGACACCCCAACGCCGAAGCATTCCCGACATCGGGAAGAACCAGTGTAGGCCCGCGCTGAACAAAGTACACTGAGGAAAACGGAGGTGCTGCGAATGGTCGACCGAAAACCACTCTGCTACCATTGCATAAGGTCGACCATGTCTACTGGAGGTGCCCATACCAATGGATTGGCCTGCGAGGGTTCGTGCCGAACGACCCTCGACCACGTCTCAAGGAGCGTCCGCGGGACATTAAGGATCATCTTCGGCGGCCTATGTCTCTGGTGCCGACATTACGCCGAAGCTCCTGATCCCCATCACCTCGACGAGAGGTAAGCACGACAAAGCAGGTGAGCAGGAATGCAAGGACAGTTGATTTGGTGTCGGTTGTCGTCCAAGGACAATACCTAATAATTAGCTGACACCAATTATCTGTGTCCACGCCACGAAGCACACAGTTTCCAACTTTGAGAGAGAATGCCGCTGAGTGACTTGAAGAAATAGAATGGTTGGTTGTTCTCAAAAGTGGGCACCAAGCATCACCCGACATCACTTTGCCACACCAGACTTACACAGTTGCAGTGGCCGGGGGATGCAGAAAAAAAATTGCCATTACGAAATGGAAGTTCAATAGCTTGGATAGCAAACTAACATTGTTACCAGCCATCAAGTCAACGGTACAGCAAAAGGCACAGCCACGTAAGCAATACATGTTCGAGCTTGCAGCATTGACACAGAAAACCACCAGGAAAATTTGCGGATTAGAAGATGATGTCAGTGGTTACAAGACAGCATCAGTAGGTCAAAGTTGCCACTCGACCAAACTGAACACCGACGTGCCAGGAGCGTCATCCGATAACAAGGAGCACAGGTACTACGACTGAACGCCTGACACGAGACTGTCGCAGAAAGAACTCCTTATGGAACCATTTGCAAAAAACCAATAATAATGTAATCAAGTGGAAATAAACATGTTTGATACACTAACCAAATAAACATATTTCCGTTTGCCTTTACGCCTTCAGAGTCTATACACAAAGAATTGTGTTCACCGCACGTGCTGGACCTTTTGAGGACACTCGCATCTCTGACCCCTCAATATTAATTAATGGGATATACCAAACTGGCAGACTGCTTGCATTGCGCTGCACTCGTTCCACTTCTCCTGAACATGTGGCGCATGCGAAAACCAACTCCAGTGATGTGAAAATGTTGTTTATTAATTTATTCCCTCCAAGGGCATCTGTAGGCATTGCAGAGAGGATACTTAAAACTGCACACATGGTAAAAACATCAAAGCACACTGACATTAATGAGCACAAAAAGGGCCCAGCTACCGAAAATAAATATTACACTCGCAAGAAATAATTATTGCTGTAACTCGTTAATTGCAAAAAACAAACACACCTCTGAGCATCTAGTTTAATAGTATGTGTTGATGCATTGTAATATAGCAACACACTTCCTATACGGATGACACAATATACCCTTTGCGAAACCCCATCAAGCAATACAACTGTCACCATTTTTTTCTTTCGGCGTAGCGCACACGAATGGGCCCCAGTTCATGTCGAACGCTAATGCAGCATTCGAGTCCAATAGGCGCAGAGCCGAGTTCACAGTGATGGCTAACATAACATTTTTGTCGAACAAATGACCAAAGTATGAAGGCCTTGGGTAATTAGAGCAGTAGCTACTGTAATTCGTTTCATCCAAATTTGGCAAACGGCGAAGGCTACAGTCTCGCCGAGCCAGCATGCACGTTGGAGAGAGGCACGTGGCAACATATCATCAGAGTGCTCATCTGCACAGATTTGTCACTCACCTACACTCCGTCTCTCTGATTGGCTCGAGGGGGCTGTGGCGGTTTCCCGTTACCAAGTTATGGTGAAACGAAGTGTAGGCGGACCACACCTTTGAAAAAGGTCTATTGAAGAGATTGAAAGAAATAGTAGTCAACATTTTTCAACAAGACTGCTCTTCGGGCAAGGGATGAACGCAAATATGAGTCCTATTGTCCAGGTAATTAGAACAAGTAAATAATTGACCGGCTGATACAATGCACTCTTGATAAAAAAATCATTATTGCTTGAATAAATCCTACGAAATAGAAAAATGTGCAGTTAATCTTCTATTCCCGAGTTGCATTACATTTAATTAACGAAATGCTGATATGTGTGGTTCTATCTGTGGACCTCTAAAGAGTGATCATACACATGTAGGTTACTGTGGACTATTGACACCGAACGGCAAGGTAAATAGCCTACTAATACTAATTTCTAAGGGACATCGGATGCAACATTTTGTGCAGTGATCAATAAAAAATGTGAAGACTTGCTGTGTTCCGAGCTCCAAGGGAACAAATAAACTGATTTATGAACATATGTAATGACCTTTATTCCGAATAATTGGTTCGAATGCTTCGTAAGAGTTCGCATGCGCGTCAATTAAGCAAACGCCAGATTTTCACTTAAAAAAAGTATTGCGATCGAATGTAAAATTGTCGATTAGCACAAAACGTTGATCGCAGGAGCTTCCTCACTAACAGTTATTGTGATTATGCAGTTACCTGGGGCTGAAACAAATTCCCCTAGACCCTACGTCCGACGCATACATTTCGCGTCAATTCTCAGACATTCTAACGTTTAAACAAAGCTAAGAGAATGCGAAAATTTCATGCTAAAAGCACTCAAAGTTATATCGATCCTCAAACACATTTGGGAATCCGAGCACCGGGACGGCGATACGGCTGATGCTGTCTCACAGGCGTTAATATCCAGATGATCCAGAGCGATCTTGCGGAAAAAGGGTGTAAAGTCTCATTCCTTCATATTTTCACATTTTACCTGCGTCAGCGAGCACGAAGAAGCCCGAAGTCGTCGGAAAGCAGCTGCACATCACGGCTACCGCGTACCGAACAAACTCGCATCCGCCAGCTCTGGGCGCTGCCATCTTACCGGTGACGTCACGGTTCTTGGAGGTCACGTGACGAGGGGTCACATTTTCGTACAACATGGCAGCAACCCGGGGGGGGGGGGGTGCCACATACGAACTTCCGGTTTATCACTCTAAGCCTCTCTACCTCGTTGCGTAGCATATACAGTTACTCTATCCTCCAGGCTCCACCTACGGGGGCGCCACGTGGTAACGAACGCGCGCGGCATGTGACGACATCGTGACGTTGTCGGTCCTGGCCAGCTCCTGCCTTACAACTGGTCGAAGCCGGTAGAAGCTTTTCTTTTGCGGGTTAAAAAATATAAGTGGCGTGAACCGTATTAATCATTTATGAAAGTAGTTTTTGTTCAGTATTTTAGATCAGAAAAAAACAAAAACAATTGCAGTTTATACAGTACGAAAACAAGAAATGACCCGTCCACATACCCGCCACCAAGAGGTGAAAAAGGCGGCGCATACTAGAAAGGGGTACTGGGATCAGACGCGGACGAAATCATTGCTGTGAAACGGCGAGCGTAGAAAGGTCCCGGATGTACGCGGCGGCGCTGCGGTCGTATGGGCTTGAGGATTCGACCGGTTCCGAGCTTTTCGAAGGCTTTCGTCGAGCAGGTTTGGCTTGCGGTTTGGCCATTTGGCAGTTTGGCAGCACGAAGTGGCTCCCGGTCTGAAGTGATCTTTACCCCCCTTTAGCCCAGGGCCCCGAAATTTCTTAATCCGGCTCTGACTAAACGTTAAAAAAAAAGGATTCCGAAAAAGAGTAGGCTATCATGACAAACAACAGTGCGCTCCAAAAGACATGGCGACAAATAGGTACGCTGCCATTAAAAATGTCTGCAAAGTTCTTAGAACGGGAACACCACAGACCCATGTCCAAACATATCGAATGCCCCTGGTATTCTGTTCGTCTAGTACAGAAGTGTCATCTCGTCTTTGAAATTGTTTTGTCTATGAGAAAAGGATTTGAAGCATTTTCTGCATCACCCCTTTTTGACATTGCAAGCATTTGATAGTGCTCCCTCATTACTACAGTTATGCCTCGGTAAAGGAAAATTGAAGTTGTTCTGTATTTGAAGGAAAACACTTAAATCATCTTCATTTCACCTCCAGGATCACGAATATCGAGATTATTTTTCAATTTTGTGCACAGTGACTGCAGAAAATACGAAGAAAAAAAAAACCTGCTGAAGGCCCTTTTTTAGGGAGCGTGACGTCATATCTAGAGTTTTCAGAATCTCCGCTCTCGCGCACCTTTAGCGCCTATCAAAGCTATGCACGCGCACACTTGCTATTTTCAGAAAGGTCAGAAAAAGACGTCACAAATGGTGTCCGTGGAGGCGCCCCTACACAAATATGTGTGGACGTCCTATGTCCATACTTTTTCCGTTCTATTACTCCTTTGTCCATCCTATGGATCCCTGTAGACAGTTTTTGGACCACGTATAGACCGCTGGTTTGCCATAGAACGGCCACAAGAAAGCTATAGGGATCTCCGCGAAACAAAAAGTTTTTAATTTCTTTCTATTTCCATAATAGACGTACACCCGCCGGCAATATGAAGGTGAACACCTTACCTGGTTTCTTGCCTGTTTTACGGCTCCCTAAAGCTATATTAACTCTCAACGTCTCAAATTTTACGTGGTTTGGGGGTCTAAACTTTGCGTTCTAGAGCTCTTCTGGAACACAGCTTGTTCCAAAACATGCAGGAGCGTCAAAAACAAGAAGAGGGCTGTTCACCTTCATATCGCTCACGGGTGTACAAGCCGGCAATTCCACGCGCTGCTCACACGAGCGACAAGAGCTTGGCGGACTAAATATCTGTGCATGACGTAACGACTGGTCGGAGGTTTTTCGTGTTTTCTCGCGATAAGTTACGTCTTCGGGAAAAAACGAACGTTATATTCAGATTCACTGGATACGCCATAATGCACCTCCAACTCGTTTTTTTTTTCCAGAACCTCTTCAGCTTGTTTTTGATATACGGACATCGCTATAGGCACAATAACACTTCCGCTATAGACAACATTTGCGCGCACGAACTGGGTAAATACAAGCATTTTTCTCTCCTTATTATAAATATCTCACACTAAGAACGCAGTTTTTTTTTTTTCGGAGGGGGGGAAGGGGGGGGGGGGGGGGGGGGTTGGGCGGAGGTGTCAATTTTAGCCGGTTTAGTGACTGAGAAATCGAGAACGGCTGGGCGTCTTTTTCCGATGCCCGACCTCCTGCACGCGCTAGTTGTCTTCGGGCGTGCTTTGGCCTCACGTGCAGGCTCGAAGCTCACCAGACGTCGACCATTTATCAAAGGTACAAAACACGCGCTCTAAGCGGGACAACCGAAGGACGTTCCTGTTGTTCCAATCCCGTCGGCGACTGTCTGAGAAGCCCAAGCTTCCTATACCCTGTTGAAGGAAGATAAGCAGGACAAGCTCCCGCCCCTCTCTCTTCACTTGAGCAGAGCAAAGGCTGGAGAAGAGGCAAAAGGAGGCGAGAAGGGACACGCCCCCTTTCCAACATTCGTTCTGCAGTTGCGATGAGTGGAGGAGGAGCTTGTCTTGCTTCCCTTAACCTGAAACCGCGTACAGCTGTCTGCCTTCCTTTTAACAACACGTCACTTCCCTTTGTGGGGATGGGTCCTCAAGTAGGCATATAATATCGACGTTCAATTCAGCATCTCTTCGCTGTTTTCCTTTTCGGCTTCCCTTTATCCTCACCGTCAATGTGTTTCCTACTGGTACACGTTAATGTCATGTTAACACATGCACTGCATCGTTACCTTAGTGCTTGTGCCCCCAATCTGACGGAGGATTATTGCGGAAATGGCGCAGTATAACCGAGGTTTTGGTTCCACGCCAGAATATCCTCAGGTGTTTCAAATTAATCCTCAGTCCTTCGCTGGGGCGTGCCTGATTGCCTCGGTTGGTTTGGCGCGTAAAACCCCTATGTTCAATTTGGCGTGACCAGTGTTAATTTAGCGCTGCGATGTATGTCGGATCTGACCTGACAAATGCGCAAAAAAAATGTACAAATCGCCTTTCATTTTCGATTGTTTTAGGGCACATTCCTGGTAACCAAGGAAGCCGCACGGACCATGATAGCCCAGAAAGTTTGAGACGGAACCATCGTGAACTTTGCAAGCATTACGGCGAAGACGATTAGTGTCCGCAGTGGACCTTACGCGTCCTCCAAAGCAGGCGTCGTGGCACTCAGCAAGGTTGCGGCCAAAGAACTTGCTCCCCACGGTATTCGGGTCAATGCTGTGCTGCCGAGTCTCGTAGACACGTCAATGTCTGCTGCAGTTTGCAGTCCAGATTGTCTAGTTATGTTTACAGCCACCATCCCTCTCGGCAGAGCCTGTCGCCCCGAAGAGGTTGCCGAGGTGGTGAAGTCTTTGTGCAGCCCGAAAAGCTCTTACGTGGCCGGCGCTGCTGTTGATGTGGCTGGTGGGACGTGTTAGAGACATGCACGCAGTGACCAGGGTCGAGTTTCGACTTCGTCACTATAAACTGAATACTAACCCTGCCTAATACACACAAATCATCCTTTTTAATTTTTACGAGGCGTCTGGAATGTATTCACGCGCGAATGTGCGCTAGCTTTCGAGCGTTTAACATAACGTCTACAAAAAAAGATTCTCTTTTGCTTGGCAGCATTTGTCTGCGCACGAGATAAGCTATGGGTTTCCGTACGCCCAGCTTTGATTGTTTGTGAAAAGTTGGCTCGGGTATGTGTGGAATCGCACTGTGTGAAAGCGTACTGTGTGAATTAGCGCACTATGTGAAAGTCCCCGCTCTTGGAACGGGAGCTTTCACGCCCTGCACTCGGCAGCAAAGCGGACTGCCCGAACTACGGAGACTCTTGCTCGCGCTTTCTGTACTTGCCATAGTGGCAAGGAAAATACTACTTACGGAAGGAGCTGTAACGAAAACACCGTCGTGCCGAAGCAGCTCGTCAGCGGCGAGGTAGAGAATGGAAAGAACCGCGGAAGCAACGGCCAGTCGAGCGCGGCCGAGACGCAGGGCTGAAAAGGGAAGAGCCAAGGAAGATTCGCGAGACCAACAAGGACGGGCGCAGCAAGGTGAAATGGCAGGAGCAAGGGACGATGCCGCAGAAGGAGAGCGCCGGGCCAAGCAACGACCGAAAGTCAGTCGACGTAACACAGCGGCCGAACGGCAGTTCAAGTGTGAGTCCACGGACAATCCACTGGGTGTGGTATGTAATGTATGCGAGACTAATTTAAGGCAAACGTGGACAAAGCCGTTCTAAATCTTCTCTGGATATGTCAAAGAGACGGCCGATTGTTTTTTTTATGCTGCTGAATGATTACTGTTATGACAACGTTTTATTGCAAGGGTTCTGACCATAGCTGTAGCATGCACAGGGAGATTTATTGTGCGAATCATGTTAAATAAAGTCACAATATGTGTTATCAATGACACTGTCAAGATCTTTGTAAGTTTATAATTGCTATGTTCCAACATTTACTTATTACTCAGTTAAAGCAGGACAACGTATGAGAAAGGCCCTGCGGAAATCGCCCGACGTTTGGGAGACGAAAATTTATTTCTACGGCATTTGTTTCGAAACAAACTTTGGGCTGGTATTGATGGCACAGCAATCATAAATATAGATTTAATAAATTTATATCTTTCATTTACGTGCAGTAAATATCCAGGTTTAAAAAAGATATACATGAAATAAATATCGCTTGTCTGAGATTCCTTGCGAGTTTTGGTTAAATCGTTGAAAAATTGCTTCCAGTATGCATCATCGTGCCGCAGGAGCCAATCTGTCCCTCAAGTATCTCAGGTGACAAGATATTCATGCATATACATGATGTCCCGGAAAGTACATTATACAGAGCAGCAAACCTCGTTGCAAAACACATCCTCGTCATACACCATTCCTTCGAGCAGCATAGACACATACCCCACACATTCCTCGAGATCCCACCCAAGAAAAAGACGCACCACGGCCCCTTCGTGCTCAACATCTGCAGCGCCCCAAGTGAGATGACCGGTGACTTCGGTGCCCTCTTTCACGATGAAATCCAGGTGGATCGGCCCGGAAGGGACTCTCTGGTGATTGTGGGCAATTTCAATGCTGCCCACTTGACCTGGGGATATGTGAAGGAGAGCCCCAAGGGACGAAGGTTAGCCCGAGCCATCGCATAGAACCACCTCAATATCATGACAGAACCAGAACACCGCACAAGGATGAGCAACAACGTCAGTCGCGACATATGAACCTCACCCTAGTATGTAGGGTGAGGTTCGCGACATATGAACCAGAACACCCCACAAGGATGGCTTGGGCTAGCCTTCGCCCCTTGGGGCTCTTCTTCATATATCCACAGGACCCTTACATATTGGAGACCAAGGCCTGCGACGGAAGCCATCAAATCCGAAAGCTTTGAACCGCTCGACCCACAAACTGGAACCAGTTTAGACGACAGCGGGAAAACGCCGAGGGTGGGGTCAGCCTTGTCTCCAATCATGAGTGTACCCAACGGCTCCGCAAAAACATTGATCGAGCAAACAAGAGAGTACAGGCTACCGTTGTAACACCCGCGATAGATCCACATCCCCTCCACATGTGGGACACCTGGTGAGGCCTCACCAAGAGATGGAAGGCACAGTGATTCCACCGCCATCTACGACTACGCATCGCCAAACTCAACCGAAAGGTGGAAGACTATGCAACCGCATTGATGGAAAGCAATTGGCACCAGCTATGCAATGGGTTACGGGGAACGTTAGGGTTCCCTAGGAATTGGGCTATCTTTAGGACCCTATTGAACCCATCGCGCTCCAAGTCCCAGACATCTAAGGCCGTGGTCAAAGTTCTACACGAACTGCAGCAGGACTAACCTTCCATCGTGAAGGAACTGGAGTCCGGATACCTCGAAGCCGGCCAAAGCCCCGACTACGCCGGATACTTCTACAGCGTACGAGCAGACCCCACTGGACGCGGAATTCCAAAAATCGTAAATACGAGCAATCCTCACCAAGTTCAAACTTACCACCACCCGGGGAAAAACGGGGTCACGTACAAGATGCTAAACAACCTCGACAACGCTTCAATCAAGGCACTCACCCGATACTTTAACAAGATCGGGAAGACAGGGAGCATTCCACCTGAATGGAAGCACGCGGACATTACGCTCAGACATTACGCTCATTCTTAAGCCTGGGTAGCGACTGGTACTTCAGAACCTGCGACCCATCTCGCTCACATCCTGTGCAGGAAAGCTCATGGAGTGTTTCGTCCTGTTACGAATACAACCATACCTTGAGGAAGAGGAGTACTTTGTGGGTTTCATTCAGGGATTCCGACCGGAGCTCTTCACGCAAGACGTCCTTCTCCAACCCAAGAAAGAGGTAGTAGATGTTACGGTAAGGTTGTTTTCCCCGACCTCGATGGACCACCTTGAAGTTGCCGTCATGGACCGGGGGATCGTGGATGAGGCTAGTTGCTCGAGAGCAGGATGCGTCGGCGGTGATGCAGAGGCGACCGACAACTCGGAGGGTTAACGAGATTAACAAAACTTTACTTCGGTAACAAAAAATAATCAAACAGTTACATAAAAAACATGTGCAAAACGATCCCGCGCTGTAATAAACTGCCGCGCACGGCTTACAGACTGCAGGGGACGCCTCGGCGTCAGATGGTCCTACCGCGCACGGTAAGGACGGCGACTACCTTGTAGCCGCGAAGACAAAGACGCTGTCGCGCACGACAGGTAACGCGGCGCACCGCGGGAGCTGAACGTAAGTGGGGTCGCTCACGAGCCCGTTCCAAAACTCAAAGATTTCCTTGTCCGGCCAGGGTCTAAAACAGCGTGCTTGAACCCGTTTAGGCCAATTAGGGTTCGACCCTGGTCCCATTGGCTAGAGAAACCAAACTACAACGCCTACACACGACGCACTTCCGACCAATCGGGTGAGAGGTCATTGCTCCGAGAGTGAACCAAAAGCCAAGCCTTGGTTCTCAGAAGCGGAGGATAAAACACGACTTATGGCTTTCCTATCTGCCACAGAAGATACACATTCGCGAACGGCGAGAACCACCGAGACATGTCGGCTGGGGCACGTCTATGCCACCGCGAAAAGCCGTTGGCAACAAAGTAAAAAGGAAGACACGCCAGGCATATGCAGAATATATGGGGAGCGCCTGGTCCCCGGGCGTCACGGAAGAGTTCCGAGACACGACTCCGAGAGCTCTGAAGCACTTTGTCTCCCAGCAAACGACCTGGCGACCGGTGACGTGTTAATGTCTCGGCCGCGGGTTCCCCGGCTAACTTTTACGTCTGGCCCCGCGTCTCAGGGTCAAGGGGTAGACGCACGCGGCGCTGAGACAGCAGCCTCTTGTCGGCAAGTTAAGTGTTTTCACGTGGGTTCGAAAACCGGGGTTCCGCATGAAATGCAACGAAGAGGGCGACATACCCGCGGCCATTTCCCCGATACCGGGAAAAGCTCATAAACAAGCAGGATTCCGACTCGTAACGGCACGGGACCCCCTGAAACGCGACACTTGACTCCCAAAGCGCCTCCCCATTTCCGACCGAAGCGCCGTCAGGCGGCTAAACAAAACAGAGCGGGGTATACCGTCCGGTCGGTCGAAAAAAAGTACTAAATAAAAGCGACCACCTCTACAGAGGTCCTCGACTTCCTTGGCCGGGCCCAGCCGATAGCGATGCTAGGCATCGACCTCAAGGGGGCCTTCGAAAACGTCTCACACGATGATATGCTTCGCAGCCTCGCCAAAACCGACTGCGGCACGAGGGGAATACAACTATGTGCGGTCCTTCCTTATGGATCGAAACGCCACCCTGGGGATTGGCGATATCCGCTCGGACCTCATTTTCCTAACTGAGCGAGGGACGCCTCAGGTATCTGTTGGGTCACCTTGCAGTTCAACGTGGCGATGGCGAGCCTTTCACACAAATTCGACAAGATCTTACACTTGCGACACTCCCTCTACGCGGTGTGGACAACCACAGGGTCGGAGAGAGAAATGCATGAGAGACTGCAAGAAACAGTCAATGTGACCCAACTCAACGTGGAAGCGGCAGGGCTAACCTGCGCAACTGATAAATCCGAGCTCCTTGTGATTCGAAAACATTCGATACTCGACAAACACACGCCGACCATCGACTGCAAGCTAGGAAACACACATATATACCCCAGGCAGAGCGCATACGGATACTTGGCATGCACCTCCAAAGCCACAGGGGAGCCCGGCACACTGTGAAGCTACTGAGCAGACAAGCTGATCAGATGGCCCACCTCATCCGACGGGTGCCCAACCGGGAAGAGGGGCTCCGAGAACAAGATATGCTGCAGACCTATCAAGCGCTCATCGTGAACCAATCGACTTATCATGTACCCTTTCCCAACTTTACAGTCACCTAGATAAACTGGCTTAACACTGCGCTCCGCAAGGCGATCAAGACAACCCTCGGTCTACCGATGAGTACATCAATGACGCGACTTTTGATGCTAGCTGTCCATAACACGGTTGAAGAGCTGGTCGAGGACACAGAAAGCAAGACAGCTCACACTCCTCACTTCCACCCGACCGGGCCGAGCGACGCTGCGGAGATTGGGCGACACCGGTCTCGCTCATGATGAGCCACCCACCCCAGCGCACCTGAAACCGAACATCCACTTGTGCCTAAGAATAGTGCCCTAAGACCTTGAAGCAAGGTGAAGGATAGCTAAAAGTCCACGACCCAGACCCATAGACATGATACAACGATGCTGTTCTCCACAGGGAGAAAGCAGGAGCAGCAACCATCGCAAAAACAGACAGGGATGGCACCTCTTACAGCACGGGCTCCATCTCACACATTACATCAGAGGCGGAGGAGGAGGGAGAGGAGAAGGAGGCGGAGCAGATAGACACAGCGCTAGCAATCTCGCGCGCCATCCCGCGCAGGGTCCCCACCGACGTCAAACAAGGGACCACCATCGTCATCTACTCGCAGGCAGCGTGCAGAGTGTTTGCGGGCAACATCTTCTACCCACAGACAGCACACCTCATCAACGCCATTCACGCCGACTGGTTGCAAGCGCCGATAATCCCTGTCAACTGGACTCCTGTACGTATGGGCCTATCCGGCAACGAGAGTTGCGGGATAGGCCCTTACCTTATACCATATACTTTCATCCCAGATTTTGACCTACTTATCTTCTAGCAGCCACATTATCTGTAATCAACATGGGTTTCAACGTGGCCATTCCTGCGAAACACAACTATTTGAATTGATTACTGACCTTCACCTTTCTGTTCACTCCTCTTGTACTACCGTGTATATTTTTAATGATTTTGTTAAAGCTTTTGATCGCGTGTTCTTCATAACAGACTAATATACAAATTAGAAACAATGAATATAAGCGTTTCTGTTATTGAGTGGATATCTGCTCTATTAATAAACCACTTTCAATCTGTTGTAATTAACAAGCGTGTCTCCTTTCCTATGCCGGCGAAGTCCGGAGTCCCTCAGGGCTCTGTACTGGGTCCGGTATTTTCTTTTATATATCCTTGAATCTACCACACGTCTCTTCGCGGATGATTGCGTCTTATATCGGGTCATTTGTAACCCCTTGGACTTTCGCGTACTCTAGAGGGACCTAGACATAGTCCAGCAATGGTGCACCACATGGCTAATGCAAGTAAGCACTAACAAAAATAAAGCTGTCACTTTTACAACGAAATAACAAATCACTCATCACGTGTACATGATTCGAGAGGAGCGCGTTGAAAACGTTACGCCAATTAAATACCTCGGCGTTCACCTAACAGCTAACTTATCATGGAACCTTCATATTGAACATGTAACCCGCAATGCATTCAGCACTTTTGGTTTTCTTAAATGCTCTTTATTTAAAGCTAACTACGAAACAAAACTCATCGCCTATACTAGCCTCGTCAGGTCGCAGTTGGAATATGCATCCATTATATGGCACCCTCATCAGCTTTATTTAACCAACCATATTGAGGCACTTCAAAATTAAGCTGCAAGATTTATAACCCGCGACGTATCCTGTACTTCCATTGCATTGTGTCTAACATACAACCAGGGTTGGGCAGAAATACTCGAAAATGTATTTGGAAATACAAATACTGGGATACATTAAAATAGTAGCCAAAATACTGATACTAAGATACATCTGTAAAACTGTATCGCGATACGTATCGGAAATACATTTTAAATAGAGGCAAAAAGTATTTGGAAATACAAATACAGGAATACATTTTAGGGAGGGCAGAAATACAAATACAGAAATACTGATAGTGCAATACATTTTTCACATTTGTTAGAGACGCCAACTGAGATGAAGCTTGAAGTGGAAGTTTTTGACCCCGAAATGACTTTCCCGTATACAGGCTTGGCACTTTGCCTTGAAGGTAGTGGTTGCGGACGACGAGGAATCTTCAATGGGCTCAAAAAAACGTTCCATCAAGGACTGACCGCGGTCCCTTTCCTGACATCCTGTCTGCCTGACGAGGAATGCGAAAAGACTTCGACTTCTAAATCAATTCTGTCACCCTGATTCCCATCAAAACATCACCACGCCCCTGTTCAATAAGGACGTTTCTGCCAACATTGATCATATGACGTCACGGTGGAATGAACTGGTATTCTTTATCTGTAGGTGTGGCCTTGAACATGAAACTTTACCACGCTGGTGTATCAAAGTGCAATAAGTATTTTCGTTGTAGGTTACATCGTTGAAGATCATGCAGGCAGTGTCATTTGGAATTGTCGAGAATAGTGGACCACCTGAAGCATCCTGGAACACGCGTCTCATCTTCTGTTACGGTTGAAAAAACGATACGATGGCATCCCTGTTGTGATGGTCCTTCCTGTCCTGCAAACCCTCCGCCACCGACGCATGGATTGAAGTCATCAAGTTTCGCCTAGCATCACCCAAACAGAGACCACGTGGATTGCGTCCTGATATTGCCGGCACAGGTGCGAGCTCTCCGAGAAACAGCGCGCTCGAGACGAGTAGCAGGTGTACGAAGGCTGGGTCGGCACAGCGAGGCCACGTCTGGCCTCCTTCCTGGGTTTCAGATCCCCAGAGCAGTGGGTCACGTTCACGTCTTCTGATGACGTATCCTTGAGCCGTGCAGTATTACGGGCGCAGCCGCAGACGCATTCGAATCACGGTGATTTGAATATGTGTGAACCTCACTGCGTGAGTCATCCTACTATTTCAAGTCAACCACCGCCAGGCTCGTGCTGCAGCGGACTGGGTGTGACTCAGCTTTGCCGGCTGGGTGTACTGTGCACGCTAAGGCAAGAGATACATTTATAAGCGGACATTGAATGCCAGCAAACAATGACTCAAGAAATTCCTACCTAAGGACCTGCGGCAGAAGATGCTCTGACTCTAATCCTGGCACGCCACCTGGTTCGAGTCCCCGACTACGCAACACTTCTCAGAAGAGAGAGGAGGACGCATAGAAAAATAGTTTGGAGAATCGGAAGGAACCTTGGTCAGCATAGCAACAATGCCCCAGCATCTCTCAACCCTGATGCCCTAAGAAATAAAAACAAATGCGTTCGGACTTTTTTTTTTTGTGTGTGTGTGTGGGGGGGGGGGGGGGGGAGGAGTATTTCTGAAGAACTGTAACGAAATACATTTCATCCTGATTGTATCGCGATACAAAGAAACATTCCAAAATGTATTTCGATACAGGAATACAGATACTGGTGAAAAAAATGTATCGCGATACAGAAATACAGATACGAAATGTATTTCTGAAATACTATCGCGATACATTTGTATCGCGATACTGCCCAACCCTGCATACAACGTAACCTCAGCCTAACCCAACTTCAGTACAGAAAAGGTATTGCTCGCATGTAATTTTTCCACAAGCTTTATCATGGATCATCTCCCTTTAGGACCTCATTCATTCAGCCTGCTCATCGTATTTTGTCTCGCGTATATCTTCACTTTAAAGTATCGCCCATCTCTGCCCGCACTAACTTGTTCAAGCATTCTCCTCTGGTTCTTGACATCTCCGAATGGAACAGCCTGCCCATATAAATCGCGTTAATCACTTCCCCTAATATGTTCATTAGTTCTTTAAGTAATATGCATGAACCTATATAGTGCTGCTTTGTGTCATGTTTTCATCCAGTGTTCTTGTTATTTATATTGTTTATAGCTTGTTTAACATTTTCTATGCCGACTATGTCATCGTTTTTATTTTTTTCAATTGACCCAATTCTCCCTTACAAAAATAGGCATGAATCTCCTATGTCCATACTTTTGCCGTTCTATTACTCCTTTGTCCATCCTATGGATTCCTGTAGACCGTTCTTGGACCATTTATGTACCGCTGGCTCGCCATAGAACGGCCACAATAACGCTATAGGGATCACCAAGAAAACAAAACGTTTTTGATTCCTTCCTATTTCCATGCTATGGTCCTGCTGAATATGTGGACATCCTATTGTCTCTCTATGGTGTGAGCTATAGATTGGTAGATCAATAAAGTGATGCTGGGTAGATGTTTTCTTTAGGTGTAGAGAGGTGTCCGAGTTAAAGAGTTGTTAATCATCGGGCATCAATATGTTACATTGATGTCTGGAGGCATGTCCAATATATCTCAGGGCATTAGCACTGTGAAGATGGAAATGTTCAATGTGTACCGGAATAATTCCCTTACTTTCTCAGTGGGAGGTAGGTGTATGCGGGTCTCTGCGGACCCCATAGATATACCCCCTGCCAACTGAGTGGCTTCTCTAAGGACCCCATAGGGACTCCGTGCAGACCCTGTATGGCTTCTCTGCAAACCTTACGAGGACCCTGTGTAGACCCGGTATATCTTCCCTACGGACCCCGTAGGTACTCCCCTTAGACCTTGTATGACTTCGTTGCAGACCTTTGAGGACTCTACACTCTTAAAAAAAGCTTTTCCAAAGCATGTTTTTTCGTAAAAACAAACGCAAAAAAGTTCTTTTTGTAGAAACGTTTATTGGAGATTAGTACAAAATAACAGGAGCGTGATGTGTGCATGAAATTCTAGCTTATAAGGTCTTTTGCCACAATTAATATTGTTTTTATATAGTTATGTCTCACCAATGGTTTTAGGTAGTGCGTGTCGACCAGGATGCGTCCTATCTTCGGTGGTAATTCGTGGCGCGTCCGCCTGGCAAACGGGGGTCGGCATCCCTGAAACCACTTCTACCGTATATGTTTCGGCGCCAAAATGGCCGATTAAAGCTAAAATTGAACAGTCACGCGCTGTCGAAAATTACTCCCAAACCAATTCACGCGGTCGTGCAGTTCTCCGAGTGGCCTCTGCGGGAGAAATGGCGGCGTTGCGATCGCAATATACTTCGGTTCTCGAGTACGGATCGGTGCCACTTTTTCAGAGCAGGCTCGGTGGCAGTTTCCCAACTGACTTGTTCCACTAACGTTGGTCTCTGCGGACCCCGTAGCTATACCCCCAGCAGACTGAGTGGCTTCTCTACGGACCCCGTAGGGATTCCGTGCAGACCCTGTATAGCTTCTTTGCAGACCCCATAGGGACCCTGTGCAGACCCTGTACGGCTTCCCTGCGGACCCCTTAGGTACTCCCTGTAGACCTCGTATGGGTTCTTTGCAGACCCCATAAACTTCCCTTGAGAGCCCATAGATACTCCCTGCAGACCTTGTACGGGTTGACCGCGGGCATCCTAAAGACACCATATGAATCCCGTGTACTACAGAGAGGGTATAGGCTGACCTTACATTGTCAATAGAATAGGACGTCCATAAAACTTCCATTGGTCAATATTCTATAGGGCAGCCATAGGACGACTTCACGAAGGTAACAGCAGTCTTGATCTGCCTATAAATGCCTTATGTTCTGCCTATGGACGCTGCTCTATAGAACGTCCTAGGAGTGTCCATGCATATTTTTGGTAAGAGACGTACCAAACTTTGTACCGTCGCTTCTCACCCTATGCAATGCCCGTAAGGGCCTTTGCTATAAGTAAATAAATAAATAAAAAGTGTTCATGCACTCGCCCGAGCAGTATCTGCAAGCGGGGCGTTGCCGGATGGGGTCGAGATCCAGCGGGACCCAGAGCCCAATTCACCCGCTGACCCCCAGGATACCCAACGTAACAACTATCGCCTAGTACAAAGTACTTCCGAGCAACCCGCCGGGCTCTGCCTTTTCCACACCAGGATCCCGGACGGGGGCGACGGCTTGGCGACGGCCTGGTGACAGCTCTAAACCTATACATTCTCTAGCCTCCACCATTGCCATCGCGGGTTCCTCAACCAGTACCCGAAATTTGTCCGGGATGCGGCAACGAAGGCCCCTACCTGTACCACTCCGTCTTGAAATTTCCCCACCTCCCCCCCGTGCAGGTATCACCCCCATCCCTTCCCCCACCTTTTCCTCCTGGGAGACGGCCCTGCCCAACAGAGAGCTCGAGGGCCAGCATCGACTGGTTGATCGAACCCGCTGGATCGCGGTGGCCAACGGAGCCGTGGACTAATGGCACCGACAAAGAAATTGCAAGTTCCTCCCACTTTTGAATCAATAAAGTTTATAATGATGATAATGGTGGGCAGGCTTGAGGCGCGCTTTCTGCGTGTAATTTTCAAATCGGGCTAACGAAACGTGAACTTTATTCAAATAATATCTAAAACAACTATTAGATTTTTGCAAATTCATTCAATTGGTCTGACCTCTTTAGGAATTGCGGTAAAAACTGCAGTGGTAGCGTGAGCCTATAACCAATAATTAAACCGTTAATTAACAAATTCGAGTTAATTAGCCAACTTACCATGACGATTATTCCATCATCTAATGTTCGTCAAGCCTGATAAATACGTTGTGGAGAGGGCAATCATCTGAACCTCAGCATCTTGTTTTTATCTGTTTGAATTAAAATAAACCTCACCATATGTGAGCTTTCCCAAGCGGACCTTCTGCTGTAAATCGCGCCGGAAAAATCGGTGCCCGCTTATAGAAAGCCCAAACATTCACCGAACGCGCACGAAGCAGGTCACTTTTACCGTGTGAAATTTCAAGGTGTAGTTCCCCTCCTGAGAGAGGTCAGAGGAAAACACTTGCCAAAGTCAAGCTTGAGCGGGTTTGCAGACGACCGAATGAGCGCCGCTGTTTACTTGTGGCGCCATCTCCCGATAGGCGCAGCGAGCAGACAACAGAGTGCGTCGTCTACTAGCTGTGCCCATCGGGAGATGGCGCCACAAGTAAATAGCGTCGCTTAGGGAGCCTGTATTACAGAAAGTTTCCAACTGCTGGATCACGCGGTCACGTGGTTTATACGCCGCGTTGGCAATACGAGCTACGCAGCGCATATGCACTTGCAACAGATCTTCGCAGAAGGCGTCCGTCATTACATTGACGGACACCAATGTAATGACGAACGCCATTCGTCATGCGAATACGTGACGCATGCCGAATGGCGTCATGCCATTCGTCATGCGCCATGACGACATTCATGACGCATGATATGCGTCATTGCGTAATGCGTCATGCGCAATGGCGCATGACGCATTGATACGCTTACGAAAATGGCATATCTGGACTTATATAAAAAATATGGTTGTATAAAGAATTGGGCATATCTTGCCATATCAAGCACATTAGTTTATATAAGCCTTTTTCTACCCAGATATGCCCAATTTTTTATATATCCATATCTGGGTCTGCCAGATAGGGGTATATCTGCCTCCCATATCAGGCCACATATGTCCCAATCAGATAAGGCAACTTTATACTGGGTGCTTTTTTTATTCTTGTAGATTTGTTTTAAAAAAAAAAACCATGAAAGCTACACTTATGCGGTTTGTGCGAGTGAGTTATACGCCTAGGGGGACATTATGTGGGTGGCTAATCTTTGCGATAAGTCGGCTAATTAATTTAAATTCACTACTTAACTTTTCAATTAGTGAAAATAAACATATGGTTCCAATTAGAAACTTGCTGAGCGTCGTCCAAAACCCCTAAATCAGTCATTTTCAGAAAGACGTTCAGCGCGTGAGAAGCGTAGTAGTGCACTAAAGTTACCACTCGTGGAGCAGGTACAAGGCTAGTAGTTTCGGTAAGGCGCCCGCGCAATTTTTTTCGTGTCTTATCTAGCCCCAGCCTTGTACCTGCTCCACGAGTGGTAACTTCAGCGCACAACTGCGCTTCACACGCGCTCAAAGTCTCTTTAAAAATTACTGATTTAGGGGTTTTGGACGACGCTTAGCAAGTTTCTAATTGAGACCATATGTCTATTTTCACTAATTAAAAGTTAATTTTAATTAATTAGCCGATTTATCACAAAGATTAGCCACCCACAATAATGTCACGCTGGGCGTATAACTCACTCGCACAAACCGCATAAGTGTAGCTTTCACTGATTTTTTATAACAAATCTGCAAGAATAATAAAAAAAAGTATATTGTTGTTTTCTACAAATAACTACCAAAGGTGACTCAATACCAATTTGATATTGAGGATGTACCAACTTTTATTAATTTTTACATGACCTGCGCTTTCCGCCACTCCTTATTTCGCTCAACTTAATTCTCAGGGAAAGCAGCCTAGATTATCGACATTCGCTTAACGAATGTCGATGAAACGTTAATGCCATGAAACGTGTATCCACGAGAAGATGACCGTGGAACGTGTTATCACAAAACGCAGGGAGAATAAAAAAATCGAAATTCTACCTGCAGTTGTGACATGATTTTAGAATTTCGGAGAAATTATTCTCCCGGCTGCCAGGAGATAGACACGGCCTAATTCTAGAGGTAATCTGGAAGAGTACCTTTTGGAAAACGACTAATTTTCATGAAGTAGGTTACAGCGCACTTACATTGACAAAACGGGACTTGAAAGGTGTAATCCGGGATACATGTCGACACTGCCACGGCAGAACCACCACTAAAACACAAAAACGAAAAGGAAGGTGTCCGTGAAGATTTAACACGATGTTGCACAGGCTGTCATTTGTAGAACAGAACACTAAACGCATCACAAAAAATTCTTGGGCTTCTTTGAAGCAATCGCTTGCAGAAGCAGAAATCCGCAGCAGCCACGCAAGGGCGCAACACACGCCAAACTAGGTCCGGCTGAACGCATTCCGAGATTGCCAACGGCTAATGCGTCATCCGTCAAAACACGCGACCACGCACCTTTTACCAGGCTTTCAGCTTAGGGAGAGAGAGAAAAGGAGAGAAGGAAAGGCCAAAACGGGAGTGAACACACACAAAAGGCTTATCTTATGGGGCATCAACAACCACAACGGGCGGCTTTGTCACTTGTACCCAAGGTTGATAGTGCAGTGAATGCTATGTGTGGCCTTGGGCTCCAGGCAGGTGCCGTGTTCTGCTCTATCACCAGCTTCTAGACTGTAGTCACGTGACCCTAACCGGAGACACTATTGGCCTAAAACATGCATAGCGTCTACCCTGCTGTCAATACTGAGTGAACTACAGCTCTATGAAGTCCAGCTTTTGAACTTCGAAAGAAGCTGTCCAGCTCGAAAGTGACCCAAAACGATGCGAGTTTGAAGATACTATGTTTTACGCCGTATAACCCGCATTATAATTTTAAATGAAAGAATAAGCGCGACTATTGTTTTGCGCACGATGTCCACAAATGAATAGATAAATAAATATGTATATATTTTTACCAATAAATTTAAAATTATGTGTATACACTGTTAGGTTCGCGTTTTTATATTTCAAATTTTTTACATAAGAGTTACACATAAAAGACACCACGGACAGCACATCTTCCGACTTTCAACACACGATGAATCGCAGACGCTCGCAAACGGAAGGTGGCGATGCTGCGCGAACGGTTTTGGAAAGATGCTGCAAGGGTACTCCGGGCGCAACGGCTTCGCAGCCGTTCGAAAGGAAAAGGATTCGGGACGACGAAGTAGCGTCTTGAATCTTCAGTAAGCTAACGGTTCGTGTTTCCCCGCTCAATCTAGAGGGGAAACATGAACAAAATTAGTTTCACTGCTAGATTTAGCGGGAAAATCGACGTCACGTAACATAAGTACCAATTCAATCTTTCTCTAAATTTAGCGGGGCGGTTACACCGATGGCGACGCCGACACCGCTTAACTCGGAAATGGGCGCCTAAGAGCTAAAATCCATTATTTGATTAAAGGATCTGTGCAACGATATTCAATTGGAATGCTTTTCACTTTACACGAGCTTACTGGCACTACAGGGACTCAAGGATACTCGCACGCTACGCCACTGGCCAAGAAACTCCTTTGTTGCGCTGTAATTTCAAGGACAATAGCGATCATTTTCATTCAATCTCTCCTTTGCAAAATTTGATGACGTAACGTGAGGATCGCAGTACACCCATATGACGATATTTGAATGCGGTTCATAGATTGAACCCGAGCATTGCGTGGGCACTCGATTTGGGGTCGTGATAATTACAAGCTCGAGAAGCATTCGGGTAGTGGCCCGTGTCCAATCGCTGCAACGACGACAATAGCCAAGCCATAACAACATCTGGAACTCAGCGCGTGTCCTGTGCTTTGCTAACCCCAGCGCGTGGCTATGATCAACATTGGCGGCATATAATCGGCTCCAAATCACGTGGCCGCTTGTTCTGGCTGCGAGTTGAGGGGGTGAACGCTGCTCGTTTTTCTTCAATTTTTTTCTGGGACTTCTATTGCGTGGAGTGAAAAACGAACGCGTCTTTCATAGGTCATTAACGTCAGGGATCCGTTCTAAGCGGTATTTGCGCAAAGTACAAAAATTGTTGCATCGCCCCTTTAACTCGCTTTCCGATCTTATGCACATTCCTCATATTGGCACACGTCAAACATACAACCAAATTTCATTTGTCTTTCAATCTTCAAAATGCGCAATTGATTAATTGTTCCAAATATCTGGAATAACTTCACTTTAAGGATGTTAACAATAGTTAACCAATTATATGAGACTCATGCAATATAGATAAATCAACTAGTGTCTTGGCGAGCACATGTGGCTTATTGCTTGTACGACCAAAACGGGCCCCTATATCATTACCAGGGGCTATATTTGCACACGTATATGGCGATATATGGCCGTTTTTACGCACTTATCTGGCAGTATTTGCCCACTTATATGGTGATATCTGGCCGTATCTGCTCCCATGTATAGCGGAATATTGCTATATCTTACTCCTTATGTTATCATATAAGGCCGTATCTCACATTTTCGTATGGGTAGGTACTCTCCAGTTCAGGCTCTCAAGCGCCGCTAACTCAATCGTCTGCGTACAAGCCCAGCCTTGACATTAAAGAGTTTTTGCACCACCTCATTTTCTTACAGGAAAACACAAAGCCTCAAAATTTCACACGGCAAAATTGACCTGCTCGGTGCACATTGGGTGAACGTTCGAGCTTTCCGTGGGCACGCGCATATCATATATGTGTGTGAATGGGCATGTGTGTATGAATGTTCGTGTGTGCGCGCACGCAAGACTTTCATATCTCCGTTTTTCTCTGCCCCACTCTGTCTGGTGAGCAATATGACACCGCGTGGCTGGTGAACGAAGCCTAAAGCCGCGGTCACACTTCAAATACAAAGCGTAAACGACAGGGTGCCCGCCGCAGACATGTATCCCAGCATTGTCTGCAGACACGCGACTCACACATGTAGAAGACGCCAGATTCTGTCACACAGGTGATAAGTTCTGCGAGACGTGCCTGCAAACCGGCATGTATGAAAGCCGTGACTCGTCCTTTTCTGCAAACAGTTTGCACGTATGGACGGTTTCAAACTGGATGGATGGTTGAATATGGAAGCCGCGCCGGGGTGATCAGCTGAAAAGCTCTGGTAACGCAATAACAAAAGGCAGTTGAGAATTCCATATCTTTTACACAGACTACAAAAATTGGACATTGCTCCTCGTATGGTCCGGTGGTTCCTATCCGCTTACTGGCGGATTGAGCAGGCGTACTGGCATTGAGTGCATGGCAATGATCTGTGTTCTCAATTTCAAGATCCTTTGTAAAATGTTAGCTCAGACAGGGGCCCCTGAGTCTCGTATAGCGCTGCGCTCAGTTAAACGGAAGAGGACGACGAAGTGATCTCGGAGTGTGGTTTCCCCACTTCGAGCTCCGCGAGAATTCCCTGAAATTCAGGTCTAAAGCCTGAATCCACCCTGAATTCACACTGAAGACTTACCTGCACACCACCCGCAAGACTGCCGTCGAAATCCCGGCGAAAAAAGTGAATCTCCTTGATTATTCGGACACTTTCCGCCCAGACCACGCAGTCCGCCGCTAAGACTACTTTGGAGCACAGGCCCTCGCTGGCGCGGAGCGCGTTGCGCGCCGACTTCGTCAGCGCAGCTCGCCGCTATTCTCCCAGAAGCCCTCCAACTCAGGCTCGATCGACGACACTCGCCGATCGGAACCCCTTGAATTCACCCCGACCAACCATGGCTCACTACGCATACGAGCACTTCCAAGCCTCGTGGAGCAGTCGCCTGCCCACCATTGCTGATTTACGCGACACCACGCCCTGGAAGAGCACCCCATCAGCCCAGAAACGATTAAATCAATACGAAACCGTTATAATCAAACTACAGACCGGAGTTGACCTCCGTCAAGTACCCCAGACCGAACTCGGCTTAGCCGTTATCACGACCGCTAAGCTCACCACTGCTGAGCGCGGAGAAACCTACATCAAAGTCAGAAATCAACAAAACTTGATCGCCGTAGACACATACAAACAGAGTGCCCGGGACAAGCTTCTACTGATTGAATCGCTCCCTATACAAGGCAGAGACCACGCCACCCGCACCTACTTGGCCATGAACAGGGACCATGCCCGCGGTGTAGTACATGGTGTTCAGGGATGGTCGAACGAGCGGCTACTTGAGAACATCGGATGCAACGGAAGAAAACTCATATCCGCCCATACCATCGGCAACAGCAATACCGCTCTTCTTACCTTCGAAGGACTCTACCCCCCAAAATACGTCACCATAAACTGGGTAGTTACACGAGTGTACCCCTATAGGCCTCGAAGCCTAATATGCGGCACGTGTTTGAACATCGGACACAAATCCGAGGTCTGCCCGCAGAAGAACCACCTCAAGTGCTGCCAGATATGCAGCAAGGAATTTCCACCCGACTCCGAAATTAATGGGAACCACCAATGCACCCCATACTGCAAGAACTGCGACGAAGACCATTCTCCACTCTTCCCCATTTGCCCGGCCCGGGTCTACGCCGACGGACAGCACAACCAAGGTATCTTATACCGCAAGAAAAGGCAACTACTTGCCTTAAGGCCGATGCCCCGACGCCCAAATGCAAGAGCACCTCCCCAATCGCACCACTACCTAGAAATAGCCAACCGGTGTGCACTACTGGAAGACGAATACCCGATGCTACCGCAGAAACAGGACCAAACCAACCCCCCCCGGCACCGACCGCAACGCAGGCCAGGACAGGCCCAGAAGACCACCTACCCAGAAGCCGACCCACACGCCGGTGGACAAACTTCCAAGAACCAACAGACGCCCCAGGGCCCGGGCCAGGAGCCTGAGTCTGGCGAGGATGAGTGACCCATTCCTCTCTTCTCAAGACGACCCCAAAAGCATGTTTACCAACACAATGTCGTACCGGGAAGCCCTCATCAAAGCGCGCACGAACCCAACAATTTGCAATCAAGCCCGAGCAATCGCTATGGGGATCCAACACAGACACACACAGGCCCCCAAACCCCTAATAGCGCCACCATCACGAAACGAACATCACTCCATGAATCAGGACAGCATGGAGGAAGCGGACTCGGTAACGACGCCGTCACAACCCCAGCCTGCTACAGAGATAACCCTAACTGCACTTGTGCAAATGGTGCACCAACTAACAATTCAAAATCAACAAATGCAGCTTCAAATCAACCAAATGGAAACAAAGATTAATCTTCTCGTGAGCCGCAAAAGAGGCTACCAAGACCAAGAGCCACAAGAAGGGACCAAAGTGCATATCCAAGAGACCACTACCCCACAAGAACGGGGAAATGAATAAAACAACACAAATCAACCATAGCACCACAATATGGCAATGGAACTGTAGGAGCCTCCGAAGAAAAAAAGCCGAACTCGCTCTTCGCATACAACAGACACAACCCAAACCCGACATTATCCTCATAAAGGAAGCCAACGGAGACCTCAACATCCCAGGTTACTAATAGTTCACTCAACCCAGCATCTGCGTCACACCTAGGAAAAACAAAAAGCTACAAACGCCCAACAGAGTTATTGCCCCAATAACCACGACAGCTACCTACGTAGCAGAGCACATTCCATCCAACCAAATCAACACCGACCACCTCAACGATCAAAACCAAGAAATCGTAGGCATCGAGTGCCAGCCACCAAACCAATCCCAACCAATTACATTATTCAACGTATATTGGCGACCAAATACCAAGATCGCGAAAACGCAGTGGATCCGAGACCTGGCTCAAAAAACAGAAGGTCATCGAGTCATCATCGCAGGTGACTTTAATAGTCACCATCCACTTTGGGGATACGAGAATACAAATCACAACGGCAACACATTGCACAATCAAACAGCACAACACAAATTCCACCTCATCAACAATGTCACCGCCACTACAAGAATCGGCAACAGCGTTGAGAAAGACACCAGCCCGGACCTCTGCTGGTCGAACAACCCCACCGGCATAACATGGTCAAATACCGAAGAAACCCTAGGTAGCGACCACTACATCCTCCAAATCGAGGTCGACCAACCCACGACCAATCGCAAGAAGTCTGACAAATCCAAACAGAACCTTCCCAAAGCGACCATCACCAAATGGGAGAAAGTCCGAAATGACTTAGAAAAAAATGAACCCCCCGACAACTTTAGTGCGTGGGTCAAGGACATTACAGAAAGCATCAAGAAACACACTGCCACACCTACCAAGACAGAGGAGTCACCCAGCATAGATAGACATTTACTCAATCTATGGGACACCAGACACAAGCTGGTTAAGAAATGGAAAAAGAAAAAAACCAAAACAAATCGGAACCTCAAGAAGGTCATTCAGAAGATTACCGAGGAAGCGCAAGATTACGCCCAGAAAATCGCCGACGACCATTGGATTGAACTATGTAACGGATTCAACGGCCAACTCCACACCACCAGAGTCTGGAACATACTGAACACACTGCTCGACAAAAAGAAGCCAAAACACTCATTAGAAAAAATCAAACTTAAACAGGGCTATAAAAATGAAGAGTTGGCGACCAAACTCCACACACTCTTCTACCCCTATTCTATACCATACAACCCGGTACCAGGTCAGACCGCCCTCACTGTTGACACGCGAATAACCGAAACGCAGGAAGGATCAGACAGCCCCTTTAGCAAAAACGAGCTGTTGACAGCCCTCTACTCCATCAAACAACGGAACACCACCCCCGGACCAGACAGCATAACGTATACGATGCTTAAGAACTTGCCTAAAAACTACATCGATGCCCTCCTTAATCAGATTAACCAAGCCTGGGAAAGCGGCAACATTCCTCATGAATGGAAGACCGCTGAGGTCATCCCCATCCCCAAACCAGGCAAGCCACCCACCGAAATCACGAACCTAAGGCCCATCTCTCTCACATCTTGCGTCGGAAAACTCATGGAAAAGATGGTCCTCCGACGACTGGAGTGGCACCTGCACAACCAGGAAACCTTCCACCAGACCATGACCGGATTTCGTAGACACGTGTCTACACAGGACACGATGCTACGAATCAAACAAGACGTCTACGACTATCCAAGCACAGCTCAAACTCGCACGATAATTGGCATAGACATCCGCAAAGCATTTGACAACGTCAGTCACCAAGCCATTTTTGACAAAATCGCTGAAATCAGTCCAGGCAAACGATTAGAAGCCTACATCAGAAGCTTTCTTTCCAACCGCACCATACGGATCAAAATTGGAGAATATAAAAGTGAAGAGAGAGTAATTACCACCGGGGTACCACAAGGCGCCATACTATCACCCACGCTTTTCAACATTGCCATGAAGGACCTACCTCACAAACTTCACGATATCACGAACCTCCAAGCAGCAGTATATGCGGATGACATCAAACTATGGTGCTGCAGCGGCTCCCCAGCACAGCAAGAACATACATTACTAGAGGGCCTAGACGCTGTTCATAACTACATCCACACATTGGGACTGTCCTGCGCCCCAGAGAAAACCGAGTATGTCGTGGTCCTCAACTCCAACCAACCACAAGCAGAAAAAACCCGTGACCTCATCCAACTGAATCTCTCAGGACACACCATCCCAAGAAGGAAAAAGATCAGAATTTTAGGATTTTGGCTAGACCAGAATGGCAAAGCCAACGATTAGGTCCACAAAACCCTAGTAAAGATGCACCAGATTACACATATGATCAGCAGAGTCACCCGAAAAAGGCACGGACTAAAAGAGCACGAAATCAAGAAAATCATAGAAGCCTTCATTATCTCCCGAGTAATGTATGGACTCCCATACTACTCTCTCACTAAAACGCAACTCTCAAAAATAGAAATAAGCATACGTAAGGCCATCAGGATCGCCTTAGGCTTTCCCAAATTCACTCCCTTTCACCTCCTACAAGCCACAGGACTAATGAACACGCTAGAAGAGAAAACGGAAATCCACAAAATTGGGCAGATACAAAGGCTCCAAACCTCCCAGCACGGCAGAAAAATCCTTCAGACACTGGGATATGACATCACCTCACTCCCCCCTATCCCGCCGAAACCGCCCCCGTGGGACACCATACCAAACATCATGGTCAGACCCATTCCCGAAAACATGGACCCGGAGCGCCACCAAGAACGAAGACAAGAGAGGGCCCATATGCTCTCAAAACGACCAGAACCCACCAACTGCATCTACACCGATGCCGTCTACTTACACCACACTCAAGAAGGTGCGACGGCCACAGCCGGCCCTACGAAGAATACAAAACGAAAACACCGCGAGGCCCCATCACCCACTAGCCTGGAAGTGCAAGCCATCGCGGAGGCCATTCAAGAAAACGCCCAGCTACAAAGCATCACAATCCGCTCTGACAGCCAGGGCGCCCTGAGAACATTCAGAGAAAACAACCTACCACCTCATATAAAGACTAACCTCACCAAGATAATGAAAGACCACCCAGACCTCCGAGTCACATTGGAATGGGTTCCAGGCCACACAGGAATCGAAGGCAACGAGCTGGCCCATCAGCTCGCCCGTGAAGCAATTACTGAACCGGGACCTTCCACTCCTTGGCCACAAACATACGACCCTTACATACACAGAAAGACACTTCACACCAACAGAATCAACACACTGTTGGAATGGAGAGAGAACAGGACCACTCTCCCATCCCCCTCACAATTTCTGAACCGACTGCACTCTACACTGGTACGAAGAGCCCAGACTGGCACCCTCCTTACACCGCACATAACGCATCATTTATTGGGACGCGAAGGTCAACCGAAGTGCGCAAAGTGCCACCGATACCCTAACAATAAACATATCCTTTGGGACTGCCCTCACAACCAACAAGCTCTACAAGAAACTTTCAACACAATACCGAAAATACTTCACCCGAGCAGCTGGGAGGAATGGATCGCTCCCCCACCCGCACACAGCACTCTACTCTGGAGTTTGCTTGTAAAGCATATAGAAAAATGCCGGGAATTTATAGATGACGTCCTGGACTAGCAAGGACCAGAATAAATGTTTATTCTCTCTCTCTCTCTCTCTCTCTCAGTTAAACGGACATTGTTCAGAAACCATGGTCGGCTGCTACACACGATGTCTACTAAAAAAACTTCTGCTAGGAGACGCACCGTGGCTCCAGCGTCTTGTCAAACGCTTTCAAAATGTATTTATTTATTTATATTACACTCAGGGCACAAGACATTAAAGAGCGCAGTGGGAACAGTAATGATAATATTATAAAAGGAACATTATGTTCAATACTGAAACAACAAGGAATGTGAAATTGATAATAAGTGTACAAAAAAGGGCGCGGTCATTAATTAATGTGAGGGATGCGGGTAAGCAGTTCCAGCCTTTGGAACTTCTGGAAATAAAATAGTCACAATAAACGTTAAAGTGGCGTAATGGACACGGACTTTTTGTGACGACGATCAAGGCGTGCGGAAACAAAATAGGGGCGAGGAAGGGGGCGGGGGTTACTAGTTGTGATTTGAGCAGAGGAATATGGCGATATCTTTCATGGAAAAGGCAGATACCAGAAACTGTGCAACGATGTGCGAGGCATGTTTCTTTCAGTGATGTTACGCTTGCAGTGCGGTTATAACTGGTCACTATGAAGCGTGCAGCTCTGTCCTGAACACCTTAAGTGAATCAATGGGGTTGTAGCAGCCGAGCTAGTGGTGCTTCCGAGACGATAAAAAAGAAGCCTGTCGGCGTGATCAGACAGAACGACACACCACGAGCTTGGAGATTCGGCGACCGAGCGGCCCGGCGGCTACATCGAGCGATGTCAAGGACAGTTTCCTTTCTTTTGTAAATATTGTCCATAAAATATGTTGAGTGCGATATTCCTGATTCCAACATAATTTCTGTAGCAGCCGAGCTAGTGGTGCTTCCGGGTAATTGGTACAGGAATCACAGATGGAAGCTGCATACACTAGCATGGACTTAACTAGTGAATTTATAAATAGTTTTAATGATGATAAAGCAATAAAAAAGATTACGTTTGAAAAAGCCAAGCATTCTATTGGCGTTGTTAGACACATAATTAATGTAAACTTTTCAGGAAAGGTGAGTACTTAAAATCATGCCCAGACGCTTGTATAAGTCTGCAAGTTCCAGGGGTGTGTTATTAATAATATAAGAAAAATTGAAGTTGGCTTGAAGTGTTATGCGTATTAGTTGGCATTGATTAATATTGAGCACCACTGACCAGACTTCACAGCAGTGAAGTATGAAATTCGGGTAATGTTTTAGATTTTGTGAGTAAGAGTCATTAAATGCAACATGATAAATAGTGCAGTCGTCAGTAAAGAGTTTGATTGAAAAAAAAACCAACCGATTGGAAGTCAAGATATACGTAAGTAAATAGGGGCTCCAGAACCAACCTCTGAGGTACTCTGTAAGAAAGCGGTGCGGAGAAGTTAGACCATTATATGTTACGAATTGCGAGTGATTCGTTAGAAATGATACCAGCCAGTTACACACGTTAGAGTCTACGTGAAGTTTACTTAACTAAAGCGATAGAAGTCTGTGCGATATCTTGTCAAACGCTTTGGCGAAGTCTAGCAATATGCAGTCCACCCGAGATCCCCGATCAAAGGCTGAATGAAAATCACTGGTGATAGACAGAATTTGCATTTCACAAAATAAATATTTTTAAAGCCATGTTGAGCAGGGGAAAAATGTATATGCCTAATAACATACAGAGCGCTGAGGCATTGACAATGGTCAAACGTCATTCTAGTACCACAGCGCCGATTGTTTTAGATCTAAAAAGAATATCAGTCTCGCCATTCACCCAGCTCCTCCATAGATTGCAACAATTGACTCTCTCAAGGTTTTTTTTTTTTGTAAAGTAGATGTCTTATAATTCCTAGAGTGAAAACAAAACACAAACAAACAGTATGATATATCCTATAAATCACGATACAAATCACACATTCAGTCATCTTGATCTATTTATTCTCCCTGATGAAAACACTGTTGTGGTGTCCAAGTAGTATCAAGTAGGTAGCGTATTTCAAGACGATAAAATTATCTGCGCTTTCTAATGGCCGTGAAATTTACAAAGCAAGTGTAATATGCCGCTTAATGTTTTATGAAAAGCGTGATAAACATTATACGACGTTGATTGTGGGTGCTTCATATTCTAGTGAT
The DNA here is from genome assembly GCA_013358835.2 of Ixodes persulcatus. Lineage (NCBI taxonomy): Eukaryota > Metazoa > Arthropoda > Arachnida > Ixodida > Ixodidae > Ixodes > Ixodes persulcatus. The sequence continues at coordinate 345,798 of JABSTQ010010847.1, forward strand.
CGGATTACAAAGGGCGCCATTATCCAATCCCAAGGCAAGTCCTCTTGCGCGAAGAACAGTGGACGACCAGCGCTTTTATCTTCCGAGCCCTGAAATAGCCACCTCGTACAATAATCGTGCCATGAATGTTTCATGGCTCCTCTGATAAGAAAATAGGCCACCCATATGAAAGCAAATTAGGGATTTTTTTAGGATGTTTAGAGCTCGCACGTTAAGCCATTTCCACAAGTACAAACCTCGGAAGGTCATTATAGCACACGTGTAACCTAGAAATGATAGGCAGTCTGAATCATCGTTCCGTTTCCTGAAATCAATCCTGGCTTTTAGGTCATAAAGTTTGTATTGCAGCGATCGAAGCAACCTTGTTTAAGGTTGGCGACAGAAATGTCCAATGAAATTATATACCAATATCCGTTTTGCCTGCTTTTTCAGAAGGACTTCAAAATATTATTTTTTTATTGTCTCGATGGTTTTCTCCAGAAAAAATTTGCAATTACAGAATCCCAGTTTGGCTTTAGAAAAGGAAAATCTACCGAACTTGCACTTCCTTTACAGAAAGAGATCATATTACAAAATATAGAAAGCAAACTCTTGACACTTGACACTTCCAATGATTTTAGTAAAAGCTTTGGGTTGCTTCAATCAGAACATACTTATCGGAAACGTACCCGAAAGGGCATACATGGTACACCACTTTCACTTTTGTCCTTATACTTAAATGAACGTAGGCAATCTGCAATAATCGATGATCTTTTCTCATCACTGTTACAGATAATGTACGGCGTGCAACAAGGTAGTATTTTGGGTCCATTGCTTTTTAATATTTATATCAATGATCTTGTGAATATTTTGGAAAATGTCTTTTTGATTTGTATGCCGACGACACCAGTCTGTTCCTCAATGACGCGAATGCAGATGGCCTAATAACGAAAGCAAGCTTTGTATTGTCTAGATCTTTTTTTTTCTGTGGTCGCAACCAAATGGTTTATATGTTATGAAACACAAACAAAGTACATTTTATTCAAATCGTTAAGTAAACGCATAAATATAAATGAAACTTTCTACTTTGAATCCATACCAATTGAATTAGTGAAAGAACATAAAACATTATGAATTATATGTTCAGTAAACATCCAATGTGATAAACATATAAACCAGGTAGTCAATAAATGATGCAGAATTGTTCGTCTACATGCACGTTGTAGGAGCCATTCTCAAAAAAAAACATAAAACTACAAATATTATGCGTTATTGAAATCCCAATTATTTTATTGTCATCTCGTTTGCGGAACGACCCCATGGAAAAATCTCAATAAGCATTGTTACTACGAAATATCTTTTGCGCTTAGTTGGAAACGTTCGTTTCTTAGCCCACACTGAAGCTCTATTTTCACGATACAAAATATAAATATAGAACGATATTTTTAGTACTTTTCTGACTCGGTCATTTCGTTTTTCTTCCCTTGAATGTATTAGTTTTCTAAAACAAACATCAAGATTGATCAAAAACATGCCCGCCATCCGCACCCGCTACTCCGAGGAATGGAAGGTGTTTCCGTCTCGTATGAACTACAGTTACTAGTCTTTAAAACATAATCTACCCTAATTGCTCAACGAATATTATGTAGATGACGTGGTCATTTATAATATAAACCCTAAACCATTGTACTTATTTTTTGTATAAAAATTTCGTGTAAACCTGTGAAACCTATTTTTGTTATGTATGAATTTTACTTGTTGCTTGTTGCTATAATCTCTGGAGTTATTCTTGTGTCCCCGTAGCTGTCTGCCAAAGTGCACGGATCCCGGACCTCGTCAGGTCACATGCGTTGAGGTTTTGTACGTGGCTCCTGCGTGTGTACCATGTACAGATGCAATATACCTATATATATATATATATATATATATATATATATATATATATATATATATATATATATATATATATATAGTTTTTTTTTAAGATTAACATATTTTTATAAAAATGCCGTGAAAGTTACACTTACGCCGCTTGTGGTGTTGAGTTATACGGCCAGGGGGACATATTATAGGGGGCTAATCGTAACGATCAGTCGGATAATTAATTAAAATTTGTTAATTAACTTTTTAATTAATGAAAATAGACATATGGTTCCAAATAGAAACCTGCTCAGCGTCATCGAAAACCCCTAAATTAGTCATTTGCAGAAAGACTTTGAGCGCGTGAGAAGCGTAGTAGTGCACTAAAGTTACCACTCGTGGAGCAAATTTGTCACCCTGCGCCCCCTCTCAAGAAGCTTGACCGTTGTAGCTTCTTGAGAGGGGGCGCAGGGTGACTTTGTGTCCGGCCGAAACGTCGAAGAATAAATCGTCCGTTGTTGCTGTTTTCACCAAGGGTTTTTTTCTTCCCAGTTATATACCCATGCCTTCGGCCTCCCGCCACCATGCCCGTCATATATATATATATATATATATATATATTATAACAGGCGGCGATGCTGCTTTCGTACTGTCGGTCCGCACCTGCGTGTGTCGACGCTTGCACCTCAAATAAAACAAAAGATAAAGCGAATAAAAAAAGGCTTTCCGGCCTCCCAGTTTTAAAGTCACCACTGCGAACGCCAGCCGCCATGTCGGGTACATGCACGTTCTTTTCTGGCAGGGTGGTCCTGGTCACCGGGGGAGGCGGCGGTATTGGCAGGTGCGTTAGCCAAGCACTGGCCAGTGAAGGAGCACAAGTCATAGTTGCCGACATAAACCTCGAAGCGGCGGAAGCGACAGTGGAGTGTCTTCCAGGTATGCATCCCACGAATCAACTCGAATACCTGCGCAGAGCTTCAGCAAGGTCCAGGTGTTCACTTTTTTGTACCATATACGTATAGGGGAATAAGTTGCCATGATCTGTAGGAGATCCTCGAGTGGCAAAACACGAGTAAGATTTTACTCAGAACACTCTGATCTGCTTTTTAAGACTGTTTTTAAGAGATAATCAAGAAACACTGGCGGCATCCACTAGGTGGCGCAAGCTACCGCCCTTTACAAAGGGTATAGCCAGTAACATCCATTCACCGGGCACGAACTGTGTGATTGGATCCCACTCCTCGCCGAACGTTGACGCAGCACTCGGTCTCAATGCGATCTGGGCCGAGTTCCCGTCAAACGTTGACACAGGCTTCGGCGTCCAGTACGTGCTCAGCTCCACTATGCTCTCCGGTTTGAAGACGGCGATACTGCGCACGCGCGCGTGGCTCATTATTGTCTAGTGGCGCGCATGCGTTGCTGGGTTGTTAATCGTCTACGCATGCCCGTTTCTGGAATACCTTAAAACATTTGAAAAGAAGTACAATAAAAAGTATTTGTAAATAGAAATTCTGGAATCCATGTTGGAGGAAGCTAAAATACAGTGATTCAGATTCTAAAGTGCAGTTCTTAAAAAAATGGTTCAGTGATTCGTATCAGAAAGGCATAATAATAAAAATATATTTTAGAACCGGTTGGGTCCACCCGCATACAGACAAAAGAAGCTTCATCAGCTTGACTTCAAACAAATGTATCATGTGGGTTTTTGAAATAAACAAATTCTGGCTGTAAGATGCTGCCTAGATTTGGACGTTGACGTTTCAGACACCGAAGAAATTTCTCTCAAAATGAACATTTTACGTTTTGCCAAGTGATAAAGAAAGCAAGCGGGTCTAGAGTAATTAAAGTGTGCCCATCAAAGATTAACCGCCCCTTTGTTTTCAGCATTTATTCTCCTCTAGCTATATTCAACGGACCTACAAATCAGTTCTTTGTGTTTTCCAATCACCCCGCGACGTGTTCCTTTTCCTTTTAGGAACATAATTTTCTTTTGATTCATCTTTCCTGTTTTAAAAAGAGCTCTCGAAGATTGTGTTTTAAATACTTATTGGTTTTCCACATTCTTTTTAGGTATCTCAGAGTTCATATTGTTTTGTCTGTTTTTTATATTGATGAAGGGTTGTTTGATACTCTTTCTTTTAATTTTCAGTAACTATGGATGCAGTGATCGTAAATGGCTCTCCAGAACTAATGTCAAGAAGCTTGGTTTCTGGCTGTAGACATTCCAGGAGCGTAAAAAGCGAAATAATATTTAAATTATATAAATTGAACACATTTCTTTTAATTTTCAGCGAATTCTATTGAAGAACAATTTGCCCAGTGTTGGGTGAAATACACCTAAAAAGTAGTTTAAGAAAAGTACAAATAAATGATAAGTGATGTACAGTTAGTTCACGATAAAAGAAATCCGTATTTTTTCGCCAGGGTAAATAACCTGTGCATCACATAAAGCTCAAACTCAGTGAGAATGTGACGAGGGTAGAATGCGAAATATTGAGAGCATGACGTCATCTGGATCAAAAGATCGAGAAAAGCGAAATTCATTTATCAGCCGACGTCCACCGGACGAAAACAGTGAAAACAATAAATGCCGTTGTGAGCGATTGTAGCATTTATTTCAGTGACAACGAAACCTGTCAGCAAGAAAGGTAATAAATTTTCGTTTTTTGCAGACAAGAGTTTTTCATCGATATCAATTCCACAATCGTCCACGATGTCAGTTCTTGTTTTAACGATATTAGGCTTAGGTGGACGTCCGCTCAGAGAAATTTCGTCTTTCTCAAATATATTTTGATTAAGTAACGTCATGTTCTCAAACTTTCGCGTTCTATCGCAACTGCTAGCGTCACATTCGCACGGAGTTTGAGCTTTCTGGAATGCATGGTTCCTTTATTTGTGTCGAAAAACGCGGTTTTGTTCTCTGGAGAACTTCCTGTACTTTAAGTAAAGTAAAAAGTACACTGTGTGCAATGAATTTGAAGTAAAGTATTATTAATAGAAAGTACTTTCGAAGTGTAGTACTAGTACATTTTAGCACAATCTTTTATGATGCCCTTTAATTTCCTTTTTATTTATTTATTTATTTATTTATTTACTTCAATACCCTAAGGGCCAACGGCATTACAGCGGGGAGTGGGTTGTATTCAACAAGAAAAAGTTTACAATGAATAACTTAAAGGCAAAGCACATATTAGTTATGAACAATATAAATTAGAAACAGCAGTTTTAAACAAATCATCCGCCTGGATTATGGCGATGGAGGTGGGAAGGCGGTTCCAATCCAAAGAAGTTTTGGGAATGAAAGATTGTTGGTATGCATTGTCCCGGCGGTAATCGGGAGTGCATCTCAATTCTTTTTTTTTTTTTTTGGCAATGGCTGTGAATATTGGATACAGTCAAGTGGCCACAGACTAGTTATTTTCAGAAATGGCGCCAGATTTAGAAGTCCCTGCGACTTCTTAATTTGGCGCCGCTTGCACTGGCTTGTTGTACCCTAGGGGTTTAAACGTACTAGGAGAAAGCATGACGTCATCCCCGTAGCTCCCGCAAACAATCCTTTCGTAGAGGACTGTCCTCTCCTTTACCCCGTGCCTACTAATAACGAACGTCACTCGTGCCATCCCTCTCGCGTTTCGGTTTCGGCACTTGTTTAGCGCGCTTTCTGGCAGATGGCAAAACCACACCCGTTGCTTAACTTCCCTTGGGCAGTTTGCTCGTTTGTTTTGCAGTTTGCCAGAAATAAAACTCTTCATTTAGCCAAGAAAAAAAAAAGTCGCTTGTGAACGTTGATTTTAAAACAACATGCCTTTGACACGGAGGCCCACTTTAGCCGAAAAGAGAAACAAAACCTTCTTTTTGAAAGGGAATGATGCTCAGGCATATGTGACGACGAATCCTACGGCGTTTCCGGTTTTGAGGAATCGGACGATAGTTTGATGAACGGCGACAGGAGAGATGAAAACAAGGTGAATCCGGCAAGCCTTCCATGAACTTCAGTGTCTGCACGTCAGTGGGACTCAGACCAGAAGTCCTGATTTAGAGCAAAATATGACACCTGGAAGTCAAGGAAATGTTTTTTGTCTTATTTTAACGCAAATTGCTTGTTTAAAATAAAACTTTGTTGGAGGTTCCTTGAAGAAAATAATGAGTAGGCAAGGAGTTGACGAAAAAAACAGTGAGGGTGCAGGCTTGCTGGTGATAATTAACCGTAATGTGACACCTGGGACTGTAGTGCGGAAACATTAAGGAACTTCCAGTCAAAGGAAAAGACAACATAGGATAACATTTCAAAACATTAAGAAGTTTTCTGTTGTCATTTTCTTCGTTTGAAGGTTCCTTAATTTTTCCGCACCGCAGTCTCAGGAGTTACATTATGATTGGTTGTCCTCTCCTAATATTTTTTTCCTCCTCGATTGTGCTGACCGGGCGAGAAGTAGCGAGAGTTCAAAAAGCTACGGGAAAGCCGCCCCCACATCAAACAGAGCGATGCATCGTCTGCTCGCGTTTCTGGTGAAAGTAGGATATCTCTCCCAGTATTTCTCCAGAGTTGACCAAGTATCATTTGTTTTACAAATTTAACCAGACTAAATTTGGGAATGTACTTTGTAGTCGGAAGATATACTCCTATGGAAGGTACCAGAAAAAATACTTTAAGTTAAGTACTAGAACATACACAGATATGTACCTCAAGTAAAGTACAAGTTTTCTAAACCTAATTGACGTAGTACGTTAAGTACAATGTACTTGAAGTACTTTCCAACACTGGATTTAAGCTGTTCGGCGAGATACCCTAGGTGACGAATTTTCCTTTTACCATTTGACCCGGTGCTAGTAATTTTCAAACCACGTTGTCCCATTCATTTACCTCCGAATCTCTTGGCAGATGCTGGCTAAACAGATAATAAAAATTGATGAAGATATCTACTTAGAACCAGAGCCCCACTACTATCAATTTATGATTTAACAAAAAAATTATGTGATCATGAAAATTGGTAGTCTCGCAAAAGTAGAAACTCAAGCACTGAGCTCTTTAGTAAAGCCTGGGAGAGCAACTGGAAGTCTGCACTATAACCTTATGTCTTGCTGTTCTGGCCTTCGCGTCACTCAGTACAGCGGCGTGATATTTTCTGAAGTGGATTTAGAGCACTAAACAAATCGTGTAACACGTTTTTATATATTTTCTTAAGTTGTTCGTCAAATTTGTGTACCAGTATTTGGAACGGTAGCGACAAAACAAAAACAATCAAACAATCTAAGTTCTTCAAAGAGTAAAAATTAAAACCAATTATAAATAAAAAAAAAACAATTTTTTGTCGATAAAATTTTGTATTCAATCATGGAAACTCTAAGCGTTCAGTCCGTGAAGTGTTCAGGGAGTCCGGAATTGAGCAATATATAGAATTAACATCACGCTTTGAGAATGTAGTCGACACGTAGCTTTGCGTGCGCTTCTAGCGAAATTACGTATACTACACCGGTTAAGAGGAGGTAATCACACGCAATATTTAAGCTTAAGGGTCCGCCTCGATAACAATGACAAAGCACATGAGGAGGTAGACTCGAGTGTTTAAGACTATGTATTTTCAATTTCATACCTAAAGCTGCGATCTGACGGACCGAATCAAACAGCGGCAAATGAGTGCATCGTCACGCTGCTCGTCGTCTTTGTGCGTTTGCGTTTTGCTGTTCCTGACCAAACCAATCATGCACAAAAAAAAGCGCAGAATCACGGCAGATTTATTCGTTGCGCGTCATTGGTTTAGCCAGTGACCAGCACCGTGACGAGGCACGTTTGGCGTTGCTTTGGTTGGCTCCATCGTATTGCAGCGTCGGCTGCTTTCATACTTTTAATGGGAAGCGGGGTTCGCCTTTGAGGAAAGGCGGACACTTCTTCGCGCTGTAGATGAAAGTAAACGAATCAGTGAAGTATTACTGCTAACCTTTGGTTTTGGATCTGGCGCCACGCCGTACAGGGAATACGCTTAAGCGCGCCGAACGATGCTCATCCATAACAAAACGGACATAGAGCAGGGATCGTACTGAGGTATGATACCTGGGTTCAGCAGCTCTAAATTTTGCTCCATGAGTTCCAGGCTGCGGTGCGCACCAGACATGCCCTATAACACGCCCTTGGCGACAAAATGTAAGGCGACGCGGGAGTTTCCACCACCGCACGAGTACTTAAACAAAGAGGAAGGACATCTCTGGAGAAGACTAGAAACGGACACGATCATCACACAAGCAAAATTTCACAGATGGTATCCAGAACGCTTTTACACACCGAAATATCCCTCCTGCGACGCATCATATGGGCCGACGTGCATAACCTAGTATGGGTATGCAGGTAGATACCCGGCCGTACATCACTTGAAAAACCTTCGACAGAAAAGTGGGAAGCAGGACTGCGAAGCGAGGATGCCGGCAAGCACCCCATTGTTGTAGGAAGAGCTGTCGCACTCACCACTGCAATTGGAGCCCTGGACTAAGGGCGCCCACCTATATTCTCTACGACTTTACTTCCATGTACCCCCCCCTCCTCTTCTTTCTATTCCATCTGTCATTAAACAAAGTTTTCAAAAGTAACTAAGAACTTCAGCTGCCGGTCGCCTCGATGGAAATCAAACCGAAGAAACAAAATATTGGTTCGGTTACAGTTATCTCTTTAATTAAGTAATAGGTTTCGTGTTTTTGTTCTTCGGAGTTTTGGTTTTCTAATTACGGTTGCCGTTTAACGTTCCCAAAAACCCGGTTGATTTTGGTTCGAGCTGTGCGTTAAAACTGTTAGTTAAAACTAATATTATAACTTAATCTTGTTTCCCAATACGTTTGGCTCAGAAACTAGGCTTCGTGGACTAGACGGGAGAGTGTGGATTCGCAACATCGTAGTAAAGCAGGTGTAATTTAAATCACAATAAAATTTACCATATAAATAATCCTGATTTTGATCGCCCACCCTGCTTTATCTTATTTGTCGTGATAAAAGAAAACGATGCATAAATCGGACAGAATTTCGCACATCTGCACGTTGTATTCTACTAGCAAAAGTTTGGACTACCAGAATACTCGCTGCAATCTTGTTTTAAGTTCGGGACAAGTCAAAGATACAATTACTCGGAGCAAAACAAATGTACGTCAAGGCAACATGTTCGAGCATTTAGCTCTGGCATAAACTGCACTTATGGTGAAGCAAGTACGGTATGGCCGTTTCTTTCTCAGTCGTGTGACCTCCGCAGGTGACGCTCGGCATCAAGCAATCAAGGTAGATGTTGGCTCATCAGGATCCGTGAAGGCTCTGTTTGAGGTCATCGAAGAGACGTGCCAGCAGCCGGCAACTATTGTGGTCAACTGTGCTGCTATTGGAGCTGTTCTGCGCCCGCTCCTTTCCACGGACGAAGAACACTTGGACAATGTGATGCGCATCAACTTAAAGGTGAACCTTGTCTAGTACGGCTTGACCTTGCTAATTTAGAACTCACTGCTCAATTACCTTCTAAAGTAACCAAGATGACACGCACACGTAGAGAAAGTAAATTTTTGATCTCGAGAGGTTTAAAGGAATCGCAAACAGCCTAAACTGCGCAACTTCTTTATCGGCAACTGACATTGACATTCATTGTGTAACTAAACAAACACTATGTGCTCATTTAATATAAGCCAATATATCTATATATATTACCATGAAGTGGCACCGAACCCAGTCAAGATTCCTATTGGAAGCTTTTTGTCGGGTGTTCTAAGCACAAATTTGTTGTAATAAAGTTCACAGTTCAAATCTAAAATTTCGAGATATCGGTGGGAAATTGTCCGATGGATTAACTGCATGAGTTGTCTTTCCACCTGCAGCGCACCCAACTGAATGAATTAGGTCAGTGGTAAAATATTCGCTGTTTGCAGCTGTCCATCCTAGCAACATTGAACCAGCTGAACGCGTCGCGTGGGAGTGAACGTCAGTTGGAGGGATCCGAAGTGACGTTCGACAAGAAAAAAAAAAAAGATACGCAAGGGTGACTTGCACTTTTAGTCAAGAATTGTAACTTGTGTGACACAAAACTGATTTCTGTTTCCTAAGGTTTACCTACGTGTATGTTTGCTGAGTGCACCTGGGTCAAATACAAAAATTGTTTCCTTGCATATAATAAAAAAGGGTAAATATGGCTGCGGAAATTGGCAGATACAATACAGTGGTTGAAATGAAACATTTTTGGGGTCTGTTATTTTTATTGTGTTGTCTATCCTCATAACTTGGTTCCTTCTCCGTAACTTACTTGTTTTGGAAACCCCGTACATAATGTAAGTACTAAGATTGGTGAACTTAATATAACAAAATATGGAATTATTGATTCATCTACGGAGTTGTATTTGGCGGCAGGTAATATGCTGAAAAAAAAATGCACACCATCATGTAGTTAAAAATGTTTTGCATAATTTTGAGACGAACATAAATTCATTTATTATTTATTTCAGATACCCTCAAGGTATGTAAAACAGAGGGGAGAGAGTTAAAAATATTACCTACAAAGTTCGCATATTAGTAATAGCATTTTTAAATAAAACAATATCAGTGATATTAGCTATCGAGGCGTGGCAGGTGGTTCCAGTCTATCGATGTTTGAGGCATAAAGGAATATTGAAACTATGAAGATGTAAAATTTGGAGCACGAACCTTATGGCTATGGTCAATGCGAGCAGAGATGTAGAAAGGTGAAATTATTCGTTTTAAACTGTTTTATGAAAAGGACACAAACGAGAGATGTTATGGCGGCTAATTAGTAACGCCAGACCTAAAGTGCTTTAACATGTGAGCGTTTCACCCGAAGGGGTGCATCTACGGAAACCTATGCAACGGGAATTGATCTCACTCAAGGGCGTTTCCACGTGACGCACTTCCGGCTCGGAATTTCGAACCCCCTCTGAATGAATCACTCGTATATCGCCTTAACGTGCCATCGAACTAACAGTGCTTCTCTTTAATGTAAGCGTCTAGGGCTATGTACACTAAATCAACCACTCGGAAGTCTTCATGTGCAACGATCTAAAAATAATAAAATTTGCAATCCGTTTTCTTCTGTCGTGAAATGTCTACCGTCGCACTTGTGAACTGTACAGCCGATCCCAGATGCAGTGCCATATACCTGTCGGTCGGCGCCAGATTGGTAAAAACGGGACCAGAACACGGCAAATCCTGAGCCCTGACATCGATTGTCTGAGAAAAAGAGCGAGAAATGGAGCGACAGGAAAAGAAAGCCGACGAAAGGTTAGGCGTGTTCGTTTTGCTGCGTTGAGTTGAAGTTGCTCGAGCACTTGTCAACTTTATTTATTTTTATGCAATGCGCGATTCCAGTGTTTTCCTGCAAATTATGCTAGAACAAAAGTGGCTGCAGACCTTACAAGCGATGTTTTGCTGCTTATTTATGCATATTAGAGCGTTGACAGTGATATAGGCCCATCAGGGGGACCACCTGGGACCACCGATGTCCGCGTCTATGCCCCGGCGTTGCGGAACGGCCCGAATACACGATGGGATTGGGACCTTTCCCTCAATTAAGTCAATTTCCGGCCGGCGCTCGGGGATGCGGTCTTCCGTCTGAGAGTCGTGAACTGTAAGACGATCCCGGATGCAATGCAATACCCGTCAGTCGACGCTCAGGGAGGCGCGAGGCCACATCCCCGCTGAAAGGCTACGATATATGTTGTATTGGTCCTACCTTTATCTTATAATTAGGTTTTAGTGTTTTAAACCGATAGCTCTAAGGAGCTCGTGGAGCAGAGAAGCCGGAAATTGGCGGATTTTCTGCTGGATTAGCTTCTCTGAATTAGCTTCACTCCTGGACGTAGTCGCTAGTAAGCAGGGAAGCTGCAGCTGCCCTCTCCCTCTACGGAAATATAACTGTTCATAGGTATCACTGCTCCAAAAACACTACCCGTCCTTCCTATAAGAAGTCCACAAATAGTATGCTCTAAACCCTTGACTCCAGTCCAAATTAGAAGCCTAATCAATGGCTTTGGTCTTGACCCAGCGGTACCATGACCAGTCGTTTTTAACGAACCTTGACGAGGTAGACCCCGTTTTATCAGTTATTCGAGATTTCAAAGGAAACTAAAGGGATTTCTCCTCAAGACCACTGATCCTGTACTATTATAAAATTTATTTGCAAAACATATTCTTTTTTACTTTTTATTTTGCCGATGACACCTCGGATTTCGGAGTTTTACGGGTGAATTAGATTTGGCAGAAATTTTACCAGTGAGTGTTTTTCGGATTTTTTTCGAATTTATCCAAAAACACGGAACCCTACCAATGGCCTGCGACCGTCGATGAGTTTCGTCTCCGAATATGAAATGTTATTCGCGTTTCAATATGTACTTGTTTCGATTGCCTGTGGGCATGGGCGTCCGCAGAACCTTTTCCAGGGGGGTGCACACTTATACCCCTCCCCCCCCCAGGGGGGGGGGGGGTAATGTTGGCGATGTTGGCTATTTTCAGCACATTTCCACTTTACTCTCTACCTGCTTTCACGGCTGCACCCTGGATTTGGGGCTACAAACCACTGATCTCTGTGACAATTGCTAAATCGCGCTTCCCGCTCCGCGAGTGAAGCCACCGGATGGCCATCTTGCATGTCGTAAAATCGCGTTTTTGGAGCGTTGCGGAGGCTGGCGGCAGCGTGCTGAAGACACATTTTCTACTCGTTCGTCTTCATTCGCCGAAGAAGTTCTTTAAAACCATCTGTAAGCCGTGATACTTGCCATTGAGAACACGTGGAAATTTTTAAGGAAGCACAGTGTCGCAGAAAGAAAGCACAACACGTCGAAAGTAAGTTTAGCCGGTCTCGCGACAAAATCAAAACTTCCTTGCACTTTTTTTTTTGCCTTTTAAATTTGACATTTTCTTAATAGCCATTTTCAATTTCCAGATACTAAATAGCATGTTGGGAACAGTACTCTATAGTATTCAGAAAATGTAGTTGGTTTGGGTAGCTAAAAAACCGCCGGAGTACCCTTTAACTGGTGTAGGTGCAGCTCCCCCTCCCCCCTCTTGCACCCTTCTCGAAATTCCAAGGGGGGGCAACTGCCCCCCCCCCCCTTACACCCCTCTGCGGACGCCCATGCCTGTGTGACTTCTGATTGAATACGCTTGTGTTGTGTCTTTACATTGGTTTCGTTCGGTTTGTTGTGTAACGTTGAGTAGTACAAGTTTACCTTATGTCTAAATTGTTTTCTTTAATTTTTATTTTTTGTGCATTATTGTACACCATATTATCATGGTGTATAAACTGTCATATAAGCTCAGTTACATTAAAATATGTCTGTTACATTCAACATATCAATTTCATTTCACTAGACTCGGCACGTAGACGTTGTCACACCTGAAACCACGAGACGGCAGTAACCTTCTGGGAACTGCTGAAAGAGGGTCTACGACGGACGTTTTTAAGTCAACATCAACAAGAGAGAGCCAAAGACCTGCTTCGTCGAGAACCCAAGGCCCGAATGAAACCGTCACTAGTTTCTTGGAAAATGTCTTGCGCCTGAGTTCCACCCTCAGGCCCCTCAGATCATAAAAGGAAAGAACCTACATGTCCTCATGCGCGGCGTAAGGGACGATATCTTCGGTGGCCTCGTCCGCAACCCCCCGACGACGGCGGTTAATGGATTTGTCGCCGAGGTAAGCAACAAACATTGAGCAAGCACTGGCGGCCGGAGCCCGCCACTACCACGGACACGGCGACGCCTCAACCCTCGCACTGCCTCACGTGGAGCTCAGCGCTGAAGGCGACAACCTTCGCGACATTATCGGGGAAGTCGTTCGAGAGGAGCTCCAAAAGCTGGCGCCTTCCGCTGTTCCTCCAGCATTTCTCTCCATCGTTGATACTGTCCGCGAAGAGCTCCAACGGGCACTCCAGCCAGAAGTTTCTGTCGACGCCGCACAGGAAGCACCGGACCTGACATACGCCACCATGGTTCGTCGTCCGCGGCCTCCCATCGCTCAACACTACGACGGGCCTCCCCGACGTGATGCTCCATCACTGCAGTCCTCCCGACGCCAAGACAAGCGCCCTCAGTGCGCTCGCCCTGAGCGAGCTGCACCAATACCACCTAGAACACAAGGCCTGAGCGTTTCCTCCTCTAAACGTCATCACTAGTAGATCCTCGCAGCGCCCCCTAGCTAGCCCGGATGAGCCGGATGCGCTCCATCGTTTGCTACATCGTCTGCTCCATCGCCTGCTTCAGTGGTCCTGATCAGAAGGAGCTCACATTGCTAAGTCCGGCAACCTTGACGGTGTCGCATGCACGTTGCAAATGAACTGTGTTAGCCCGTTATCAGCTCGCGCTAAGCAGTCGGGCACGCAGCTGTGACCGCTAGTAAATGCGACGTAGTTCCTCCGAGAATTCATGGGAGCGGCTGCGAACGCCTCTAGAGGACTCGGAGTCTACGTAAGCAGACGCTTTGCGAGCCCCGTTTCGTCACTCCAACAGCTGAAACAATTCATTACGGTCAGTCTGCTTGCGAAGCGGAATCGACTGATCGCAACTGCAACGACAATCAAATAACAACGCGCGCACAAGCAAAAATAGAGCAGTCTATATAGCGGTCTCAAACGCCACTCAGGGGATCGCACGAGTTTGGAGCGCATCTGGGAAGCGGAAGAAAGGCGTTTAGCTGCTCGAACTACGTCGTTGATCCGTTACAGACTGCACCGTCACAGTTTCTTACCTAAATAGGTGATCATTAAAACGTGCGCAAACAACATGTTAAGCTTACCAGAGCAAGCGCACCAGCCGCTGCAGCATAACAAAAACAAAAAGTAACGAGGAAAATGACCGTGCAAACATTTTCCGATCTCTGTAGGAAAGATGGGGTTCCCTTCTCAGACGAAAATAAAGAGAGATGGGGAACGGTAGCAAACAACGATATATAAAACAAAAAGTTAGCAGACGATAGAAAGATACAAATCACCTAGCAAAAAACTCCTTCAACGACGACAATCAATGCGGCGCTTATGGAATAAATAAAAATAAAATGGAAACCAGCAGCATAAAAAAAAAGCTTCACTTCTTTTTTTTTTTTGCAGTTGTTTGTTTTAGTTTAATTTAAATGCTGCAGCAACTTAATTACTCACGTTTGTTCGGTCTTCGAGAAACGGAAGAATGATTTTCTAACACATCGCAAAAACTTGTATTTGTAGTGGTAGGCAGCACATGACATGCCTGCCATCTCCAAGTATGCTCTGGTGTATGCCCGAAGGCGACCGGTTGATCAACAAAGGATGACCCGTAGCAGACGTTCCGGCGTAGAAAAATAAGTTCGAAAATAAACGTGTAGCGAGCTTGCCCCTTTTAATATATTTAATAAATAACAAAAAACACATATGAAGATTTCGGATTAGATACTCAATCGAAGGCGAAAATAGGAGGTCATCGCAGACGACAGCGGAAGAAAACAATAACAACAACAAAGTTGCAGACAGCCCTCAAGACAAAACAAAACACGCAATGGGTTGAGCCTCAAGTAAACAAAAAGGAAAAAACGAAACAAAAAAGAAACATAAAAGCAGGAGGAAGAAAGAACGCGACGGCGTAGCGGCTCCTCAAAAATGAAAAGAAAGTAGACTTGGAAAATTGGAAGGAGTTGCTGACGCCCCAACGGGTGCCGGCTCATAGATAGAAGACGACGAAGACGTTAGTCGTCCTGGCGCTTTGTGCACCGCATATAACGTGACCGAAATCACCTTTATTTGCACTACGACGCTCTCCTCGTTTTCTTTTATTTTGGACGCGCAAGAAGTCTGCTTTTCTTGTAACTCCGCTTTTATTAATTTCAGTAATAGCGTCAGATTTGCATGTGCACAATCGACTTCTTCCAGAGCAAACTAACATCGCAATAACGTACGTGGTTCGAAATTGCCTTTTGCTTTTTCATATTTGCCTATTCGACAAAACGGTTATAAGCAAGACATTCATGAGAAATGAGAACTGCAACAACGAAACGAATTGATTGACAAGAACAGTAAAGTTGAAACGTGGCTGCGTTCAAATATTTTCGTACATTGCCCTTTTTTCAAGAAACAGTGCGAAGGTACATTCGTGTTTTGTCTCGCTTACATAAGTTGTGACGGAGTGTTTTCTTCGGGAGAGCCCCAAAATTGCACCCTGAAAGCTGTAACATATTTCCCACGCAAAGAAAATGTCGTTCACTTATGAGGTGGCACCTAGTTTTTAACATTCAAAGCAGCGAATACCCGTGACAATTTTGTTTTTTTCATTGGTCACCTCGCACGGAAATAGGCAAAACCAATGCGTTGCGGAGAATTCGTCTGCTAGCGGAGGCTCCGAGCTCGCCATGGGCGATGGGTTTCGCCCGAGCTCCGCGGGGCCCCTACTCTCGTTAAGCTTCGGGGTGTTTGCCGCTTGGGGCGGGTCGGGGATCTACTAACGAAACGTCATGCGCAGGCCTTGTGTTCTAGGTGGTATTGGCTGCACCCAGGAAGACGGAAGTGTGGAGAAAGGCCGACCGACGCCCGCTTTGCAACCATTGCGGGGAAGTCGCCCACATTTATCGACGATGCCACAACCGTCAGCTGGGCCTGCGAGGGTTTGCACCCAATGACCCTCGACCACAACTTGGGGAGCGACCTCGCCCTATTGGAAAACCCCAATATGAACAGCGTATTATGGATATTGGTAAACAATATATTTTTATTGTATTACAATACGATATAGACAGTGTATTGAAAAACATTACATTTATTGTATTGTATTACAATAAGGGTTTGTTATGGGATTCCAATATCCATAATACGCTAAAAACATTGGAATCCCATACCGTATAAACCCTTATTGGATCCCCATGTGTCGTATGGGTATCCAATAAGGGTTTACGATTCCAGTGTACTTAGCGTATTATGGATATCGGAATCTAATATATTATATCGGCTACCATTAATACTATATACCAGTTGGAATATCACGTTCAGCACGACATTTCTTTGTAACGCAGTCTCTCCTTGTGTGTATTTCTGAGTGATAAAATAAAAAAAATGTTGCTGTTGTCAAATTATGAATAAAAAAGCAAAACACTGGGCTTATCCATACCAAATATATTTAACATATTCCTGAACTGGAGGATCTGGCATTTACTGCAAAAGAAAGTTAATTGTTTAGGACCCTCATTCAAAAACTTGATGTTTGAAAACAGAATGTGAAATCCTCACCTTTTAATGAAAATAGCACCTGCTAGCTGCAGCCATATAGAAGCTGCAAGGTAAAAATTTGTATTAGTTCGCGACAAGTAGCAATCCTTCACTAAGCCGAATAGATTCAAAATTATGTCTGTGTTGATTGCGGAAAAATAAGCTTCAATACCACTGCCACAGGTCATTCTGAGCTCGGTCAATTCAATATACGTATCCGCACGTCTGGCTTTACTATTCCTGCTTCGCACCAAACTACAGTATCTGGAATGCTCACCTTTGAGGTAAAACGAACTGGTGCTTGCTTGCTTGTAGGCCATGGAAACTGGAAGAGAGATTTGCGATTAGTTGAGTCCAAGTAGCAGTTACTTTGAGTATCCACGTAAAATACACTAAGTGTGAAAGATTCAAAATTACGTGCGCGGGACATAGATATCCTCTTGCGACGTAACTGGGCACACGTCAATGTCGCCCGCGTGTATTACAGAGAAATAAGCTTCAATGCAGGCCATGCCAAGGTTTGGCGTTTCTCTGGTCCGCCAGAGGAGCGCCAAAGTTGGTGCCATACTTGAGCCATAACTGTCATAGTAAATCCTAATCTGGGAATTCAGGGCATGCCAAGGTTTGGCGTTTCTCTGGTCCGCCAGAGGAGCGCCAAAGTTGGCGCCATACTTCAGCCATAACTGCCAGAGCAACGCCTAATTTCGGTATTTTGGGACGTGCCAAAGTTTGGCTTTTCTCTGGTTTTGGCCCAAAGATGCCAGATGAGAGCCGAACTATCAGAAAATGAAGCCTAACTTTGGCACTTGTTTGGCGATTTTGCCCCAAAAATGCCAGACCTCAGCCGAACTACAAGGAAGTAAGCCTAACTCTGGCGCATCTGTGGCAATTTTGGCCCAAAGGTGCCAGATGACTGCCTAACTATAGGAAAGTGAAGCCTAACTTTGGCACTTGTTTGGCAATTTTGGCCCTAAGATGCCAGATGTCAGCCGAACTACAAGCCACTAAGCCTAACTCTGGCACATCTGTGGCGATTTTGGCCCACAGGTGCAAGATGACAGCCGAACTATCAAAAAGTGAAGCCTAACTTTGGCATTTGTTTCGCAATTTTGGCCCAAAAATGCCAAATATCAGCCGAACTACCGGGCAGTAAGCCTAACTCTGGCATTTGTTAGGCGATTTAGGCCCAAATATGCCAGATGACAGTCGAACAACCAGGAAGTGAAGCCTAAATTTGGCACTTGTTTGGCGAATCAGGGCCGAAATACCCAGACTCCTGCCAAGGAAGGTCAAGTTTGGCTCTACTTTGGCTTTTTCGGGCTTTTTAATGCCCTACACTCCCAGACAAAAGCCAAATTTTGGCCCAGAACTCGGTGCCACCTGGGTCTGAGCTCCGTCAATTAGAAATGCTGTAGCGGTCGTCTGGCTTCAGTATTCCTGCTTCGGGAATCTAGTATTCTCACCTTTCAGGAACAACAGACTGGCACCTGCTGGCTCTTAGGCCGTGGAAACTGCCAGAATAATTTGCGATTAGTTGCGCCCAAGTACCAATTTCTTTGACCAGCCACCTACGGCACACTAAGCCGGATAAATTCAAAATTACATGTGCGTGACATAATATGCCTCTTGTAACAAAACTGGGTGCACGTTTTGTCGCCTACAGCAATACTGAAGCCAGACAAGCGGTACGGCATATTTAATTGACGGAGCTCAGAACGACTGGGGACGCTTTATCCGAAGCTTGTTTTGCTGCAATACATACGTGTATTGCCGCAAAACAAGCTTCAGTGAAAGCATCGCCAGTCGTTCTGAGCTCCGTCAATTAAATATGCCGTACCGTTTGTCTGGCTTCAGTATTGCTGCTTCAGAGCAATCTAGAAAATCTGGAATCCTCACCTTTGAACGAGAACGAACTGGCGCCTGCTGGCTTGTGGGCCGTGGAAACTGCAAGAAAGATTTGCGATTAGTTACGTACAAGTAGCAATTTTTTTGAGTAGCCGCCTACAGCCCACTCAAAATTACATGCACGGGACATAGATGCTTTATGCGACGGAACCCCCTTCATCCTTGTTTTCTGTTAGCTCTGCTCACCTTCGCCGCTTGCCTCCAATTTCTGTGCTACATCTCTAATCTCGATTCCCTGGTTCCCAAAGGCCATGCCATGGCTTGTGCCAGGCACGGATCTGTCAGCTCCGCGACCGTCACTATTGTGGCAAGGACGCCACGGCACCTGGGCGCTTGACGTGTTCTTTTAGTATTTTGAGCATGGCTGAAAACAGGTGGATGGGTGTCTGGTAAGCCCTTTGCTTCTTTGCGGATCGTTCCGAAAACAGGGGGTAGGTGCTTCTGCGATCTGGACGCATGCTCGGTATTTTGCAATAGTTGAAATTGAACTCTGCAGGAATCTTGAATCATAACAAGCAGATTGTACATTCCAAAGGGCGTAGCAAATGAAACACCAACCATCTATCTATTTTCACTTCTTGCCAGCAAGAAGCTGTCGTATATGTAGCCTCCCTTGCTTAAGCCGCTCCTCCCTAGTGTCCCGGTTGGGTCTCGTCTTGATGAATAGTCGGTGGCGACCTGAGGTGCGGTCAACATCAGATTAGACCTTATGAGACAGAACCATATACTTGCTGAGAGGAAGTACACCCAAACGAATCTCAGGCATATTATTTATAGTGCGTTTTAAATTGAGAGGCCTTATGTAAAATGAGACGTCAATACTGACGCACCCTTTTTGCGAACCTAAAAGTTTGAAGGCCTAGTCCCCCTCGCTAGGGGGACAAGGCACATGAATCCGGGCATGTAGATGAAAGTTTTACCTTAACATCACGACTCAATGCCCATCGCCGAATATTCGACCACCACACTTTTAGAAACAAATATTTTTTTTAGAAAACACCGAGTCATCGACCACCCCTACAAAAGCCTGAACCAAGCATACTCGTACCGTGGCTTGTTTGCTCCGTGCTGCCCCCGAGTTACCTCGGGCTGACAATGTTTTTTTTTTTTTTTTTTAATGGAACGCACGTTTTTAGTTTCGGGTTCACTTGTTGAGGCAGGTGGATACTTTTGTAAAGCTTCCTCCCTATGCGCTTCCGTGTCAACATATTTGCAATGGCCAACCCCCGGGCATTGATTTTGCGCTCCATGACGAATGCTGAAACTCATATAGGCGGGCAATAGCTCAATTTGAAAATACTTTCTCTTGGTGGCCGAGAACAAACTCGTGTTCCAGATTGGCAGCCAGTTGCTGCGAAGAATACCTGCACATATCCTAAAGAACTCAGTCTTAGTCTAATACAGATGCTTTGGCCCGACAGAGACACAAACGCCTGACACAATACCACTATAAAGACAGGAAATAGAGTGTCTGTGAGGAATGAAACACACAACTCAGATAGGCATCAATCACTCACCTTGAAAACACTTGCAATGAGCGGCAAAGAGCAAACTTCTGGCCTTGATTGGCTGGTGCTTGCCTCCAAGACCTGCATGTATAAGAAAGAACCCGGTCTTAGTCAAACTTGGATGTTTTTGCAGAAGAGAGACAACAAAATACTAATGCAAGACCACTACACTTGGGAAATGGCATCCAAGAGGAATGGAACACAAAACTCATATAGGCGGGCAATAGCTCACCTTGAAAATACTTGCTCTTGGTGGCCGAGAACAAACTCGTGTTCCTGATTGGCAGCAATTTGCTGCGAAGAATACGTGCACATATCCTAAAGAATCCAAACTTAGTCTAAGACAGATGCTTTGGCCGGACAGAGACACAAAAGTCTGATACAAACCACAAAAAGCAGGAAATAGTGTCTGCGAGAGATGAAAACACACCCAGGTGGAGAGGCTCGTTCTGTTTCACCTTAGTCAAATAGTGTAGCCCATTTTGCTAAAACAATGCATATTTGCTAAAAAAGGTATAATATATATTTTACCTCATTTAGCAGAGTTTACTGCCAAGGGTACCGCACACCAGAACAAGTCAGACTTAGTCACAGTTTTTTTTTTTTTTTTTTGATGAGCGACAACAGAATTCTGAACGGATGATGAAACACAATATGAGCCCAGCAAGACAGGCTAGCTTGCCTTGATGCAAGCACAGTGCCTCGGCCGACAAATGAGGTTCTATTCTTGGTCACTTGTAATATTTGGTGGGAATAGTAAAGTAAATGAAAATAAGGCAATCTCTCTTTGAGGCGACAGCTGCAAACGAAATTCATATACCTCGATAAACGACCTGGAAATAAAATTGGGTGGTGGCCGACTGGTTTAAGGTGTCAAATTTCAAACTTACAGACTGTGTAGTTCTGGTTTAAGTCCTCCTGGTGTATAGTTTTTACACTCATTAATTATATTTAAATTGTTTTTTTTTTATTTTTGAAGCACTAGCACATAATTTATACGTTAATTCACCTTTGGAAGTGTTTTAATTATACTCCGCGGCTTCCTAGTGCTCATAATAGATTCTTAGTAAGAGCGGCTTTAAATTTTTAGAGCGCAGCTCTTAGGCGCCCGTTTCCGGCTTGAGCGACGTCGCCGTCGGCGTCGCCGTCGGCGTAACCGCGCGGTGCATGATGGGTAAATTTCCCCGCTAAATTTAGCGGAAAATATTCCCGCTAAATTTAGCGGAAAAATTCTCCCGCGAAATCTAGCGGAAAATTTTTCCCGCTAAATTTAGCGGAAAATTTTACCCGCTAAATTTCGCGGAAAATTTTCCCCGCTAATTTAGCGGAAAATTTTCCCCGCTAAATTTAGCGGAAAATTTTTCCCGCTAAATTTAGCGAAAAATTTTCCCCGCTAGATTTAGCGAAATATTTTATCCGCTAAATTTAGCGGAAAATTTCACCCGCTAAATTTAGCAGAAAATTTTCCCCCCTAAATTTAGCGGAACATTTTCCCCGCTAAATTTAGCGGAATTTTGTCCCCGCTAAATTTAGCGGAAACTTTTCTCCGCCCCCCCCCCCCTCCCCTTGAGGTCGCGTGACCCCCCGAGGTCACGGGACCCCCCCCCCCCCCCCCGTGCCTTCCCCTCCTCCTCAAGAGCTGCGCTCGAATTCGGCGTTACAGGGAGTTGTAAACGGCTTTCATTTTTTTTTTCTTGCTCTTGCTGCCGCTTGCTTCCTCACCCTTAAAATGCTGGCAACTCGACACAAAAGTAATACAAAATGTGTTTCAAATGTGATGAAGATCAGCATTTCCTAGTTGTACCCCTGCTTCATGCCCCGACTAAGTCACCATACCATACCTGAGTGCAGCGACGAATGGTCCCAGGTGCTGTGACCCGACCGTATATGGCCTTACGGTGTGGTGCGACTCATGCAGCGCCTATGCTTCGTGATGGAGCCAGTGAGCGAGGTGCGACCTGCTAGAGCTGTGCAAGCCACAGCTTTACAGCCTGCAAAGGGTGGGAAGATGCCTCTCCCTTTGCAGAGCTTGCAATAGCTCACCAAGAAGCTATCGCAAACACTAGGGAGCCACAGAGTGTGAATAAAAGCACTTCTGAATGTGAATTAGTGTGTAAGTTATGCGTCTATACGTAAAACTCTAAACAAAAAGTATATATATATATATATATATATATCTATATATATATATATATATATATCAGGGTGTTTTTTTGAAGCTTAACAGATTTGTTAAAAAAAACGTGAAAGTTATAATTATAATGCAATTTAAATGCAAGAAGAACTGAGCTAACGCCTGGTTAGCTCAGTTGGTAGAGCGCTCCACCTGTGCCGCTTGTGGAGGTGCGTTATACGGCCAGGGAGACATATTATAGGTTGCTAATCGTAGCGATTAGTCGGCTAATTAATTACGATTCGTTAATTAAGTTTTTAAATAATGAAAATAGACATATGATTCCATTTAGAAACTTGTTCAGCGTCATCGAAAACCCCTAAATCAGTCATTTTCAGAAAGACTTTGAGCGCGTGAGAAGCGTAGTAGTGCACTAAAGTTACCACTCGTGGAGCAGGTACAAGGCTGGGGCTAGATAAGAGACGGAAAAATCGCGCGGGCGCCTTATCGCAACCTCTAGCTTTGTACCTGCTCCACGAGCGGTAACTTCAGTTCACTACTACGCTTCTCATGCGCTCAAAGTCTTTTTGAAAATGACCGATTCAGTGGTTTTCGATGACGCTGAGCAAGTTTCTAATTGGAACCATATGTCTATTTTCATTAATTAAAAGTTAATTAACAAATTTGAATTAATTAACCGATTGATTGTTACGATTAGCCCCCTATAATATGTCCCCCTGGCCGTATAACTCACTTCCACAAGCGGCATAAATGTAACTTTCACGTTTTTTTTAAACAAATCTGTTAAGCTTAAAAACAAAAAAAACACCCCGTATATATATGTACTAAAAAAAGCGTCTCCACGTGGGTTTGAACCCAGAGCTCCACTGCCCTTGATTCCAGTTCCCTAACCCGCTTCAGATGGGGCAACTTTTCCAGCAATTTTGAGGTTGCTGGCGGGTTGTTCCCTAGGCTTTCCCAGATCAACACGAATTGCTGAGATCGGGTTCGGCTCGAAACGGACGAGCAACTCGAACAACTAGGAGAAGTGTGAAGCGGCAGCAGCCAATCAGGGACGCAATGTTTTCATGTGACACCCCCGTGGTGGTGATGATGACAGCTAAAGACTTGGCTCTGGTTTGAAATGAATTGTTTTTGGAAATAAACTGTTTCAAAAAGATGAGTTAGTATTCTCCGCACAATTTAAAGATATAAAAACATGTTTTTTTATATATATAACTGGGCATCTAAATAGTGCAAGAAAAATAAAATTTCATGATGATGATGGCAAGTCGTAGCAATTCGGTTTCTGCGTGTGAACGCGGGTGGCCCGTGTTGCTGGTGTTGCGACGTCAAGTTGCTTGGTGAAATTGCCCCGTCTGAAGCGGGCCTTGTTGCTGGGTGAAGTTGCCCCATCTAAAGCGGGCCAACAAGGCCCGCTTCAGACGGGGAAATTTCACCCAGCCACTTGACGTCGCAACACCAGCAACATGGGCCACCCGCGTTCACACGCAGCAACCGAATTGCTACGATTTGTCATCATCATCATGAAATTTTTTTTTCTTGCACTATTGAGATGCACAGTTATATATAAAAAAACATGTTTTTATATCTTTAAATTGTGCGGAGAATACTAACTCATCTTTTTGAAACACTTTGTTTCCAAAAACGATCCATTTCAAACCAGAACCATGTTTTCAGTTGTCATCATCACCACCACAGGGGTGTCACGTGAAAATATTGCATTCCTGATTGGCTGCTGCCGCTTCAAACGTCTCCGAGTGGTCCGAGTTGCTCGTCCGCTTCGAGCCGGACCCGATCTCAGCAATTCGTGTCGATCTAGGGAAAGCTAGGGTACAACCTTATTGTCTGGTACAGGGACCATTTAGGAATGTTCGGGTGTTTAAACGTTGTACTACGCTTTAAAAAAAATATATTTTAGAGGGAAAAGTTAAGGAAAAGGAATGTACCATTATGTCCTGTGAAGTTCGGGACTCGAGCATGAATACCGTTATCCTTGGTGTGACCCCATGAGACTGTCTTGCTGCCTTTGCTGGGGTTTATCTAACTGAAGTACCTGTACGAAAAGTAGAAGTATATGTGCATAACACTCATTATTCACAAGAAAATTTGGCAACATCCAAAATGACCCATGGAGAAAAATTATGCCAGGAATGTTTCGGCCACGTTGGCAGAGTCACCTCTCGTGGCCAATGTTTCATTGCCACTTCAATTGTAGTGAACAGTTATAGGGCATATCACAAAGTGGAATTTGGTTTTGTACGAAACTTCAACACACAAAACGGCACTTTAATACAGTATATTGAGATACCTCTGAACATATTCCAGGGTTTCATGGTACCTCCTTCAGATACCTGATGTTGAACATGAAATATGTGCACCAAGGAGTGAGCAAGCAGTGACGTCCAATTAGTCTCACGCACCAGCGACATGTCGACAAGGAGTGCAGTGTGTAAAAGGTCGTCTAGAAGTGTGCAAGCAAGATATAACGATATCAGAATAAGATCACATCAAAAAGGCTCAAGTTATAGTGAGAATATCTACAATCTAGGCACAGTAATGAGTCAACCGACGTACTGTACAGCCGCGATTCCCTTTGCGTTGATTGAGGTCAAACATGGACCGACGGCAAAATAAGAAAACGCGTGCTTTTTTTCTTTTTTTGACACCATTTGCTCTGCGCAGCCGATAGCAGGGCAGTTGGGCGGCGTCACAAAAATCTAACTCACTCGCTAGCGTTTCTCAACTTCGTTCGGCGCCAGTCGGCACCACAGATCAGTGGTCGGCACTCATGGTCTACCCGGCTTGACCATGAGAGCACAGCTAGAGGCTTTCAACAGGGGCATGTGCGTTCACATAAGCTGCGATTTCAAAACTTCATACCTCCTTGCTGTCCTTCGCTGTTTACTTTGATCCGTTTATACCAAAGCACTCAATGCTGCAAGTAATAAAGCCGTGTATACGTACCTTTCGAAGCGATTGAAAGCGTGTTGGTTTCGCTTGGAACCCACGAGCAAAGAGCGCGAAGAACTCGAACCGTCGGTCGCGCCGGGTCGTGCGACGAGGGGCCCCCGCCCGCTGCGCACTGCGCATGCTCGGCGGCTCGGCCAGGCTCGCTCGGGTCGGCCGTTCGGCTCGCTGGGCTCGCTCCCTTCGAACCACGCTTCGAACTGCCTCCGAAGCTCGGGCTGGCGCGCGCGCGGCTTGACCGCTTGATGATGGAAACTTATCTTCTCATAAAACGAGGCTGTAACGTATTGTTTGATAGTGCAAATGCACGCATTTTTCACGTCGTTTTTTTACATTGTGTGAATCTCGCGAAACAGGCGACGAAGAGTGGTGGGTGAATTGTGCTCGCATGTTGTTGTGGATTTTGTGTACGACGTAGGATTACCCAGAAAGGTGGGTGAATATCGATAAATGTGTGCGTAAGAAGCAACTACATGCACGTGACCTGTCAAACCTATTCACCCTCATTATTTTATCGTGCGAACCGACATTGTCACGTATCGCGTTCGATTTGGGTCCCAACACCGGTAACCTAACCTTTGTTGCATTATAACAACTGCAATAAACATTTGTTAGAAAACGATCACACCATAAGCACGTCGTTATTGGGCTTTCTCATTGAAAGGTAGGTGGCGGGTGTTCCAGCTAGTTATTCTGAATGGTTTGGTGGTTGTCCAGTATTTCAAGCGCGCGAGGCTGTGTGTACTGTGTGCCGTACCAACAGCCATACGTAGTACTTGCGCTTTAACGTTTGTGTTCTTCGTGTATTCACCTCCAATATTGTTCTCTCTAGTACTGCCGTATGGTAACTCCTGCTGTTTTACGATATCATTCACGCGATGTCGTATATGTGGACATACCGATATCCACATGTTGCTTCACAAAACGCTCAATATCGTGTTACGTTTCCTCTTAGTCCGCGGTATATGCCGACGTAATTCATGTTGGTAAGTTTGTATCCACTGTATTCTCCTTTGGGCCCGTGATCGACGACCAATATTTATATATCGTGTGGCCGTACAGTAAGTCCATGTCGGTCACCAATATGCACGCGATGTCGTATTCTATTCCAATAACCGCGCATTATATCGGCGTATTGTGCTCCAATATCGTGTTGTATACCAATAACCGCAAGGTCTATCGGGATATTGTGCTCCGATATGGTGTTGTATACCAATAACCGCAAGTTATATTGGGATATTGTGCTCCATTATCCTGTTGTATACCAATAACCGCATACTATATCGGGATATTGTGCTCCGATATGAATTCCCATTGTGCGTATTGGGTTAATCGGATAACAATAAGTTTTTATTGGTTTCCATAAACTTCATTGGAATACAATATTTCCAATAAGCCCAGTTCGTATTGGCCTTTTTCAATAGGGCGGACATCGAGGACTTCCTTTGGCGCTCGACATCTGAGCTGTCTCCCCGCGGAGGATATCGCCCGCCTTCTCTGCGACGCCCTGCATCGCCTCTTTGTAGGTCCCGCCGCGAAAGCCTGTCTTCCCTGCCTCACCAGGAAAACTAAGCGCGAACTCAAATGCAAACCGCCGGAGGACCCCTCATCACGCCTGTTGGAAGGTAGCACTGCTCCCGTCAAAATTCACGAGGAGACCTGTCCAGTGAAGTTCGTCGTCCTTCAGGATTGTGCGAGAGACGTCCTCCTTGGCATGGACCTCCTGTGTGAATACGGTGCCGTGATCGATTTTCGAATGAATAGGTTGACGCTGCGAAAGCCCCTCCTACGGTTGGAGGGTCCTAAACGACGCCAGCCGCCATCCGAGTCTTTGCGGACCACGTGAACCTGCCGCCGCGGTCGAGTCTTCTTGTGCCTGTCGTGGCCGATGCAGCCGCCTGCGGGAAAGTTCTTCTGGAAGACAGTGTTCAACTGCTCCTGGGAAGAGGAATTGGCTTCGCACGAGGCATTGCGGAGTTCCAAGGAGGACTGGCAATTGTTCTCGTGATGAATATTCGACAGGAGTCGCAACACCTAACGAGGGGTACCACAGTGGGCTACGTCGAGCCACTTCAAGCGTCAGCCGCCATTACAGCAATCTCCGAGGAACCTTCGCCGTCACAGTACAACAGCACAAAGCCGCGGCAGCTCGACGTTAACGCCAAGTTCAGTGTCACTGAACGACGACAATTCAGAGACCTCCTCGCGGAATTCATCGACTGCTTTGCGACGATGTCGAAAGTGCGCCAGACAACAGTTGATGCGCCCCTGTGCATCAGCCGCCGTACCCTGTCTCCCCAAAGGAGAGAGAGGCCATTCATGAACGAGTCCAAGAAATGCTCCAAGACGACATCACCCAGACGTCAAGCAGCTCGTGGTCCTCTCGAGTCGTACTGTTGAAAACGAAAGGACGGCACGCTTTGATTCTGCAAGATTACTGGCGGCTCAACGCGATGACGAAGAAGGACGTGTATTTGCTCCCGCGCATCGATGACACATTTGACCGGCTGCGACACTCCCGATACTTTTCGTCGATGAACCTGAAGAGTGGCATCTGGCACATCGAAGTCGACGAACGGGACCTAGAAAAAACTGCCTTCGTCCCGTTTGATGGATTGTACGAGTTCTAGATGATGCCCTTCGGACATGTGCAGAAAGCCGGCCACTTTCCAGCGGGTCAGTGACACCCTACTAGCAAGCCTCAAATGGCAAAGCTGTCTCGTTTACCTTAACAACGTCGTGGTATTCCCGGCCAACTTCGACGAGCACTTGCGACGTCTTCGGGCCATTCTTCAAGCAATCAGGACCGCTGGACCGACGAAGTGTTGGTTCGCCTACGGCTAACTGAAGTTCCTTGGCCATGTTGTGAGCAACGAAGGTATGCGTCCTGACCCTGTGAAGACTCGCACCATGGCGGCATTTATACCGCTTACCGACAAGAAGGCCGTCTGATGATTCCTGGGACTTTGCGCGTACTGCAGGTGGTTCGTTCTGGATTTTGTCAAGCTTTCTGCGCGGCTCGCGCACTTCACGAAAGACGCAGTGAACTTCGAATGGGGAGAAAAACAATAAGCATTTGACGAGCAAAAACTACGACTCCAATTGCCACCGATTCTTGGCCATTTCGACCACTCAGCCGAAACAGAAGTTCACACGGACGTAAGCAATACAGGACTCGGCGCGGTACTGGTCCAACGACAAGAGGGTATACTGAGCGCAGGATCGTCTACGCAAGTCGGACATCGTAGAGCGCGGAACGAAATTACTTGACGACTGAGAAGCTATGTCTTGCCGTCGTCTGGCCATCACGAAAATCCGCCCCTTACTTATACGGAAGCTGTTTTCGAGTGAAAAACGACCACCAGTCGTTGTGCTGGTTAGGGATCCTGAAGGACCTATCAGGACGCCTCGCTCGATGAAGCCAACGACTGCAAGAGTACGACGTGACCGTGGTCTACAAGTCAGGCCGAATGCACAGCGATGTCGACTGCCTGTCGAGAGCCCCCGTCGAGTCAGCTACCGGCTGCGCCAAAGATGACGACGACGACGACGATCGCATTCTCGGTGCAGTGAGAGTTAACGGCATGGTAGCGCTCCAATGGGACAATCCTGAACTGTGCGCGCTGATCGACCACTTGAAGGGACGAGGGGTACGATTCCCCGAGCCTTCTCACGTGCCCTTCCAACATTCGCCGTCCGGCAAGGTATTCTCTACAAAAAGAGTTTTGAGGACAGCAACTCGACGTGTCTTGTGGTAATTCCTACAAGTCTTCGAGAAGAGATCTTCCAAGCCTGCCTCGACGACCCGACATCTGGTCAACTGGGCTGCAGCAGAACACTTGCACGGATTCGAGAAACATACTACTGGCCTAAGCTCCCGAAGACTGTCCACCGCGAATGCCAACGACGCAAGAAACTACCGACGAAGCCGGCAGGACTCCTGCAGCCGATCGCTCCCCCGACTGCGCCGTTCCATCAGATCGGAATGGACTTGCTTGGACCGCTCCCACCATCGACGCAAGTAACTTGATAGATCATCGTCGCGAACGATTACCTCACCAGGTATGCCGAGACAAAAGCGCTCCCGTCGGGAACCGCTGTGCAGGTAGCCAAGTTCTTTGTCGAGGCCATTGTCCTCAGGCACGATGCCCCCAAAATACAAATTACAGACTGAGGGTCGTCGTTTTCGGCCCAGCTAACTCAGGAGATCCTCCGGCTCAGCCACACAAGCCATCGTCGAACAACGGCGTACCATCCGCAGACGAATGGGCTGACAGAACGGCTAAACAAGACCACAGCCGACATGCTCGCTATGTACGTCAACGCGGAGCACAAGACGTGTAACGAGGTCATACCCTACTTCGCGTTTGCCTACATCACGGCAGTTCAAGAGACCAATGGAGTTACACCTTTCCAGCTGGTACACATCGCGACACTGTTAGCGCGAACACGACATCGGCGCATTTTCGCATTTTACTTCCAAATAGTATTAGCGAGCACGAAAATTTATCGCTTACATTATAGAACTAAATGAGCTCTTTCCGAAGCAATAATAACTTGGATGACATACCTTGGTTTCAAAGAGAAAAACTTTAAAAACAGGCGATCGCTTGTTCGCGCTAACAGTGTCGCGCTCTGTACATGGTCAGAAAGTAACGAACATGCTGGACGCGATGCTGCCCCACGAACCAGCTCACGAGTGGAGCGACGACGCCCAGGAAGTTGCTCAACGGGCCGAAGAAGTCCGCCAGCTCGCCCGACTCCGGATTCGAGACCAGCAGCGTGTCGACGCTGGCCGCTACAAGCTTGTCGTCGGGACCCTCACTTCCAGCCCGGAGACAGGGTGTGGGTGGGGACAGCCATTTGTCCCCACGGACTCAGCGAAAAACCATCGAAACGGTTTTTCGCTGAGTCCGCACTTGTCGACTCGGGGAGCTCAACTACGAATTGGTGCCCGACGGAATGCAAACATCATCACGATGCCGACGACGACCCGAGGTGGTTCACGTTGTCAGACTCAAGCCGTTCTACACTCAGTAGCACTCCGGACTTAGTTTTTTAGAGGATGTTTTTAGCTTGCCATTGTTTCGTTTTGTTTTTGTGTTGCATCGGGGCGATGCGCCTTTAAAGGGGGGAGTAATGTCGCGTGCATGATCGAGAAGATACGCTTCTCCGTTCTTCTAAAATAGAAGGTTCGCGCATACTCTTACCCCTAACGTAAACGATCAGGACGCCAGAATTACCTTGCCTAGTCAGTTTCACTCTAGCTCTTTCCCGAACCTAATATGCCGAACCCGAATGTTCGAGATGACGAGCATAATAGATACAGAGCCTAGCGCCGTATCGCCGATTCATTCCCTGATTCTCTCTCGCGATTGCCAGCAGTTACGCCGACGTACCATCGGCTGCTGCTGCCGCCGCCGACGCTCGCTGTTACTGCTTTCTCGAGGTTTCTGGCTTTTTTTCGCTTCTGCACCCCCCCACCCCCCCAAGTTCGCCCCCATTAAATCTTCAGTTATTTCCGTTTTCGCCTGCGTCATCGGCTGTCATTGGTGATATTCGGCTGACACAGAACTTTTCTTTTTTGTCCGGCTGACACAGCACTTTTTTTTTTGAAGGCCACTGAAAGCAGTGCCAAGATGCTTTTAAGTAGTGAAACTTGGCGTCTGATTTACCAGAAGCTTCCAAAGTATTTAGTGGAGTGGATACTTAAACCAGTTTGAGCTATTGAACAGTGTACTTTTCTTTCTCCAACCTCTTCAGGGTACCTTCCTGGTCACTCAAGGAGCCTCTCGTGCCATGATTGCGGGGAACGTCACAGACTGCGCTATCGTGAACATGGCAAGCATGGTGGCCAAGGAAATCTGCCCAAATATGAGCGTGTATTCCGCCGCCAAGGCCGGAGTTGTGGCCCTAACCCGAGCAGCCGCTACAGAACTGGCCGTCCACGGCATTCGGGTGAACGTCGTCCTGCCTGAAGTCGTGGACACACCGATGGTTGCCCAAGAATTCAGTGCCGAGGAAATAGCGCGGTTCGCAGCCAACCATCCTCTCGGGAGACTCTGTCGTCCGGAGGAAGTGGCTGAGACGGTCAAGTTTCTTTGCGGCCCCGGCAGCTCGTGCACAAGTGGTGTTGCTGTGGACGTCACCTACTGTTTCTACAAAAATAGTGGGCGCAAATGAACGATATATCTTCGTTTTATGAGCAACGAGGAGCGCGGCCTACGTCGATCTTGTAGCTTTGGCTGCAGTCTCATATTAAAACCACAGTCACACTCCTATTACATCATACACACGAAATCGTGATGGCAGATGATGATAGACATGACGGTAGAATTACCTGTGGACGCGACTCAAGCATATCGGAAACCTATTTGCTTTATACATTTGTGTGCTTCTTACATTTCTGCAGACAGTTGAATGACCAATCTGGCTGAACCATCATACGAGCAAGACCACAGACAGTGTCTTCGGACTGTCGCTTGTATAATGTGTTCGCAGTGTGACGGCGGTTAAGGGTGAACGAAGCATAGGTACTCAGCCAAAATCGAAAAATAAATTATCGTGCTTTTTGAATTTCCCTGAGTAATTCGTAGCATTATACTAAAGTATAGCTGCCGCACTCGATGAAAGAGACATACAATCCTGCTCGTTTGTGCGCCGTCCTTGAGTAAAACAATTGTAGGAGTGTTACATAGCAACCTTGGTACGGAAGAGACCGGTCTCACCGGCAGTTTGGCTACGTCACCGCAGCCGCAATGCATCGGGGGAGCTTGCGTTTTTCTGCACGTGTGTAAACAACCTCGCCTGAGCTCTGCGCCTATGCGCGGAGCAAGAAACCGCACGAGCCATCTCGCACTCTGCCGCCTAGTATCCTTTAAACTACAGTTATGGCGGCTTCATGCTTGCGCCGAAAGCTCGGTGATATTCGTATATAACATTATATATATATATATGTATATTTAGACGAGTGGGAATTGAACGAAGGTACCTGGGGGCTCAGGTGTGCGAGCTTCTGTTCTACATGTTCCGAGCCATGGTGCGGTAGCAGACTCAGCCACTGAACTTCTGTAATTATAAATAATGATGAAACTGATGACCTACGTATATTGACCACATAAGCAGGGTTGCGGAACATTCCTTTTTTTTTCATCATGTATAAAAGGTAATTTCTTATAAACACCACATTGTAATGTTTTATTTTTATTATGATCCCGACGCTATTCAAATCCTCGGGAATATTGCGGTTATTCATCATGTTCGGTAGAAATTTAAGACGTTAGAAACAACATTAAGGTACAAAATAAACAAGTAAAAACATTCGTGCTTAGGAATACAAAGGTATAGGCTCCTGAGGTTCTAATACACATAAATTATTCTCGCACTATTAGAAACTTTCAGCGAACCGTTACCGTGTACCGCACTACCGCAGCCTTTGAAGCACGCTTTTAGGCGCGCACCAGGCTGATGCCTGACCACGGGGCGCGCGCTTAAAAGGATGCTTCAAAGGCTCCGGTAGTGTGGTACGCGGAAGACGGTAACGGTTTGCTAAAAGTCCCTATTGCCGTTTATGATTTTTTTTTTCGAGGGATATAATGCGGTCTACAACTGTGCGATGGAACTAAATGTTTTACAATGTTTTACTGTGAGGCTGAATGTCCCCCAATTTTATTTTCTTTAAAAACCTCCATAATAAGACACTCAGAAAACGCCTTTCAAATCCGCTTAACGCAGTAGATAAATATATCGCTTCTGTGTGCTTAAATTTATATTTCTGCTCATTGCGAACTAGAGCGCGAACTGTGCCGCGAACCACTGATGCTGCTGACTGCGGCAGGTTGGAGGCGACGTGATTCGGTTCTTCCGGAAGAATGACTAGCGGTTAAAAAGCAGAGCTCGGCATTTGACGAACAGAACTGCGTCTGTATATGTAGTGTAACAGGCGACCGAGAAGACTAAAAATTCAACAAAATAAATATGCAGTCCTTCCATCTTCTATGTTCTTGTTATTTTGTTTGCATGGCATCCGCGAGCAAGGTGAGTAAACGTCATGAAACACAAGTAAAACGCGACCTAAAAATATTCGCTTTGCCAGGTGAGGTGCACTGCAAAACTTGAGAGATACTTGCCTCTCGAAGCGAAATAACGGGAACAAGCCTGGACAAATTTGATGCGAACCAAACGTCCGATTGTCCTGCAGCTGAATGGCTCGCAAAATCTTACCTGTGTAGATGTTTTCTCAGTTTTCAAAGCATGGTTGCAATCACGACGGTTGTACAGTCACACAGCAGCGTGGCCGCTTTTACAGGAACCACCATCATTATTCAGCATGAACGCGCGCAAAGGATCCAACCAATCCAGATCGAGCAATATTGAGATCGAGCTACTTCTGACCTTTCGTGCCCTCTGTACGGACACCAGCCCGCAGGATGCGGACGCACGGGGAGCGTCCGCATCCTGCGGACGCACAAGCTAATAAACAAAACACGCGGAACTCCCAGGAATCGAACCCTGGGCCTCCGCACGAAAGTCAAGCGCGGTAACCACACCGGCCACGCACGCGCTTGCTTGCCGACGCGCGTGGCAATATCTAAATGACCTTGACGTCACAAGAAAGATCAACACTCGTTATTTCCAATGAACCAGTATTTAAAGTATAAACTTAAATCGGTTGGATATATTTGAGTGAAGGAATGTTTCGAAAATCTGGCAAGTTCAAAAGTGATTCTTTAAATATTTTGTTTTAATTTTTTCATGTTTTTATTAGTAGCAAGCTGTGGTCACTGTTTCTTAGAAATTATAAATATAAGCATAGTATAGAAATTACAGTGAAGATGCAAGCGAGCTGGTGAACTTTCAACATTGTAAAACCCGAGACGTAGGACAAAAAAGAGAAGAAAAAAAAGGGGACAACACAGACACAGGTCTCTTTTTTGTCCTACGTCTCGGGTTTTACAATGTTGTAAGTATAGTATTTTGTTTATATCTTCCTGAGACCCCAGAACAAACTATTTTGAAATCAAAAAAGGTTTTTATTGAACTTTGCTGAGTACATGGCCCACATACTTTTGACGCACGTTTTAACGTTTTATCACACTTGGATCAAATGGTACTGAATGTGCAACAGATTGCACAACAGGACTTAGTTGATATAAAAAAAGGTGGGTACATGACAAACAAGACTGCCTCAAAACTTTTCCCGTAAACCATAAGTTAACATGTTTCTCTCATCAATTGCACGAATGCGGTTCCTCGACAATAGTAGTATAGCTTACTTCTCGTGTAAGTTCTTGAAACAGTTTCGAGCGACCGTCGGGCACAGAAATACCTGGCAAGTGCAGTAACGAAACTTTGTTCTCCGCAAACAACCAGAATTTCTGCACCTGCTGGCAAATTTCTGTTTAACGAGTTCAGGCATGTGGAAAGCAGCTAAGCAGCGCACAGACGGTGATGGCAGGGGCACTACTGCAGGCTTTCGAACTTGCAAGGTGACACACTCGTCATCAGAGAGGGCTTTCGTTTACTCTGCAGGTAGGAGGTAGTGCGACAGCTGAAACTTGAAGTCCAGCAGTTGCATGACCTTCTTTCTTGGAGAGTGGAGTTCAACTTGGCCCACTTTGTAGAGGAGCCAGGAGTTGACAACTCCTGCATCAATTGTGAAGATGATGGTCCGAACAGTCCATTTCCTTGTCCGCGTTGTCGTTGGATAGAAACTCAACATTCTGTCGGACAAGTCGACAGAATGAAAGTGTTGTACTGAGCAAAAGTTACTGGACTCGTGACTTTAATTTGCTTTCTGTCTTTCTTTGAGAAGCGTGTGCATTCAAGAGTGGATTGTATGTCGACATGGGTGGGTGCCAACATGATCGGCTTGTTATCATATCGCTTCGTGAGCTCCAAATCAGAATCGTCACCGTTTGATGCAATCTTTTTCAGGAGAGCAGCAGCTGAGGATTCATCAGGATCTGAAAAAGTGCATTGTTTATGTTCATTTACCCTGATAATGACAGGAAGGCCAGTCTGACGCTTAGGCACAAAATGAATGTCAGCAATGAACGTGGTCCCCATGTGCAACATGTTGAACGTCGAAGTTCAAGCGGGAATGTTGCAAAAAGGAAAGCCATTATTATCCAACCACCCACATCAGAGATGACAGGGACCTTTTATGGGTCTTAAAAACGCAATATTAAGCGAAAGGGTACTCTTTTACAAACTCCACGAGCTACTTACCTTGGCGCGGACGATAGAACGATTCGCCGAGAAAGTTGCCATTTTTGTTGTTCGATTCCAACAATTCCTGCGCCTCTATTTGAATGACACGCCACCAGATGGTGGCACCTGAATGTGCTCTTGTCGTCTGTTTTTCTGGAATCCTAATTACAGGGACTGGGAACCTCGATGTGCGATGAATTGTACGCGGGGTCTCAGGAGGATATGGCCGTAATTGAAGCTTTGACTTTACAAATGTGCCCTGTAAAACTGCAAGCTCTATCGCGACGTAAACTACTTTTACTTCGCAATACGCAGAGCCTTACTTACTTTTTTTAAGGTTACGCTTTATTTAAAGTAATATTATTACGTCGTGAACTATAACACGATACAATGTTGGCCAGAACAGTACCTCTCCGAGGACGTAATCACAACGAACAACTGACTCAGATTCAAGCTTCAAGCATCAATTGTGGTAATACAAAAATGCAATATTTTGTTTTTAATTATTTGCTGATATATTTGCTTACAAACCACAACCTTACCTCGCTACCAAAAAAGCACAAAGCAAAAAACAAAAAAAAAATCACAACATCTCCACGTGGTGAATGATGTTGATTGGGGCGAAGCTCTGGTGGTGCTGATGATACTGATTTTATTGTTCATAGGTTGTGCTGATGGTGCTGATTTTTTTTATTGCTCATAGGTAGTGCTGAGTTCCGGGTTGCGTTTCGACTTTATTATTACTGCTTTATGGTCGGTGAAATGCAGAGCCAGTGGTTCTTCTAGCGGATCAGCTTGGATCCGCTAGAAGCCGTGGGAACGCATCTCCACCGCTTAAGTCAACGGTCCATGTCAGAAAGAGAACGTGTGGTATGGAACGTGGTTATATACGCATTTGAGAATTTGACCGCAGCGCCCTCTCTTCTATAAACGTTGAGCCAATGCATGCAAAGTTTAACGCGATTATATACGCATTTGACCGCAGCGCCCTCTCCTGTATAGACGTTGAGCGGCTACATGCAACGTTTCATCCATGACAGAAACCCCAGCTCTTGAGTTACTACCACATCTCAGAGCCCCCTACTCGTCCCGCAGTCGTGGCCGAGTGGTTATTGCGATGGACTAGAAATCCATTGGGGTCTCCCCGCACAGGTTCGAAACCTGTCGACTGCGCAAACATGTTTTTCTTTTTTTCAGAAGACAGATGGGATGGCAATCGATATGAGCACGGACGCCGGACGGATGGACAAGGCTAGACCCTAAGGAGCTTCGCCCCTAAAAACCGGGTTTACAAAAATGGCGGCGAACTTGCTGGATGATGGAAACAAGCGTTCATCGACAATATACGTAATACATATAATATTAAGTATATCTTATGAAACTGGTATTGAACAAGAACAGGCAGTTCTGAGCATGTTTGCTTCGTACGCATGTATGCTTAGAACATATCTGCAGGCAGTTTCTGTGTGACCGGCGTGACAAGGCCGCGCCATACGCAGTGGAAGCACGCCTCGGACAGTGTCATGCAATCTATTTATTTATTTATTGTAACCCGAAAGGCTCTCTTGGGCATTATGTAAGGGTAACGTGATACAAAAATTAATAATAATAATAATAATAATAATAATAATAATAATAATAATAATAATAATAATAATAATAATAAAATAATAATAATAATAACAATAATAATAATAATCTTAATTAGGGAAACTTGTGGTACACTGAGAGGTTCGCAAGGCTAGGCAGATAGGCGGGGGGGGGGGGGGGCTTACGCGTGAGCGTCTGCTAGCCGGCTAAACCCAATGGCAACAGAAGTACGATGTACGACGTATAAGCAGTGTGACTCTGGATTTAGACGCAGGAAGACACGTTCCGCTTGTCCTGCCACATGGCGGTAAAATTCATCGTTAATCGCATTCAAACTGATGCGTTGAGTGCGTTTTTTACTTCAGAAGATCCCAATGTGTGCAGTTTGGCCAAATTAACCCCAACTACTGCT
Source organism: Ixodes persulcatus (assembly GCA_013358835.2). Lineage (NCBI taxonomy): Eukaryota > Metazoa > Arthropoda > Arachnida > Ixodida > Ixodidae > Ixodes > Ixodes persulcatus. Next base: position 383,559 of record JABSTQ010010847.1, read on the forward strand.
GAAAAAAAAATATATATACAGGGCGTTTTTTTTTTAAGCTTAACAGATTTATTTAAAAAAAAAAAAAGCCGTGAAAGTTACACCTATGCCGCTTGTGGAGGTGTGTTATACGGCCGGGGGACATAGTATAGAGAGCTAATCGTAATGATCAGTCGGCTAATTAACTAAGATTCGTTAATTAACTTTTTAATTCATGAAAATATACATATGGTTCCAATTAGAAACTTGCTCAGCGTCATCGAAAACCACTAATTCAATAATTTTCAGAAAGACTTTGAGCGCGTGAGAAGCGTAGTAGTGCACTAAAGTTACCACTCGTGGAGCAGGTACAAAGCTAGAGGTTGCGGTAAGGCGCCCGCGCGATTTTTCCGTCTCTTATCTAGCTCCCGCCTTGCACCTGCTCCACGAGTGGTAACTTCAGCGCACTACTGCGCTTCTCAGGCGCTCAAAATCTTTCTGAAAATGACTGATTTAGTGGTTTTTGATGACGCTGAGCAAGTTTCTAATTGGAACCAAATGTCTATTTTCATTAATTTAAAAGTTAAATAACGAATTTTAATTAATTAGCTGACTGATCGTTACAATTAGCCCCTATAATATGTCTCCCTGGCCGTATAACTAACCTTCACAAGCGGCATAAGTGTAACTTTCACGGCTTTTTTTTAAACGAATCTGTTAAGCTTAAAAAAAAAAACACCCTGTATATATACATATATATGTACTTTCGCGTTTTGTGCTACTTGCGTGGTAATATTTCGAAATTTTGATTAATCGGCGATTAAATTTTTCAACGCTATGACTTTTGCACCTTGTGCGACGTTCGGCCTTTTATTTTGTTCGGCGTTTTGATACAGTCATGCCTCGTTAAAGATGAACCCCATTAAAATAAATACCCCGCTATATGAATACCATTTTCTGGGACAGACTGGGATAATACGTGTGTTCTTGTCTCGTTAATATAAGCAACTGACATTATGGACGATTCTTTTTTTTTGGGAGGGGGGGGTTTGGGGGGGGGGGGGGTAACGGAGGTGTATATATTAACGAGACATCACTCTATACGAAACCATTTTATGTCATAAAATTCGGTTCCAAAGGAGGCAGTACCATTAAAAAAGAGCGACTGTTTTACTTTCGCACTTCCGTGCCGCAGCTGTTTTCGTTAGCGTATACTGTAAACATCACCAGCTGAGATAGACTAAAAACAGAAATGAATACAAAGCGCTCTTCGGCCTGCCAGTTTTGGAGAAGCCTCTGCGCACGCCCGCAGCCATGACGAGTCCCTGCACTTTCTTTTATGGAAAGCTTGTTCTGGTCACAGGCGGAGGCGGCGGTATCGGGAGGTGCGTCAGCCAAGCACTGGCAAGCGAAGGAGCACGGCTCATGGTTGCCGACATAAGCCTGGAGGCGGCGGAAGCGACGCTCCAGTGCCTCCCAGGTATGCCTCTCACCTATAGTATATACGTACTAACTCAAATACCTTCGCACTGTTTATGATCAAGTTCGAGGCGTCAACTCTCACACAGAAAGCACGTGCAGGCAACAGTCCCGGTCTACCAAACAAGGCAATTGAACGAAAAGCACCACTAGGAGTTTTGTGAGTTCAGAAAACTGCGCTATGCTCTTAATTGTGCTCACGTGAAGCGTTACGAGCCAGCGTTACTCCTGCCACGGCCACTTGATCACAAGTGCCCCTCTGCTCCGCCTGCCGCTTCACAAGGAGACGCATAGAAACACTTACTTAACTCAGTTTCCTGAGTTCATCGCTAGAGGCGCGCCTCAGTAGAGACGAGTAATGCCTTTTTACGTGTTTGTGTTCGTCTCAAGTGAATACCAAATAAGCCAATGCGCAAGGCCCGTACCTCGTGAGGCCCTTGGAGGCAAATGGCGCTACACTAAAATGAGCTGCTCCTGGAGTCAAATGGCGGCGGAGCACTCGCTCCGCGATTTCATCGCAGACACTTAGAGTCGAGACATGGCCGCTCGGTTCTACAGCGTGAAGCGAAGGAATTGCTAACTATTTGAGTGGACTGCATAAATCGGTTTGCGAACATATTGACCTCAGGTTTTTCGCACCGGTGACCGAACGAAGTGCATTAAGGGAACACAATTTTCCATATAAAAAAATGAAAGAGGTTTACACTTTTCTGTAACGCCGAATTAGAGCGCAGGTCTTGAGGAGGAGGAGGGGAGGGGTCGGAGAGGAGGGTATGCCCCTTCTCCTCATCCGTACTTTCCCCTCCCCCTCTCCTGGTCCCCTCCTATTTAGCAGAAAATTTTCGCTGAATTTCTCGCTATATTTAGCAAAAAAAATTTTTTTTTCACAAAATTTGGCGGGAAATAGTTTCCCGCCAAATTTAGCGGGGAAATGTTTCCGCTAAATTTAGCGGGCGTATTTCGGCTCAATTCACAGGAAACTTTTTCCGCTAAGCCTAGCGGGAAATTGGTTCCGCTAAATTTCGCATAGACTCTTCCGCTAAATTTAGCGGAGAAATATTTTAGCTGAATTTAGCGGGAAAATATTTCCGCTAAATTTAGCGGGGGAATTTTTCTGCTAAATATAGCCGGGAATGTTCCCGACATTACCCATAATACAACGCGCGGTGACGTCACTCGTGACATTATTCTGACCCTTGTGACGTCACACGTGACGTCACGTGTGATGTCATTATGGGAAACGTCTTATAATGTAACGTGCGGTTACTCCGACATCCACAGCGACGCCGCTGAAGTCGGAAACGGCGCCTGGGAGCTGCGATCTAAAAGTAAAGTTAAAAGAAAAAAGTTCGCAATAAAAAAAATCGAAATCTCGACCTACACCGTCTGTCCGTTAATCATACATGGATAAATTACTTCAAAAATATAATTTGATAACATTTACAATTACTTCTCTCCAAAATGTGTTTAATTACAAGTACTACTACGTGAAAAGTAATTAATTACTCTAAAATTGCTTTTAGAAAGTAATACAATTAGTTTACAATTACTTATATCTGAGAGTTCCGACTTAACCATTAAACCGTCACGTATTGTTCTTTCCTTTTAGGAATTTTGTTAAATTCATAATAGAACTTGATAGTTTGAGGCAATGATGTGCTACGTTCTTATATTTTTAATAAATAATAATAAATTCATATGTTGAAAGACGCCAGATCGCTAAAGAAAAAATTGTGTTGACAGACTTTTGTTTCCAGGCAAATAAAAATGCGACAAAATTAGTCATATGTGAATATTTTACGAGTGTTAATATAAAACTAAATTCCGCACTTGCTAATACAACCACATTCACGTACAAACATCATGTTATTGTAAATTATTTACATTGAGTTGAGATTATAATGGCTCAGAAATATATAAGAACCGAATCGGGGCACCCGAACCATTGGTGACAATATTCACAGGTAGCGAGGTCAGTCTCCAAAAATCTCATGGAAATAATATCCGAAGTAAAACCAACAGGAAATAACCTTGAAAAAAATACAAATCTACAAATATGCCACAGTACAGGGAAAGGGATGTGAAAAATTAATAAAAAAAACAATACAAAAAACCTTTTAGACAATTAAAATTTTCAACCTCGGCTGAAAGCTGAAGCTCCATTTTTTTCTTTCAATATTTTGGCATGTTTACAGTATTCTGTTTTGCTCGCACCGTAGCCGGCACTACACGGCGCCGTTGAGGTGGGCTCCAAAGAGGATTGTCTCTCAGCCGGCAGTATAAGCAACAAAAAAACAAACAACGCGACGCTATTTTTGTTGTGCGTGCGTGTGCTAGCTGACTAGCACACGCACGTGGCTAGAAAAGCGTGAGCTGTGTCATGTGTTGTGTACCATCGCTGACAAAGGCAAAGCTTTGCGTGCCTTGCGTGGACGTAACCACACTTGTGAAGAGAGACACTTGAGTTTTTTTCCAATGAAAACTGTACTTCGGTTGGGAAGAGCACTGTCCACTTTTCCGCAAAAAATTTAAGTGAAACATCACTGCCTTGGGTCGTATGGCGGTTCTTGTGTCATGTATCAGGCTTCGTTAAAGGTCACGGATGTAAGAATGCCTCATATACTTTTCGCTCTCCAGTTCCCGCAGGAAGGCGGAAGTGTCCATAACCTTTTTGAGAAGTTCGCTGGCGTCCCATAACGCGAAACAGATCTCATCGTCTTTGTCGAGATGGAGTGACTGCAGCGAGATGTTCTGCCTTTTGGCCACTTTTCGCAACGGCGCAGGAAGCAATCGTTCTGTGGAGCGCAGCCGAGGTAGATCCGCTTGAGGTCGTTTTCAGTAAATGTCTTCTTTGGGGAATTTGTTATTGCCGTTTAAAGCAACTGAAAATTGGCGCAATATATGCATGCGCACACCTCGTGCTCGGGACTTTCTTTTTACTCATTTTGGTCGTAGGCAATAAAATTTGGAGATGCCTAGTTCTGGATGGGGATGGTCCTTCCTAAACAGCAGGTATGCTTCCTTAATAGAGCGGGTCATAAACCTTTTTACGACTTAGGTCTTGTTGTCGTTGATCAGGGCTTTGACGACGTCCTTTTTGTGGGGGCTTTGAACAGAGCATGCGAGGTCGTCGCGTGTGTAGTACTCAATTGCAACCCTCACGTCTTCGGCATTCGCCTTTTTCCCTATGTAGGGATCAGGGGTTGCCCATACACAACCTTTGCGCTTCAGTTTTCTTGTTTGATCAATCATGTAGGCAGTCCCTTCAGGCACCAGACGCAATATTTTTTCTTCAAGATGCTTGGTGGCAGAAGCGTGTACAGTCGCTTGCGTTCCTGGTGGGGACTGCATGCCTTCAGCGCTTCGCGGAACGAGTCAAACCACTCCGCGCAGTGCTCACAACTGTCTTCGAGTTGGAGAGTTTCGTGCGGTGAAGCAAGCAAAGTGGACCACCGTAAAACCTGTGAGAGGAATCTGTGGAAGTCATCATATGCCGAGAGGCCGGATGTATACATGGCCACTGGCGCAATTGAGAGTTTTAAGCTTATGTATGCATAGTTAGCGAATTTGCAGAGTTGGGCCGTTTTGTTTTTGTGAATTGTAAGCTAATTAATGCTATTCCAGCTCAAAGTCTACTTTTGCGTCAGTAATACTTACCCCTTATGAAAAAAAAAAGAATTTTAATAATATAAAATACATGACATAACTAACGCTAAAAATGTTTGGTGCTGTGCGGCAAAGCCGCTATGACGAAGACGTCGGCTCGCTCCGAGTGAAGGTTTGTCGTAGCGTTTCCCGTTCGGAGGTCATATGTTACTCAATATTTTGCCATCACAGGTTACTTCACGTCACTGTAAAGTGCTAAGGGGAGTTTAAAGAAAATAAAAGATGGAGTTTTTAAAATATCGACGCCCAATCTTGTCGCATTTTGAGAAATCAGCCGCGTTTCCGCGTTAATAATAAAAGATAATTAAGGGTGGGCATATTATCTTCATATATTCGTAAAGAATATTTAAAGACTCGCATTTTGATATGTTTTGTGAAGTATTATGAAAGATGGTTTATTTGCAAAAAACATTGTGGTTGTATTTCTAAAACGCGTTTTTATGCCATGTTTGAGTTTTTTTGTTTGCATAGAAATATTCGATTGATATTTTTAATTTTCTTGTGTATGTGTTGTATATATTTCGTAAAACATATTAAAAGGTCATGCTGACGTGAAAGCTTCGATGAGGAAATGACGACTGTGCAAAGTAGCATTGGGAAATCTTTTCAATTTCCACGCCTCGAGCTTCTCTATTGTATATATCAGCGAAAACAATTGTTACGGCGTTCATATATAGCTCAATGCTCCTCCCAAGAACATGGCTTTCATATATATTTTTAACAAAAATATATAAATTATGACCCGGACCAGCATTGCATGAACTGACGTGGAATCACCCTGTTGGAAAATTTGAAAGAGGAAGTAAAGCAAGTAGCAAGCGAACGATCAAGCATTCTTAGCTCCACTCACGCACCCAGGAAAGGCAACTGAATCATGTTGTCTGTGCACTTCACGAGGCAGAGTGCTCAGACCCTTGTAGCGGTATAAAAGATATCCAGCAAGTAAAAACGCAAATTCAGCAATTTTTATCACGAGCTTTACCAAGGTGCTGCTGTGCGTTCTCGAACGCACACATTTATTTTTGACAGACAACCTACAAATAATGTACTAGCCTCAGAAAAAAAGCATGTTTTAGATAAATAGATTGACGAAATCGAATACCACATAATTCGGTCTGACAAAGATTCTCATGAGACGGGTGATACGGCGTGGCGACTTTTAGAGCCCTTAAACAAGATTCACCCGGAATATATGGCCCTCTTTTGTTTGGCAACAGAACTCAGTGGCGTTATCTATTGGGCAGCCCCGGGACACGTCCGTTTCACGTAAATTTCCCAGTTATTTACTCATTTTATCACAATAAGAGTGAATTAGTTCTGTTAGTGCTATAAGCGGCCATTTCTAGAAGATAGCGTGTATATTTAATTTCGTAAATACTGCGAAAGCCGCCGTCTAGTTCGGAACGGGAAGAGGTTGGAGGCTATCTGCACATTCTCGCCCCCACGTTTCAACTCGCGCGAGGAAGTGCGAATATGCAGGAATTTCCTCATATACGACGGTCAATCGTAAATGAAACAAACGTGTTGCCCCCAGCCGCGTTTGCAGCTGGGTCACTCGGTGTTGGCTCGGGCCAGGAGCTCCTAAATTTGGGAGTCTTTATAACCTCGTGAGAAGGCCATCGAGTGCTGTGATCGAACGCTGAAGTGAAAGCAACGTGTACGCATTGACCGCCGTAACATCCAGATGTTACTCTTGTGAGTGTGTGTTCTAACCTAAATTGAAGGCTGTGCACAGGAATTCGAGTTGAAAACCAATTTTATTACACATGCAAAATATCAGCCCCCAACATTATCAGTAGGAATGCCGCAAAAAGCAGCGCATATAAAGATATGTGCGTTTCGCCTGTATGTTTATGCAGCCCGAAGTTAGTCTGCCTCAACTGGCGCTTTTTCTCGCAGCTGTAGATGAGCAATTTCGCCAGTGCAGTACAACCGCTAACATGGGGTCTCTAACGTGCACCATGCAGCACTGATACACGACCGCACGCCGGTACGATGCACATCCAGATCGAAACGGGCAGGAATGGGGATATAAAAGAGGGTCCCAGGGTTCTGTAGCTCGAGCTTTCGCTGCACGTGCTCCGTGCTGGTGTGCGCTAACACAATCGGCCACCAATGCCTCAAATCAAGATGACTGGAGAAAAATGGCTCTGCTTCTGAGCAGGAAACAGCGATTATCGTAACTGATGGTGGGAGAATGCCACATGCTCGCTAAAAAAAGTCCGGCGTGGCCGTTTAATTCTAAGTGGTGTACTTTTTGCAGGTGATGCTGGGCATCATGCAATCCGGGTCGACGTTGGATCCTCGGAGTCCGTGAATGCAATGTTTGAGGACATCAAGGAGACTTGTCAGCAGCCTGCAACCATTGTGGTTCACTGTGCTGGTGTGGGGCCTGCTTTGTGTCCTCTCGTTTCCCTCGAAGAAGAATCATTGGATAAGGGGATGTGCATCAATCTAAAGGTGAGATACGGCTTGAGCTTGCTGCTTAAGAACACTGCGCTGTACCCGTTAAAGTCCAGCGAGACGATGCGCACACGTAGATAAAGAATAGCGCTTATCCGCACACTATCGTGGGGAAGGCAGTGGACCCACACAGCATGTAATATAGCCCTGAACTAGATGCAATCACGAATCACCGTTTCTGAGGCCGTGGAAAACTAAGGGAACGACTCGAGACATACCTGAAGGGAGAAGATGGGATAGTCGCGCCGTAATGCGGATTCTTTGACAACTGCCTAAGGGCTTGTTCACACTTACGGAAAACTCTCTAGCCACCGTCCGAACCTAATGGGCGGGAAAAGACCTCGCCTTTCGCATTCGTTGCCAGCCGCCTCGTCCGCGCGACTGCGGTCTCTCACGGATACCTGAGCAGACTTTCCCTGGCTCGAGCGGTGTTTGAATGGCAGCTCTTGCAGTTAACACTAACACGCAGTGCCAAATACAAGCCAGCGGAGACAACTTGTGTAATTGTACCACTCCCGCCAATTTTATTCCAGAGATCTTCGTTGTGGGCACTGTCTTCGTCGTTCAGATGCCTCTTGTCGAACACGGTTGACTAATCTAGTCTCGATGAACAATGACCCCTTAAGTGATGACGTCACAAAATGCAACCGTGCTCCAAACAAACCGCTGCTATAGGGCCGTTGTTATGGGAAAATGCATAGGGTCTTGACGCGAGGTCAAAATGTGTCTGATAAAAGAGTCTATACTTTTTTGGTAAACATAGTGTCATCTCAATGTCTAGCCATTAAGATTTCTTCTATCATGACAGTGCCCTATAGCGATGATAAAAAGCCTATAATAAAGTGCTACAACCGCTTTTGCCTTGCTAGCAGACGACTCCATGGCTTCCCGGGACAAATTTGGTTTAGTAGTCCTTTTTAATAGAACACGCGAGTGCGTTGAATGAAGTTGGTGACGAGCGACGAAAGTTCTATTCTTGGGGTCCACTTTCTGTGGGATTTCGAAAGCGAAAAGCGCCCGTGCACACCTTTGATCCACGCTCGAGGTGAGCGAGTGCATGAACGCCTACCCATAGATGCTTTCGCAATTTTGGGGAGGGTGGCAACACTGCGAAACAAAATAATGTAATGGTGATAAGTTATGAAGACGACATGAACTGTATCAACGTCGAAGTGCAGGCCAGCACGCGTTTTAAGAATTTATGGCAGCACAGAACTTTCTTCAGTGCACATGTCTGTGTTATCGAACAAACTCTGAGTAACATACATAAACTTTACTGATGTCCTTACCCAGTTCTTTCGCTATTTGGGGTTTTGCTGAAATCGAAGAATCAACAGGATTTCATCTCACAGTGATGGTTACACGTATGTACGAAACACAGTCCCATACTGTGAGCCTGTAAACAAAATTTGGCATCTCAAACCGATAATGCACCTTCACTACAATGCACGTCAACTGCAAAAAAAAGAAAAAAAGGAGGAAAAAAAAAGTCAGGGCACTTACGCAATTTATAAGGTGAAACACTGCGACAGCTGAGGTGTGACGTCGGAGCAGCTAAGGTATCATTTCGGAGCAGGTGGACAGAATGAACGGTAAAGGTGTGAGCGCGCACCATGAAGTCCGCATAGGCGTTTCCTACTAAACGGAGTAACAGAACGGACGAAAAATCCATAACGCTTGGGAACCAACGAGGGTGTCTTAAGCAGAGAGCATTTCGTGAACCTGTTAAACAATTTTATTAATCACAAACAAGGACTTCCTTGTGGTAACTGAAGAACACTTGGAAAATCGCGAGTTCAAGTTTGGAATCCAGGGAACGACGAAACTGCATGTGTATTCAGAAATCGGCGTGGCTGCCTGTGAACGTCTTATGCAATGTTATTGGACACAAACTAACACCGCCTTGCGGTCACTGATGAAGACTTCCAAATTCGCGCACTCGAGTTTAAGCGTGTAGCTCCACATAATTTCACGACCGTGGTTTGCTGGCTTTAACACTTACCTAGCTTTACTGTTTTTATTGCCCGAGAAACGTTCTGTTATATTTAGCGAAAACGCTTTGTTTTTTTATTGTTGCCATTATCAGCAGTCATATGTTTATGTTTCTACGAGCCTTCAAGGTATCATTGGCGGAGTCATGTCACGTGACTCTTGAATGTCAGGTGACGTCACAGTGTCATGTGTCGTCATTATACCACGTGGCGACGTCCTGTCACCTGACGTCATTAATTCGTGTGGCGTCACTGTGCAACCGGACTTGACATGACAATGTCACATCATGGTGCCAGCTGGCGCCAGGTAACAGGTGACGTGATGAGCGGGGTGACGTCAATGTGGAATCTTTTGGAGGAAAAGACGAAAATGGTTCGCGTCGATATGGAGCGCGGTCGACTGCGCAAACCCCGCGAAGTGTTCCACTAACTGCAGTAAAAATAGAGAGCCTGACGCTGCTTTGAAAGGATGTATACTAAACAGATGCTTCCTTCGTTGTATTTTTAGCAGAGATCTCCATGTCATGCTTTTCACCAGACAGATCCCATTTCGCACGCAAATTCAAATCACTTTCATAAACGTGATGAGCTTTCTTATACGTGTCATATTACCAAAAAATACGAGATCAGAATTATGTCATTAGGCAAAGAATTCAAAGTATTGTATACTATAAGGCGATCTAGCAGACGACATGCTTCAGTTGTTCCCCATCCGCTCGTCGTTTGTTGCAGAGGCTGCAGCGCAGCCATCTCGAGACGCCTCGAGGGTCGCAAGTAGCCGTCGCAAATATTCCAGAAACAGTCGATTCTCGGCAAAGTCTTGTTGCAGTATGTGAGATCTATGCTTCCTATACCTATTTTGTTTTTATAGGTATAAATTCCACGTCCAAGGTTTGACGGATCATTCTGTTGGAGAAAACTCCAGTCCCATGTATTCGCCCAGAACAACGCTTTTAGTAACGGTTTGTTTGGAGCAATGACTTACGCTCACGGGGTCAATTTCCGCCGACAAAACAACACCAGCCAGAAGGCGCCATGTGCACAACTTTGGAACTCCGACCACACCGGCGGCAACCCCAACTTACCCCATCAACTCGGGCGCCTCTGCCAGGATGTAGCGACCGCAAACGCCACTTGCACCATGCGTTCTGATTGGCTGCGTCGGCGTCCAATCAGAACGGCCTAATATTTTGTTTGCGGCTAGAGACCCCCCCCCCCCCCCCCCCCGGCGTTAATCCGCAGGTGTCAAAAGGCTATAACCTAGAAAACGCACTAAAAAAGTGGGAAAACATGAAAGATCTCCGGTCTGCGTGCTTGGTTTAAATAACGTATCGCGGTAACCCGAACCTACTCGAGAGAGGTTTGGAGCACAGTCGAGGTAGCGTTGACAAACGGTAGTGTGTAGAAGGTCTTCTTTAACAAAGCCACGGTGCTGAATTTTGTCTATGACAGCTAACGTACGCCAGCGTGGGACATAGATCACACACCTATCTTGCGGCAGCGTTAAGATGAGATTTGTATCCAATGAGTGCGGACACGAGCACCGGATAAGCGTGCGGCTGCCAATCGTGTTGAGTTAGTGAGTACAGGAGTTTTGGACAAACACTGACGCAGTACCCGTGTGATGATAACCTTCAGTTACAAGAATGACAGACTGAAAATGGTATCAGTCACATATTACACATTCTGCGGTAAATACATACGTCACCTAGAAAGATTCCAGGGAACAAGTCTCGAAGGCTGTTGGTGAGAAAACACCCGGTGCTGTGGGAGCATGCGTTTCGTTCTGCACCTGCAGCGCGCCGGACCGAATTACCTGTGCTGAAAAGATAATCTCATTGGTTGCTGATAATCTCAACAGTACTGAACCAACTAAATGCTTTGCGGGGGCGTGACTGTCACTTCACAAAATTCGAGGGTTGACAACTAAGAAGAAAAAAAAACCCCGACAATCTTCAACAGTTTTTGCCTACACATGAAGCGTGGTAGCAGTAACAGACATGTTCCGCAAATTTCGCATGCGTGAGCCCATTCATAAAGATTGCTTTATGTTGTATTAAAACATAGGACAAAACAATCTGGATTGCGTCTGTACAGAGTAGAAGGGACAATACAAGGGTTGAACTAAAGCTCTAATCACGTTCTGGGTGTTGCTTTGTCAATCTGTATTGTCTTCCTTCACATGTTGCTTTCCTCTCCGCAACAACATTTTTGCGAAGCATGTTTCATGCATGCATAAATGGGGAAAATATTCCAATTGACGCCGAAAATGTGGGAGATGTAAGGTGTTGATATAACTATATATTTGTACATAGAAAAAACGATTCAGAACATTATTTTTCGATAAGGGAGCGTCTAAAAAGGTTACTCTAATAAACCTATCTTCCTTATATTTTAAGCAAAAAAGTAACATAAAAAAACGACTTTGCACGAAAATATTCGCACCGAATTGTATCAAACCAAAATGTTCTGATGTATATAAAAGTAAATTAGCTACATACATTTTTTTTTTCAAACTTGTTCAAACAAAAACAATCATGTGTCTTCAAGGTCCAGGCAAACAGTACCAAGATGTTGTACAAGTCCTTAAGCCGATCCTATGATTTTCAAAAAAATTCCAATGAAGGTAGAAAAAAAAAAAAAAAACCAAGGGCCCCAAAAATATTTGACGACTGGGCACTTATTTTTTTTTCCAGCGTCTTAAAATTTTTATTGTTCCTCCTCTAACTTCTTCAGGGAACTTTCCTGGTCACTCAAGCAGCCGCTCGTGCGATGATCGCGGGAAAAGCCACCGAATGCGCTATCGTTAATCTGGCAAGCATGGCGGCCAAAGCATTCGTACCTGGGACGAGCGTGTATTCCGCCGCCAAGGCCGGAGTGGTGGCCCTGACTCAAGTGGCCGCTGCGGAGCTGGCCGCACACGGCATTCGGGTCAACGCCGTCTTGCCAGAAGTCGTGGACACGCCAATGGCTGACAGGGAATACACCGCCCAGCAGCTAGCCAGCATGGTTGCCCGTCAGCCCCTCGGGAGACTCTGTCGGCCGGAGGAAGTGGCGGAGACTGTCAAGTTCCTCTGCGGTCCCGGCAGCTCTTGCACCAGCGGCGTTTGCGTCGACGTAACCTACTGTTTTTACAAGCAATACTAAGCAAAAAAACGCTAAGGTGTCGGTTTGGGATAGACCTCTCGCAAAGCGTTCAGTGCCGTCCTTGGAGCCCAAAGGAATGCCGGGAATTACCTGCACTGAGCCGTCTGTGACAGACGATGGAGGCGACCGCGGAGGCTGCAGGTTATACTCATGCAGGCTGGCGTGCGAGGGCAGGCGAGCCAACGCACCACCTTCCAGATAAAAAAAAATCGAAGTGCTGAATTTCGCTGCGTCACCGTAGGGTACAGATTACTCACGAGTGCTGCGTCAAAGTTCGGTGTAGAACTTGTGTCCAATCAGCGCGAACGCGAGTGTCAGCCGAGCGCGGATGCAGCACTCGTGTTCAATCTAATCACAACGTTGAATTACTTTAGGCGACGCTGACAATCAGCACTGAAGCCTCGTTCACGCCCGTGGAAAACTTTCTTTCCGCCTGACCGAATTTGCTGGGTGGAAAAAGTCCGCGCCGTTCACATTCGTTTTTGCCCGCCGCGTCCACGTGTCTCTATTCTGTCGCAGATACAAAAGAAGACAGCTCGCGCTGTGGTGTTCAAAAAATTGCACTCGAAGACTTCATTTTGCAGTCAGCGTTGCAGCCGATATAAGATGGCTAATCCATATTGAAAACCCTAGTATGCATATACACCTGCTCCTGAATGTGCACCAGCTCGTATGCGTTTTTTACTATAATTTCATAAAATAGCAAAGTGCCCGCAATGATGTGAGAAGGCGCAGCGCTCTCTAGGCGATACGAGAATGCAATTATAAAACAACTAGCAAACGAATACAACGTGTGTACGATACCACTCACGTCAATTTGATTCCGCAGATATTCTTTGCGGGCACTGTCTCCCCATCATCAGATCCCTCTTGTCGAAGAAGGTCGAATATTATTTTTTTTTGCCTCGATTTGTCTTTCTGCCGACATAACGATACCGGTGAGACGGCGCCATTTCGACAATTTGGGAATTCCGACAGCTCTGGCGGCAACCCCAACAACTCGGGCGAATCGGCTAGGATGGGACCTGAGCAAACACCATTTTCTTATTGCGTTCTGATTGACTGTGGCGGCGTAGAAACGTTGTACGCGCGAAAAAGAATCGGTTCCGCGGACCGATGGTTTCTGCAGCCGAATATTCTGTCGGTGGCGAATCGATTTCGCCGCCGGGCGTCAAATTGCACGCGGGTTCGCCCGCGGATACGGAAGTGTGAGCTGTGAACGAGCCATACGGTTTTCCTATCTGGGAGGTGTTAGCGCAGGGCTTTCGCGTTATTCCGTAGGCACGCACTTCGTTGCCGGCCATTGGGATATTGTTTTGCAAAACAACTAGTGATCGCTTTGTAAACATTTTGATTGCATTCATTTATATGATCTAGTGTCCCTCTCTTCGCGTAAAACGTGATATCGCCCAATATTTACCATCTGACATGTTTTTTTTTTCTTTTGAAAATACGGTTACTCCCGATATATTTCCAAGTTTTTGAAGTGGATTTTTTTTTGTGTTTATGCATGTTGTCGTAGAAAAGTATAACTCATTCCCAAACTTGCTGAAAGCGAACGAGAAAGCAGCAAAACAGAAGCTACTCGAATAATATACTTAAAAAAAACAGTTTTTTTTTTCGCAAATGAAGTATGTCAACAAAGAATTTGTGCAAGATCAAAACGACCAAGTGTGCAATGTCTTCTGTATTTTGTTGAATTGTTTGCGTAAATACAGTATGACGTGTCCAATACCCAATCAATATTTTTGTTATAAATTATACCTCATAATCTCTAAAAACTGGAAAAACTCGAATTCCGTAACAATTTGTGGACAAGCCCGATTTCTCCCCGTTAATACCCTTCGAACATACCGCAACATTTTTAACCCCGATATTTTGAGAAAAAAAAAAAAATTAAACAGAATCCCGAAAATAAGGGGCCCTTTATTATGTCCCACTAATTCAATTGTGTTAATGGTCGCCTGTAGTGTGTAATATCGTTCATTTTACGTGTGCTTTGCTAGCTTGAAATCATTTATTAGAAACTGGCTCTCAATAGGAAAACTCGCTAATCAGGGAAAAAAATGGTTTGGTTCCGCGTTTTTCTGCGAAACCAAAGCAAAGAGCAAAAGAGTTCAATCAAGCTACACGGAAAGCGCTACATCGCGGAATTTTTTTTCGCTTTTCTACGCTTGTATTGGAACCAACTTATTCAATTTAGGCGCGAACAATGCGTCACGACACCGCGTTTTTAGCCTGGGATTGTGTGTTTGTGTTGCAACTAGCTTTTTGTCCCGGTTCATACCTGGGACGAAACGGAGTATATCGCTTCACATTTGAGAGCTCTTGACACCCAAAGTTCGCCGCTTAATAGCGCGAGCCATAGTTTTCGTCTCGATAATCTAGAAACTGTCATGGCCCTTTTTCTGGTGACTGGCTGCGTATCTCTCGACAGGGTTTGCCAGCCACACCACGTGTACGGAAATGTTAATTAACGCGTTTGATTTCATTCACTTTGCAGATACGCAGATACAAACTTGTACTCCCCAGTCTTTTAGATGCATTACTCGAGACATCATAGAGTCGAGATCTTTCTGCTTGTCTTTTCTGAGGATACGTTTGTTTGAGTGTACATTGTGTGCTGAATCTCATCTGCATTTCTAAGTGCCTGGTAATCGTTAACGGAAATAAAATTTGAAACCTCTTAAGAAGTTTATGTTCAAATGACTTGTGTCGCAGTCGGGGCTCCGCTCATAGATTATATAAAAAAGACACATAGTTTCTCTGCGGACACGATGAAATAACTGCCTGCGGACAAGACTGAAGCATAATCTAAGTTTGTTTACTTTATACGTTTGTGTGCTTCCAGCATTTGTACAGACTGTCGTTTGTATGAGCAATGTGCCAGTCATACAAGGAAGAAACATGCCTCAGACAGTGCTTGCAGATCGTCTTTTGTATGATATATTGGCAGTGTGTAGCCGCAGATTTACGTGCATCGAAGTAGTCAGCCAAGTTAAGAAGACTGAGCTGCCAAAATATTTTTTTTTCATTATCAAAATATTTGTATAAAACCCTTATCTAATAAATTGAATCTTCAGCAACAAATACACGTTTATAGCGCAATTATAAAAAAAGAGATTAGAAGATCGTTAAGTTAACTACAATATCAAGATATACTTCCGCCAGCGCACCTTTGGGCATGTATCGTATCGGTATCGGGTATCGACTTACAGTTATCAGAGTTACCTGAACGGCCTATCAAAGCTCGCGCTAATTACTCCCTGAGATACTCTCTCGCTTGGGTTCGAAAAATTACTTATTCCGACTCGGGATGAAAGATTTTGTGCAATGACGTTTCAAAAACTCTCTCGCGCTAACTCGATGACGTCAGAACTCGTTTCAGAAATAGGTTATTCACTTAGGTTTCACGCTTGTCTCGTCTGATGGTGCGTATCATCGGATTCGGTGAAGTAAATGACGTCAAATTGCCACGCGCGTCTGCAAGCAATTGCGACCATGGCCGAGTGGTTATCATCCTTGGCTTCTACGCAAAGGGCTCGAGGTTCGATGCCTGGGAGCGGACGAGCCTTTTTGTTATTTCTGTAAATGTCGCGTTTTGGTGAATTCAAGAACATTGTTGTTTATTCTAGGTCTAAATGTTCTACGAGTCGAACCTTCTACGCCGTTTATTCCAGAAGCCCACACATGTATATAGTGGCGAGCCAAGGTCAGTCTCGCCCCAGCGATCGATCCTGCTGTTTTGAAGCCTGCGACGCTAGCCTTTGTTTATTTTATTCTGGGCAAAAGTTCGCCGCCTTAAACGTTTGATTTGCTTCAGTTTTCATCGCCTCATCAATTGTCATTTGTGACATTTTTGGTGGAGGTGCGGGGTACCACATTCCATGCCAGTGAAACGTACACCTCAGAAGATCTGGCGGGCTCGATCTTTCTCAAGTCCCAGAAAGTTTATCTCCGTTGACTATCCTGAAACCCGGGACAGCCGCGTACCCAAGGCCTGGCCCCGGAATTAGTTCCTCAACCGTCGAAGCCAACAATGACTACGGCCACGATGAACACAACGTCACAGCAAGACGGAACACCACCTACTTCCATCGGCTACATGCACGCCCTGTCACGGACGCGGGCTACTTTCAATGGCGACCTTCACGAAGATGTGGACGACTAGTTAAGCCAGTACGAGCGCGTCGCCTGGTTCAACTGAAGGGGGCTAAGCAAAGCCTAGGGAACGTCTGCTTCGCTTTGGAAGGCGCGGTCAGTACCTGGTACGAAAACCACGAAGCGTCGATTACGCCGTGGGAAGAATTCCAGGTCGAGCTTCGACGCACATTTGCCAACCAGCAGTGACGACAGTGGGCCGAAGAACTTTTGCAAGCGAGAACCCAAGGCCCGAACGAAAGGCGTCACAAGCATCGTCGAAAACGTTCTCCGTCTGATGAACCGCGCTCACCCAAACGTTTCTGAAGAAAAAAAGCTGCAGATCCTGATGCGGGGAGTGAAGAAAAACATCTTCAGCGACCTTGTGTTATCCCCATCGATCACAGTCGCAGGATTCGTCACTGAGGCCAGAAACATCGAACGTGCCCTTCAAGCATGGGCCTCCCACTACCAGCGACGTCCCGGTGTCGCTGCACTCTCGCCTTCCAGATGCAACAGGCCGGACATCCGCGAGATCATCCGGGACGTCGTGCGGGAGGAAATCAAGAAGCTTCTACCTGCTGCCGCATGCCCAGCTTCACCCTCAACCACCGAGATTGGCCGGGAAGAAGTTCAGCAGGCGCTGCATTAAAGAGGTTCTCGTCAGCGCCGCTCCCGAACCACGGGCGCTGAGCTAGCCTCAGCTACCAGACGACCACCGCCCCTTGCTCACCCGTATACGGCGTCACCGCGACGTGAACCTCCAGCTGCGCAGTACGTCCGCCCAGAGCAACCTTCGCCGAGGAAGACGGACGTCTGGAGGACGGCCGACCGAAGCCCGCTGTGTGACCACTGCCGGAAAGCCGACCTTGTGTACTGGCAATGCCCATACCGGCAGCTCGGTCTTCGTGGGTTCGCACTGAACGCCCCACGCCGAAGGTGCGGGAAACGACCGAGGGACATCGTAGAGTTCCTGCGCCGGCTACCATTCCGTGGGCCAACTCACCCCCGATGATCCCGCTCGCCGTCCCCGCGACGTCACGTCTCGGCTCTTCGTCGGTCTCGTCGAGATAGCCTGTACCCCATTTCTCGTCCGGAAAACTAAGCGCGGAAACTCCCGGAGGTGAAGTTACCGTGGACGGACGACGTAAAGAGCCTGCACGAAGGCCGGAGCCCTCCCACTCTCCCGCAACGAGACGACGCTCCAGCAACAGTGCCCGACAACTTAAACATTGTTATCGATGGCCACGACGCATCGGCACTCGTGGACACCGGAGCAGACTAATCAGTCTTGAGTGGGAGTCTCTCTCGCCGCGTTTGAAAAGTAACGACGCCGTGGGATGGGCCACAGATACGAACCGCTGGAGAACACCTCATCACGCCAGTCGTAAGGTGCACTGGTCGCGTCGAAATTCAAGGTGAGACGTGTCCTGTGAACTTCGTCGTTCTACAAGACTCTGCCAGATACGTCAATTTCGGCATGAACTTTCTGTGAATACGACGCCGTCATTGACGTTGGAGAGAACAGATTGACTCTGCGGACACCTCTTCTGTCTTCAAAGACATTCCAAACAAAGTCAGCTGTCGTCCGAGTCGCTGCCGACCACGTGAACCTGGCACCGCGACCAAGTGTTGTTGTAACCGTCGTGACGAATGCGACTACCTGCGGCGAAGTTTTTCTGGAAGAAAACCTTCAATTGCTCCTGGGAAGAGGAATAGGCGTCGCAAGAGGAGTATCTTAGCTTCAGGATGGCCGCACTGTGGTCCTCGTGACGAACTTCTGAAATGAAACGCAACACCTCACGAAAAGTGCAGCCTGGGCCACGTCGAGGAACTTCGGAACTCCGCCAAAATCGCTGCGATTACTGAAGAATCCTCGCCACGTCAGCAAGACAGTACGTCGCCAGCGCAGCTGGACATTAACCCTAAGCTTCCGGGCCAATACGACGGCAACTGATTAACTTTATCGCCGTATACAGAGACTGCTTGCGACGTCGTTGAAGGTGCGCCAAACCGCCGTTACGAAGCACCGCAACGTTACCGAGGACAAATCGCGCCCTGTGCATCGGTCCCCGTACAGGGTCTCCGTACAATAAAGGGAGGTGATCCAGGAGCTAGTTCAAGAGGCGCTGAACGACGACGAAATCCAACCTTCAAGTAGTCGGTGGGCCTCTCCAGTCGTACCCGTTAAGAAGAACGGAACGCTCAGGTTCTGAGTGGACTACCGGCAGCTGAACGCGGTGACTAAGAAGGACGTCTATCCACTCCCCCGGATCGACGACACGTTAGACCGGCTGCGCCACTCTTGATGCTTTTCATCGATGGACATGAAGAGAGGCTGCTGGCAGCTCGAAGTCCACGAACGGTACCGAGAGAAGACAGCTTCCGTCACGCTGCATGGTCTGTACGAGTTCAAGGTGATGCCCTTCGGACTATGCATGGCGCTAGCTACTTTCTAGCGTGTCATGGACATCGTACTGGCAGGACTGAAGTGGCAGAGCTGTCTTGTCTACCTCGACGACGCCGTAGTGTTTTCCGGCGAATTAAACGCGCATTTGCGACGACTCCGAGCTGTTCTCTAAGCCATATGAACCGCCGGACTCACCCTCAAGCCGTCAAAGTGTCGGTTCGCCTATGACGAACTGAACTTCCTATGTGACGTGGTTAGTAATAAAGGCGCTCGCTCAGACCCAGAGAAGATTCGCACCGTCGCAGCATTTCCAGCGGCGACAGCAAGAAGGCCGTGCGAAAATTCCTTGGCTTATGTGCCTACTTTCGGTGCTTCGTTCGGATTTCGCAAGGATTTCCGCACCCTCACAAACCTCATGAAGGACGCCGAGAAGTTCGAATTGGCCGAGGAGCGGCAGCAGCAGGTATTCGACGAGCTGAAGTGACGACTCCAGACTCCTCCTGTTTTTGGACATTTCGATCAGGATGCGGAAGCCGAGATTCACATGGACGCAAGTAACGCAGGACTTGGCGCGGTACTGGTTCAAGTTCAAGAAGGCACCGAGCGAGTCATCGCCTACGCAAATGAGACACTGTCCAAGGCGGAGAGAAATTACCACACGACTGAGAAAGAATGTCTTGCGGTCGTCTGGGCAATCACGAAGTTTCGTCCGTAGTTGTACGGGAGCCCGTTCGACGTAGTCACGGACCACCACTCGCTCTGTTGGCTTGCGAACCTCAAGGACCCGTCAGGACGCCTCGCTCGATGGAGTCTCCGACTACAAGAGTTTAACATGACTATGGTCTCCAACTCAGGCCGCCAGCACATCGACGCCGACTGCCTGTTTAGAGCTTTTGTCGAAACACCTTCCGGCAGCAGCAACGACGATGACGACGAGTGCTTCCTAGGCGCAGTTAACACCGACGACATGGCACGAGGTCAACGAAACGATCGTGAGCTGCGCGCACTAATAGAGCACCTGGAAGGGCGCGGGTGTACCATGCCACGTGTTTTTTCACGAGGCCTGCCGACTTTCGGCTTTCGACAAGGTGTACTCTACAAAAAGAACTTGGGGACAGCAACTCGCCGTGGCTGCTGGTAATCCCGACGGACCTTCGAGAGACGTTTCAAGCCTGCCACGGCGACCCGACGTCCGGACACCTTGGTTAGAGCCGGACACTGGCCCGTATTCGTGGAAAGTATTACTGGCCCAAGCTCCCCAAACCGTCCACCTGTAAACACAATAATGCTACGAGCGCCAGCGGCGCAAGAAACCTCCGACGAGGCTGGCCGGTCTTCTGCAGCCCATTCCTCCGCCAACTGCACCCTTCCAGAAGATCAGAATGGATATATTTGGCTCTGTTCCGCCATCAACGTCGGAAAACGGGTGCTGGCGTCCCTACGTCACTTCTGCGCGCCGCGCAGAAATGACGTAGGAACGCCAGCACCCGTTGCTATGATACTGCCGCGCGGCGCCCGTTTTCATTGCTCATATGTCCCCTGCGTAACACCAACGTATACCTGTTGCCGACAGCCGCGCCATCAATAGAGGAACCTTGGCCGGCAGGGGCCGCTATCGCCACTCCATCGGAGCTAGTCATCCAGTGACCGCCTCGTGCAAGCACAGAAGTAAAATCTCGTCACGAAACATCTTTTTTTTTATTATAATAGACCCTTTCCGGAATTCAGCGCCATCTGGTGACTCAAATGGCAGTTTAACTTTTACCGTACTAATGGCGGCAATGAACCTGTGGTCTGCAGTATTTTATGGGGCACCGTGACTTTCGCAAGTCAATGGTGAACGAGAACGCGCGATTCACTGCACACTTATTTTTCAATCTCTTTCAGTGTCGATGGCGAAAAAAATGCAACCAGTCAGAACGAAGCGCCAGCCCACATAGACACCTTGATAAAATTGTATACATCAAAGGGCTTTGAAGCCGAGTGTGTGCTATTAACAGATGGATTGGGCCCGAGTTAGAAATGAACGCTTGCGCTGCGCTTACATCCAATTCCTGCTTCACGTCGCGCTAACGTCTAGAATGAATAGTCTCTGCTTAGGAGCATCTTGAACTTCTTCCTTCATCACTAAACAGAAGGCCGCCGTTAGTATAGCACATATGCCATTTTTCAGACGATGATAGTGATCAAAGTTGCCCGACTGAATTCCGGAAAGGGTCTATTGCAACATGTCACGACACATCGACGTGAGTTCAGGTGCCATTTGGCGGGAAAGCCCTGCGGGGCATCCGCTCTACGTCCGGCAGCTAGCAACAATTGACACCTTGTCACACGTTTTAAAGCTTTCCGGCGACACTTCGCATAGATTTCGAACATGTCCGTTGTCGTCGCTGCTACAAAAAAAAAAAAAAAACCTTTCTCTCTGCTCTTGGTGCGAGGCCTGGAATGTAGGGTTTTCCCAGTTTTTCAGTCGGCCGTGCAGCACGGAGATGGGGAGCCCCGGCATCCCGCCAGTACGACGGGACGAAAGGAGAGCCTTCCGTGTCGTCTGCTTGAAAGACTTGTTTTCAAACATTACTCGCGTTATGTAAAATCCCACTTTGGCTAAATCCAGTTGCTACGTGTAATGTTGGATGGTATAAGAAACTTCCACCGCGCTTACCAACTTACTTTAGGGATCATTGAGCACTGGTGACGGCCGTCAGTGGCATCCTCGGCGCCAAATATGAGGGCTATGAGAAACAACCACGTCGCACCTCCGTCCACAGGTATGTGACGGCACCATTACACCAGCAGTGCGTGACCATTCTACAGCTCACGCTTTCGTTTCCCTGCGCATTGTGGGCGAAAAAAATGACTTTTTTAAACACGTGTAAGCGCCGGTATATCCAGTCTAGGAATTCCTGTCGAGTGTACAGTTACAATCACACTTAACTAAAACGCTCAAACGGGCGTTTTTTTTTTTTCGTGGGGCGTTAGTTTGGCGGCAGTCGATGGTATCAATTGGTCACGTGAAGGAGGGCCCATTTCAGAGAGCGGGGAGGGAGGGGGGGGGGGGGCGGAGCAAGGTAGACTTTTAGCTCGGGCGGGCATCGCATTTGGTAACGTAAAACAAGCTGTATCAAAAATACTCAAATATTCGGAGAGATTTATTTTAACTATATTCGATTTTTTTCGTCGAGAAATGAGCTGTGCAATGTAAAATGCTAAATAAAAACACAATACAAAAAATAAAAAAAACAACAAGCAATGCAATTCTTTATGGCATCTTTGACCAACTCGCACAGGAATTGCCCCAAAACCAGGACGGTGCACACAGCTCCTCGGTGGTACAGAATTCTAAGTGGAGAGTATAAACAAAACTGAAAAATAATGTTCTCTCCAACCTGTGCCACTCGAGGTATAACAGGTTTAAGCCAATTAGGAAAAAATTAAAAAAATAGCTAAATCGCTTTTTATTTTTTGTATATAAATGCCAATTTGAAAAAGGGAGAAGCGCTGCCACGTACGGGAACGAGCGTGCAATTCAGTATTTTGTTTATTATATGTTTGATTATTACATTCTATTTCTTTATTTTCTTGGAAAATTAAAAATTGTTTGACTTCTTTCTTTAATGTAATATGTATTGGTGGAATATTACACGTTATGGGAAAACTGATATTACTAGATGTTTTGTATGCTCGTGCGATGTTCAAAAGTGGAATCCGTTGTATTGATATTATTTTTCTTAATAAATGCGAATTATTAGTATCTCTCCACCATGTACTTGCGCCGTAAACTATATATATTTCTATACATCTCAAATATAATTCCCCAATGATTAATTCCCCAATGTAATTTTGCAAACGTTGACCATTTTAATGTATGTTTTAAAACCTTTTCTCTGAGATAATCTATATGTGGTGTAAAGGAGAGGTTTACATCAAAGATTACACCTAATATTCGTAGTGTGGTGACGTATTTAAGACTATTGTTGTTAATCCTTATTGTTGGTTGTCTTGCTTGTGATAGTCGTTTTCCTGCAGCAATTAACATACAAAAATATTTTGAGTAATTTAAATTTAGACGATGTTCAGCAGTCCATTGAGAAATTATTTTTACATTTGTGTTTGCTATCATTTCGATTTCACGTCTTGTTGCTCCAGAAATAATTAAGATTGTATTGTCAGCATATGCTTGTATATGAGTTGAATGTGGTAATTTTAGACTTAAGAGGCCTGATATCAATATATTCCAGAGCAATGGGATTATTGGTGATCCGTGGGGACATCCTATCTCTAATGATCGACTCTTTTCTACTGTAGGGGAAACATAGGTTAAAGATCTGTTATGAAAAAAAGAGATTTTAGTAATTTATATAAATTTGATGGACATTTATGTTCTTTTAGGTAATTTGATACAAAAGAATACCATAATGAATCAAATGCTCCTTGAAAATCTAGAGATATTAGAACAGAATATTTATCTGCGTTTTTATTTTTATGAGTATATTTTTAAGTTGATATAATGCATTTGTAGCAGATTTATTGTGCGTAAAGCCATATTGTTTTGGGTGAAATAGTTTGTTCTTGTAAAGAAAATGATATATCCTAGAGTTTAATAGCCGTTCTAAAATTTTACCAAAAATTGAGTTAAGACATATAGGCCTAAATGATCTAGGGTTATGTGGGTTTATTAAGTAAATTAATCTAGGGTTAATCGGGGTTTATTAAGTAAAATTAGTTTTGATTTTTTCCACTCTGAAGGAAAATATCCATATTTTAGAGTACTATTAAATATGATTATTACAAAATTTGGGTGAGAACCGTAAATGAATTTTATTAAAGTAGTTGTTATATTGTCTAAACCGGGTGCACTTTTAGGTTTTAATTTCTGTAAAATTTCTTCTACTTCATACCTAGTAAATTCTAGGTCATCAGGTTGATCCGGTTCCTCAGTCGGCGCAGCGTGAAGTCAGCGCCCCCATGCGTCTCCTTGCGATTTGTTCACTAGTTTCTTGCGTTCGTCTGCACGCGCCGGGCGCGGTGCTCGTCTCTGCTGTTAATTTCTTCTGAGGGGTCGCTTCGCTCGGGGTATAGGACCGCGGGAATCCATAAGAAAGGCAAGGTTGTTCGGAATCTGTGGTGAACCACCCACCACCGAACCCAGCAAGGGGATAGGTAACGCACCATAACAAAAATGACTTTGCTGGATACATTACTATAACAGTGCTGGCGGGAAACTATACCCAAGTGTGGGTCTATATGACAGAGGTCCATTGCCACCCAAGGTTAGCCCTTGCCGCTGAAGAAGGTGAAAGAGGAAAGAACAGGAGAAAGAGGGAAGAGAAGAGAGGAGAGGTGAAGGGAGGCGACTGTTTGAATGATCCTGGCCTGGCCTTACCAGGACTTCCGTCTAAGAGAAGCGGGGGCCGAAGTGGTGTATTGCCCCACCTGGAGGGCCTCGAAGGGCCAAAACCTACCCCAGGCTGGGCTCAACCACCAGGATGCCCTTTTCCCCGGGCAAGGGAAAGCCACGCATAACCAGGCGTGGGCGGGCGAACCCGCATGGCTCGGGGTCCCTTGTGACGCCTCTCACAAAATACCCACTAACGCAGATGCCCCCTCCGCGGGCATGTATAGGCAACCTGCAATGATGTTTGGTTTGGCGCCATCTAGCGACTGAAGCTATAAATATTGGGTACCCCTAGGAGTGGCGGTCGCATTGTTCAAACGTGAACTTTTACTCTGGTGGCGCCGCTTAGCCTAGTGTCTGAAGCAAGAAATACTGGGTATCCCAGGAAGCCGTGATCGCGTAACATGCCAGTACAGCGGAAGCTACGGCCCTGGCGGGCCAATGGGAACGTGACTGCGTATCACCGGAGCGCGCCTCTACTCCGAAGAAGTATCAGGCCTTTCGCTGCGTCATGCTCCAATATGTGTGGGTTGCGCTCGTACACGTCGCGCATTTCGAAGCCTTCGGCACGCAATGTGGGGCTTATCGTTCACCCTTTGCCAAGTTACAACGAGACAGGGTATAACCGTGGGCTCTCACTCTTCTGGCGCCGCCTGGCTGTTGCCGGCTGGCTATAGGTAACGACGTCGAAGACGTTTTATATCAGCATTAGTATTAAAAAAGATTAACCTTACTGCTGTGTATATTGTCACGGGTGGTGACCAGAATAACAATAAATAAACAGGAAGAAATAAACGTTTAATGTGGCGAACTTGTGCCGAAAACAAAAAGGGAATAGAAAATAATAACAAAGCGTCGCGAGCGTCGAAGTCGGCGAGACAGCAGAGTCGAGCGCTGGGGCGAAACTGACTCGACAAGGACGCGGGCGGCCTCTTATCTAGAGTGAGTCACTATCTCGAAGATTCGGCGGAGAAGGTTCGAGCGTAGCGCGCTCGGGGCGAGAATGAACAAGCACTTTCTAGAACAACAAAGAGCAGGAATAAATGGTAGAAGTTACGTCCGGAACAAGAATAAACAAGAACCTTCTAGAGGTCCGTGACCGAGCGTTGCTTTCTCGGCCCTGCGCGCGGCAATATTGTAAAGCTACTGTATCTAAATATTGATTGAATTCAGTTTTTCTTCCAGGTGAACCTGTCTCTCTACAGATTGTCAGGAAACGACAAGCTACGATGGAGCAGTTTGACCTTTTTGCGAGTGGTATTGCCAAGTTGTCTGTTAATATTGATGAATCGAAAGCCTCTGGTCCTGATGATGTATCGCCTAGAGTGTTGAAACGTTGTTTCGTAGAAGTGGCACAGTACCTCCACGTAATCTGCTGAGTGTTTCAAGGAGCGGCCAGGCTCTTTAAATCGACCGCAAAATTCGGTTTCTTAATTTATCGCGCTACGACTTTGTGCAGCGTTGCCCAGAGATGGAGCATTTTTGTTGTAAAATTTGCAAAGAGCGAACTTACCCGAGGAAAAAGTAAAGAGCGAAAAAGTCTTACCTCCTATAGAAAACAAGGGCGGATCCAGAATTCCGTTTTTTTTTTTTTTTTTTTTTTTTTTGGGGGGGGGGGGCGGAAAATTTGTTAGGATACAATTCTCCCATGCTTTCTTGTGCACCGGGGGTCCACCCATGTCAAACTAGGGGGTCGACTTTGTTTGGGGGGGCGGCCGCCCCCGTCGCCCCCCCCCCCTCCCCCTTGAATCCGCCCCCGATGGAAACGCAGCGAAGCCACCGGTCTTCAAATAATACGGCGCCGTTTCGCACGGGAGCCAAGAGATGGTGCGAGCGGTCGCGACGCCAACTGCCGCCAACCAACGAGCATGCGACGCCCAGAACCGGCGTCTTTAGCAGACGATCTTTTCGACTCAAAAGCAGCGCGAGCTTTTCTGATATCAGTTGCCAATGAATTATTTTATCATCCTTGCTAATAAAACATATTGAATTGACACATAATAGATTAAAAAATGGTTTGTCGGGATATTTTGGCTGTTTTTTTGTTTTTTTCTCGGGGTACTGATGTCGTCTGCTTTGCAGTTCATTGTTGTTACCGCGCCTGTTTTTGTTTCTGCGATCGCCGACATCGGACCGCGCTCCGCTTTTGATTCGAAAAGATCGTCTGCTAAAGACGCCGGCTTTCGGCTCCGTATGCTCGTTCTTTGGAGCAGTTGGCATCGCGACCTCTTGCGTCATCTCTTGTCTCCCGTGCGAAACAGCGCCGTATTGCTTGAAGACCGGTGACTTCGCTGCGTTTTCATAGGAGCTAAGCCTTTTTCTTTGTTTACTTTTCTCTCAGGTGAATTCGCTCTTTGCAAATTTTACAAACAAAAAAACAAAATGTACCATGTGTGGGCAACGCTGCACAAAGTCGTAGCGCGATAGCTTAAGAAACCGAATTTTGAGGTCGATTTAACGATCCTGGCCGCTCTTTGAAACACCCAGTACATTAAATCGTTTCCGAGGGGAAAACTGCCTGATAATTGGATGTTTTCCTGTTGATTGAAAGGTTGCTATAATTAAGGTGGTACCGGTTTTCAAACGTGAATCGAAATCTAACGTGTCAAACTACAGTCTGGTTTCACTTACCTCAGTTTGTTATAAAATAATTGAACGTCTTGGACTCATCTTTATTGAAGCACTTTAGCCTAAAAGGAATTTCGAATGATCATCACCATGGGTTGAAAAATGTTTTTGTTTTCGTGTACGACGAAGTTAACTAAATTTTAATATCACTAAGTAATCTAATAACAAAAAGTCAGCTTTACTGTATATTTTTTGACTTAAGAAAAAGCGTTCAACACTATCTCACCCTATACTACTACAAAAGTTTGAATGTTTAAATATTGATATATCTCTGATTACCTCGATTAGGGACTACTTAATTTTAAGAAAGCAGCAAGTTGTAGTAAAGGGAACATGCGGGGCCTGGTCTCTATTACATCTGGAGTGCCACAGATGCCTATTCTGGGGCCACTTCTTTTTCTATTTTTTTTTTATTAATAATAGTTCTACTGGAGCCCAACCTAATATGCCTCTCTTAGCGGAGGATTGCCTATTGTATAGTAGAGTTTCTGGTTGAAAGGATTCCGCACAATTTGTAAGTGACCTGAGATGCATTGAGACATGGTGTACGAGTAATAAAATGTTCCTGAATGTTAATATTTGCTTTTACGTAAACTTTACCCCAAAATATTAAAGAATTACATTTTAGTGCTTCCTCTATGGCGAACCAATATTAAGAAAATCAGCCTACAAATACCTAGATATGATGTGTTCGAAAGACGGTTTGTGGTCAACGCAAGTAAATAGTGTAATTAGGTTGACGGGCAGGTCTCTATTTTTTACAACGTAACCTCAAACATGTTAGCATACTGTAGAGAGGCTAAAGAAGCCGCATATCAAGCACAGTGGCGCCACTAGAGTGTGTGTGTGTGTGTGTGTGCCCCCCCCCCCCCCCACACACACACACACACACTTTAGTGGCGCCACTGGCCCGGGTTCCGCTGATCTTAGTGGCGCTACTGTTCAGGCATACGTTAAGCCGATTTTAGAATATAATGGCTCTGTGAGGCATACGTTTTACAGGGTTTATATCATATCACCTCGGCGCATTCAATCTGTAGCTGCTCAGCTTCTCATGGGGAGGCAGGATCGCTTATTGAACGCAACAGGAATGTAGCAAGGCTTTGGCTGCGTTCTTCTGAAGTAGCGCCGTAGATGTCTGCAACTTAAAGGGGTCATGAATCGATTTTCCTACTTCTTCCTCCTTAGCTTTAATCCTCAACTCAAACGCGAATTGTGAAATCACGTCGTCGTGACATTCTTCGGCACCGGTGCGATCACTCCTAGCTTCCACCGTGCTTTTTATGCACACCATAGAACTTGTCATTCGCCAGTGACGATAAGTTCCGTCAGGGCACTCATTGGTCACGAACGCGAATCCAAATATTCGCCGACGGATTGATTGTTGACGAGCGCATACGTCTGAGTGACGCAGTTCTCGTGTCCAATGTGTGAGCTGGGCTCGGCTGACGTCAGTTTGGCACCGCTGACGCGCTTTGGGAACCGCGGATGTATCATAGTGAAAAGGCGGAGAGCTTTCGAAGGAAAGAAGGTACAAAATAGTCCGCTATGTTTTCAAATGTTCATACCAAAAACCTGGCTTTTGACTTTCTACCCTCTTCCTTTTGGCCAACTAAACGATATGCGATTAGTAAAGTCCCAAATTAAAATCATTGATCCCAGCCCAAAATTCGTTTCATGGCCACTTTAAGCTTTTCTTTTGATTCTAGTTATCTAAGAGAGTCACAAATTTCTGCTTCATTATACCTACAATCGCCAAATAATATCTCAGCGCGAACAGATCACTCTAGTAAAGTTCGATCATGTGCCGCCAGAACAAAACTGTTTTTAAACGCTAATTATGGTGCGTTTCATTTCAGAGTGGAATTCATTACCCGCAGAATTGGTGTGCCGCAAGAATGTTGATCAGTTGTATATTGCGCTGTGAACCTCAACAAAAGGCAAAAAAAAGGCGCTCCGTTTTTTTTTTTTAATAGATAATAAAGTGTAAAGTACATGTTACCGCTTGTTAACTTTCAAGTCGCCGCCCGGTTTAAAGGTACAAAAATCGAGATTTTTTATATCGTATTACAACGACATTCAAGCTTTACTATGATGATCTAAGTCAAAAATATTCCTCATAAATATTTCAAGACATCGTTTTTTCATTCGTCTGTCATTTGGCGTTCTTTATCGGCATTTGGTTTGAATGTATTCAAAAGAGTCATCAAACAAGACAACAAAATGTACATCATGCTTAACACAGGCAATATACGGTTCTCTTCTCCGCCAATCGGAGAGGTAAGTTTTCTTTTACTTTCCCCTTTATTCGTCAGTTTCAAGCAAATCAAAATTCAAACAAAAATACTACGAAAATAAGGCGTGTGCTCGCACGCACACAAACCGGAAGACAGGGAGAATGAGAGCGACAGGAGCAAACAGAGAGACCGAGTTATACATCAAATGTTGATTTTGCATCGGGCAGTATATCCGTTTTGTGTTGCACGAGCTTTCCGCTTTTTTTTTTTCTTAGGAGCCCGTACCATTGCCTTCCGCACTTTAGAACCAAATCAAAGAGCCCTTGTCGTTCGGCAACTCGCAAACTGTGATCGTGTTCGAAGACCACAATTCTACGTCGTTTTTTTTTATGTCAAGCTTTTCACCAGGGTACCGTTAGTATTTAACTTGGATCCGACGTCAATAGCAGTGACAACATTGGAACCATGTGCACGATGCTTCTGAAAGACAATTTGGCTGAAACTAACTGTTTTTTTTACGGTTTTTTCTTATATGCAAACTTCAAAGTGACTCTAATTTTGATTTGCGGAAGCATATATTAAAGGTGGAGCTTTCTGACTAACCAAAAATATCAGACCTCTGTTTGCTTTAGTATATAGCCTGGTTTACATCTAAAAGAAAGGTAAAGTTCTTAATTAAACTATATTTTTTCGTTATAATTGTATTTACAGTAAATATTTTTTGCCGTTTTCAGTGATTAATAAGACCGAAGGATCAATCTGTCATGTTTAGAAAAAACTAGCGGAGAACATTTCTTAGGCAAAGTTACGTATATCCAGTTGTGTACACGTTACTCGGAAAAAAAAAGTAAACGATTACATTTACAATTTATTTTGGTTAAAATATTTGTGTCCAATGAGATTACTTGACTACCCAAAACAAAAAGTAATTAACCTGTACTTGCAAAACACAAAAACAAAAAACAAAAAAAACGTTACTTCTTCGATTACCTGAGATCTTCAAAACGACACATTTTTCTATAAGTTTGAATACGGGTTTTTCACTCTTTAGTACTTGATTCAAATCATCAAATTATGGGCTTCTGATCTTTCTTAATCCGCCGATTTTGGTAAGCCACTCTCCATTCGTAGATTTGGTTGGAAGTTTCTTTAGTAGGAAATTCGTCAGAAGAACGACCGCCATTAGAAAAATTAGAGAAAAAAATAAAGTAACAGTTACAAGTAGTTTTAGTACTTCCAAAGGTAATTGGATTACTGTTGCGGTTACTTCCTCATAAACGTATTCAAATTTTTACAAGATTACTCCAAAATGTAGTCGGTTACAAGTGATATAATTACTTGTAATGAGACCCGCACGAGTCTACGTATATCGCATAAACCTAATTTAATTAAATAAATCTGTTCGAAAATAAATACGCACGATGATAATGCAATTAATACAAAGGTGCAAGCGAGTTGGACAAGAATAACGATCATAACCCCTAGAGAAAGAGAACCGAGGGGACAAAGGATAAAAACACAAATCTCCACGCACACCTAGCTGGGAACCATTTTTCGTTTCATATCTTGTCTACATTTTTCTCCGAGTCTTGGCGTAAATGCTTTAAATTCGCCCCCCCCCCTCCCCCGGCAAAAAAAAGTTGACTTATTTTCTACTTGTATGAACACGTGAACTTGACAACATAAGTGACGGTATGCCTAAGCCTGGGTGAGTACAGCGATACAATCGCCGATCTCTTAGGACCAGCTCCGCTGTAGCGCATCCGGTCCTAAGAGATCGCAAGAGGCTTAAAAACCGGTCTGGTCTCTCTCGGTCGTACTCGGTCTCAAGAGTGTGAACGGGCCTTTAAAGAGATACTCCGGCGATTTCTTCATGGTCCCCCAATTACCAGAAAGTTTGCGAAACACACCAGCGAACATCGCTGAAATAGCGACCCACTTATTATCTCAAGATAGTTTTTTTTTCCGCGAAATTATTAAATTTACAATTTTGGTCCTCACCGTGTTTTCCAAACTGAAAGTCTCTACTGGCAACAACAAAAAGTGACGCCAGCAGAAGGCAGGGGTTCACTCTTTCGACTGAGGAATTCGTTTCCAACTGATGCCAAGCAGTTTCATGGTGTCGCGTGGATGCATTGGAAGCTCGCTCCAGCACCCGCGGAACAGCAGGAAACAAATGCTCGCCATTGTTACTATTTTAGACTGCCTGCTCGACTGGCAAGCCTGCCTGCCACTGACGTCACGGCACAGAAAATTGCGGGTATATAGGAATGTTGGTTTTTTGCATCATTTTTGCTTGTCGATTTCACAATTTCTTCCATGAATTTCGCGACACTAAATAGAACACCGCAAAGGGTAAATGCGGGAGTTCAGAAAATGTAGTCAGTCGTGCTTGCTAAAAAAATCGGCAGAATACCCCTTTAAAAGTATTTCAATACTGGAATAAATCTAAAATTGGCAGAGATCTTTTACGTCAAAGCCCTATAATGCATCGTATCATGTATTTAAGACGTAAACTTTTACGAATTTTTTTAGACGTTGATATACATTTCAGGGAGGAAATGATAACATAGTGGTTATTAATTTCCCCGCTTAATTTAGCGGGCAGATTAAGATCACCTGGCCTATACACAAATTCAGTTCCGCCCCCCTCCCCCCATTTGGCGACGACGTACGTTCAAATTTCTAAAATTAAAAAGTTATGTTAAAAACAAATGCTTTAATAGCGCCTTAAGGTGAATCTCGATATAGCAATGCAGATAATCTAAAAGGATTTCTAACGCGACGGTTTTCTATCGCAGTACCCTCCACCCCTGACCCAGAGAAATGAAGGCATAAACAAGGCTTCCTACAAGGCCTACCTTTCTCCGTCCTCATCTATTATTTAGAACAGCAGTCAATACTCATCCATCACACACAGCCGCCATACTCCGTTTCAGCTTACCATGGACCGGAACGGGTGGCACGAGCCATCGCAACCCGTTCAACCCACATGACCTAGAATTAATCGAGGCCTGCGAACGTCGTCCTCTTTACTCATAAAACGTCATCACGGTCGAATATCGCAGACGCTGCAATTGGACCCGAGCATGACGCCGACCGTTCTTCGACGCGTTTCATTGGACGCGAGGTCCAGCCGAACGTTGACCCTCCACTCGTATCCAATAAGCGTCTTTGCTCGATCTGAATGTGATGGCGTCGAAACCCCAGCGAACGCGCCTCGATTAATCTAGGTGGTGTTGGATCCAGCGCGGCGAATGCACCGCATGACGGCTACGCTTCCCGTGCGTCGCTGCGTCCTTCCCGATCGTCACGTGACACTAACATGCATTGGATTGGCTCCAACGGCTTGCAGCCTCCACCGCGGTTCATCGTAACGTGAAAGGAAGTCTAGTGCCGGGAACAAATATCGAAGCGACGCTATCTGTCCTTGTCGCCTCGCCATCAAACCACGACGGAGCAATTGGGAAAATTCGCGCCGTGTGGCGACCGCCTCCGCCGACTTTCTTTTCCCGTTTTCATTAGGATTTTTTTTTCTGGGGTGGGGGGGGGGGGGGGGGGGGGGGGGGAAGGTTGGGGCGACGTTTCTCGACCTCGGAGCCGGCGCTATGGCAACACCGCCTATACACAAAACCGGCGTGCCGGCGTGTGCGCTGCCCGAGAGCTAGGCACTCCGGTTGCGATGTTTCTTTTTTTGATGGTGTGACAGGTGTGAAAGCCGGTAGGGGTGACATTGGAGCGATTGGATGGCTCGGAACACCGCTGGGTTACTTGGACAAAACGGCTTCTCTCGAGGAGAACCTGTTTAACGTGGGAAGTAACTCGGAACCCGGCGATGAACCCGGGGATGCCTAATGTTCCGAAGAGATGGACAAACGATCGAGGCGAAGATTGAGGTGATTGAGGCCGCATGAGCTTCCTGTGATGGCTAGATTGTTAGGTGGGCCTGATGGACTTCTAGCCACATCAATAGGTAAGAGTTATGATCTCTTTACAAATGGATGTAGATACTTTGTAATTGCGTGATATAAGCCGCAGGCGCATCGCCTTATTTTATCAGTGCGACGCTTTTACGAAAAAAAGTTTTAATACAAGAAGTGTTTACATTCTGGAGGATTAGACAACTTTAAAGTGAGATATTTAGGTTTCATCTAAGTTTTATTGCTATGAACGATGCATGCTTTGTGCTTATAGCTTTGTATTAACGTTATGCATGATCAGCAAGCCACTAAATAATAGCTTACCAAGTTTGAAAGTCTATGGCATGTCTTTGTTACCGGTCTCTAATCTGGGGTGCTAAAACAATGAGATTTAAGGCCATCAACGCACTCGCTATAAAATAAAACGTGATCCAAAATAAATTAGAATCTTAAGTATAAAACATTTAAAAAAAATCACGCCAAAATTAGATTATTGAGTCCAAAAGGCTAATATTTCGTCGGCACAATTTGAAATTTGTTTGCATAAACGTTTTTTTTTTTTATTGAAAGAAAACAATTGTCCTATATTCAAGAACTGAGTAGATAACTAATCGTTCAAACACACAGAAACCCGGAAAACATTTGGAGTTATTGCTTGTTCGGAAAACGTGCTGAGATTAGTAGCACACATAGAGTGGCAGAGTACCAGACTATGTGGCTTCATATAGATCAGTAGTGGCCAGACTGCGGCTCGCGAGCCGCTTGCTGCTCTTTGCGCGTTAAAGTGCGGCTCGCGGCTCCCTAATATTTCTAACATCCCCCCCTCCTTTTCGCGCCTCCCTTCCTGTCACACGAGCACTTCCCTAAGAAGAGAAAAAGAACACCTTTTAAATTCAAAGACAGGTTGCGATTGGTCTTGTGCTATTGCTACCATACGTACAGTTGGGCTGATTTTGACTGAGGTATATTTAAAGTAGTTCAAGCTTCATTTAACGCTCTAAAAAAAAGTTCGAACCCCCGCGCCCCCCTTTTTCTTCCTTTTCTGCTTTTCCTCTTCCAGGCGGCCCTTGGAAGTTTAGCGCATATATGTGCGGCTCTTAGGCCGGGTCAGCCTGGCCACCCCTGGTATAGATGGTACAAAAAGTTAGGCCGCAAACGAGCCGGTGAGGGTAACGTTATTTAGGACAACCCCCCCGAGACTGGGTAAAAGACGAAGGACAATACAACAGACAGAGTCTCAAACACCGCTGAATTTTATTCCGCATAAGATCCTGTTTATATAGGGTTTTACTTCCCCCAAAAACTAAACGAAGAGAGAAGGAAAATGAGAACGCTCTTTACACAAACGCATAAGAACCAAAAGGACTTGTCACAAAGCCAAAAGAGGTTCGGTTGAACCTGAATCATTTCATCCGAACATCCTGGTAAGACGCACACACACACACACAAAAAAAAGACACAGAAACACACAGACACACACATATACTTTGTGTGTCTTATCATGATGTTCGGGTGAGATAATTCAGGTTCAATCCAACTTCTTTCGGCTTTGTGTCAAGTGCTTTGGGCTCTTATGCGTTTGTGTAAAGAGCGTTCTCATTTTCCTTCTCTTTTCTTTTGGTTTTTGGGCGAAGTAAAACCATATAAACATGGACTTATGCGGAATACAATTCAGCGGTGTTTGAGACTCTGTTCTCCTTCGTCTTTTCCCCAGTCTCGGGGGCTTGTCTTAAATTATATAGATAGTACCATAGCAGTATCATAAATATGACAAATGGAATATCACAAATATAATATTGCTAT
The DNA here is from genome assembly GCA_013358835.2 of Ixodes persulcatus. Classification (NCBI taxonomy): domain Eukaryota; kingdom Metazoa; phylum Arthropoda; class Arachnida; order Ixodida; family Ixodidae; genus Ixodes; species Ixodes persulcatus. The sequence goes on from JABSTQ010010847.1 coordinate 418,796, forward strand.
GTAATAATAAAAATACTATCCAGATTAGTACCGATTGGGTGGATAATAAACACGAATTATTCTTACCAAAAGTAAAAATACACTGGATAGTCAACAATTGAGAAACCATCAATAATAGGAAGTAAAAAAAAAAGAAGTGTCGCTAAATGTTCACCCTTAAGTTGTTCTATTTTTTATTGACCGTGGTAAATATACCGGTATTTTTGCGCAGCGTTGGCTGTAACGCGTTCCAAGTATCGGCGTTACCGGTACCGTGTCACCTTTTTTCGGTAACGTACGTGGTGACGTTCTGGTTACGGTTTCAAAACAGTAACGGATAACGTACCTAGGTTGCTTATTTCGAGTAACGGGTAGCCTAATTACGTTATTCGTTACATCTTCTTGCCAAAACTTTAAAGAAATATGCTTAATATTTTGTGTGTGTGTGTGCGTGTGTTTGTTTATGCGCCAAGTCACTAGACTTAGCGCATGGAAAGCCTGCATGGACATAATATTTATTGAAAAACGGAGCGTTAGCATACATGGAACGTGAAAACGGCGAAACGTTTTAATGCACGAATAAAAAGTAACCACTAGTTTTGCGCCACTGTGAAGAGCACAAAAGCGCCTCTGTGCATGCTGTCGGGAAAGGTGTTGGAAAGGGAGCGACAACGGTGGTGATGTTTGTAGTATCTCCGGATGAGGACCAATTATTTTATTCCTGTCTTATCACGCTCTATCTTTAGACATTATTTTACACTCCCAGCCGATCCAAGCTAGAAGCCGTAGAAAAACGCGTAATTACAGAAAGTAAAAACAAAACAAAACAAAATAAAAAAAAAAACTGTAGGAAAGAAAATAAACGTTGATGGGAATCCGGTTAACCCACGACGGACCCTCAGGGTTGAACATGCCGTGAGATTGCATGGCAGATAGTATTGAAAGCATTGGTTGCAGAAAAAGACCGCATGGACCAGCAAATTTAGTTAAAACCACAACACTGAAGCACGTAAAGTGCCTTTCGATTAATATTGTTTCGCTCTTTTTTCACCTAATGATGTTACATAATGTGTCACTAAGGCCGTGTTGCCATATGCTGTACACTGACGAAGTCAGATCTGATATATTATTCTTTTTAATTTATTTATTTATTTCCACTGCTGTTTTCGGTGTGCGCTTATGAGCTATTAAGAAGGACCTAATACTATGTATTAATGATTGTTGAATATTTAAGTGGACTCCTCAAATTGTCCTAGCAGGTGTCGTTGATCGAATCACCAAACCTCTACTACTATTTCTGGCAATATAAGTAGAGAGAAAATAGAATAAAGTGGCATTATATTTCAGCTACCGAGTTGTAAACGCGGTCCATAAAGAAAAAAAGGGTACAAATTATACGGGCACGTGTTGAGATAATAAAATTGCAGTGGCTTAGATCGGCTATGCCAGGATATACGTAGCGTGAGCTTAGGTTCAGCTGGTTATTCTTAGCTTTCCTGGTTGTCTAGGATTAGCTTGATTATCATGCTTACTGCTGCTTCAATGACACACACACGGTATACGCGTTATGTGACTACTTCGGGATCCGATGAGTTAAGCTTCTCGCTCTTCTGCGCCGCTGAGCAGCAATTTCGCTCTCCTTCTCCATGGCTATACCACACTGGCAAACGCCCGGCTATATGTATACCCCCACTGATACCTCTGCGCATGCGCACAAAATGAGGGGTGCTATCAAGCGGCTCCGGTGCAGCGTCAGACTTGGCTACTGCGCAACGGAGGCGCACAGCTGGGCACGCGGCGGCGCCAGTGCGCCTGCCGTGGCTATGACGTCACTCTTCTGGAATGCGCAGACCGCCGAGGCGCGCGCGGCGGCGGCGGCTCCGGCGCGCCAGCTGTGCAGCCGCCTCGGTGGCTCCGAGGCGAGAGGGCTGGCCTACGGATCCCCATGTGGCGGGTTCGAATCCCGGCCGAGGCGCCCGCAATCTGACGGAGACTTATTGCGGAGGAGGCGCCGTGTAACCGAGCTTTCGGTTGCACGTCAAAAGATCCCCCTGTGGTCCAAATTAATCCTCAGTCCTCCGCTGGGGCGTGCCAGGTGCCCGTCGTTGATTTGGCACGTAAAACCCCCAAATTTGACTTTTTTGCGCCAGCTGTGCGCCGTGTGACGTCACTGCTCCTAGCGCATGCGCTGCATGGCTTTCCAGGAGCCACGCGAAACTGCTCAACCTCGGCCAGTGTAGCTCACGCTACAAAACATAAATTACTGCAGTACTATTATTTTCTTTTTATTGGGTGTACGGACGCCTTATCACAGATTCAGCAAGTTTGCGTGTATACTTTGGCTTTCAAAGAAACGTAGACGTAAATCCCATCGTCGACACGAAACGGTGGTCCTCGTTTTGTAGATCGGAAGGAAATCATTAGTTTTTGGGTCCATTAGAGCCGGAAGTGTTGCGGGTCGATTTCGGAGGAAATCAATACAAAAAGCATGTCTCTGCGATGAGGCCTGTGAATATGGATCTGATCTCGAGCGGCGTGTTGCCAGCCGCCCTCTTATCAACAAAACAAACTTGTTAAGTGGGCGCGAGTCGAATGGTAAGAAAACGATAAACAGCACAACATATGCCCAATTTTTGTTTAATGTTTATACACTCGAGAACGAGGCACTCTCCCCTAAAGCATATCCACTCGCTTGATTTTCCCTGACAACGGTGTCTGGAACGGGACTTCGACTGGTGAGTAAGCGTCTTATACCGCCCATGCCGCGAAATTTGTCCCGAAGTGGCAACATTTGTGACGTCCGACAAAGACCGGTCTGTCATATTGGCGTACGTCGCCATACTGGCGTTTAATTGTAACAGATTTTGAAAAAACAAAAAAAAAAAGAAATAGCGCTAGGAATATTGAGCGTAGCTGTTGTCACGGTGTCTCAAGTCCTGGCGACTGAAGCCTCCGTGGAGTGTCAAGCTAAAAATCTTGCTGCAGCAGAACAGGCGATGCAGCTCCGCATGCTGTGCTACCGCCAGGATCGCGGAAGCATGGCACTTTTATGTCGTCAGAAAGCGGATATCAAGGAGCTCCTTTTTAGGACACGGTAAACACACCAGTCGGAGATGCGTGTCAGGCGCCATACTCTCTTTGCACTCCACTGCTAGCTTCACTTCTATGAAAATATACTCCACAATTTTCACCCCTTTCTTGCGTCAAAAACGTGATATATTTATTCGTTAGGATTATTTGTAACACTAATCTACGCGGAAAATTAATCGCTTACTCAATCTATACGTTGTTTTTCTTGATCACGGGTACAAGTTTGCTTCCCCGAGTTCTATATATCTAAACCAAATTCCATAGATTTCCTTTTACTCGCCCATTCCGTGACTGGCACAAGCTTCCTCTGTGGATTGCAACTATCTCGTGCACCGAGCTCTTTAGATGCACCATCACGAATAATTACTTTATTGTGTATACCTAAATTGAATTTTAGTATGATTGCAACTTTTTATATTGCTCTCACCAGTTATAACGGGTTTGCACTCCGACGGGGCAATAAATGAGATAAAATAAGAAAGGGATCTTATAATCGATAGATAGTTGCTTGGTCGAGATTTGGAGAAAGTGTAGCCATATTGCACAGTGGCGGAAATTACTGTGAAATCAGTTTTGAGCAGTATTCGATGGACAGCCCTTAGCTAGACCCCGTAACGTTCACCAAGAGCTTATAGTCTCTTCAGGCAAAACATATGCTGGACAAGTTCCTCCTTCAAAGTTCTATGCTCGCCATGATTTCTGCTCTCGTACTCTCAAGTCATCTGGTCTTGAAAGTTTTTTGTGTTAGTGCAGGGTTTAGGGGGAAGAGGTTGTCCTGCTTATCTAGACATAGAACAAACTTTAGTAATTGGTATTCACGTTATACGCATGCTGGTGAATTGTGCAGTCAGATCAACACCTCGATGTTGAAAAAAACAGTGAGTGCGCAGGCGAGCTGGGGGATGTTGATCATGATGTAGAAAACCCGAGACTCTGGTAAAAGCAGGGAAACTTGGTCTGTCTTTCTTCTTCGACCAAGTTTCCCTGCTTGTACCACAGTCTCGGGTTTTCTACATCATGACCTCGAAGTTATCGTTTACCTTCAGTTCATAAGTTTGCGCAATGAACCGAACGAGAAGCGGCATGTTTTGAACATGTCTGTCAAACCTGGGAGCGCCCGCCAGTGGTCAGAAGACTTGAAAGAACCAAGTCACCAAGGGAAAACCGACGCGTAAAACAGACCAACAAACTTAGCGCTGTCAGTAGACAGGGCTTGGTCAGTTTGTGTCGTTTATTTCCCCGTTGTCTCTCGGCGCGGTGGTGCTTTCAAGTTAGTTTATTTCAGTTCTATTACCTCAAAGGTGCCAAAAGAAAGCACTTTACACGAGGGGGAAAGTATCTACAATAACGTACCCAACAACAAAAACAAAAACAAAATTCTAAAAAAAAAAGCTGAACACAGTTTACAAACATAATTCACAAATTTCGCGGATTTTTTGTTTTTGTACAATGTGCATGAACAATAAGTTTGAGTCGACAATGGCAAGAGAGAGGGGAGAATTTTGGAATTCGTTAGTTCTGGAGAGGGAGGCTGAACTTTAAGGGGCTGACCAAGGCGCTTGGATATGTAAGATGGGTTCTGGAGATGTGGGTTGCGAAATTTCGATGATAAATAGAAGATGCCATTAAAGAAAAAAAGACAGGCAATTTCGGTTCTATCGGTTAGTACTCTTCATCCTGTTTTTTTTTAATAGCTGTGACAGTCGATGTACACGAGTAGTCATAAGTGATATAAATTGATGCTTTATTTTGGACCAATTAGGACATCCTGATAAGATATGATTGATGAGGACACCATATGATGTTAGAGTATCCTTTTTTTGACCTTACAATGTTTTATCTGGGGGCAGTATTACAGTCTTTGATGAGCGAAAAAGATTGCGTTTAATGTGCCCTAGTGCTTTACACGCACTGCACAAGGTGTTATTGATATGATCATTCCAGCTCTGCAAATGGTACTCCTAGGTAGTTGGAAGTTATAACTTTCTTTAGGCTGCGTGGTTGAGTGTATATTTCCTTAGTGATCGAGGGGATTGGCTAGCAATTTATACATATATAGATTTATTTGTATTTATGTTTAGCTGCCATTTGTTGCACCAAAGTGAAATTGTGTCCAAATCATGTTGTCATAGTGCTTGATCATCCGGGTTAGTGATGCGACGATAAACTACATAGTAATCCTGGAAGAGTCTTATGTGTGATGATAAGTTGAGTGAGAGGGCATCATTATAGTTTAGAAATAAAAGCTGTCCAGGGACACAGCCCTGTGGAACCCCCAATTTCGATGGTAATTTGGGAGAATTCCTCTCCCCAACATACGCAGCTTGCTTACTGTTAATGAGAAAGTTAGCGACCCGCTCTATGATATCGGAATGAATGATGAGTAAGGTTATAGAGAAACTGTTGGTGTGGCACGGTATCGAAGGCTTTAGCAAAATCAATGAAAATGGCATCAGTAGTTTTAGAAGCATGGATATTGTAGTGCAAATTAGTAGCAAATTAAAAAAAAAAAAGTTGGGTTGCGCACGAAAAACCTTTCCTGAAGTTATATTGGTTAGTGGAGAGGAGGTGATGGTCACATAAATGGCAAATAACATGTGAATATTTAATATGCATTATACTTTTGCATGGTAGGCTTGTTAAGGATATTGGTCTATAATTGCATGCATTATTTTTGTCTCCAGCTTTAAATAATTGGAAACACTTTCTCAAACCTTCAGTATGCCTGAAGATACATTTGTTTTACTGACTGCTTCAAAATAAGATAATGCAAGTGAGAAGATATTGTTCGGGCTATTTTAAGAAGTTTTGGACGTACTCCGTCATCTCTAGGGGCAGAGCTTAGGGAAATTCGGTCAATGCTGGCCAATATTCCTTCTTGTGAAAATGCGACAGGCTCACATATTTCAGTAGGCGAAACACATATTGAATCACATGGTAAGGAAAACAGTTAAATGGAAAACAGACAAAAATACTTATTAAAGACGGTTGCTGATACGCGGTGGGAGAGCTCCTGTCCATGATCATTAAATATACTGGGCAAAGTTCGTACTTGCTTGGAACCACTGATCTTCCAAAACTTTTTAGAATTAGATTTCCATACATTTAGCAGATCGCTCATTTAATACTTCTTTTTGCCTTCTTAATTTCTAATTTGTATTCCTTGTATCACTGGTTATACTTAGAAAAATGTGAAGCAACATCACTTAACTTCGCCTTCGAAAAGAGACGTTTCTTTTTCTTGGAAGATCTCTCCATTATGTTAGTAAACCACGGCCGCACACTCAAAGATATCACGAGTATCCGAGGCTGGAGATATGTTTATACAGTGAAACCCGTTTAGAACGAACCCACATACAGCGAATTATTGTCGATATCGAACTCACAAAAAATTTAAATAAAAAGGCATGTAAAGAGTACTTTTTATAACGAACAACATATCGGCTATATCAAGCCTTTCCCCTCCGGGAAGGCTCCTAAAAAAAGCTCAAACAATCCTCTTCTAAACTGTCCCTCCCCCTCCCCCTCCCCCAACCCCCCCCCCCCCCCAAAAAAAAAAAAAAGAAAGTAGGAAAGAAAAAAAAATTTAAAACGCTCAAGCCGCGAACAAAATTAAGAGACGCGATTCAGAAGGGGAGACAGTTAAGAAAAAAAAAAAAACACTCTGCACGCACGCACAAAAAAAAAAACTTCATCCCAAAGCGGTTGCTTGTGAAGAGAAGTGATTTAGAAGGGTAGATAAGCTAAAAAAGAAAAAAACTCTGCACGCATGCAAAAAAAAGAAATCTTTCCAGCGCTTTGTTACAAAGTGGAAGCTAAGAGATGAGACGGAAAGAGAAACTCTCACCTTACCACGAACGCATCGTAGAAGTTCGTTGTAAATGGTTTTTACTATATCGAACTGATCGTAGCGTTGCCTGCTGTTCGTTATAAACGGGTTTGACTGTACCTAAAATCAACGGTCTAGTCAGTGACATCGAGCATTACGCTTCGCTATGGTCAGTACCACAGCGCGTACTATGTTTTGTAAGTGAACATATCCAACCTAGTCATTCGCCGAGCTCCCCCCCCCCTCCCCCCCCCCTCGATTGCAACGACTGACTCTCTCAAGGGCTTTGCGCGAAAGTAGACTCTCCGGTATGTTTGGTGTGCACATACTAACTTAAGTGTACAGAGACTGCCGTTGATACTCATAGGGTTGCGATTGACCAGTGACAGTCGCTAGAGAGAATCGGCAATACACCCCTTTTCTAAACTACGTGCCATCTAGTACCAGTTGCGCCAATTATCTAAGTGTGCCATTGTTTGGGCGCGTACTCTAAGAATGTATTGAATACGAGGGCTGCGTTAGCGTTTGGGATTAACTTGGCTCTGCCCGCAACAAAAACGAGCGTTCCGCCATCGTTCGGCTAAGACTTGGATTCAGTCACACGTTGTGCGCCCCCAAATATGCCAACCGCCAGTGTGGCTAGAGTGTTTTTTTTAATGGGTCTGTTATTGATTTAACTTCAGTTATCTGATCGATAACCATAACATACAAATATATAATCACCGATTACGTTTGAGTATCACTTTGAGCTCAAAAAGTGCTCAATTGTGAGTACTGACTATCTCCGAGGGCGTAAAATGACAGTACTTGCCATATTTGATCCCCGCATATAAAATTTAAAGGTCCAGCTAGTTGACTAGGATATAAAAACAAAAATTATGTTAATTTATGCGCGGTGACATTTTGCTCCCTCTAGGCGTATCGATCGGAAACGACGTCCGCGCAAAAACTGAAATCGACAAAGCGTCGTCGGTGGTTCTAAAGGCCTCGGCGCTGGGGTAAAATGTCATGGTTCAATGTGCTTCTCATGGAAGGCGCTGTACAGCCCAGCAAGCCAGAGTTATTGACCATTTGTCATAAAGCAGCTCTTAGATGTCGACAGCCGCACAAAAATGTTGACCTTATTTGCCATCGATGAATTTCGTTGAATATTCTTTGTTCGTCTGAGAGCTTGAGGGTAGCAGGGCTGCCTTCTGACATTTAATTTACGGACGCTTTGTCACCTTTATTGCCGCAAAAAAAGACAACACAAACTTGTAGGTAAGTGCTTGTTTTACGTCAGAAGAAGAAAATGGTTTTCTGGAATAATTAACGAAAAATAATAATTTAAAATTGTGAAGGGCAACATAAATTATTTCAAACTTTAAACGCGAAACCAATCTCAAATGCAAAGTTTGCCTTTGTAGGAGAAGCAACTGGAATCTATTACATTTATATCGAAGAGAGTGGCGAGTATAGTTACAACGAGCCATGCATGTTACTCCTTAAAGGGTAACTGCAAAGAAAAAAAAGTTTTTTTTTAAACAGCCTAGTTGGAACAAGTACGTCACAAAACAAATATCCCGCGAAAAAAAAATTTTTTTTTTACAATATTTGCGTCACAGGACGTAATTTAGTCAGAGTCACAACTCTCCACATTTGAAACTCCCGCTCTTTCGCCGCCCGCGGAGAAGAAGATCGCCCCGCCCCTCGCTCTTGGATTTGCTGTTGGATTGGCTTGGCTGCGGAGTTGAACGTACGCAGCGTCCCGATTTCCGGCGCGTCCTGTGTGCGTACTACTGTCCACAGCCTTTTGTAGCTTCTGCACTTTACTTCTGTGTCCTCGCGCAAAATGGACCCCGAGTTGAAGCGTCAGCTTCTTGACCGCAGCGAGCAGCTGGGTCTTCGGCCATTCGAAGACACGCCGCGGAGGACGGCTGCCGACAACGACGACGGCGCACCGCCCGAACCTCCCGAGCCTTCGGCGCGCTTGGACGACACCCGCTGGTAATTAAACTCCAGCTGTTCTTCGTTAGGCGTTATGCATGTCCGCGTTCTGTTTTGCTCCTTTGTATTGCTTAAATGTATCACATTGATGTACAATTTCCCCCCACTGTAATGCCACCCTGGCGCTGTGGGAAAGTGAATAAATAAATAAATGAAATGAAAAGGACTGCGTCGCTGCTACCTTCTCGCGCGAGACGTCGCATGCTTTGAGGAATTGGCCACTGAATGGCTCGGGTGGTACCCAACTTCCTCGATTTGTCAAGACTGAAAGAAAAAAAGTTAGTCTACTGCTGCTATTGACTTGCGATATTACGTGCAACCAGGTGCCGCTGCGGCCGCTGCCAGCTAATGCCGACGGCCCGCGAGTGCGTCTGCTGCCTGGAGGTTCCGAAGGTCGCCTCCAAGGCTGGTAACCGCTGCATCACCGATCACTCAGACTTTTTCGGTGGCATCCTGAATCCAGTCGTGCTCCAGATCGCCTACCGGATGAGGGCGATGGAGCTAAATGACATGGAGCTCATCGGACAGAGGAGCACCCATAAGTAAGGCTAACACCACGTCGTGTTGAATGACATGTAGACCAGAAAAGAAGTTGATGTATTTTTACTACATTATTTGGCCTGACTTAGTAAGCAGATGCTAGGGCATGACTGACTTTTGCTGTGATTGTAATTATGACCTTGCTGTCGATGGGGGCCTAGTTGTGTGGTGCATAGACAATCGGCAAGAGGAGCGATACTTGTTCACATTATATGCATCTTGTTACTATCTGAGGTGATAAGTTAATTTTACTGTGGGTTGATTTGATTGCATATAGTCCCTTGATGCTTTTGTTCTAGATTCACAACATTTCTTCTCTTCAGAGCAGTCTCTTCCTTGAGTTTTTCTTGTATTCTCATGTCATATAAGTCATCCTTCTGGTCTTTCAACAGGAAGTACCGGTATGTGGCGTACCGGCAGTTTGTCTGGTGGATCTGGCGCCGCCTTGGCAGAGGGAACCGGACGGTCTTGCCAGCTTGTGTTGTACAGGCTATTCGAAACATGTATCCATCTGATGAATACCGGGGCTTTGAAGCTCTGTGAGCCGTTTGATTTATGAGCACACAACTTCATCCCCAAAGTTACGATAACAGTGCTCCTCTGTCCCATGAGCCCCATGTCGTTTAGCTCCATCGCCCCTCATTCGGCAGGCGATCAGGAGCACGACTGGTTCTAGGATGCCACCAAAACAGTCGGCGTGATCTGCGATACAGCGGCTACCAGCATTCGAGGCGACCTCCTGAGCGCGGGCCGTCAAACGAACTTCCTCTTTTTTCTTTCGAAATTAATGAAACCAGAGCCAGGAACTGAGTTTGACGATCTCAGTTATCTCTTTACATTTTTTTTCACCCAATTCCAACGGCCGCTGCTCGACAGTAGAAAGGATCGCATATAATTGTAAGAGACCGCCGAGGCGCTCGGAATGTGTGAAGGGTCACGTTAGAACGGCGAGGTAATGCCGAGGTGGAAGAAGTGTACGAACGACAGTTCTGGTCCTGAAATTATTTTTGTTAAAAAAGTAGTTCCCAAGCTTTAGATTTTAAGGGTGATCACTACACAGCTAGTGTCTTGATGCTATTTGTTAACTTTTGAGTTTCATACTCATTTATGTTGTAGGTTTTTTCTGTGTTTCCAAGTAACATGAAACATCTTGCATTGCACTGCATGTCGTGTTTGCGAATTGTGGTATTCGTTTTTTTCCTTATTTCCCAGTAACACGACACATCTTTTATTGTATTCAAGAGGTTGACTTGGTGTGCAGTGTTGTATGCAAATAAAGAAGTTCTGGGAAAAAAAAGTCAGTGGAGTAAACTTTTATTGATATTTACACATGCAGTGAGGGAGGAGGGATGTATGTTATAGAAAGCCTCAGAATATGGTGGCATGTGGTTTGTATTACACTTGCCATTCATCAACGGCACACCAGTTCATTGTGGGGGGGGGGGGGGGGGAGGGAAGGGAAGGGAAGAAATGAAGGAAATTGGCACTTGAAGCATTCTGAAAAAAGAACAAACCAGACGGGAAGTTACCCACACTGCAAAAGTAATCAGATAAAACTGTTAAATGCAATATATTTCGACAAATCGCAAGAAAAAATTCAAATTGTTGAGCCCACACAGGACACATTTCCTTTATGCCTCGGGGTAATGTTTCGGCACGGAGGGTACACCTGGAACTTTCAGGAAAGAAAAGATCATTTCCCTACATGTTGCCTACCTCATGCCCGAGCAGAGACTCGGTCACATGGAGAAGAGTGACTAGAGCACCTACGTGTGCCTCTGAAATACACAAACACCACACAGACAAACAGCACAAAGGCACTTACCTGCACTGCAAAGAAAGCAACAATGAAACAGCAATGCAGTTTAGTTAAATAAATCGCAGCAAAAAATTGTGCCCACAGAGGACACATTTCTCCATGCCTCAGGGTAATGTTGCGGCACGGAGGGCACACCTGAAACCTGCAAGAGGAAAATGATTGCTTCACTACGCGTTACCTACCTCATGCCTGAGGCGCAGACTTGGCCGCGCAGAAAAGAGCGACGTGAGCACCCACCGCTGCTTCTGAAATATAAAAACGCCACGCACAAAAGCAGCAGACAAGCACTTGCCTACACTGCTAAGAAAGCAACACAGTATAGTTAGACAAACCAGCAAAAAATTGAGGGACGCACAGGACACATTTCCTTTATGCCCCGGGGTAATGTTTCGGCACGGAGGGTACACCTGGAACTTTCAGGAAAGAAAAGATCATTTCCCTACATGTTGCCTACCTCATGCCCGAGCAGAGACTCGGTCACATGGAGAAGAGTGACTAGAGCACCTACGTGTGCCTCTGAAATACACAAACACCACACAGACAAACAGCACAAAGGCACTTACCTGCACTGCAAAGAAAGCAACAATGAAACAGCAATGCAGTTTAGTTAAATAAATCGCAGCAAAAAATTGTGCCCACAGAGGACACATTTCTCCATGCCTCAGGGTAATGTTGCGGCACGGAGGGCACACCTGAAACCTGCAGGAGGAAAATGATTGCTTCACTACGCGTTACCTACCTCATGCCTGAGGCGCAGACTTGGCCGCGCAGAAAAGAGCGACGTGAGCACCCACCGCTGCTTCTGAAATATAAAAACGCCACGCACAAAAGCAGCAGACAAGCACTTGCCTACACTGCTAAGAAAGCAACACAGTATAGTTAGACAAACCAGCAAAAAATTGAGGGACGCACAGGACACATTTCCTTTATGCCCCGGGGTAATGTTTCGGCACGGAGGGTACACCTGGAACTTTCAGGAAAGAAAAGATCATTTCCCTACATGTTGCCTACCTCATGCCCGAGCAGAGACTCGGTCACATGGAGAAGAGTGACTAGAGCACCTACGTGTGCCTCTGAAATACACAAACACCACACAGACAAACAGCAGCTTTCTAACTTTGGGAGATGCATGATTATTATAAGCAGCCAATTGGCGGACCCGGTGTGTCTAGATGTCAGGCAATGACCGGCAGGGCTCACTTCGTTTGCGCGCGTGGGATGGTGGGGTAACAGCCCCCCCCCCCCCCCCCCCCCTCAAAATTTCCGATGCGTAGTTAAAAACCTTTGGAGCTCCCCCTTCCCCCCGAAACCCCTCCAAAAATATTTAAACCCTCTCGAGATTTAAAATTCTGGGCAAATACCTCCCCATGTCCACTGGTCATATTCCACGCTAACAGGTGTTTTTGCAAGTATCACTGCAAGCATTGTATTTGAATAATTTATTTATTTACGGCGTATAGCGCTAGCATGGACGCTTGTGAAACAAAACGTATCACGTAGTAAATGCGTGTGAGAAAAGTACAATTGTTGGAGCTACGCCAGAGGAATAAAAAAAATCCAGCGTCCTGGCTCACAAGGAGCAATAAGAAGAGATTCAAACTGCATCACACTCTTGCATACATTGGCTACTGCGGTGTACAATCTTTCAGGTCGCTCAGAGGGCTCATTGTTGGAGTGCATAACTGCTATATCTGCGAGTGATTGCGTTAAAACATTTTGAACAGTCTTCTCGCGAGCTTGGCCCACAAACTTTATCTCGTTTCGTGCCGGTGTATGTCTTTTCGCGTAATACACCGATGATACGAATTCGATTCATTCGGAGTTCCCTATCAGCGAGAGCGTTGTCCGCAAGTAAAGACGGTACTGTGTGTCTATGGTGCTTCTTTGTAGACTATATCAAAATGGTGTCATTGTTGTTTGCGGTATTTATAGCGCAAGAGCTCCCCGATGTCCACACTAAAGAAGGTACACTAACAATCAAGTACAACTCTGGTTTGTGTACAATACCTATATTGCGTAGAAAAGGTAAAAGGCGGTCAAACAATATGGGACGCCGCTCCCCTAAGAACAGGGTAGGGTGGAACGAGATGCAGTACTTGCAGAACTGGGGGAAAATGACCTGTGTTGTTGTAGATGACTAGGGCAAAAACACTATGCGGAAAAGACAATGAACATCCGCAGTGGTCGCACACGAGTGGTTTCCTCATCCGCAATAAGGTATTGATGGGTGGTGAAGGTGTGACCAATTCTCAATCGGCACAGATCTTCTCAGGAATGGGCCCCAATTATAGGAGGTCTCCGAGGTACCGAAGCCTGACTTCATGATATGAAGCTTATTATTGGCCAAATCCTGTTCAGACTGCCACAGCTGTAAAAGTGGAAGACTTATGGGAATCCTAAGGGCTTGGTACAGTATGCGGGCGTTTGGTAATTAAAAGTGTTATGAGGAGGCGCCCGGTTTCTCTCCAGTATCGTTGTCTGCAATGCCCACGCGGCTTGGAATTCACCAAAACTAAATGTCATGCCCATACCCGGGGCCCTGTTGAACTCTGGCACGTATACGTTGGGTCAGCTTGTTCTCAGTCGGTTTACCTGAAAATGCTGCAGTAATAACACTCTGGGAGTCTAGAAAAAGAATATCTTTCATCGCTATTGCTCCGTATTACACAGTCAGGTGCTGCCAGTACGCCATATAACTCGGCAGTAAAAATGCAGGTGACACTGTTTAGTCGAGTAACGTGGGTAAAATAAGTTGAATAATACACAGAGCCATCATGCAATGAGGATTTGGCACCGTCAATGTTAAATTGCTAATATTACTTCTACTTTTATCTAGTGCAAGGAGTTCCTGTTGTAAAATAAGTGGGAAAACATGTTTTTTAGCTTCTGTGAACTGCCAGTTACCAGCTACGGGTTGGATGTCCCAAGGGGCAATATGACACGAAGTTCTAGGAGCTGGACACCGTCATGAGGCATGTTTAGGGACAGACGGAGGTTCTCAAAACAAAGACTCGAGGGTCGAACAACAGTTGACTTTAGATCAAAGGAACAACAGAATTTTGACTCTCTAGTGTAACTGTGGGGTGAATGACTGTAATTCATAACACCTTGCAAACACAAACAAGACCTAGAAACTTCCGCCTTTTCTCGGTTGACATTTCATTAGAGTAAACATACAAGCTTAGAACAGGAGATATTCGAGAAGTACAAGTAACTAGACTGGAAACAAAGTGGTGCACAGGACGAAGAATCTTCTATCTTTATCTTTATATTTATGTTTTATCTTTTTCTGGTACCCATTTCGCCATCCGGCCTTACAGGGGGGGGGGGGGGGGGGAACAAACGATATACAGACACAAAAAAAACTCACACATTCTAGGCAGACGACCGAGCAGATCCGTACACGATAGCGCTATAATCAAGGCTTGATCGTACTAGACAGGAGTAGAGATGAAGCAGAGACCTATTTTGTCAAAATGCGAGAGCATTGCTTGTCTCCTCAGAAAGCTAGCTTCTCTATGTCTAGCCGGACGACACCCTATCCCCTCCGGCGTCTCGTGGGCACGTGGAGCATGGTCATACTTGCAGGACGCCGCTTCAATTCATCCATAGCCTCCTGTAAACAGACAAAGCCTGGCAGATCGCCACGAGAAGCGGCCGCCGAAATTGAAAAGGTAGAGCGGCAGACAACGGATGAGAGGAGAGTCACGGGACGGGCTCCCCGCTACGGCGAGACGGCGAAACAAACTTCTATCGAGCGATGCAATGTCTGCTCTTGCTCCTCGCGTTCCTCACGCTACCGCTTCTTTTTTCGTCGGGTTTGAAAACCATGTGCCGGGTCCTGGCTGCTGCAAAAGCTTTGCGCTGACGTCTAGGTTCCCCGAGAAATGCTATGTGCTACCAGGGTCGCTAAAGTCGTCGAGCACAACTTTGTGATTCGAAGTTTGTGGAACGCGCTAATTGGACTCTCGCGACGCTGACGTCGCGCCGAGCGAGGTGTCAATCATTAGAATGCTCATTTCTTTGAGAGCGGCAGAATGTAGCAAATTTCATCGAGGCGCGCGTGCAGCGCGTGAGGGGCGCGAGGAGCCCGCTGATTGAACGGCTTCGCCGATGACGTAGCACCCGTTTGTCCCTACATCCCTACGCCAAGCTAAAATTAATGCTTTCCAGATTGTCCCTAGGCGACCTGTTGACGCTTCCAAAGTCCAAATTCCTCCAAAGTTTGTGTAAAAAAAAAAAAAAGTGATTAGAAACATCGTTTGTCGAAGTTGTCGCTGACGTCAAAGGGGCGTTTCCGAGCATTGCGAGAGCCGTGGTGTGAGCTCGAAATCTTCGCTTCGGATCGAGGCAAAGTTAAACTTTGTCATCATGGCGGTGCCGTACGCTGCGGCCGAGCTTATCTTCCGCCACCGTCGGCGTAGCTACCGAGACCACCGGGACGCCTTTCAACTCCCCGACGACGACTTTCGGCGACAGTACCGGCTATCGAAAGCCGTTGTGCGTTGACTCTGCGACGAGCTTCGTTCGGCGCACGGACTTCGAGGCGGCGGACAATCGCGTCTACCATGACCGTGGAACAACACGATCTCTGCGTGCTCCGTTTCTTCGGAACCGGTAGCTTTCAAGGAATGTTGGCGACTGACGAGAACCTGTCAGTCTCCCACATGGCTGTGAGCCGGGCTGTCAGAGTTTTTGCGGCTGCCATCGTGTTTTTCTGTAATATCCGAAGAGGTACTACTAAGCTGGTATATAATTCAGAATGTTGGAAAATAAACAAGACCCGGGGTAAATCTTGGGTAGGGTCGAGTCTCCCGGCAGCCGGCAGAATTATTTCCCCGAAATTCTACTGGCAGTCGTCACTCATTGGCGGTCAAATCAGTTCATCGAACGACGTGTCATCGACAGATCGTTTCATCGGCACGCGATGTAATCACATGAATGAGATTTTCTTCAGTTAGAGGTATATACACATTAAATATTTTCACACCTTTATAGATGTAAGTGGGGTGTCCCATAACTAACACCCTAATAAGTGTAGCGATAGACCTTATAAAAAATTGTAAACCTTACACACTTAAGAATGTGCGATTTTTTAAACACGTTTCTTAAAACGTGTGATAATGCACTACACATTTTTATAAAGATGTAGAACTACAATAATCATTTTCGTAAAGGTGTAATTACCACAGTACACTTCTTTTTTGGGGTGTACACAATGGCCCGGGACCCAATAGAATGACTGAAAAAATAAATTACACAAACGAGTCGCCGAAACAGCACGTCGCTACTTGGCTATTGTCGAAACAATTGATTCCGAAAACCGGCTCCAATATTGTCCGGATGTACGGTTTTGCGCCTCGTCCCGACATCCGGCAGGTATGGGCGTATCGATGCAAATAAACGATTTCTGTCAAATAGCACTGGCCCCACTGATCTCTTAGTAGGCTGGATCGCGGATAGAGGCCTGTATTGCTGGGGTCGAGCGGCACCACCGGCAGTCATCGCGTGACAGGAGCTAATGCATGCTATATGAGAAACGGGAAAACTCAATTTTATTACGTTAGTAGGTTGTTCTCGACCAAGAAAATTTTATCGTGTTTTCCGCAAATAACAGTTAATATTGTGGGCAAGAGTATTAAACGCAGTTAGAATACCAATCTGTATTTAAATAAATGTTGCGTGGTTGAGGGTCGGGGTCGACTTTGTTGGGCGTTAACTGTGATGTGTTTAATGAGACAAGGGATACCGAGAGTTATTGTGGAGTCATCCGTGATCTCGGAGTCACCAGAGCTCAGCAAACGATAAGTTAGGAGGCCTTTACTGGGGACATTCGCATCGTTTTAACCGCCTGTACATAGTACTTCTGGTGAAAGCTTTTTCTTTGAACTGCTCTGAGGGCTTCCGTGACAAACTGAAACTCGGAGCGTGTTGTTCAGTCGCTGAACGTGTCATTTATTTAGCAATCGAAGCAAGTAACGTCAATAAAATCGATAATGCTCTGGTCCATTTTTCTTTAGATCGATGTTCGAACGCTTGACGAATGTCTATTTGATCTCCAAGCACCCGATATAATGATCGCAGCACGTCATAAAATACTCGCCCTCGAGCACCGCGTACAGGCATTCCTACTTTTGCGTGTTTCTCCCTTAGACATTGCGTGTATTGCCTGTTGTCAAGCAATGGCCACCGGTGATGCCAGTGACGGGCTCCCGATCCGCAATCCAGACTTGCACTGTGAGAGTTCTAATGCATTGCACTCGCAGAGTGCTGCACGGAGAACAGGCCCCGAACGAACTTACCGAATGCACCGAGTGCAGACTGATGCTGTCGCCATAGATGTTGTAGAAAAGTACCGGCTTCAAACCGAAACTAGCGCCTTTTTGTTCGACGTGATGGGTGGGAATGCGAGAAGGCAGTCGCTGCCATCGTTTATCTACAAACGTTGGTTGCTGCAAGGTTTAACTTCTATTTGCGATGACTTCCAATTAAGCAACTCGGCTGTCAGAGATATCTACAAACGGCGTGAGTTTCCGAAACTAGCTGACTACAAAACAGCCTACACTTGAGAAAAGTGATGGCACTGTACGCGCAAGAGCTTGCTTCGTTTTAAGCATGGTATTATGAGTGAACCCCTGAAAGGATACGGCATAAATCTAGTTCGTTGGAATATCTAGCAATACGTTTTGTAAGACTTTTTATTTCCCTGGTTAGGGCGTTGAGAACGAGACCTTTCTCAAACAAAATACGACGGGGAAAGATAGCTGCCGTTCGAATAGGACTTTGCTCGAGCCTCGGGCAACGTCTCCATGTTTAGCTTTCCCGGACGCTGAGTGAATGCGTCACAGGTTTCTGCTGTGGGATTATTGTCGACAAATGTTCCACTTTTCACCCGTGTGCGGGTGAAAAGTGGCCTCTCGCGGCCTCTGTGTTTGTCATTAGCCTTTCATTACACTTTGGTAGGTTTCAGCGTCTGTACGGCAACATAGCGACTCAAATTCTGCAAATAAAACACGGGTCGTCGATTCCTCCCTTCGTGAAATATCAGACGCTTACAATTCAAGCTCGTGTTTGAGTTTGTGGCCCGCGGGACGCGATTTCGAGCAGAAAATCCACTTTTTCTTTCGGTTCCGCTGTGCGAATGCCTCATCGTAGCATACGAACTCCCGTCGTCTGCTCTCGCTCCTCGTCTGAGCGAGGCATGACGGGATCGAATTTTGGCCCAACGGTGGTATACAGAGCCCAAAGACAACGCACAGCGAGCGGCGTGAACGCTTGCCTCCCCGCGCTGTCTCGTGCTCTCGTGCACCGCCTAGGGATCGCGGGGGATTTTTCGTCCAAAGTGCGAAGTTGAGCGCGAGCAGGGAGGAGGAAACTTTGCGGCGTGTTTTAGATGCGGAGCATCTCTTGCTAGGGTCTATGTCCCGCGGCGTCGGCGCTGTAGTCGCCACTCGAACTACGCACGCGCAACTCTCCTCCTTCCCTCTCTCCAACAGCTGCGCGTTACTCTCTCCGCTCTCTCTCTCTACCAGCTGCGTGCACTGCGCGTGCGTTCGCTTCTCCTCACACCGCGCGCGCACGCGCAACTCTCCTCCTCTAGTCTCCTCTCCTTCAAGTGTGAAAAAAAAATAAACGGCGAGCGGCGAGCGTTCCAAGTTTCTCTGCCGCGAGCCGCGACGAAGGCTCGCGGTAACGCTAGGGCAGTCGGTGGCGCCATCTCTCGACGTCAGCACGCAACTGACTCTTTCCTCGGAACCAACACGATGCTCCGCATCACCCCATGGTTCCCCTCGGGAAGATGGTGTAATTTTGTGGTCACTGCCCCCGCTACGTCACAAAGTAAAGTATGTTTTGTTCGACAAGTTTAGCGACCCAGATCCCCACTCTCCAAATCTGCGACCGGGCACTCTATGGCTCCGTCGTCGAACTGCCAGGTTTTTTGAATATAGAGGAGGCTATGGTTCAGCTATCTCTTCGTTGTTCCTCTGCTTCCTCCTGCAAGGCATCGCGAAGACTGTGGCACATCCAGTGATCGTTTTGATGAGACGACCAGAATTTTCTGTGTAGGCGGGGGTTTCGGGGATTGATTGAAGAACGTCAAAATGCTGGGGGAGGGGGGGGGGGAGGTCATCTTGAATAAAAATGCCGTGAATGAAAACTAGCAACGTGAGCCTTTGGTCACCTTTTGGTGAGCCACTCCACCAGATAAATTCTGGTAAACTCTGTGAAAAAATGCCTCGTGATCCTAAAAAACTGAAAACGCTGTGGGTGCCACACTAAAATAGCTAGTGCTTGGTGACGCAAGCCGCCGCTCGATAGAAGTAGAGCAGTGGAACCGTAAAGCCGTAGAGCTTCAGATTAAAGAGGCCAGGTCAAGAAAAACAGTTTCCAGAAAACACAGGCCGTCTGGGACTACACATAATGGTGACACGCAATCCCGCAGACAGGTTTCCGACCGGCCTGATGGCGACGATATTTTTGTGTGTGCTTCTAAGATCAGTTCTCCGTTATTTATTCCAAACGCACATGGTTGTTAAAGTGTAAAAAATGAAAGACGTTTACAATTCTCTGTAATTCCGAATTAGAGCCCAGTTCTTGAGGAGGAGGAAGGGAGGGTACAGAGAGGAGGGTATGCCCTTCTCCTTCTCCGTACCCTCCCCTCCTCCTCTCCTGCTTCTGTCCCATTTAGCAGAAAATTTTCGATAAATTTCCCGCTAAATTAAGTGGGGAAACGGAATTGGTGTTGAGGTAACGTGGCGTCAATTTCCCAGCTAAATTTAGCAGAAAAGTTGTTTTCGCTAAATTTCACGTGACGTCAAATTCATTTACATTTCAAGTCACACGTGACGTCATTACGAGAAACGCCCCATAATTCAACTCGCCGTTACGCCGACGGCGACGGCGACGCCGCTCAAACCGGAAACGGGCGCCTAAAAGCTGCGTTTTAAGAATAATATATATATATATATATATATATATATATATATATATATATATATATATATATATATATATATATATATATATATATATATATGGTGTTTCACGAAACGTGGACAAATTCGATATTGCGAAAACTACGCGTCGCAACAAAAAAAGGCTAGTGTAATTTTAGTCCTGGGCCAGGGGCCTATTTAGGAAAATGATAAATGTCCGGGATAATTAAGTTGTTAATTATTTTTGCGTTAACTTTTTAAATATTGTGTTTAAGCTTAGGCATGGTTTCAATTAGAAAATTGCTCAGCATCGTCGAAAAACACTAAATCAACAAATTGCAGAACGATAGAATGCACGCGAAGCATTTTACGGCTTTCTGAAAAACCGCACAAATTCGACGGGTTTTTAAGTTTCGGTTTGCTATCGGAGCGCATCTCGGCCCCGACGGCACTGCGCCCCGTGGAGAAATAGTGCGACCAACCTCCGCTGCGCTGTCATCGCGCGACGCAGCAGAGGCTGGTGTCCCTGTCTGAGCATGCAGTTGGACCGTTATAGTGCTCAGCGTTCTGTCACAGCGAGCAAAGCCACTTCCTACGTGTCGTTATCACAGATGGCAGTAATGACATTACTGTGATAGATTACAGTAGTTAAATTACTTTTTGTGGTAATGAGTAATGTAATGCATTACTTTTCTAGACTGGTAATTTAGTAATGTAATGAATTACTTTCAGGCAGTAATTTCTAAAAAAATACTCGTTACTTTTGAAATTATTTTGTCCCAGGTGAGAAAGTCCGTTTGCTAGCTTTAAGAAAAAGAGAAGAATTGTTTTGCATCGTGAAATGTCGTGAAAGAGACATCAGAGAAAATGAACGACGGCCATCTGAGCTCAAAGCCTCGAACGAAGAACTCGAACAGACGCACACTGGCGGGTTGAAAACGCGAAGGAGAAAAGCTTTCGTGTAAAAGATCGCTAGAAGACCACGGCTCACTAACTCCAGGCAGGACAGAGTCACGGCGTCACGTCATCCCGACGATACTATACTTCGTTCACCCTTAAGCTGACAGTGCGGTGTGAGCTACGAGCTCCCCAGAACCAATCTACCACCTTCCCCTTGATCACCTGACCCGTCCCTTTCCCTGCTGGTGGGTATGAAGGAAAGCGTGGCTTCGTAGCAAAAGTTAGACGTGTAACTGCTCCAACGAGCAAGTAGCTTCCACCACACTGTCAGCTTAGGGATGAACGGCTTATAGGCTACAAGGCGAAGGGCACATCACCAGTGAGGTCAACACATTCTAAAACCTTAGAGGACAGAACAAACAGATCCCCAACCTTCTTGCTCTTTCGTCAAGCAATTTCAAAAAGCAAGCTTCGACCATAGTGAACAACAAATGGCTGGAATGAATAGTTCATCCCAAATGCCTTGTCAAGGACCCAGAACGTTTCGTGCGTATCCTTGGCAGTAAATGTGCTTTTTGTTGTCGGAAAAAACGGTAATCGAGCAAAACAGGTGCCGCTCGCGGAATGGCTCGCTGCCTTTCCTTGGGAAGTGTATTCGGGAATAAGCCTATTTCGCCACGGTTTCGTTGAGAAAGTACACATTTTAGAAAACTCGCCCCGTCCCTTTCCGCAAATGGCGACGCTTGTGCCTAGCAAACATCCAGCCCCCTCGTGTGACAACCAACCCGCAAGATCTTGGGCTCTTCGGGTGATTGGGAACAATACTCCTTGAGAGGAATGACCGGGAATACGTCAACTATACTTCGTTTCACCTTATGTCCGAGCGCGGACGATGTTATGAGCCGAAAGGCCAACCAAACAGCTCAAAAAGCGCAACGTCATGGCGTGCTCTCTGCGCTTGATAGGACTAGCCGGTGGAGGAGCACGCACAGAGAGACGGCGAATACCGGCTAGTCCTATCAAGTGCAGAGAGCACGCCATGACGTTGTGCCTCTTTCGCTCTTTGATTGGCTCTTCGGCTCACAACATCGGCCGCGCTCGGACCTAAGCTGAAACGAAGTATAGTGCTCTTAGGAGAATACGACTAGATTGCGTCTGAGGCGGAAGGGAATCGTTTTACGTTTTCCTTCCTTTCTATACCTTAAAAACAACAGAAACATATATCTTTTTAACTAAGGACCAACACCTTTGAATGAACAGCGAAACCGGTGAGTCGACCGTCTTCGAGTGATATCTAAAGAAGAAGCTATATTCATCATGTTTAACACTTGTGTCGTGTGCGCCAGCAAAACAACTGCTTACTATGGTTCCCTTTGAGGCGCATAAAGCTGCTGCGGTGTAAACAGTAAGATCTGAGTTTTGAAAGAAATACTGTAAATAAAATAATCCCAAAATACTGCCTCGAGGTATTGAAAATAATGTCGAAGTAATTTCATTACTTTTGAAAGTAATTGTAATCTAATATTCTTACTTTTAGTATGTGGTAATATATAATGTAATTTATTACATTTTTTCAGTTTTCTGTAAAGTAATTCGTAATGTAATTTAATTACTTTTTGAAAGTAATTTTTAGATCTCTGGTCGTTATGGCGCATAACGAAGACGTGCTCGTAAAACAATGGCTGAGGTGGGTGATTGCGTTCAGCGTTAAACTTTAAATGGTAACGTCATTGTAACGCTCTTCAGATAGCCCGGTCTTATCGCCGTGATAAATAAAATAGTTTTCAACACTGCAAAAAAAAAAAAAAAGTATTGCACGGTAGGAAGTTCTTTTCATGCGATGAAGTGAAGAAAGTAGCGGATGCAACGCTTAGAGTGGTGTCGCAAAACGTTCTTTTACATTTATTTTATTTGTTATAGCTAATATATTGAACGCAAAGGATGTTAATAATAATTTAAAAAAAGAATGAGAGCCGGAAAATTTTCTGAATTCTAAATTTTTTGTTAAAAAGATCAATATCATTGGTTTTTGACCGCTTCCTGTCGTTGAACATTTTACATATGTAGCTTAAACTGAGTGGGTTAACTTACGTTATTTCGAAAATACGCTATTCGAGCACGAATCCTTAATTTTTAGGTTTTTTATGTTAATTTTTATGTCTACCGAGATCTTTGAAATTTTAATGAAACATTATGGAGTCTTGAACATTCGCCAATCTGGTAATGCCGATCGGAGCGTCATCGAAAGACAGAGAAAAGGTCGAAGAGATCCAGTCTTGGACGCTGCATTGACATGACACAGATGCCACTAGCCGGGAGGTCACTTACAAAGCAGCCGGCCCGTTCTGGTTGACAGAGTGGCCGACTGGGAGTCACGCTCCAGTTTGCACGCCGTATCCCTTGGTACCGGGACAGTCGCACCAAGGTCGCAAGGGCAGGTGGGGCAACCCTGCTCCATTGACCTTTAGCGACCTCTTGATGGCATTGAGACTGGTCGCGGGAAAATGTAAGGGGGTGACCACTGACCTCGTTTTGGACCACGTTTTATTATATTTTATTAACTACTATTTTTGTTTCGAAAGCGATATTTCCTGAAATGTTTAGTTCATAATTATCTGAACGCTTTTGTAGTTCACGGCAGACATAAAAATAAATGTCATGATGTGGATATCAATAAAAGAATTCAGCAGATGTACTGGCTCGTAACGGAAGCAGGTTAAAGTTGTTCATGCCACTAAGAAAATTGAGGTATGCCTTTTGATATCGTATTCAAACCAAGTTTCCTTTTCATTTTTTATAGCTAAGTAAATCAGGCTTTTGCAGTTGTTGCCAAGTTTTCAGCCATTTTATATTGAGTAGTTAATGTCACCATTGATGTTCTCTTTTCCTTTGATATTATATTGCACAATTCTAGAGAAAACCTCGAAGCATGCACGGGTATGACAGAATAGGGTTTGCAACGCATAATTTGCCTCAAAAAGATTAAAAATAGCTGGCAAAGGTAGACTTATTCTTCCCTCTCTTACAACGAACCCCTACTATTGCTGCCATATATTTAGATGTATTCACTCTAATTCAGAAGCACGGTTTATTTATTTTTATTTGACCTACTGAACCCTGGTGGAAGAAAAAGCGACTTCAACGTGGGAAATTATTATTTACTGATTGACGTCATTTGTTGTCCAGGTACGTAGTCCTCATAAAAGACGCCACAAGGTCCGTGAAACAGCAACCACAGACATGACCCGTCTGGATCCCTGAAGAACGGTTCAGCGCCGAACCTGGCGAACCTACATTCAGCATGGTACTTCTGGTAAGGTCGATACTGTTTCTATGCTATAAATATAAATAAAAAAAAGAGTTTTAAATGTTTTTTATTACATTATATTTATATTTTTTGCCATGTTACAGTTACTGTAATGGGACAAAAAAAATTATATAATTTATTAAAAATATTTAAAACTATTTTTTTTTTTCAAAGAGTCTATCATGGTTTGATTTGAAAACTGTCTTGGAGAAAATATAGCGTGACTTACAGATTATAATCTTCTGACAGCATATAAACTTATCGTTCGTGGTATTTTCTTTTTCGCAAGGATAATGTTTACGCATCTTAGGCATTATAGCCAAAAATAAATTTCTTTACAAAATGCTTTTCTTTTTCGCTGTCCTTTATATTCCTACCTGAAACGTTTATCCCACCTCATACAAAGTATTTGTGAAAGTCTTAGGAATTCAATGTAAATCCTTTCCAGCCCCAAAAACTGTATCTTCAAATCAGAATAAATACAAAGTGCAATAAAAGCCTCTTGATAGTCGCATTACGCTTTTGGAATATCTAATTAAACTAACCAAAAATTAAGGTTGCAGGCATTGCCGCTGCATTCATGAGAGTACCCTAATTTGTGTCCCCCATTGTATATACTATACAGGGGGTGTTAATTTTAATTCCAACCGATTTATTTCAATAAAATTGTAAAAGGTTCCCTAATGTAATCTGTGCAGATAAGTTTTACGGGAAGAGGAAACTTGCTCATATTGCTTTACAACTTTGTATTCTACCGCATTGATATGGATTGTTTAACTAAGCGTACAATCTAAAACTTATTTTTTTTTTTTAGGTGACAGACTTGTTTTATTTTATTATTGTATTGTGTTATGTGCGTGCAGGGACACCGTACCTATGCGTCGAGATACTGAGGGAGAAGAGGAGACGACGAAAGGGGGGGCGCGGGAACCGTCACAACGACAAGGTCTAGTTGGAATGATTACGGGCTAGACCTAAAGCTATCTGCCTTTGTCTCCACTGCGTTGGTCAAACGCGTTAGAACGCGGGAGCCAAACGCCGGAAACAGGCGTTCTGCGTTGTAACACGTTCGACGAGTGCAGTGGAGACAAAGGCAGATAGCTTTAGGTATAGCACGTAATCATTCCAACTAGAGCTCGGTATTCTGACGTCCCCTCGCGCTCTAGTCTCCTCCTCTCCCTCGGTTTCTCGGCGCATATTTCGTTTCACCTTAAGTCCAGGCCAGGGTGTAAGATAGACAGGTGGGGAAACGGCCCATAGAAGCCTACCGCAGCGCCGTGACCAGATTGAGTACTCGTCTGCTTGCGGGTACCCCCGATTTGCGACAGATGGCGCTCCGGCGAGAGGAAAAAAAATTGTAGTCGGATTTACATGGAACTTTATGGGAGAGTGCGCAAAATAAACCGAGAGCACGACAGTCTTCCATTGAAAATCCACGAGAAACCATCACCGTCAGTTTAGCCGGTCGCCACCGGTGGCCTCCCGGAGTGAGAGTTCGCGGTGCTCCACATAGATGGCGCCACAGAAAAGGAGAAAACCGAGGGGGACACAATCCGGTCGCTCATTTGGCTCTCGTTTCCCCACCTGTCTATCTTACACCCTGGTCCAGGCGCAGCCGACGCTACGAGCTAATGGGACCAATCAGACAGCTTCACAAGGGCACCATCACAGCGTTCGCCATGTTTCTGTACGTGCTCTATTATCGCTGATGTAGTCACGAAATTCACGCCGAAGACACTTAAAGGGCAACTCCGCTCAATTCCGAAGATTTCGGGATAATGAGTGATTTCGCATTAAATAGCTCTAGTAAAAGACACTACGTCATCTGCTTCGCGAAAAATGGGATATATATTTTTAAATCTAATTTTAAATGCGAGCAGAAATCGAAACCGAAACTTCGGTTCCGTCCGGCAACATTGGGCTCGGGCCGCCAAGAACATGGATATCACGTGGTACGATATGTCGCGTGATCCTGTACGCCAGTGGTTCTCAAATGGGGGTCCGCGAACCCTTCGGGGTCCGCGACGCCCTGCCTCATCGGTAAAGGCCGGCAATAAAAGTTGTCTTTTTTCAGATAGCGAAGAAACGTTCACATCTTCGGGTGAGTTTTTTCGTGAGTATGTCAAGGAGGGAAGTCTACCTTGCATTAGCCCTTCGTTATATTCATTTATTTAATAATTATCATAATTAACCTATACCTTTCCCTTCCTCTCACCACGAGCGGGGTCCTCCGTCATCTCCGCCGATCCACAAGGGGTCCGCGAAACATCGATGGTTGAAAACCACTGCCCTACGCAACGACGCGCGCGATTGGGTGGTCGTGTGCCAGGCACAGTGTCGTCTGCACCGCACTCTTTATCACGCTTTGGTGTCTATGACATTCGACGACGTCTGCGCAACTGCGGCATAATTCTGCGCAAGTAGTGTCCGTAATGTGAACGAAACTCCAGGAGACAATAATCGCAAACGGTGAGAGGACGACGGCGATTGTGACGCGGGAGACGGCGGTAATGGCGGAACCACTGCTGGGCGGCCGGACGGCTGCCGAAAAGCGCGCTGCGCAGGCGCGCCGAGAGGAAACGTTGCTGACGTCACCCTTATGCTTGCCCGGAGAAAACAAGCAAGATGGGGCAATGGTAATGACGTTTAGCTCAATGTTGGCTACGCCCACGCCGTAGCCTTGACTGCGCTCTTGGTTGCGCTTCAATTCGCCCACTCGAGTCATCCAATTCCGGCAATTAGGCGAGTCGCAAAGTTTGCCGAACCATTTAAGGAACATTTAGATAAAAGTACGTCGTAATATTTGACGAGTGCACTTCCTAGGTGATACTGAAGAGGACTGCATGGTGTTTTTTGTTTTTTTTAAACAAAAATGAAGCGGAGTTGCCCTTTAAGAATGCTTACGTGTAGGAATGCGAAAACATTATAGTCCCGCGAGTGAAATGTTTTTAAGTAATGTTTCTACGCGTATTAAAGTTGTTCCTGCCGGTATAGTATTCGATCTGTGTGTTCCCGTACTCGTTAGCCTGCTTCCTCGGCTCTGGCGTATTTGCTTGGGCGGACACGTTTGCCTGCGAAAGCCGCCGTAGATGTAGACGCTGCTGCCGATGTCGAGGCCGTAGATGTAGACGCGGTCGCCTCGCAGTCCATCGAGCGAAGCTCGCAACGAGCACAGATGAAGTCCGAACCTCAACTGACACGCCGCAGGCAGCGCGCCCCGTCTTCCTTTTGCACACGGCACTTTGGCGGTGACATCACGCTCCCCCAGTGCGCAGGTGCGGCGCCCCCGCCGGCTTTACGGCTTCCGGGACGAAGCATCTGCGTTGCTGTACTTTTGTCTGTGTTTTATTTCTGAGGCACGTCCGCTTTGACCTTGAGCGGCGCGTGCTTTATGGCGTATTTTCATGGCCATTTTTCGGGCCCAACGTCGACGCCGCCTTTTCCCGTAATGGGCTTTCGCCTTAAAGAGAAGGCCTATAGTGACTGGCGCTTTTGACGCTGCTTGATTGCTCCTATCGCCTCGTAGCGACGGCTGCGTGTGGGCTTAAGCTGAGAAGAAGTATAGTCACGCGTCCTATTGGAAGTGTTTAAAGGGGCACTGACACAACCTAATTTTTTTGCATTTTTTGCCAGGCGATTTAATATGGTGTCAAAAGATTACCCAATTAATATGTTGCTACAGAGACACGTATATTTTTAATAAAGCCAAGAAACGTATCCGCTCGTCACCGAAACCGTAACCAGCGCACGGAGCTCGAAGTACAGAGAGAGTGAGTGCCGGAAGTCACGTGGCTACACCCGACTGCGCTTTTTTTCCCCTCCGCCTATTTTTTATGACCGCGCGCAGCAGACGTTATCGTCGACAGCAATGCAGGTGCCGTTTGCCGTGCGATTGCTTTGCAGTTAGGTTTGTTCCGCTGGCTGTTCTGCACTTCAAGATGAGTTGTTTTCTACATTGCAGAGCAGGAAATGAATAGTGAGTGCCATTGGTGAATGTCCGTGATCGCATCCGAAAAGAATGTTTCCAAGATGTTGCGTGAAGAGCTGCCTCACAGGTTCTTCATCGGAAATGGTATTGTGCGGCAGAGTCTGCACAGGTTTCCGAAAGATCAACGGGATCGGGACCAATGGCTGGCTGCAATTCCTGCATGCAGAACAGTTGCGGGCACCTCAGAAAGCGGACGCTACCCGCTTTTTATGCTCCTTGCATTTTGTCGAAAGTGATATACATTGAGTTGGCATGTGTGAAAAAGGGAGTCCCATGCCATTTAGTTCAGCGACGTTTCGTCCACTACATTTGTTTTTAGAGCGCAGCTCTTAGGCGCCCGTTTCCGCCTTGAGCGGCGTCGGCGTCGGCGAAACCGCAAGGTCACGTGACCCCCAGTCACGTGACCCCCCTGCCACGTGCCCCCCCCCCCCCCCCCCGAAGATCACGTCACCCCCCCCCCCGTCCCAAGGTCACGTGACCCCCCCCCTCCACGCTTTCCCCCCCTCCTCAAGAGCTGCGCTCTAATTCGGCGTTACAGGGAGTTGTAAAGTTTTTTGTTTTTTTCAGTAATAATTGTAAAAAAAAGTGCAAATATCACGACATGCGACAAAAGAACACAAAAAAACTCTGGGACCCAATCTCTGGATCGAAACTGGGTCTGCTGCGTGTGAAGCGGACACCTTTCCACTGAGCTACTCTACAGCTTTACGTAGTAGTTCAGACAGTTCGTTTTATACGAGACCCAATAGGGGACAACTGGCGGCAAATCTTTTCCCGGGTTGTGCCGGCTGTCGGCAGAATATTCACTTCCTAACAACATGAACTTGTGGGCATAGGCAGCTTCCTATTGTGAAGGTCGAAGTAGAATAGTTTTAACATCGTAATGTTCAGGCAGACGAGGGGGAATTCCTCGTTCGTAGGAATGCAGCCGGTCGACTGTAGGTCAGAAAGTTTGCTGCCAATTTCCCCGCAGCAAAGGCACTCCCCAGGCTCGAAGTCATGCAGCACCACGCAATGGCCACATTCGCACGTAGTAAAGAAATCGTACGCATGAATATTCAACCCGAAGTACGCACTTCGTGCTTGACGTTTGCGCGTTTTTCAAGCTCTTAGCAATTTGTGTTCGTAAGACAACCGATATCTTCAGCCACGAGAAGGGGCGACGACTCGGCGACGTCTTCGTCCAAATCAGCTTGGTTGTCGGGCGTGTTGTACGGTATGAATCCTAATTGTTTTGATCGGTCCAAAGTTTCTCTTTCGAAGGAAGACAGATTCGCCGGTAACGCTGACGACACTTTTGAAGTAGAAGTCCAACACCCGTCATCCGTCGCCATCGCCGTCCAGCCCGCGAGTCTAGCGATACGTGACACAACGTTGTTGAGAATTACGCAGTGAACGCACAGAATGCTTCCGGTTCTCTGTGCAACTTTTTTTTTTTTTTTCAATCAACGTATTTGCAGCGTTTTAGAAGCCACAAAAATAGGCTTAATATTTTTTATATATTTCTAATATTTTGTGTGAGTCTTCAATGACCCGCGACTTTGATTAAATTTGGTGGTTGTGTCTAAACCTTAGTAAACGGCCCGTGACCACGGAGAAGAAGAGTGAGCGCGACTCAAACCGGACAGTTCTCGATCGGCAGCTTTCGGGAGGAAAGACACCTAATTTCAAGCCGCATATTCTTTTTTGGGTAATTGGGTCGTCATATGTCATGTACAAGTACAAACGTCGGCTAGCATAAATACCCTGTCAGTGTCCCTTTAAATGCAATAACATTTCTTTCGGCAGCACCCCCCCCCCCCTCTCCTGCCTTTTTTAAACTTGTTTAATGTTAATATTCAATGTCATAAACAACCTGCGAATTCAATGGCGGACTTTCAGTAAGACGTCTGTTAAAATTCAAAATATTTGTAATTATTTATTCAAGTAAAAAAAACATAAAAAAGAAATAAAATAAGAATGAGTAAAAATATCGAGCGCATATAGCCGTCCGCGTTGGCAGGAGGGTGTCTTGAGAAGTCCGTTTTTCGCTCCGCTTAAAACCAGACTTACACGTACTTACATGTACTGCAATAATTGTATTGTGTACTGCTCCGCTTAAAATAATTGCAATAATTGTATTGTGTACTGCTCCACATGTACTGCTCCGCTTAAAACCAGACTTACACGCACTTACATGTACTGCAATAATTCGAAAGAGTGCGAAACAAAATCCGTAAACTGCGAATATGGCAAATAAGGAATGAACGAATTGATTGACGCTGTCTCAAGGCCGCAGCGTTCATGGAGAAGAGTTCGAAAGCCCTAGCGGAGTTAGTCCAACTTCAGCTCTCTAATTATCTTAGTTTAGGTAAGCTTCAGCGAGCTGTTATTGAAACAGCAGACAGAACTAGGTATGAATTTATCTGGGCAAAACTGTCGATAATCAAGGTGTCTGTGCATTTAACGGATGACGTTCTACCGATGCTGAAGGTGTTCTTTCTCCTTGTATCGTTCGACGGGACAAATTGGAAAGCAAAGCCAAGCCGCTAAGCCTAGAGGCCCTCACGACCACCCATGAAAACAATTTTAGAGTCACGAGGTTTGAAGCTAGGGCTTCCGTTTTAACCTTATCTCCACATGCACGCAGTTTCTAGAGGGACGTGCTATCGCTTTGACTCGCTGGCGGCACCGGTGCTAAGCAACACTTTTGTCAATATACTCTCGTGCCCAGCAGCCCACGCCGGCGTCAAAAGCGAAATGCCGCGAGTTCTAAAAGTGACGCGCACAATACAAGCGGCACCGACCTAATCAGCGCTAAACCAGAAAGGCGGCGGCTCGGACACAGACATGTACAAGTTACTCAAAAAAGTAATTAAGTTAAGTTACTGAGTATTAGCCTCAAAAGTAATTTTTTTAGAGTAGAAATCACTCAAATGAAAAGTAATTGAGTACATTACTAATTACCGTAAAAACGTAGCGAATTACTTTTGAAGTTACTTTTATATATTTTTATGCTAACAGGAAGTACATAGGTTTTGCTCCGTTAGCTAAATTCTGCTAGCGGAATATGAAGCGGCTTCTGTTTTCACAGAGGTGCTTTTATAGCTGGTTCTGCTTCTGCATGTCTAATTGTTTTGTATTTCTTTTTCTTTTTGTTCAATGATGCACTGCGGATGTATCATTTCTCCTTTAAGGTTTATCACTGTCTGAGCTTGATTTTGAAGACAGTGTTTGCTGTTTTACAGTGTTGCGTAAAGTACGTCTAAAAACTACTTGGAAGTTCAAAGTAAATAAGAGGTTATGTACTTCAAGTAAAGTAGTACGTACACCGGGTGCAATGAACCTGAACTGAAGTACTAGAAATAAAATGTAGTTTCAAAGTAAAGTACTTTTTAACCCAATCTTTCAGAATGTCCTTCCATCCCCCATAGAACGTTTTTTTTTTTTTGTTTTTATAGTCTGGTATGCATTGCTCCAGGGAAATCGGAGGTGCAGCAGTTTTTTCCGGAAAGGGCGGCAAAATTGGGGGTGAATCAGTTTTTTTGTTTTTTTTTCGGAAATGGCGGCAAATAATATAAGCCGCCACAGAGTAATTGTTTTATTCTCGCTGACGAACTATTTAACTCAATCAACGTATAAAGCACTTACTTGTATCGGTCTTATAGCCGTTATTACTTCCCTCAGAGAAATGACCAGATGACGTCTCGAAAGACGACAGCGCGTTTTCACATGAGGATATGCCATGTTTGTTTCCAAGTTTGGGGAATGTACTTTAAATTTTACTTTCTTCAGAAATTACTAGAAAAAATACTTTAGTAAAGTACATGTTCAGATAATGTATTTCAAGTAAAGTACAAGTTTTCTAATCCTACTTGAAATAGTACTTCAAGTACCATGGTCTTAAAAATACTTCCCACTTCCAGTACAGCACAAACAACGGGAGCTCCAGATGAGCTTGAGAGCGGGTGCTGCATTTCGTTACCTCCTTTGAGTGAGGATGCAGTGTGTACACCTCCTGTAGTGGGAAACAGTTCCTACGTTGGAAAGAAGCGGAGACAAGTCCTTTCTTCAAATGCCTCAAGTCTCTTTGAGCTTCGGGACACGAAGAAACGACAGTCTTCGGCGCTAATCCCGCAGTTACTCGACCTCATTTGCAACGTGTCTGTCCGCTCCCCGCGCCTCGCAGTAGGGTTGTTGCAGGGGGGGGGGGGGGGGGGGGGGGGCTCGTAAAATGTTTAGAAGGTTTCGGACCGTTCAAACTACTACCTTCCTTCCCCCCCCCCTTTCCCACGCCACATGTTTCCCCCTTTTAAGAAATGTCAGCTGACCTTCCAACATTTCTCTTTTTGTGCAGGAACGGAACGTTTGTTTATAAGCAACCTACCCCAAAAATTCGGAAGTAATTTGTAATTTGAGTAAAAGTTACTCGGAAAAAGTAATTCAAGTAAAATACTAGTCACTGTAATCAAAATGTTATTGAAAGTTACTAAACTACTCAGAAAAGTAGTTAAACTACAGTAACTTGAGTAGAGTAGTTGAACTACGTACAAGTCTGTTCGGAGAGAAAGCAAACCCCACAAGGCCCCGGTGGCCATCTCGTGAACCTAAAGAGTGGCTTTAGGGAACCAGAGACGGCATAGACCACAAAGTATACACCATTGTCACCTGTTTTCTCCTGGTGCACTTTTCTTTTCGGAGGAACTGATTGCCACATGCTTCGACTTACTGTGTACGTTGCTTCATAGAAAAGCTAATAACGCATTATCTTTCCTTCTTTCTTTTTCCTGTCATTCTTTCGGGAGGTCACGGAGTCTTGTGACCGTGAGACAAGACAACATGCGTGCTGCGGTCATAAAAAAACGAAGTGGTTGCCAATCCCGTGTAGTTCCGTCTTGGCAGAACGTCTTCAGCCATATGGCAACGACTTAGAGCGTCTGTAGTGTATTATGTGCTGACTATCTTAGTAAACACAAAAAGAAGACAGCAAAGCAATTTTCGCAGTGTGTAAGATCTGGATGTCGATTCTCCGACCAGGATTGAAGAGGATAGGGCAAAATCCTCCAGTTTGTGCATTCCCTACTTCTAGCCACATTCGAAATGGAACGATTTTCTCGGACTCGTTAATAGTATTGCAGCCATCAGTGAGTGCTTTGCGGAATTCGTCAGTGTTGTTTGAAGGGGGACAAAAGACCGACTTCTCAAGATGCCCTCTTGGCAACGCGGGCAACTAGTGCGCTTAATATTTTTCTCATTCATATTTTAGAGCGCAGCTCTTAGGCGCCCGTTTCCGGCTTGAGCGGCGTTGCCGTCGGCTTCGCCGTCGCCGTCGCCATCGTCGTCGCCGTCGCCGTCGCCGTCGGCGTAACAGCTGTGCATGTTGGGACATGCACCGCGCGAGCCCCCCCCGCCCCCCCCCCCAGCGGTGCATGTTGGGACATGCACCGCGCGAGCCCCCCCCCCCCCCCCCCCCGAGGTCACGTGACCTCCCCAGGTCACGTGACCCCCCCGGAGGAGATTGAAGGATGAGGGAAGGAGGAGAAGGAGGAGGATGAGGAGGGCTATACCCTCCCCTGAGTACCCTTCCCTCCTCCTCCTCCTCAAGAGCTGCACTCCAATTCGGCGTTACAGGGAGTTGTAAACGACTTTCATTTTTTTCGTGTTTTTTTTATTTTATTAGAATAAATAATTACAAATATCTTTAATCTTAACGGACGTCTTAGTGAACGTCTGCCAGTGTAGTCACAGTTTTATCTTGGTCAGCCGGGTGTACAACCGCCATGAATAGCAGTGTAACAAGCTTGGTCTCAAACATCCCCACTTCATCGCGAATATATGTATAAATATTCGCATATAATTTGCACCGATGTACTTATTTTTCCACTATTGTTTGTAAAAAAGTGTCGCAGATTTTGTTTTGCTTTTGTAGGAAAAGTTCAGGTAAAGCTCCTAGAACTTTTTGGTGGGAACAGCGCAAAAAAGACGTAGGACCAGGACGATGAAACACGCAGACAGGGCGCCGTCTGTGTGCTTCTACGTCCTGGTTCTAGGTCTTTTTGCGCTGTTCCCACCAAACAGTATGTATTACCAACTAGCCCAACTACATGCTTTGTTGCTCCTAGAACTTGTAATTTTAAAGGTCATGGCAGGCTTTAAAAGAAGAAAAAAGTAGCGCATGTATTGTTTTTATTAGTAGAATACTTGAACTTCAGCCGATTACTCGAATGCAGCACAAAAATATATCTAGTCATAAAATACCAGGAATCAAAAGATAATCTCGTCTGTGGCATTGGGCAAAAATGCCGGCGTGGGAGGTGCACTTTGCAGCGTCGTAACTTTGAAGGAAACAAGACTATGCAACATCTTTTTTCATGTATGAATATACATAAGGGTATGGTGGTGAACTGTCACTATAAATCTCTAAAAACTCGCAGATGTTTTTTCTTTTTTTTTTAATTGTCCCTCGAAATTATTTTAACATTGTACTTAAGGAAAAGTATTGAGTGACATAAAAAATTCAATTTTTCAGATAAATTAATTATTTATACATATTTCAAAAGAACATTATAATAAGAATATATCACATATGTGTTATGTTGTAGCTATTCACTTTGTTTAGATAACGGCGCAGACATCTAGTGACAGAATGTAAAATGAGCCATGTTTACGCATTTTTAACATGAAACATAAAACCTCCACATTGCTGTACATATTTAAATCAATTGTTCCTATGATCTATTATAAGTGCAAAACATTAAAGTTCTGTTTATATTTGTAGTTTGCGTAGTAGGTGTCACCAAGCATGACATAAACGAAAACTTCAAAAATAATATACGCCGTTCCAGCGTACTAGTCTTTTTTTTTTCTCTCCACATATTGCGTTTTTTTCAAAATCATCTCTGGTTACGCATCCTACAGATGTTAAAAAATACCATAAAAAATTACAAAACAAAACAAAAAAAAACACATCGGAACTTGTGTGCATGATTTCATCTGTACAGAGCCTACAATAGAACGATTCTGTGAAGCACCATTTGGTAATCTCCATTGATTATCCGACATTATTCACTCTTTCCTCGCCAGATATTTAGTTTCAGAGTGAGTAGGGCGTTGGATATGCCCTAACATAGTCAAGCGCCTCATGCGGGTCACGTGACTTCCTGCTTCGAGCATAGATCCGACTACCCTAAAGGTCACGTGACATGCTCCAATCTATGCATTGGCTCCGGCTGCTTGTAGTGTCTGCTGCAGTCAGTCGTACGTTGAAACGGAGTATAGAAAGGGGCGACAGCGAGCGGAGTGTTTTTTCTGTCAACTTTCTATCCTTCCAACTAAGATTCGAGATTTTTTTTTTTTTTTTTAATTGGGATTATAAGAAATTAAGGAAAGAGCTCAGCGTGTGAGTTGCCAGCCTTAACGTTGGCTAAAGTCGGCTTCTCCGGCGTTAGAACTTAATCAATGCAATTCATTATTTGAATATTTATCATTCATTCGTTACATATTCAACTATAAATTTATTTATTCACTAGAGCAGACAGTCAAACGGGTCATGAAACGATATCGGGATGGAATGTTCACGACTTTGCAGAGGCGTACTGGTCCTAGACTGGCCCAAGTATACTCGCACAGACCATTACTCATTGAGAAGCTTCTTTGTCGCGGTGAAATTGCGAGGATAAAAGGGGACTATTTCGTTTAGTCTTGCCTTCGCTAAGCTTGATGACGTAATTGTGGGTTCGAAACCACCCGCCTGAAGACAGTCGAGCACGGCTCATGGATTGGACACTAGAAATGCGTGAGCACTCGACCTCGGCACGTAACAATCAATGCATCGGCGGACACTCGGCTAGTGGCTCGTGTCCAACCGCTGCGGTGATGAAAATAGTTGAACGTTACCTATGCCTGGAGCTCAGCACCCGTTTTCTATTTTGCCAACCCCAGCGCGTGGCCATGATTAACGTTGGCGGCATACGATAGGCCCCAGGTCACGTGGCCGCTTGTTCTGGCTCCGAATTGAAGAGATGAAGGATGCTCATATTTCTCGAATTTTTAGGGCGACTATTGCCTAGAAAAAAAAAAATCAAAGGCAAGTTTGTTCAGTTATTAACATTAGTGAGTGATTCTAGGTAGTATATAGCGAAAGTAGAAAAATTGTTTTATGGCTGCTTTAATTAAAGAGATCTATATTCCCCGTGCGAACGGTGCGGAAAGCCAGTCGCTTCAGTACAATACTTGTTTCGCCGTTGTGCAGTGGCGCCATCTTGCGGGAAGCCGTCGTGTTGTGTCAAGAAAGCCGCGCACACGGTAGCACGGAGAACAGTGGCGGAGGATTTAAAAAAACAGAATGGGACAGATTATTAATTTCGCGAGACGCTGCTGTTTAGCTTTCTACGAAAACCTAAGCAAGCAGTTTTTATGCTTGCACTCTTTCTGCAGATATAATAATTTATTTGGTAATCCTTCAAATCCCACGTTTTTTGAGTTAAGGTGCATTCACACTGAGTAAAAAACGCGCGTTGCGGTCGACGTCGACGCCGGCGTCGTAAAATACGAAGCAGTCACACAGGGCCAAACGACGGCGGCGTCTTCTCGGGTAATCTCGCGTTTGTCGAGAGAACACAAAATCTTTTTATTCGTCTGCTTCGCACGAATATGCGGTGGGAGACAACCGTCTTCACTGAATGGACAACGGCGATGATTACATATACGTTTACACTCACTCCGGTTATATGCAGCATTGGCGAAAGGCACGGACTCGAACGGGCAGCTTCAGAAGGTGCTCTTTTGCCGCGTTTTTGTGCAAACAAAGCACGGTGCTACGCCGGCGCGTCCCAGAGCCTTCGCGTCCCAGAGCCTTGGCGTCCGTACCTTTAACACTGCACGCAGCTTGTGCGAGAGTGTTTTCGATGGAGAACTGTTGTATTTCGTAGTGGTGGGTGCGCACAAAGACTACACAACACATTGGGAATGATCGCTCCCTCACAGTCGGAGGTCGGGACACACCGCGAACTTCGGTGGCGGGTAGTCGATCCGGCGGCGTAAATTAGAAACCAACACGCTCAACCATCTACACGATGAAGAGTAGTTTCACGTCGTCTTACACGCACATAAAACACTGCTCACAGTCAGATGTTCCAATCGGCTTGCTTCTTTCCACGCAGAAATGCTTCCAGCCACGCTTGGCAAGTACACGAATCCCCAGACCTCTATGCCTTTTCGCCTTCATTGTGGGTCGAAAACACCGTGGTCGAAAATAAAAACAGCGAAAACATGTCCTAACCGGAAAAGGGCGACACGTCACGTCCGGACTCTCGCTGATTGGCTCAAGCGCGCGCGTCGAGGGAAAAATTGGGTTCCTCGGAACCCAATTTTTCCCTCGACGCGCCGAGGCGTCGTCTCCTTGCGTCGTCCTCCTCGACGCGCGACTTTTTTCAATACAAAAATAAGCAAGAAATGCGCCCCACGACGCGCGTCTTTCCGCTGTGTGAATGCGCCTTTACGCTTTGGATAAACTCAGCAATTGTGTCCGAAACATTATAGTTTTCGTGTTAATTGAGAGTAGCTACGTGTACTCCTATTGAATTCGAAATTATTTGAAATAAGGCGTTTATCGGAGTTTGTATAATGTTCACTCCTAAATGAATGAAAACGGGTTTTTTTTTTTGTGTGATACTTCGCTGCAGATTTGATGAGGGGTCATGTAAAACTGCCTGGAGTAGTCTTGTAACGTAAAAAGAGGATGTAGCTCCGTGACGTATGCGCAGCTGTAGAAGGCAGGTACCTTCATGTCTCGGTATGCCAAAGAGTGCTGTTCCGTAAACAGTTGGAGCTGGGATACACGAGCTCTTAGGACCATGTGCGCGAGAACAATGGCGATTTCAGTGTAGACTGCATACCAGCTCGAAAGCGCTTGTACGCAGTTTGCGCTGAATATGATTTTTGCATCAAATTCGGCATATCTAAAACAAGTCCTTTGAATATTCGGTTGATTTATGGCGACAAAGCAGAAAGGCGTGCAAGGTGTTTTGAGTGGCACGCACGCTTCAAGAATGGCAGAAAATCACTAATAGATGAAAGGAGGTAGGAGACCTTGCTCGACCTCTCTTCGCCTTTCCAGTGATGTTTTGCCATTCTTAAAGCGCGAGCGCCATTAAAAACGGCTTGCACGTGCGCCTCCGTGCTTTTTAGCCAAAAGCCTACCGAATAATTTTGAAGGTCTTTGTTTCAGATTAGATAAGTTTAATGCAAAATTGATGTTCGCTCTCGCAGTGGTTTGCAGTCTATGCCGAAATCGCCATTGTTCTCACGCATGTGGTCAGAAGAACTCGCGTTGCGCAGATACAAATGTTCACAGAACGACGCCCCTTCGCATAATGATGCATGAAGGTCTTTGACGGCTGCTCGCGCATCACCGTGTCGCCTTCTCTTGTTACGCTGCAAAACTAGTCACGAAATGTTTGGATCGTACAATTAATGCGTCGAAACGCGATAGCCTTGGCGTCTTCTATGAAGGCTAATAGCTGATTAAAATGCGACGTACGCTATAACTGCAGGTAACTAATACATGAACTGTTCGTACATTATTATTCAATAAATATGTTATGCGAACCACGTTGCCACTTCGATTCAGCTGTCTCATTTTCAGTCCCCTTCTTCCCCTTGCGAGGAATTGTGAAGGCTGTGGCACATTCAGTGAGCGCCCGTTCCGAAACGCGCGCATGCGTAGAAAGACGAGAAAAAATCGGCGCATAATAACTCTTGCTGCACAAGTTTGTACCCTTCCAGACCTGTGCCTATCACACACTGTCATCTAAAAATGCTGGATCTAAATTAATTTTTATTGTAATTTGGTATCTTGCAAGCCCATTTGGTCTAGATTATTTCCTACCGTTCCTAGTTACCTTTCTTGCTTCCTAAACACATAATCTCGAATAGATTTTTCAACGTATGAAGGCGTGTTGTCCCTGGAATATTTTACGGGAATAGGTACTGACACACCACTGTGCAAAGGTCAGCCGATTGCAAACTTGAAGCGGCAACGGCCAAACACATAGCAGGAAACAAGCCAGAAAGAAAACTGCAGTTCTTTTTTTTTTGTTTTGCTCCCACAATGGTAACAAAACAAAATAACAAATAGAACGAAACAAGACCGCAACAAAGAAAGACATAAGTTTTTGTTTTGTTTTTTACTTCTACTACGCTTAAGGAATTGTGAAATGTGCAAATATCTTCGAAAGTAACTTAACTACATTTATAAATCTTTCGACTCTACCCAGGAAATATTGCACCCAAAAGTAACATGAGTAGTGATCCAAATGTTTTCTGAAGCAGGTATTTGTTAACTTATCTTAAATAATCATATCGAGTACCTTGTCCAACACAATCGTGTTGGACAGTCACAGTTTTTTTAGCGTCGGTCTAAAACTCTTGAGGTCCTGTGCTCAAATGTTTTTTGGGAGATGCTTGAAATTTTATTCTTTCCTAATGTATCCAGTTATCACACTCCGACGGATGCGCTTTGTATTTAAGGCAAATTTTCGGAGGGGATATACCCAAAGAAAGGCTACCTCATTTAGAAATATATTATCCGCATGCAAGCGCATTCAAAGATAAATACATTTCAAATGTGAGCCTGATTTACTAAAAACCTGCGTAATGATAACCACACTGCCTCCCCGTAACAAGACAAAAATGACGTTGACTAAGCTCACAACTGGGAACACCGCCAACGATGCATGTTTATATTGAATCCTGTCGTGTCCCAGAAATACAACGATATAAACCAAGGTTTATCGTCGATGTCCTGAACGAATATTGACAATATTCTCGCTTTCTTTTGACAATACTCCGAGGTTAGAGGATAGCCATTGTCCTGGTGCTTCAGTGAGACTAATGTGAAGAAGGGTCTATGTTTCCCTTCGGTCACCACGTTTTAGAGTAGAGGAGTTTTACGAACAAGTAAGAAATAACACCATTATTTACCAAAGTTTTTCCGGATTTCATCCGTTTTATCCGGAAACATGGAACTTTTTTTCGTATGAACTGGTGACAAAAAAACATAAATTATTTCGTCTCGGTAATCATTCAGCATGCTACCACGTTGTCGTGACACCCTCCTTCCTTCGGAGAGAGAGAGAGAGAGAGAGAGAGAGAAAACGAGGTCACCTCGAAGCACTAAGGAAATATTAATAAAAACATGTGTTTGCTCACCCAAGGCCCTACAGTATACATAATTTATCAGAGAGCGCAGGTTGGACGCCAATATCCTGCTTATCATGCACGAAAAATATCGACGCTATGTGTGCTGTACACAAACAATCAATCTAGTATCTGCCCATCATTGGCCAACGCCTGTCCTAGAAGTTTCATTCTGTCGATTTTTTTTCCCAACATCCCCGGCGCACAACGATCTCTCTTTTTTGTTGAGTTTTTACTATGTGAACGGTGAACACACGTACGCATACTGTATTTTTTCGAAGCTTTCCGAGCGCGCAGGTCCACCTGACGTCATGGGAAGTGGTCAGAGAGCTCTCCAGAGTAACTTTAAAGTAAAAAGTCTAATAATCGTTGAAACTCTCCATAGAGAAAAAAAAAAGGACTACTTACAAGTAAAAAAAAAATAAAATGTAGGCATTTCATTTTTTCAGTTTTAAAATTTCCACATAAAAGGCAGTCTCTTTTCTATCAATGCTTCAAACTCGGGAAGACGAGGTAGTTGTCCTATCTGCTCATCATCAAGATAAAAACGTGCGCATCGTGAGACACTCTCTAGATCAGTGCTCATCCAACCTCTGAGACTTTAATATGTTCCCGGGCTGCAGAGATATCCAACTATAGAATGTGTTTTTTTTTTTTCTGGCACACTCAAT
This sequence comes from Ixodes persulcatus, assembly GCA_013358835.2. Lineage (NCBI taxonomy): Eukaryota > Metazoa > Arthropoda > Arachnida > Ixodida > Ixodidae > Ixodes > Ixodes persulcatus. The sequence continues at coordinate 460,018 of JABSTQ010010847.1, forward strand.
TAAGAAGGTTTGGTATTTGAAAGGATTGGAAAGAATTCTCTTAGTACTTCAAAAACAAGGTCTTACGTGCTTTTTTTCTTTTAAAGCGAAAACCTTACATGGTAACCCTTTACGGATCTTGCTTGCTCGCGTCGGTCGCACCTTAGCGAAGGTCATGGGAGAGGCTGTCAGCAAAAGAGCTCAGCTGTTGGTGTGACGTCATAGCGTGATCAACCCACAGTGGAGCACCGCGAAGAGGGGGCACGCTGACACTTCCCCCCCCCCGGTCCGTTGCGTAGGAGCAGAGACTGCAAGCAGGGTAGAAACTACGCTCTAGTAGAATAATCTTGTAGCCGGTGTGGCAGTTCATGGTCACACTGTATGCGTTGCGTCATTTCAAAGAGGTGATACATTCACAATTCCTTCGGTACATGTCACATTGCATTTAATTTTGATAGCGAGTGGTGCACGTTAGACTCAAGATCAAGTGCTATCGCATCTTTACTGCATATGACGGAGTGTCTGAGCCAGGCGATTTTTCTCTTCTAGGATTGCTCTCGTGGTGGTAGTGACATCGTCGGTGTCCCTTACGGTGCTGTGCGTTCTGTGCTGCCGAAGGCCGCGCAAGGCTACCATCGTCTGCCTATCTGCGGCCGCGTTTCCGGCTGCGGCACTCAGAACTTGTGAGTACACACTTTCGCACGAAAGCACTTTCTGCGGTAACTTTAGCTGAAAACAGCTGCGCGCCATGCAAATGCTTTATGCAATACATTTTTCCCCCATCACACCGCGCTTTTATACGGGATACGCGCTTTCACCGGTCGTGTTTTAAATAATTGTTAACGAAGTCTTTATGATTTGGTAGGTTTTTAATGATAGTTTTGTTTTTGTTCAGCCTAGTTTTTATTTTCTTTTTTGTTGTTTTTAGGAAATAGTAATTACGTGTATGCTTCTCTGTCTCGTATGTGCAGTCTTATTAAGAGTATTCTGGTTGTTATATTCTATTATAACACTTTTGTTATAATTAGGATCGCAGTGCTACCACACTTATGTATTTTTGCTAGTGAATCTTCTACGACATATATTTTCTTCGTCTGAATTAGGAGCCTTTCTGCGACCTGTGCTATTTATAAATAAATAAATTAGCGAATATCTAAAAATATGAAATCAAAGCACTTCTTTCGTGGTCCTGAATTGTCTCTCAGATGGACATGTTATCTCGTGCATTATTTTAAACAAAAAGCGATCTTTGAGAAGGTTACCAGGTTGTTGTTTTTTTGTCGGACCCAGAACCATAACATGAGGGGTAGAATAATCTACACGGGAATGAAGCTTGTGTCCCTGAATCCCGATTTCAGAGTTTAATGTCGTCTACAACTATGACAACTCCGATTCTAGTATTTCATATGATGCTTTCACAAAATTGTCACAGAGGAAATAACTATATTCCACCCACTTCTGGCGTTCTTAGACGTACCCACAGAATATTTTCAGTGAAACACGAACGTGTTTTCGCCACAGCTCAAGACGCCCAGGGTATCATCCACCCAGACGTGGCCTTCTATGCAACGCAAGAGTCCACGGGTGCCTCGCTGTCGGCGCCCAGCGCTTACAGTAGCGAGTCTCGAATTTATTCTCCGCGGCTGGTCACGCCGCTCAGGCCTCTAAGTCCTGCTTACCAGCCCACGCAGCCAATCAGCGTCCGCACCACACCTTGCCACCGAGCGAGTGACGTTGCAGAACTAACGCTCCCGCCAGGCTACATCGCCCAAAGAGACGCCAAGATGGCCTCCTGATCGCTTCAAGTTCGCGTATTCGTGACCGCGACGTGGCCAGCAACTCCTCGAGTAAATTGAACACGTGAACCATCGGTAACCACGCTACAAGTGGCTGTGACGCAACGCTTTGTCGATTGTTTTCGGGTGTGCAAAAGTGTGTGGACTCTGTAGTACCTGCCACTGCAGTGAATGACAAGACAAGAAGGACAGGACGTCTCTTTCGTGCGCCTGGCCTCCAGCACCGACTCGTACGCTTCCACCGTGCGTTGGCTGCTAGGAGCTCATTCTAGTCACTCGGAGAATGAAGACGGTAGGGAGGAGTTTCGGTTATGCACCGCCTCCAGCTCGAGCTTTCTACATTCCATAACGCTTCCGCGGTCTTGGAAATCTTGAGCGTGCAGGCACAGCCAAAGCACGGCGGAAGTCTACGCCCTTTCAGCTCTACTCCAACACGCACAAACAAACCCGCGTTTACCAACATCAAGTGTGGGCGGAGAAATGACGCGTCTGCACATTCGCAGTACAGATGGCAGCGACACCGCAGTGTCGTACGACGTCAAAGAGTTGTTGTATTGAATCCGCCCAAGCGTCATGAAAAGATGGAAGCTCGCAATTGAGGCGGGACGGCCGAAGGATAACATTTTACATGTTCGGTTGTTGAAAGAAGCACTACAGAAGCCAGCCGTTCCGCCCTGCCGGTGACTGTATGGACCCGCCTTTCGTCGGTTTTCGCGACTTACTGTTTGTAATTACACCCCACGCGCACCCGTACGAGGCGGCGGATATGAAGTGGGGAACGTGGTATCCTCACGGTCGTCCTGTATTATGAATTGCACGAAACTGACAGTAAGATAAATATGGGAGCAGACTAAGACGAGGAGGTAGGAAGAAAGGTAGCCGCCACCTCAGCCGCCTTTTTGGGCATGCAGCTCCGATTTTAAGGTTTATACGTTAGACGGCACAGGTGGTGCGGACTGCCTAAATGAACGGTGTCCATCGTCTTAGTGGACACAATGTTAGAGTATGTTATACAGTGATCCAAGCTGCGCCAGCGAAAGTAGTTTGTTAGGGGCTGCCAGCATTTAGGAATTTCAATTTTGAATTGTTAGGTTTTTTATGTATCCTATAGGTTTCGCTTTGGAGAGTTTGCCTTAAGAAGTGAGTGTACGCAACATCGTGTATTCAATCTTAGATAACCCAATGCCCGTTCACTCCACTGAAGTGATGAACGTGTTAACATAAAACAATATTTACCTCCCTGTATTGAAAAATATTGAGACACGTGCAGTCAATCAGTGTGGCTCTACTTTCTAAAAGTGTTTGGGCTTGGTGTTTTATGCATGTTTTCGGTTTCTGTGGTGTTTGTGTAACGTACGCGAACAGCGCACACGGCGCCAGTCATTAGCTTGTTGCCCGGGCTTTTTGTCGGGATGCTTCCCCACATAAGAGCAAGGCCAGGGGAAGGAGCACGCTCACGAAGACCGCACTCTCATTCACATTGCCAGCAAACTTAAGCTTCAAAATACAAATCAGAATACACATCTTGGGTTTATTGGTTCCTCGGGTGTACAATTTTAGCGCGTAATTAAGTTTCCGGGGGAACTACTGCTGAATGCAGCGTTATCGCGCTGTTTGCCTGTATCTTTTTTATTGAAATCTTGATCCGTAAATCATCGTCACTTGCAAGTCACCGTTTAACTAGAGGTAAAACGTTTCCTAGTTTTCGCGATGAATCAATGCACTCTTAATTTTTTAGCTTTTTTGTGACGGTAAATTCAAACATTGTTTACTTCAAGCAATTTCACGCCAGAGACGTGTAGTACGTGTGAAATGGAGAAAATGAAACCCTTTTTTTTTGCCGTATAAATAAACTACGCATCGCTGAAAGCTTGAACTCCGTGACAATGTGACGCTAGCTGTAGTTTAAAATACACAAGTGTGAGAACATAATGCTACTAAACCCAACAGATGAAAAAAAACAAAAAAACTTTTCTTTGTGAGCAGACGCTTACTTAAGCCTCATAACCGTCAAATAATAAAAAAAAAAATTAATGTGTGGGTGCTTGCAGCGTTTATTTCAGCAAAACCACTTCTGAGCAAAAAAAAAAAATATATATATATATATATTATTGTTTTGTATAGCGTATTTACTCGAGTAATAGCCGCACTGTTTATGAAGAAAACCTGAGGGTTCGCTTTTCCGTGGAGCACTCAGATTGCCAGTCACCGAGATCGACAGCATGATTCTAGCTGTTTACAGGACAGAGATAACGTCTTCGTGTGAAGATACCGTCAGTGAAGATTGCAATTTTATGGAGAATCGTGTTCTCGATCTGGTTATTAGCTATGTTATTTATGCGCAACGTGATGATTGTCTGTGCTGTGTGTTATGTGGGAAAGTAAACGCAAGGGCCTTGATCATAAATAGTGCGACTATTACTCGAGTAAATGTGTTTTACTAATAGAAATGCTACAGGTGCCAACAATGTCATTTTTTTCCCGAACTTAAGTGGATGTCGGCTCACGGGTAAATTACGTATTTCTTTTTATTTATTGATCCAGGTAATGCTCTCAAGCTTTCGCCTCTTGGTAACATCTTTAGCATCAGAATCACACCTTGTTTCATCTTTCTGCGACGCAGAGTTTAGTTATGCGAGTACAAAAAAGCAGGTTTAACTTTCTTGATCACAGCTGGTCATATGAGGCTCTTAAGCACACGAAAAAAAGCATTTCCAAAATATGTGAGAGTTACTATTTTTTTTTTAGCAAACTGCGGCTTGTGGTATAGATGAATTCCTTAGTACGAAGAAAACGTTCTAGGTTTGCGGACAGATGTGAGTCGCTGTAACTTTGCCCAAGACGCCCTTCTGTAAACTCTCCACAACGGGATATGGTTTTGATGGCTACTTGCCGCGTGAATACCCGTCGGTAATTTGTAGAAATACGAGTAAGATTATCTACTCTAGGATTGAAGCTCAAAAATCACGGTTACTGGAGGTCAAGGGTCACTTATGGCGGTGTACGCTGGTTTTGTCAAAAGGCTTTCGCGTTTCGCTGCAACTCCATAGTGCGAGCCCAAGATTGTATTTTACGTTGAAAATTATTTATGCACCGGGTACTGAAATTAATTATTGCTATCAAAAGAAGCATCGAAAGTCTCGGTGATCATTTCTACACGGGCAAAACAAAATAGTGCCAATTTCTTTTTTTCAATAGGAACTTTGATGGGAGCGATAACTTCCAATTAGCGTGATAGCGATAAAGTGCTCAAAGAAATATTTTAAACATTTTCTTCTTTTTTATGTTGTCATTTCGTCCTTTGCAATCTCACATTCACTTGAAAGGCAGCGTTTAGTAACACGCAACAAGTTGCCTGGTTTTCTATATATTGCAAAGTGGTCTTCAATTGTAAGCTTTCCTAGAGTTTTATAGCGGCAGTTGTTAGTGGCCCGTTTCCCCGGTTTCGCGACGGCGTGTTCGTATGAGAAAAGTTTCCACGCTAAATTTGGCGGAAAAATTAATGTCACGTGACCTACCGACAAATTCAGGTTCCCCCCTAAGCTTAGCAAAACAATTGACCTCACGTGACCTATGAACAAATTCAGTTTCCTCGCTAAATTTAGCGGGAAAATAGACGTCACGTGACCTATGCATCAAATCAGTTTCCCGCTAAATTTGGCGGGAAAAAATTAATGTCACGTGACCCGACGTCACGGGACCTACAGACAAATTCATGTCTTCGCTAAATTTAGCGGAATCATTTACGTGACGCGAGCTATGCACCAATTCCGTTTCCCCGCTAACTTTAGCGGAAATATTGACGTCACGTGACGTATGCACCAATTCAGTTTCCCCGACAAATTTGACGGGAAAACACGTCACGACGTTAAAATCATTTATTGATCGAAAACGTATATCGATGCTAAATCACCGCAACGCGATTTCAATATTCAGATCCTCGTATGACGCACGGTCGGCGCAATGCCAATCGTTCGTCATCGTCATACCGTCGCATAAGCAGCACACATGTCGCTGTCTGAACGCATTACGTCGTGTGACCGTCGTGCCATTTTTTTTTTCTTCAAGCATCGCTTACTTCACCCAATCCGACGCCAAAGAAGTGTCGCCCTTTAGCTTCCCCGTTGCGCCTTTCCAAGCACGGGAGAAAAACGCGCAGCATAGAAAACCATCAACATTTGATGTCCACGCAGTGGTGTTTAATCATTCTTGCGATACATCAATTATAGAAACTGAGTCAGAAGTAAGCTTTCCGTGTTCAGAACGCATCTTTTCATTGCTTCGTGCGTGTTGTTCGGAAATGTCCAATATCCCTTCCCATGTTGCTAGATGCTGCAAAGTAAGATATGAATTGCACAATGTTCCGGCCCCACGGCAATCGCCTTGATTGGCTAGAACATTATTTTTATCAATTATAATACATTTAATGACGCCTACTCGAAAGAAACTTTACTAACATATTCTCTCGTTACCCGAGGATTCTAGGGCAAGCAAATGTTGTAAAAAGTAAATTTTTCAATGAAGTAAATAACGTGCAAAGAGGGCCGCGGGTTTCCTAATATTTCCTCTCATACTACATTTAGGATCGTGGTTATTTTACATTTCATGCTTCGTATGAGAATGAGGTGTACGATAGTTTAAAAACAATTGTTTCAATTAAAATACATCTTCAAATTAGGTAATCTGTGCCACCATCTATTGTTTTACAGAAAACACTAAAACAGGAAAAACATTCTAAAAATAACTCTTTCACTTCTTCATAATAACATTGACTACACGAAGTAACATTATCACCTACATACCATTACTATTAGTAAATAAATAAGAGGCCCATGAATGAATTTGGACATTCTCTATTCGAGTATTATTAAAAAGTGAAGCTATAACTAATATACTTTACCTTACAATTGCCGGAAACAAAAGAAGTGTGTTAACCAAGCCGCTTTTGAGTGTCTTTTTTTTTTTATTAAATTAATAAAAGGTTCCTGTCACTAAGGTTCCTGTCACACTGCTGTGTGACAGGAACCTTAGTAGCTGACGTATTGTGGCTGTTGTTGTCGGTTGTGGTTTCTGCGGGGCTTTCGCGTGCTCCAGCTATTCTACTTTCAATAAACACCTTTGTACACCGGCGGACAGTTTAATTATCGCCCCATTATGCATTATAGCATGTTATTGGATATTGGTTTTGCATACCTGTAACAAAAACAAACTTTGTGATAAAGTATTAGGGTTGGTTCACACACGTGCGACTGCTTCCGATTAGAGTAACTTTAGGCCCGTTCACAAACTTGCATTTCCTTAGGGCCTTATACCTTAAAACCTCTTAAATATCTCAGATTTAGAACAATAGAACACACTTAAAGCGCTGGATATACTTCCTTATCGAAGTATCGCCGTCGTTTGATCGTGTCGTGGACGCTCCTATTGGATGCCGGCGATGCGTCGTCATTCTTGACCTATGGCGCATCCCACACCCTGACGCGCACGCTCCTATTGTTCTGCTGTGGCCGCCTGTAACGCGCCGCCGTTTGCGACGCTCCTATCGGTCTCCTTCTAGATGCCGGCGCCGCGCCGCCGCGCAAACTAGATTGGCGGCGACGCTCCGCCATCTTTGGCTCAAGTGCGTCCCAGCATGCACCAGCTTGGCTACCAGCGCTTTAAACAGCCTGGCACGCTAGCGCCATCTATGAGGTGAGCCTGGAACTTCATTTCGCCAGAACGAAGTTTTTGCGGTATTTGCGAGATCAGATGTACGTACTATCTACGAGAAAATGTCCTTTATAACGATTGCAAATGTTTTTTGAAGCAAAAAAAAAAAGAAAAGAATTACACGCGAAAAAATGAAGCAAATATGCAGGCACTGAATGTGTTCCACGGTTACCCGATAGATGGCACGAGTGCGATCCTACGTCGTAAGAGATTTTAGGAGGTTTCAAGGCATGCGGTCGCATGCGTGTGACCGAGCTTTTAGAAGCCGGTTTTAAGCCTTTTGTGGCCTGATGTTGTGCAGTCAAACATAAGCGTTTTGCTTATGTTTGACTGCATAACAGCGCAGCTGGTCGTAAGAAGTCACAAGCGGATTTAAAACCGGTTTTAGCGTAGTCGGTCACAGTGAAATGTAAGTGTGTGAACCAGTATTAAGGCTCCGGTTGTTGATTCTGTAACTTAATTAAGTGCTTGTTCCAACGTGGGTCGTTCCTTCGCCTGACGTTCAGGTGTGTATGACTGCTCTTTTAGTGGCACTTGACTATCATTACCGGTTGACTGCAGAACGCACTGTTGTAAAGATAATTGCTTTATGCTATTAAAGGTAACATTCCATTATGTATAATCTTCGTCGACTCTATTGTCATTCAATGATTTGATACCACAATTACAAGGGAACCTTTCAGCTCGAGTTGGGGAAGTTTGCGATTGGTTGGTTGAATACGATTGTGAGGGTTGGTAAAAAGGAATACATAAGAAGGGTTTTTACCTGGTTTTTAGATTTCCAACTCAATTTACCTGCCTCAAAACTAAAAAAAAAGGAAAAAAAAAAAACAGATTATCGGCCCTTTGCCACGCTTGTACCGGAAAATCGGTAGGTTGAATTCCTTGAATTTCCGTTTTCTCAAATGGATCCGATAAAAAGGTAAAAGAAAGAGTAAAAAATAAAGACGAAGTGATACTGGTGTTCTTCTTGAAACACCAAGAACTAATGACACCGCTCAACGTGACAGCGTGAATAATGACACCGGCCTTAGCTCAAATTGTCCTTGCCTTTCCGCCCCCGAATGATTCGTCGTTCCCGGTAAGCTGAGAGGGAGTCTGTCAATCACGTGGAATCATTAGTGTAAACTTTGACAGAAATCTTTCTCTACTTTTCACTCTAAAAGGAATCCGTTCTTGAAAGGTTTGTCGATGCCCCAAGAAATCCTACAGCTAGCGAAGAACGGTTTCGCCCTCTGGTGCACGAGAAAGGCAACTGGGCGATGAAGAACTCTTTCGTTAGAGAAGGTGCTTCATAATAACCTTATCTCTCGGTTGCCCGGAACAACCTAGCCACCGAGAGAGAAGCGAACAGAGCGACAGGGCGTTCGCGAGCTCGGGAGTTTCGCGACGTTCGTGAGATGTGACCACGTTACAGTGGACACCACTCACACTCCGCTTACTCGACTTGACTCGACCCAAGAAACGACCCAAGACTCGCCCAAGAATGGTTGTCAGAAACATCGGTATGTCCTTTTTTTGTTATTCAGTTTTATTAGTAAATAATAACTCACTATGGCTAAAAAACCAACTACTTCTCAAACGAAAAGGATGACGTCATCGGTGGAGTCAGCAGTTGAGGCATTTGAAGCCGTTGAAGTTTGAAACGTAGAAGCATTTGATAAATTTTACGTTCGAACTGGAAGCAGTGGAAGCGGTTCGAGTGTTGAAACCGTTGGAGCTTGATCGCTTGATGCTGGAAGCTTGTAAGACTGGCTGACAAAAGACAACTTTCAAGACTTTTTCCAGAGATTCAAAGTCTGAAGGCGAGCAAAATGCCCCTCCTATTGCTCTTCTGGTATCGGTTGTGTCAGGTTGGCTTTAGCTGCCTAGGGTAGTGTACGTAGCAGCTGCCCAAGGCGCAAAGCGGCAAGCGGAGCTAGTTTTGATTTGTATGCACCGGCACTATCCTACCCTTTATGTGCAAGTGAATTTTTAACAGAACGTTCTTGCGCAATGCGGAAATTCGCACGTGTTTCGTGGCGCGAAAAAACAACCGGATTTTTCGGCCTTTGAGGAGACTCGTCATGGTCCTGTGCGATCCCAGCATGAGCGAACACTAGTGCTGTGTTTCCGTTGCTACCTCATTAGTATAGTCATATTAGAATGCACGTGAAGGTAGCTCGCAGTGACAGGGTATTTAGTTATGTTTGTGGATGATTCGGGTAGTGTCACAGCTCTGTGCTCCCGTACCAGGAAAACGTGCTCTGTTATTAACCAAAAATTAAAATCAGTTCTGTATTTAAAAAAGAAAAACTTTAATTCCTATGGTTTTTTTACAACTAACGCATTTTCGTGTGTCTAAGTCGCGGTTTTTTCCCCTAAATTTACGTCAGTTCGTTTTATAGTACAACGAAGGAACTTATTCAGTTGTTTTTGTTTTTCTTCAAGTATGAAATTTTAATAGTGCAATTTAGCCACGGGGGTTAAGTTTCTCAGTTCGATTCGTTGCCGTGAATGAATGTCGATACTGGAGCACTCTTGTGCATATATTGCGAACACAATACACATTTGCGGGTTTATCAATCAGTTTTGCCACTCCGTCCATAAAACTATGTAAGTGCGACCTATATACAAACGTATTTTTGTAAAAAAAAAATTTTTAGGGACTCATAAAAAGTATGAGCCATACAACAGGAAGTGAGCTCCCTATCATTGTATCGAACCAAAGGTCATTGGAAGATTGATCATTCTTTCAGTGTCAGTATGCCTCCAGTAACACAATGTTTTCCTGATTCCAATGATGTACGGTTAATACCAAGAAACTGTTGAACGCCCGATTCCCAGAAGCAGAGCAACAGTGACCAGAACAGTTTCGAGACTGGAGATCCCGACTGAAGAGTGCCCCGAAACATTTTGGACACTGCTGCTGCTTCTGGGGATTTATCCGGACATTCCAGAGCTTCTTTTGCATTAGCATTATTACAAACTTCTTTTGTATAGGGTGTCACAAAAGAAAGTTTACAGAGTTTTTCTTTCCGCAAAAATAAACTAGGCATCGCCGAACTCTCATTCTCCGGCCAAGTGTAGCGCTAGAGGTCACAACCAGATGCCGAAGTTTCAGCCCGATCCGATACCTTAATCAAAAGTTATAAGTGATTTTCTAAAAATTTCAATGGGAAAATGGAGCCCATTTTCGCCCGTTTTCGGTTTCTGGTGCCATAGAGCCCCATGTATTCGAAAACTCCGTCGGCCGCCAATTTCCCATTGAAATTTTCAAAAAATCACTTATAACTTTTGATTAAGTTATCAGATCGGGCTGAAACTTTGGCATCTGGTTGTGACCTCTAGGGCTACCTTTGAGCGGAGAATGAGCGTTCGGCGATGCCTAGTTTATTTTTGCGGATATAAAAACACTGTAAATTTTCTTTTGTGACACCCTGTATATCCTCATTTTGTCTCTTGGTGCGTGGATATGTATGTTATGATGATAGAATACTGAATGGCTTACTGGCGGCAAGGTCACTGATGTAGCCTGACCTGCGATGTTAATGCACACTACTGCCCCATCATTTTTTTCACCCTCTTACAATTTACATGTTTATGGTACGTGGTATACGTTATATATACAATGTTTTATGTTTTTTTCACAGATGAATTGGTTGATGGAAAGAACTTTCTAAACATGACAGAGAAAACAGTTGAGGAATTGCTGCCTATTATAAAATTTCAAGTCAAGCTGCAGAAGACAATTGAATAGTTGAAGGAAGACAGGTAAGGCACTGGGGGGCGGGGGTGTACAGCTGCAACGGAAAAAGAGTAGCACAAGTGACCGATGACCGGAGCTGCAAAATCGCAACACGTGGCGCTATTGTTCCCGAGCGCGCCGATAGCAAGATTGCCAGTCACGTTTCATATCTCAACGCGGGGGTGGCCGGCAGAAAATTGAGGGATAAGATAGCTTTTGAAATTCGGGTTTTAGGATGGGCTGCTTTCTGCCGGCCACCCCCGCATTGAGATATGGAACGTGACTGGCACTCTCGCTATCGGTGCGCTCCGGAACAATAGCGCCGCGTGTCGCGATTTTGCCGCTCCAGACGTCGGTCACTTGTGCTACTCTTTTTCCGTTGCAGCTGTACCTAATTTCGATTTGGAATTCAATTTGCTAAATTTGAGAATATTTCAGATTGCTTGGCCCCTCAAATTTGGCGTATGTTTGTGACAGAAGCTCCACTTGGGTCTATGGAAGTTGGAAGGTATTTATAGCCACAAAGATATAGGCTTCGAGAATTTTATCCGTTGCTTACAAAGGCCCAGTGGAATGAGTAAACTGCTCCGTTAACCTCAGTGAAAAAGGGCATTAACAAAGTTTGTAACAGCATTGGCACATGACATTCTGAGCAAACTGCAACAAGCTGGAGTATTTGTTATCATTCCATTCATATTACTAACTGTAGGCGGTCTTATCTTCTTTCGTTTTATCTCCAGAACTGCAAATCGTTCACAACTAGATGATGCCATGTGCGCCTTCCAAGCAGGGTACTGCTTCTTGGTCGACTCAAGTCGACGCTGAGGTTAAAAATATGCTTTTTGTTTATTCTGTTATTGCTATTGCTTTTATCCTAGCTAAGTACAAGTATTGTAGCAGACTCGCTGTAGCCCTAGTAACTCCCATTGTACGATTTTCTGTGGCACACCAAATTAACAAAATTTTAAAATTAAGGACACTGCTTGCACATATGTAAAAGTTTCGCCTAGCCCAATTTAGGTAGAAATTTGCCAAGCCCAAAAAAGCTTTCAGCTGGGTCACGTTAGCCGGTTTTGGCGCGTTTCTTACGGCTGCTACTTTCTCTGCAGTGGGGTGCAACCCATCTTTCTCAATTTCGTGCACCAGATACTTCACTCTTTGTTGAAATAGCTTGCATTTTTCAGCGTTGGCCGTTATGCCGTGCTGACGCAGGCGTATGAGCACTTGCTCAAGTCTGTGATGACACTGTTTACGTGCATCTCCAGCGATGATAACGTCATCTATATAGCAGGCGGTTCCTGGCAGAACGTGCAGGACTTGATTCATAACAGCTTGAAAAAGTGCCGGCGCAAAACGCTACGCCGTGTGGCAAGCGCTGGAACCTAAACAGGCACAAATGCGTGTTGACAGTGTGGGAACCATGGGATTCCCTCTATCTCTATCTAGGCCTAGCTTCAAGCAGGCCGTGGGAGTCGTCGTCACCAATGGCGTCGGCCTCCCGGATACAAGGAACCACGAGGCCGAATTCCCCGAAGGGGCCGGCTCTCCCTTGCCCATTTTGGGTGAATGCGCCTTCGGCACACCCTTGAGAGTTATAATGGACGGGACTGCTAACGGCCTCCCCGGGCGCGTCCATTCTCCGAGGCTACATAAGCTGGCACCGAAGGAGTGCCAGGGGCTCTCGTCGGCGGAAGCCCTGGCTCTACGGAGCTCGGGTTTTCTTTGTGGGCTTCCGACTTCCCGTGAATATGTCTAATGCGACAGCGCGGGAAACCGACCTTGTGATACTGGCAATTGAGCCAGCGCCCAGACTTTTCCTGTCGTAAGAGCGAAGCGTGTTGGCATCCGAGTCAATAAACACGTCGAAAACGGACTCACTGTGTTGGTGTTGTCTCTCGCCTACCGGCGCCCAAAGAGGGGTTAATTGAAAATTCCCACATTTGGCGTCCCAACGTGGGGCTTTCCATGGACTGCAAATACAGCAGCATCCATCTCCTTTCGCTAAGATAGCGAACCAGGTCAATTTCCGGCCAAGGATCAAACAGGTGGACAAAGGGAGAGGCGAACGCCCAACACCCGACGCCACTCAACGGCTTAGTGGCCACGTCAGCCACGCACGGACACAATGCAGTGTCTTTCAGCCGAGCTCGCTTCCAAAACGGAGGTGACTCAACGCCCGGAATGCGTCCGAGGCATTCCCTTTCGGGACGACGCCAGCCTACTTTGCTGGGAAGAGCGCACCTGCGCTTTTTGAGGTCAACCCCGTTTTCGAACAAAGAGGCAAGTGCAGCTCAGGGTTACCAGATTGGGCTATTAATAGCCAAATTGGGCTACCTATTGACAGATTTGGCGTCGAAATTTGGCGGTTGGCTATGTGGCTACGTGCGGCAATTTTTGGGCTATGTCCAATTTTTGCGCGATTTCCGCGAAATTGTTTCTTTTCCCTCTGTATATTGGCCCGTAAGGCAAGACGCGGGAGGGGGGGGGGGGGGGGGTTGCGTGTTGCGTGTAGACGAAACACGGGGTGGCTTTGTATTATGCACTTGAGGTCATTAAACCTTGAGGTCGCACAAATTTGAGGGGAATGGTAATTCATGGTGGACACAATAGCGACGTTTATTTCAGGGTCAGATATGCAGAAGTACATTCCATGAGGCCTCGTCCCCGTTTTCGGCTTCGACTGACAAGACTCTACTCCTCGAGAAATTCGCAAGTTTTTATTAGCATGCATCAAAAGCGTCTTGAAACGACTCCCGTCATACATGCAGCTCTTGAGCGATTTGCGGCTACTGCAGCCGATTAACATTTCCCAGTTTGATTTCAGTGTTTTTCAGAAAGCATTTAACCTTTTATACAGATGTCATCTGTCTTAAACATAGAATCAAAGGGCAGGCCCCTTTAGACGAATGTAAAGAGTTGTTATGATGAGTGCATAATTACATTTTGGATAAACGTTGAAGCTGCGAAAAACAGTGCAGGAGCGAGAATGTTTCCGCTGTTGTCGCAAGTCGTCATCTCTCTCCTGACTCTTTCAATGTCAAATGTCGCTGTGGAGCGTGTCTTTAGTCAGGTGTCTCTGACAAAAACAGACCTCCGCAACAGGATGTCTCAAGAAATCCAGGAGAGAATTCTTCATGTGAAGTTTTTTTGTTTCTTTGGGAGGAAAGAGTGTTTCAAAGATTTTAAGCCTTTCGAGCACGAGTGCTACAAGTGTTTCCTAATAATATTGTTCATAGCATGAGACTGTCCAAATGTGTCCAACTGAGCTTTTCGTTTTATTACTTGAAATAAAACTGTTGTCTTGATATTGTAATACCTTGGTTTTGCATGCTATCTCTCACCCAAACATATGCAGAAGCAGAGCTTCCGCCTTCAGCTTGTAATCACAATATCACAATTTTGGCGCTTTTGGCTACTTTTGGGCTATACAAATATTCTGCCTTTGGCTACTTTTGGGCTACATTGACTAGCCATTTGGCTATGTTAGCTAGGGTCTATCTGGCAACCCTGGCAGCTCTTTGCGTTCGAGACGGCTCGCGGGGCCCAACCAGAGTAGACATTTCGTCAGCGCACAAACTAAAAGCGTATTTCGGAGCGAGAAAATTCGCTGTGCCTGCATCACCCACTGCTAGAATACGCAGCGCGGGTGATTGCGAACAACACCGGTCCCAGCCTAGTGAGGGTGCGGAGACCGCCGATGGTGCCCTTTGTCGCCGGGTCGACGGACCATAGCCATCAGGTTGACTAAGCGACCCCCGGAACAAAGGCCCCCCAGGAAAACTGAGTGAGTCAAAATGATTTCCTTTTTACTCCGTCTTTCCTTCCCGCTATCAAGGGACAGAGGACTGGCGTGAGCATGGTTTTCGGCAACTAGATTTTAGTATGTTTCGTTTACCCGCGATCGACTCCGGCCAAAAGTTAGGGAGCGTCGCAAGCAACAATAACGTTAGGAACCTTTGAGGGCCACCTAACGAGTTGCGACCCCGTAAAAGCGACGTTAATTGTGAAAACGCCGCGGGGTCCAGGAGCAGTTCGATCGTGCTACCGGGCAGTGCAAGAGGTTGAACAGCGTCCCGAGATGATTGCGTGTCCGACTAAGGTGACCGCCATGTGGTCACTGGACGATATCGTGAACCACGGCACTCGAAGTGCTCGTTGGGAATCGACCGTAGCACCGATGAGTTTTTGACGCTCAGCAGAACGATCCGGGGTGTAAATATGTGAATAGTTGTAAATACTTTCGCGGACTCTGCGGAGTCGGGCGGTGCGTCCGCCGGGCGGTACGCTCGCCAATAACGTCGCTAAGCAGCTTGCATTGTTGCAGACGGGCTTTGGCAGCCGGGCAGCGTACTCGCCGGGTCGAGCAACTCGTGTTGTTGCCGATCGGTGCCGTAAATAGTCTTGTATTGCTATTTTCACGGGGTTTGTTTTTATTTGGGATCGGTTTCTGTTCTTGCTGATGCGGATAAACTCGTGCTACGGCTCCTTGGCCTCTACGAACATTGCAGTTCAAGGTGGCTGTCCTGCGCGGCTGGGAGATGCATTCGGTGCTCTCCTTTGTTCGCGTTGGCCAGGGCAGCACGCGGCTCAAAGACTTTTCGAAGTTAGGTCGCTGTGCTATACCTGGCACAGGAATTTGTGTTTTAGCCTAAGGTAAAAGCTAACATGTTTGAAAAATAACAATGTTGGCGAGCCTGCCCGATTGCAGCCCTGCATCGTTTCAATATCACAAGAAAGGACAGGGTGGCGCATTTGACATTTCATTGCGCCCGCAAATCGAAGCGATTAGGCATCGTTAGCAAAAGCAGCTACAAAGAACTTTGCCTCGTCGAACAGTCACCAACAAATCCATTGTCCGGGGTGACGCGAGTCAGCTTGGTATGTGGACATCCGTGTTCACATTAAGCGGAGTCGTGGAACTATTTTCACAATAACTTCGCGAGCCGAGCCAGTGCGATGCACGTGAATCACGGCAGAAAAGACACCTTTGTCTCTGCCTCTTTTTATCTCTGGGGCCTTGTGCACCCAGAGATTGGTCGAGTGTCCTCAGTTGGACGGCTCCACCTTGCTCGGAATTTCCGAAGCTTCCTCTTGGGAAACGAAACGGGAGAGGGGGCAGAGCGCAGGCTGCACTCCAGTGCCCGGCATTTCCTGAGTCATGGGGCCACATCGAGGTGGCATCGACGCCAGGGAGCGTCATCGTCGCCGTCGCCGCAGCGTCGCCGGGCCTGCCTGTCCCCCTTTCGATCCCAAGAAGATCCGGCTCCTCGGCTGCTGACCAAGATGGCGGAAGCCACCCTCCCGCTGCCTGGACTCGTCCCCAGGCCAGCAACACGTGGCATCCAGTCGCGGACCCAGGCTGTGGACCCGTGCCGACAAGCAGCTCGCATCCCGTCACGGACCCGGTGGCAGTGCCCGTGCCACTGGTGCGTCCCCAAGGAGAGACGCCCAGCCGTCGACTATTCCGCGGTTCCGCGAACATTTCATCGTGGAGTGACCTAGCCGGTCCTCCCTGCCCAAGCCAGGCCACTACGCGGACATTTCAACGCTGCTCCTGGTAAGCCTGCCAAGAAGCGTGGGCTGCAGAGTTCCGACAGCACCCGGGATTCAGCAGCGAGCGAGAGTTTTCAGCATGTACCGCGCTGATCGTTTTTTTTTTATTTCTTTGTGTTTTTCTTTGCGGCATGCTCGTTTCGCTCTAGCGTTTTTGTTTTGATTTTGTTTTTGAGAGTCGGTAGGCCATTTTATTTTTTAGGCCTACCTTAGTCTTGAGAAGGGGGGAGTGTGGGAACCATGGGGTTCCCTCTATCCCAATCTAGGCCTAGCTTCAAGCAGGCCGTGGGAGTCGTCGTCACCAATGGCGTCGGCCTCCCGGGTACAAGGAACCACGAGGCCGAAGTCCCCGAAGGGGCCGGCTCTCCCTTGCCCATTTTGGGTGAATGCGCCTTCGGCACACCCTTGAGAGTCATAATGGACGCGACTGCTAACGGCCTCCCCGGGCGCGTCCATTATCCGAGGCTACATAAGCTGGCACCGAAGGAGTGCCAGGGGCTCTCGTCGGCGGAAGCCCTGGCTCTACGGAGCTCGGTTTTTCTTTGTGGGCTTCTGACTTCCCGTGAATCTGTCTAATGCGACAGCGCGGGAAACCGACCGGGTGATACTGGCAATTGAGCCAGCGCCCAGACGTTTCCTGTCGTAAGAGCGAAGCGTGTTGGCATTTCAGTCAATAAACACGTCTTTATCCGGACCAAAGGAACATTCTTTGTGTTTCTAAGTGGTACCCCCAAAGGGGATTCCCACAACAGTGACAAGTTATTGTGATCTCTCGTCTAGTTCGAGCTGTAAATACGCCTTCGAGAGGTGAAGGACCAAAAACACGGTTCCACCACGAAGGGTTGTGAAGACATCCTCGGGCAGCGGCAAACCCCAGCTAACCATGAACGTCCGTCGTACGTCCGATGGACATCCGTAATCGGATATACCGGATGTCCATTGGGCATCCGTGAACGTTCGACAGATGTCCATTGGACGTCCGACGGACGCCCAAAGGTAATTATTTCGTACATCCGTCGGTGTCTGAAGTAGGATCCCTCAGCAGACCTAGTTCGGACGTAGTTCGGATATTTGGATTCGGGCATATTGTTTTTTTTATGTGCATATCTGGGTGATCAAAACTCTCCAAGTAATGACCATGTGTCTATGATTTTTGCCAGGATAATGTTATTCTGATCACTAACGCTTCTGCCACACCTTTTTCAACAGCGCTTTCAAAGGATGTGCAAGAACACACCGAAATGTATGTATATAGCTTATGCATATGGTATCTAGTAGTTAGCTGTCTTACCCTTGCCAGCCTCGTGCTCTCTATACACCTTTCCAAAAAACGCTCCTAGGCCGCCGCCATGTTGCTGACGCTGATGCGGCTGGTGCGACTCTCGCGCCCTCTATCAGCTAGAAATTTTCTGCCACTCTCTTGAACTCTGAAGACCCGCTCAGCGCGGTTCTCTGCCTACATTGTTGCGGTTTTGCATTCGACGTTTTCTGAACTCTCTTGAAAGTTTCCACTTAATTGTTTTTATGCGTGCTGCGTACCCTTTCTGTGTTATCTTCCATCGCGAGAAATAAGGCTGGTAGGTGCCTGCCTTTCAAGCTTTTCTGCTCGACATTCACGGGAAACGAAGGAGGTGAAGGACGTCGAACGGCCCCCGACGCGATTTGGCGAACATTGTTGTCGCCCCTCCCAGAAATAATCCGCGTAGAATCCTCAGTCATCTCCAAAAATAGTTGTCCAGGTTGGGGTGGGAAATGGGTCAGTCGCGTTCGTTCCTTTGCCTTGGTGCTGTTGTGAAAAAAGGAAGCTCTCCCCAGAACGTGCCCCAAAACGAAGTTATCTTGGATTCCGTCTGATCGTCAAGATGTGACTGTCGTCGACTTTACTGTGTTATTTGAGACCTTTCTCAAATAAATTCTTTTCAGATAACGCTGCAGCGTATGGTACGTACAATATATTGTTCGAATGTTAATACTTGCTAAATTGTATGTCCGAGTCCTGTCCATCGGTAAGCTCTCTATTTGTGAGCGTGAAAAATGCATGCCTTTCGGCTACCTTCTGTTGTAAATTATTTTCGACAGCTAAGCGCTTTGTTTTTTGACATGCGGCGAATCGTACGGCGCCGTCGAAACTTATCGTAAGAAAAACAAAAAAATTAGAACTTTACATTCCAGTTGCTTTCGTTCTGTCGCGCCCGTACCAAACAAAAATAGTTTATAAGTTTTTTATTGCTTTGTTTTCAAATGTGGTACAATGCTTTCTCAATAACCTCGGGAAAGCGGGAAAAGACGAGAATTTAGTCGCCAGCAGTGTTTGAAACTGCGCCTACGCAGGCTGCGCCTATCGAAATCACAGTCCACTATAAGGTTAACAGGGACGCCGGTGAGAGTCAAGCCTCAAACCCAGTGAATGGGCTCGAAAACGGTTTGCTGCCCCTGGGGTCGAGTGTTTCTGGGAAAGGTGTTTAGTCAATGACGACTCAAGAAGGACGAGGGAGAGGAAAGAGTGAGAGCAGGTAGCAGAGGCAACGCTGGTGAGGGGATTTACTTGCTCGCCATGCCTCTCTAGGCTTCCTTCTCCCACCCTTCTTTTGTATCGCCCTTCGTTCTTGAGCTGTCACCCAGTATAGACAGTTCCAACAAAGAGCCTCTGGTAGGTGCCATCTTAATAGTATGGGCGTAAGTGGCGTGTTTTGCTCGCTCTGCGAAGCAACAAGCACACACGTTCTGGGCTGTGGAGTTAGCACGCTGGCCTGTGCACTGGAACGGTGTATAGCAATCCTGAAAAAAAAAGTATAAATATTAATGCATTGATTGAACTTGCGGCAAAAATATTAGAAAACAAAAGAACACTGAAAGCGTCACTGATTGGGCAGCTGCAAGCCTTGGTCCTCCTTGGGGCGGTCTTTGAAATCAGGTTGCCGAATTGCTGTAAAATGGATATCATTCAAATATTAAACATCACACAGCTGTTTAACATACTTGCGATATCGCTTGTGTCTAGGGGAGCAACCTTACCTGCTTCACATCCTTCCCTTCTTGGAAGCTGAAGAAACAAAAGCATTTCGCTTTCATTAAACCTCTGAGCTTAGTTGTTGCAAGGCAGCTGGTTACATACTTTATGTGGAGTTTGATGCTTCGTCGCCCTTAGTCTTTTTGCAGTTCACGTTGTCCATGCCGCCAGAAGACATCGACTCCTGCACCACATGGCAGGGACGAAATGAGTTAGATTTAGGTGGCTCTCATAACATAGACCAAAACTTAACTGCTGCAAATAGCAGCACCCTGGCAAGGCGAGGCTAACTGTGTATTGCACGCCCCCAACAAAGCAAGTGGGAAAGAAAGGAGTGCAGGCCGCTTTCACAGCGTACCCAGAACCTACCTGTAACTGCGAGCCGTGCTGCTTGAGGTGCAAATCCCTGGTTTGGGGAGGCCACCTCTACACAGCATGGACCTAGTAAAAAAAAAGAAAGACATGAGTGCAGGTGGTTTTTTCAGCATACTTTGAACTTACCTGTAGCTTGGGGTGACAGAAGCGTCAGGAGGCCACGTGTGCACCACACGACCCTAACGGAACAAGCGGACAAAGGTATAAGTGAAGGCAGCTTTCACAGTGTACCCGAAACCTACCTGTAACTGCGAGCTCTGCTGCTCAAGATGCAAATCCCTGGTGCGGGGAGGCTACCTCTGCACTGCGTGGACCCAGTTTTTGCAGCATACTTGGAACTTATCTGTAGGTTGGGGTGACAGAAGCGCCGGGAAGCCACCTGTGCATCACACGACCCTAACGGAATAAGGGGCCGTGGTCGTAACAAAGATAGCTCGGGACAGAAATGGCTTCCTATTGAATAATTACAGTGGTGTCAGTCTTTGCTGCCATAGCCAAAGCCGTTTGAGCAGCCATATGAACACGGTACTGAAGGTTTTCGTCGAGTACAGCGGCGAACTGATGGTCATCGCTCTACTCGACAAACGATCAGAGTATCACAATCGTCTGGAAACAGTCTGACATGTGTTTTTATTAACAGGCACGTCCGGTTGTACTGAAGCATGTCGTACCATTATCTGGAACAGTGTGTTGTATGCAGAACTAGGCAGCCACAACTTCTCAATGAGTGGGGAAACTGTAGCACTTTGACATGGTCGCAGAGATGGAAAAGCGATGAGCGGCCTTCCACATCCAGGCACCGGTAGGCCATATAAGCGAAATTCTGCAGTCACGTCAGCGGGAAGAAATGCTTTCTGTTGTTAGTCCACTCGTTTGAAGCATTGCTGACATTCACGTGGTGCTCCTATGCATTATATTCACTGATTTATGAGTTGACGTCGGGTGCCGACCTGCAGTGTTCGATAGGCATTTAACAAGATGGCGCCTATGCCCTAAAGAGTCCTTTTGCGACATCATAGTACGCAGCTGCATTTAATAGCTTGAGCGCTTTACTCATGTCCTCGTCGCTTTGTAAGCTCTTCGCTGTTCTTTTTCGGCACGAATACGAGGAGCGTAGCACTACTCGACTCCAGCCTTTTCTAGGTTTGCCAATTCCTGCTCGACCTGCTCGCGCAAAGCGTATGGCACTGGACCCGCCTTACAGAACACCGGGCCGGCGTTTTCTTTCTTACGAATGCTAGCCTTGAAACCCTTTAGCTCTTCGTACCCTCGCTCAAATACGTGGCGATACTTTTCAGTCAATGGTACCGTTTC
The DNA here is from genome assembly GCA_013358835.2 of Ixodes persulcatus. Taxonomy (NCBI): domain Eukaryota; kingdom Metazoa; phylum Arthropoda; class Arachnida; order Ixodida; family Ixodidae; genus Ixodes; species Ixodes persulcatus. The sequence continues at coordinate 481,481 of JABSTQ010010847.1, forward strand.
CGCAGTCAAGGCCCTCACTTGCACGACTTCACGCCATCTGATTTTTATTTTGATAGGCCAGTCTCGGCCAAATAACGTCGGCATTGTTGCGCCTTCAGTTTCCTTTGCCATAACCAGTGGCAATTGAAAGCATTGGTCATGGTATCAAACTTCCACGTCCACAATTCCTTTTATCACGACAGGCGTGCCATTGTATGTCACCAGTTTGACATTCGCTTTTCTAAAGCTTGCATGAGGCAAGTGCTCCGCGCATTCTGTTTCTGACATTACCGAAACATAGCTGCAAAAACTATGATGCCAGTTAGCTATACTTCCTGGTTTCGATCACTGAAAGCACAGGCACCGCGCCTAACGCTTTATGTAGTGGCGCCCGCTAAAACAAGCCTTTGTAGAAACATAAAAGCAACACAGAATAATGCTTAAAACAGCCGAAAGAGCGCTTTGGCCAGGCCGCATAGTTTACAGTTTACATATCCGAGAGAGAACTACGACGCATAGTTTGCAATAAGGAAATGTTGCAGAATACTTGCCTGCTTTGAGCTCCGCTTCAATTTGTAGTCCTTTTCCTTCCTCATCGGAAGCTGCAAGCGCTTTTTTTTTTTTTATTATAGTCCCATGGTAAGATCCTGTGAGAATCTTAATCTTTCGCGTTAAGGCTTGTGGACTCAACACCGACCTCGGGCCCTCACTCGCTCACTCGAACACCTTTTTATGCGTGTTCAATTTAGATAAGCATTTGGTTCTCGTCTTCGGTGAGTCGTAGTTCAAGCTTCCCCCGAGTTTTCATAATAAAGGAGATGTCGAAGCTCACATGACGCCATATGTGGCCAGAAGCGAGGGACGCCGACGAGCGAAACGAAAAGAAACAAGCGCTATGAGCTATTGCTCAAACACTGATCTCAATGACAATTGCTGGACCGCGCATCCCTGCTCCGCGAGTGCGGCCACCGGACGGCCATCTTGCATGCCGTTTTTTTTTTCGTGTTGCTAGCGATGCAGAGGCCGGCGGCAGCGTGCTAAAGACACGTTTTCTACTCGTTTGTCGTTCTTCGCCGAAGACGTTTTTTAAGATCATCTGTGAGGCGTGATCCTTGCCGTCGAGAACACGTGGACATTTTTACGAAGGAGCAGTGCCACAGGAAAAAGGCACAACTCGTCGAGAGCAAGTTTCGCCGGTCTCGCGGTGTGTTCAAAGCTTCCCTGGAACGCCCTCGTGCTTTGTCTTTGTGCCTTCGCACGCTTGGATACCTATCAAGAATCGACGCCGTGTGGATGTGCATGGCGAGAGCAATGCGCGTAAAGCCGTATGTAAAGGTGCAACTCGTCGAAAGCAAGTGCCGCCGGTTTCCCGGCCTGATCAAAGCTTTCTTGGCACGCCGAGTGCCACATCTTTGTGCCTTAGCACGCTTGGATACCGATGAAGAATCGACGACGCACCGAAGTTCTGAAGGTGTTTCGCGCGTAGATGTCTTTAGATCATATATATATCAACCACGGAGTTTTGGATCGTCCAGCTGTTCCGGTGAGTTGCTATCAATAAAAGGGGGGGGGTGATCTGTACGTGCTCATATGTACTATTGACTATGGCTATGTTCCAAATCTGCGCTAATGAATTACATGGGAGCACGAATAGAGCAACCCTGTGGAGCAAGGAGGGTTTTCGAAGGCAAAAGTACAAGACGGCTAGAAAGAAAGTCTTTGAAGCGCGGCCCATTTGGTCATGTGCAATCTGTGGACCAATCACAATTAGGCGAGCCGCGCTCAAACGTCAAGTGCAATTAAGTAGGTTGATAATGAGCCAGCACTGATCAGTGATGAGGAGCTGTTGTGCGCGGTATTCTGTAAATCGTCTAACGACGAAAAAAAAGACTACCTCCCCCCCCCCCCCCTCTTCCGTTGCTACTGGACGCTGCATCAAGCTCGTTTCTGGACCGCGAGTACCGTAAGTTACAAATACAGTCGTCAGAATAAAGTGAGACGCTGATCCAGAAGTACATACGGCCTCACGCACATTGCACTCGCAAAACACATCCACATGGCGTCGGTTCTTCATCGGTATCCAAGCATGCGACGGCACAGACACAGCACTTGGGCGTGCCAAGGAAGCTTTGAACACGCCGCGAGACCGGCGAAACTTGCTTTCGACGAGGTGTGCCTTTTTCCTGCGGCACTGCGCTTTCGTAAAAATTTCCAGGTGTTCTCAACGGCAAGTATCACGCCTCACGCAGGATCTTAAAGAACGTCTTCGGCGAATGGCGACGAACGAGGAGAAAATGTGTCTTTAGTACGCTGCCGCCGGCCTCTGCAACGCTAGCAAAACGAATAAAAAACGGCATGCAAGATGGCCGTCCGGTGGCCGCACTCGCGCTGCAGCGAACAAGCGGGGATGCGCGATCCAGCAATTGCCATTGAGATCAGTCCGCTCCACTGATCTCTACTGTAGTAGGCTGGATCGCGGACCGCGGCCTCGGCAGCTGGGGCCGAGTGTCGCCACCGGCGGCCATTGATTGACACCAGCCAATGCATGGGACTCTATGGGAAGAACGAGAAAAAGTGACGTTTTCCTCTGCTTCTAAGCTGTTCTCGGCACTGCAACTTTTTGGATGCTTTTCGATAAGCCGTCAAATAGCTTGCGTACAAACATTAAAACTGACAGTCCTCACAGTTCTTATAAATAAATATTTTTGTGGTCGAGAGTGACTCCGCTGTAGTGCAGCTCAATGAGGCGAGAGTTACCTAGAGTCACCGCAGAGTCGGTGGCGGTTTCGTTGAGTTGGGTTTAGCAGACGACAAGCTCGAAGGCTTTGCTACGCGGAATTCGCTCACTCCCGGAAAGCCGCTGTCGAGATGGAACTTCTTTGTCATTCATCAACTTCTTGGCTTCCCTAAGGACGGTCTTATTGATGGCAAGTTCCTTTGTTTACTCCACTACGAGAGCAAGCTTGCCAGCTCAGCCGTGGGTGCTCCGGTACGTTTGATTTTTTTTATTTGGCGATCGGACGTTTGACAAATACCGATTCGATCTCCAAACACCCGACATAAGGATCGCAGCGCACCATAAAATACTCGCCCCCGAGCACAGCGTACATGCTTCAATATGCTTACTTTTGTGCGTTTCTCCCATAGACTTGCGTGTATTGCCTGGTGTCAAGCAATGGCCGCCGGTGGCGACACAGACGGGCTCCCGATCCACGATCCAGCCTACTAAAATAGAGATCAGTGGTCCGCTGAAATGAGCCAACGTTGCCAGACTAAAAGGCGCATTTGCCTAGAAATCGCGTACAACGTTAGTTTCGAAACCTGCGCGTCATCAACTTTCACGATTTTCCTTTCGTAAAGTCAAGCTAGGAATAAAATTTAAAGAAGCAACTTCTTTTTGAAGTGTAAAAGACTTTTTACAAGAAAACAGGCAGCCTGACCTCGCTCCCAGGCGGAGCAACGCGGGCGCTCGCGACTTGAAACGCTTGAACGGGACTTGAAGAATGAAGTTCGCGGGAGTGTCTATGAAACAAGAAAGACAGCTTGGGCGTTTTCAAGTCGAACTTGGTGTTGAGGCGAACTTGAGCAAGTCGAATTTCGGCTTCCGATGAAGTCACATCTATGGATTGGAGGGTAGGGGGTGACAAGTTACTTTCACAACTAGAGGATTAAAAAGCGCAAGAAAAAAACACAGACGAAGAAGAGACACGTACAACACGGACTGGCGCTTGTTGTGTTGTATGTGTCTCTTCGTCCATGTTTTTTTTGCGCTTTTTAATCCTCTAGATCACAATGGACCAACTAGCCCAATCCAAAGCTTTACCTTCACAGACCCATATACTGTTACAGTATAGAGGTTTGATCTACACAGAGATAGCAACCTGTAATGCAGTTTTTATAAAAATGAAACCAGCCGTGTGTATGGCCATCATTGGATGTCCCACGGACGTCCACTGAATCTCCAAATCCGGACATTCAGGAACGCATGTCCACCATACGTCCGGTGGACGTCCCATACTGGCGTTGGATATTCGGCTCTTTTTCGGGCGTCCCACGAACGTCCATCATTTGCTGGGAGGATACTGGTCAACTTCCATGGAAGTTGACCAGTATCAACTTCCATGATCCTAAGCTCTTCGCTGTTCTTTTTCGGCACGAATGCAAGGAGCGTAGCCCTACTTGACTCCAGCCTTTTCTAGGTTTGCCAATTCCTGCTCGACCTGCTCGCGCAAAGCGTATGGCACTGGACCCACCTTACAGAACACCGGGCCGGCGTTTTCTTTCATACGAATGCTAGCCTTGAAACCCTTTAGCTCTTCGTACCCTGGCTCGAATACGTGGCGATACTTTTCAGTCAATGGCACCGTTTCCGCAGCCAAGGCCCTCACTTGCACGACTTCATGCCATCTGATTTTTATTTTGCTGAGCCAGTCTCGGCCAAATAACGTCGGCATTGTTGCGTCTTCAGTTTTTTTGCCATAACCAGTGGCATTTTAAAGCATTGGTCATGGTATCGAACTTTCACGTCCACAATTCCTTTTATCGTGACAGGCATGCCATTGTATGTCACGAGTTTGACATTCGCTTTTCTAAAGCTTGCATGAGGTAAGTGCTCCGCGCATTCTGTTTCTGACATTACCGTCACTGCGGCCCCGGTATATAGTTCCATCGGAACTTTCTTACCATTTAACAAGACAGTAATTACAATGACAGGCGTGCCCGAACTCTGGGTCGTGTGACACAACGAGGGCAATTCGCTGTCACACTCACTCTCGGCTACGTGTTGCACAACTTTTGTTTTACACATCTTTGCAACATGTCCCTTTTTAGCACAGTTATAAAAAGCGCTGTTCAGAAAAAAAGGGCAACAGACATGTAAGTGTTGCCCTCCACACCGGTGACACGGTTTTTTAGTCCTTTGATGCACAGCTTTCGTTACTTCTGTCCGTGCCCCCTTGACTTGGTCGGCGCGCTTGTCGTCGCTGTCCGACGCGGAGGTGCCGGTGCTTGCCACTTGACGTCCGCGGCGTTTGGATATTGTCCCGCGTTGCTTGGCGTCAGCATTTCCTTTATGTCTTGAGCCGCCACTTCCATGGCCGTAGCTACGCTGCATGCACGGTCCCAGGTGACATCTGTGTCGGACATTGCGAGAAGACGACAACGTGTGGTGTCGGCGTGCATACCCGCGATCAGTCTGTCGCCTAGAGCTTCCTCGACGAAAGCGCCAAACTCACATGTCGCTGCGAGCTTCTTCTGTTCGATGACAAAGTCAGTCACGGTCTCGTGAGGCCCTTGGTTGGTTGATTGAAACGGAATGGTTCTGTGACCACTGAGCGTCTAGGTGCGTATTGTTTTCGAAGAATGCTGACGGCCCCTTGGTACGATACCTTGTCCGGCGTCTTCGGTAGAAGCAGGCTCCGGAGGACGGTGTCAGCGTTTTCACCGATAGCTGTCAAGAAGAATTGCAGTTTCTTTTCTTCTGCAGTGTCATTGGCTGCGACGAACAGCTCGAAGCGTTCAAGATAAATCTCGAAGTTTTCAGTATCCGCCTGGAACTCCGGCGGCTTCCCGATAGTTACGGTCATCTTCAGTTCCCTGGTTTCTTTAGCCATCATCGTTGCCAATTGTTACATTTGGGGCCGAGACGCATATCTGGCAAAGCACTTTATTTCGAGGTGCAACTCTGGCAGCCTCATGACAAACTATTCTTTGGTGCATCAAATCGGGGCTGAATATATACAGCTAAGATACACCGGACGCAGGCGCACACCACTCTGACGTCCAACATAAAAGTCTATACTTCATGGCATACTGTTATCAGATACACGCAGATACAACAAATGTGAACAAAAAAAAATATTGCATTGTTCTGATTATCAGACCAGTAATAATTTACCCTCAGCTTCAGCAAGAGCTCTATCTCATAAAAAGAAACAGTTGCCTTTTCATAAAAGAAAGAGAACGGCTGACCTGCTTGAACCGATAGTGAAATATCACCCTTCGTCTTTGTGCATTCAACAACTGAAGGGATTCAAAGAAACTTGCACAGAGTGACAAGCTGCAGGGTTTGATTTTTTTCTTGCGCTTAAAACAGGCAAAGTTCAGAAATGCCTGTTTAGAATGTTTATGCCGCCTTTAATACTTTTGCAGGTCATAGTCAGTTTTCCAGATCGAACCAAGTCAATGTTATTTAATATTTTATTGTTTTGCAGTCGCATAAATATGTTGAAAGAGGGAAGTGAAAACCTTGTTTGGAGCATGGGAATTTAAAATTTTATGAACAAAGAGTTGCAAACCAGATACCTGGCGTTTATACTCGAGAGAGAAGTTCTCAGTAAGCATCATCGTGTCAGCCCTTGTTTTGCTTAAAGTTTATCTCTTTAAGGCCTGTGAAACGGCTTTGAATAAGCGAAGCCTGTCGAGTTAGCACGGGCTTTGATTTGGCTGCGCATTGAATCCACAACACATAGCTATGCATGTTTGAGCAATTTTACGTAGTGTGTTTCGGACTTTAATTAAACACGAGGAAGATACATAGAAAGGGGGAACGGACAACAAGGACTTCCCACTAACAACAACATTTATTGACCCGAAGTTTGCATATATAGGTGAAGGAGGGGAGGGTGAAAGACACCACATTGGATACGGGGAAAAGCGATGGGAGAGGGTGTAGATGCAAGAGAGTGAAGGACGATCCCGCGAGGGTGACATCTAATCGCTTGGAGCCGCGGAAACGAGGGACGTCAGCTCTGGCCCCAGGAAGTTTATCTCCCTCCTGGATAAGCCTATGGAGGGGACCCGAGGTTGTTTTGACTGTGGTGCATGGCGAAGGCCTCCATGATCTCTCGTCCGTATCTTGAGGCGTGACCTCCAGTCCTGGTGGTCAAAGGAAGGTCGGCCGAACAGGGTTCGCTGCACTCAGAGGTGTGTTTTGCAATCGGGTAGTAACTAATCTCCGAAGTGTCGGAGGCTGCTTTCTTGATCTCGTTTGCATGTTCCCTCACCTAATCGTTTAGGCATCGGCCCGTCTGTCCGATGTATTTAGCATCGCAGGACATGGGACTCGAATACACGCACTCTTTGCAGCAGGTTACATAATTGGTCTTGTGATTTTTCTGGCAAGGGGGCGCTGGACTGTTTCGGACCTTTCGTTATGGTGTCTATTAAATTTCTAATTCACAAGAATTCTAGACCGGCATTTACAACAACTGTATAATCTGCCTGAAACATTTTAGTTCCTAGTTCGCTTTGTTCCCATTCACATTGAGCCATAATGTATGTGATTTTAGAATTAAGAGGATCGGGTGAATTTGTGATTTTTTATTTTGTTTTCCTTTCAGAGGTCAAGTCAACACGCTCTTCCCTTTTCCCTCTGCCCACCGAGTAACAGCCAGCATTTTTTTTTTTTGGACATGGTAAGCCAGAGTATTCAAGAATTTTTTTCTCATCACCATGTCAGTTTGGTTCACTGTTCTTAGACCTCTGTCAGCCAATAAATTTAATCCAAGGAACCAAACGAGGAAAGATCTGGTTGTTTAGCAGTGATAATTGTGGTTATGAGATGCCACATGTCTAACACCAACAAGGGTGAACGGCCTACAGTTTAAGGTTGTTTAAGACCTTTAAGGTCATAACCTCAAAATGCAGGCCGTTTACCCTTGTTAGTGTAAGACTGTTGGCAACTGATAAAACACGTTTGCTCTGCTGACGTCTAACTCCTGGTTAGCTCAGTTGGTAGGGCGCTCCACTTGAAATGGAGAGTTCCCTGGTTCGATACCAGGAAAACGCGAATTTTTTCGCTCACGCAACACTCACCTGGCGATGTTTGGAGTTTTGTTTCTCCTTTGTCCCCCTTGTTCCCTTTTCCCCAGGGATTATTATCGTCATTCTTGTCCAGCTCGCTTGCACCTTTGCATTAATTGCTTTATCATCAAGTTTTTATTGTTTTTTTAGAAGCTTCAAAGAATGAAACAAAATCATCATGAGAGGCACTTTGTGCCTTTCACTAGTTTTGTTTCCAATAAGCGAATGTTGTGAGGCATCTTTGTAGAGGTTTAAAACGGGAGACAACATGTAAAAAAGGGTAACCCTTAACAGACCAAATTTAGACGTGTTGTGTATTGTCCTTTTTTTATTTCTCGTCCACTAATTCAAATATGTCTTCAAATGTACCTCACAAAGAACTGACTTATTGCAAAAGGAGCTTAAATGAACTCTTCATAGGTGCTTTATGAAGACAGTTTTTCCTAAAAAAAGATCTTAGAAGCACTCAATAAGGCTGCTTTATGGTTAACGGATACATCGAAAAACGAGCTGATAAGAACTTCTCAGAGCTTCTTGATGAAGAACCGTTTCATTAAAAAAAGTGCTTAAAAGAACTCCGAATGGCTGTTCCTAAAAACCGTTTTATCAAAAAGAGCTACAAAACGTTTTTAAAGGTTTTTCACAAAGCACTTTCGCATCAAAAAGGAATCTTTAAGGAATCCTTGCACTTTTTCACAAATATCCCTTTCAGGGGGGCTTTAAAAAATCTTTTTAAAGTGCGAAATATGTACAATCCGAAGAGCCCCTATGAGTTCTATTACGACCAGATTGTTTTTACAGTGTTCCACGTCCGGACCTCTTCTTTTGTTGAGCAATGAATCTATTACTGAGCATCTCAAAGTGCCACTCAGGTCAATATTTCTGAATTCGGAATTACGACTTTTTTGAGCTCAGCGAATGTCCCTGAATTACAAGGTATAATCTTTTTCTTCTCGATATTGTGCATAGCTTTATAAATATAACGGCTCAAAGTTAGGTTTCGGGCGTCTTCGGCAAAACGGAAACAATCTGCTAGAGTGGGATAGCATCACTGATCATCAGCTGTACGACTGTATGGTTCAGCTGTATGGTTAGCTTTTTTGGACATCAAGGGAGCGCACGATATTGAAGCCAGGAAAAACTCTGGGGTCAGCTAAGGAAGTATAACTGAAATGCAAATTTGGTTAGGTTTTTTTAGCAGGTGTACAAAGACACTAAGGTAGTTATAACATGGGAAGCAGATGCTATACAACCCGCAGCAATAAAAACAGGGTTCAGGCAGGGCTGTCCACTGTTCCCTCTGCTCTTCATAATATATCTGAGTGAAATGGAAAAGAAATTAGAGCAGAGCAACTGAGGATTTGATGTGAGCTATACGGAAGGGAGAAGAAATGTAATGCAGGTAATACCAGGACTGATGTATGCGGACAATATTGTACTCATGAAAGATAACCAGGATACATTACAGGAACTAGCTGGAATATTTGGAGAGGAAGGGGACACCTTGGGCATGAGTTTTAGTAGTGACAAGTCTGGAGTAATTGTGTTTAATGACAACAAGATGAAATTCCTGAGGATACAAGACATTGTAATAGAACATGTAGGAAAATACATATATCTAACAGTCTGGCTCAATGAGTGAAGGAAATGTCTAGAGGAACATGAAAAGAATATAATTAGAAAATGAAAAAAAAATCATCTATTATGAAGCTCAAGCTAATATGGAGCTATAATATACAGAAGTGGTCAGGGGTATATGCAAAGGAGTGATGGTACCAGGACTGTCTTTTGGCAATGGGGTACTGTGCATGAAATGAGAGCTTCAATCAGGATTCGAGATTCGAGGAAGAAGCGTAGGCAGATTGACACTGGGAGCACATGAAAAGACACCAATGAAGGGAATATATGGCGACATGGTCTGGCCGTCTTTTGAGAGCAGGGAGGCAATTAGTGAGTTGAAATTTGAACAAAGGTTGACCGATATGAATGATACGCTGTGAGCACGGAAGGTATTGAAGTATTTATACATGAAAAGTTTAAACACAACATGGACAAACCCAACATGAATGCTAACATTTAAATACCTACGCACTAATAATGGGGCTGAGCAGACTACTTCAGTGGAAAAGTGAGTGAAAGAGGCAGAAAGAAAAATGTGGGAGGAAATATTCAACGAAAACTCAGCTCTAACACTATACAAGACGCAAAAACAGGACATAAGAAAGGAAACTCTTTGAAAATTCACTGGGAAGTTATTTTCTGTTCGAGGCGGGAACGGGAGTTTTCAGGACGAGGACGTTTAGTTTATATTTCAAAAGACAGACAGATTATGTGCCGCCTGCCATAATGTGAGCGAGATACTAGAGCACTTGGTTTTGAAGTGCACGGGGCTTCACACTGCGCTCCCTAAAGGGGTAACGGATTCGGGTGGGGCTCTGGGTTTTGCTGGCAACAATGGAAGGACGGAAGAGTAAATGGTTACAGTCACAAAGAGGAGATTAGAAGATTGGTGGAATTTTCAGGGGAAACTTGAATGATGCAAAACTAACAAGTGCAGCTGGGGACAGGCGGGACAGAGGAAAATTGGCGACTCCCTCGCCGTGGAGAAGAGGCGGGTGGTGATCATTTTAGTGTTTTTGCCGATCTCCCGAAAGTCATCCTGGTAATGTCCCACGGTGCCTGCTGACAAAGGAGAAAATTGGTCTTGGAAGGGCGGGATGAATCATAAGTTTGTCTTTTCATACTTAGGCTAGGTGGCTCAAGCTATCGGCCGCTACAAAGGGTATACTCATAAACATCCATCCATCCGACGTGACATCACCGTGGTCTTGCGGTAAGCTGGTGCAACGTGCGCAATCAACCCCCACACCACCGCGACGTGACGTCACGGGGGTGCTCCAATATGCGTCGCCGAGTGTTGCTTGACTAAAAGCTAACCCACTTGCCACCCGCTAAAGAGCAGCTAGGTCGCATCTTTAAAATCGGTTTTAGTGGAGTACGCGGCTTCACTTTGACACAAGATTTCGGACTGTGATCATGTTTCAGTGGCACTAAAGCGATTCCAGTTATTTATTTTGGTGTCGTTTTCGAGCGGAGTTGCCTTTCAAAAGAAGCGAGGCTGCACATAAGTATTAAAAAAACACGAATTATCTGACTCAAGTTAGAGTCGTTACTGGAAGGAAGTAAAAATCGTGTGCGCGTGATAATGACTATCTATTTTTAAAGCAAAGCTGTTTATGACGCGGATTCCGTGTAGCTTTCGTGTGCAGTGACTAAAAACTCTACGCTCGCACCGCCGCACGCGCCGTAAGCGCACGCCTTCCCGTTTAAAAGATTCCGAAGTAAATAACCAATTAAAGCGTTGACGCACGCGCGTGCACGACGCCATTTGTTTTAGGCTATTGCCTTAGAACAGTTACTCCTGCAGACGCCGGCGCCGCATGCGCACGCCTTCCCCATATAAACGATTCGAAGTAAATAACCAAAATAAAGCGTTCACGAACGCGCGTGCAAGATGCGATTTATTTTAGGCTTCTGCTTTAGAACAGTTACTGCTGCAGACGCCGGCACGTGCAACGCGTGGAACACCATTCCCTGCATTCTCCTTGATGCTTGGGTAATTTAGCAGTAGGTCTATAGACCTATTGCTATACTACCCAGGCATCAAGGAGAATGCCGGGATAGGTGTTCCACGCGCCACACGCGCACGCCTTCCCCGTATAAAAAATTCGAAGTAAATAACCAAAATAAAGCGTTGACGAACACGCGTGCAAGATGACATTTGTTTTAGGTATTTGCTTTAGAAAAGTTACTACTGCTGACGCCAGCAGGTGCGGCGCGTGGAACACCAATCCATGCATTCTCTTTGATGCTTGGGTAATATAGCAATAGGTCTATTCAGTATATTAGTTATCAATATGCACCATTTTCAAGATCAGTAGACTCTCAGGTAGATAATAAAGGTTTCTCAAAGATTTGCCGCCCCGCGTTGCACAGCGGCGCGGGCCGCACAGCGCCATGTCTACGCTCGCACCGCCCTCTCTTTGTCGTCGTTCCAAGCGCTTGCGTCCCTACTTTCCTTTCCTTTCGCTCTCCCGGGGTGGCGGTCCCGTCGCGCGTCTCTACTTTCCGCCGAGTGGCGGTTCCGTCGCACGTGCCTAGTTTCCTCCGGCTCCTCGGGGCGGGTCTGTGTCGTGTGCTAAACAGCTTCGCTGGTCGTCCACCTTCGCTGGTCGTCCACCTTCTATATTTGTGTGTGCTGTTTTATACTAATTTTTGTATTTCTGACATTTTGTTTTCTTAAAGAACAAGCGGAATTAAAGCGCTCTATGTATGGTCAGCAAACAGATAGTCTGCATTGAGCTTTTTACACTGAATAAAACTGCCGGATAATGCACCGCTACATAGCTTTTTGTTCTGATTTCATTTTTTTTTTTTGTTTCGAGGACACTTGCAATATTTGCGGACTTAGAAATGGATTTTCGAAAACCAGTTCCTTACAAGATATGTTTAAAAGAGATACGAGAAACAGGGTAATTGATCAGATTTTATTAATAACAAAGAGACCACACGGTCTTTCACTGTCAAGATCACAATTTAGGTAAAACAAATTGTGATTACTGTGAGTCTAAAACTTACATGCAGCATTGTGAATTCGAATGATCTCAGGAAGTGCATATTACCTGCAAATGACGTGCGATTTTTATACTGAGCAATCACCATACCAGCTGAGTGCTTTGACATTCTCTTTTGCATTTTCTTTTCATCTAATGGTTTCAGTGGTCTCGGCGTCGATAAAAACTTTTAACACGATTAATTGCTACAGGTTATCAATTAACTAATCGATAATTGGCTGCGCTTGCTTTTATTCATAACCTTTTCAAAACTAAAAATATAATTTTATATTTTATTTATTCGTTATTTCATGTTATGTGATCAGTGGCGGAATATAGCCTATAATAAAATCCTCCAGACCGGGTTCTGGAGTTTTCTGACGTTTGCGTCAGAGCGTAAATTCAGACGCGGGTTCTGATCTGCTGTAGTGTCCTGGCGTGACCAGGTCTGACGTTATCCGGTTTTGTGTGACTTGGTGTGATGACAGTCCAGCGTATCCTGGTGTAAGCCCGGCCGACTCGTGCAGGCATTATACATTGATGTATCATTAATATACACATCCGTTACCGCCCAAAAGTCGTATATAATAGAGTTGTCCACAATAACGATACAAAAATGCATGCCTTTACCCATTTCGCCTCTCAAAACGTCGTCCATATTGCGAGGTATATTATATTAACGGGGTCCATATTGACAAGACATGAAAGTATAAATCCGATAAAACTAAATTACTCTGAATTCAAGAGCTAGCACATTCCGCATAAAACAAGACTTCAATTTTGGAAAGGCTTAGCTGTCTATTCAGTCAGTCTTCCTGGCCCCCGGGCCTCTTGCACCACAGGGTATGGTTTCTGGATCGGCCGAGGTCGTATCTTTGATGACCTGGCTACCTCCAGTTCCGTATGGCATAAGCCCCAGCTCAATGCCCGCAAAAGGTTATTAGAACAATTCACATTAAGGTCAAGGCAAACAAAACAGGCTTTACTCTCAATTAATTAATTTCGTCATGTCACATTTTCAGATCAAATATTTCTATTTAACTACTAAAACACAAACCAAAAAGAACAACTGCTGCGTTTAAAGATGTCTTATATGGCTGCAAGAAAAGGTAAGTATGTGCTAGTAACCCTGGAATGTGCCTACCCGAGGTCCCAAGGCGAGTTACAGCGAAATGGAGTGTTGTCTTATCAACCTGATGTGGCCGTTTAAGAGTATCTGAGAATTCTAAATCTACGGCCCCTGAACAAAAACATTTGACGTACACAAAACCACTATAACTTGTGTTGGCTGCAAGCCATCGAATAATATTTCCTCTTAATTAAAAACAAATATTAAGCAACACCTCCAGCCCTCTTGACACCAAGAACCTAAATTTTTAATTCAAGCCAGAGTTTCTGTAGGCAACAAATAAATGGTGTGCCAGACCAGAAGTGTAAAACATTGTTTGGTGACTTCTCTTGCAATCATACAGAAAAGATCAGCACCAGCGAACTCATGCACAAAAAGCTGACTTAAAAAAAAAATTGCCTGCAGAAGCTTGAGTAAAATATGCTTCACCCCAGACCACTATACTACTACTCTATAACTGGCAGTTGTTGGCTGCTCTGTCATTCACAAAAAATAACAATGAGTCTGTGACAGTGTGTCATGCTGTAATCTGTTGAAGAAGAAGAAGAGGTGGAAGAAGAGCGGCGAGGCTCGGGCTTCAAGAGCTCGCGGCAAGCACTATTCGGCTGCGATCCGAACAAGCGACCGGTTGTGCTCGGCGATGCTCCGAGCAGGCACCGGCGGGCTGAACTATAGATTCAACGGGGCCTGGATACCGCTACAGCACTTACATCTTCGACGATGAGCTGACCAATTCCCGAAGCGACGGACTTCGACGGGGAGCTGACCAATCTCCGAAGCGACGAACTTCGACGGTGAGCTGACCAGGTCCGGCAGTGACGATCTTCGACGATCGGCCAAGAACCCGAAGGCTGAGGTCAACTTGAAACCTACCATCAACGGGACTGATTGTGACATGTAACTCTTTATTGCAACTGTACATTTGTAATCAGCTGGGCTAGTTTTCTTTTAATATACTTTCTTTTGATACATCGACAGTGTGTCCCGATGCCTCACTTGGTGGTGTTCGAGGCGGGGTTTAAGCCGTACGTCCTGAGGCTTCCTGGCTCGTGACGACGACCATTCCCCGAAGTGAAGAACCCAAGGGTCCAGAGGAGGTGGGAGAATTGGTAACGTAACGAACGGTATAATTACATGGTTGCGATACAGTCGTACAAATCCGAGAGAACACGGAGCAGCCTCACGCTCCGCCTTATATAGGGTCCGTTTTCTCCCTCACTCCCCGCCAGGGCAGCAGGTGCGACGTAGCAAACCGCCGCCAAGTGCGTTGCAGCAAAGTCCGCCGCGTCGTAGCCAGAAGTGCGTCGTAGCCATGGTTCTCCGCAGTTAGGCCATGCCTCTCTCCCCTTCCGGAGCGCACGAACCCACACGCACACACACACGTCCCGTTGACGTCACGGACGCGTTGAGACTCGTTTTGGGCAGGCTCCGACAGGTGGGCGACAGTCCCGGACAGATTCGTGACTCGATTCCGCAGCGTTGAAACTCGGAAGAAGGTCGCCGAAGGTTCCATTCTTAACAGCTCCTCCGGGGCCAGGGAAACCTCGAATGGCCGGTGGTACAATCGCTGGCCTGAAGAGGTGGGGTTGGAGTAGGCCTTGAGAAGACGCTGCAAGCAGTACAAACTCCCAAACCTCTTACAACGGAGGCATTAGCGGAAACGTCCCCCACAACACCACGCCACACCGCAGTCAAACGCTCGGAATTCGCCAGAGACCCGCCAGACTGGATTACGAATTACCAAAATTTGCCAAAACAATGCAATTTGACCCGCTGTCGCCAAAACAAAACTCATTTTTCTAACGAGGTCACTATGAAAAAAATACAAAAGACAAAAACTTTTCGCAATTTGTGAGGTCATTTTGGGGTTTTAACGAAGTGCCCCCACTTTGATCCTCATTCCCGTGGATGACGAAGACCTCTGAGATCATACCTACTGTTTTTCGTGATGTCAGAAAAATCTGCTCAACCCATCGGCATTGCCGTTAAATTTGCCTTTCCTTTTTCTTACGCTGAAGTCATAGTGATCGACTTTCACGTGATTTCTAGACGTGAAACTGCGGTCCTTATAGCGTCGATAAAACAATCCGCCTTTTTCATGCCCCGTCACATTGGTCCCAGCAATCTCCTGAGCTGTACCGCGAAACCCTGACACACTAGGGTCGCTCTTCTGCTCGACTGTCAAAGACACTCTGTCTACTCGTAGCAGAGGACCAAAGTTACGTGACGCCGGAGCTACGAGAGATCTTTCACTGATCCCGTCTTCCTCCGCCTTTTTCGCCGGCGAGTTGGGACGGCGTACGCTTTCTAGTGCTACGAGGTCAGGCTGTTCTACAACCTGGTCCCTCTCATCCCGGTTTTCTGCCTCCAACTCTGGGAGTGCTTGCTCCCCGTCAGCTGCCTCTGGCTCTGGATCACTCGTCAACAAAGGGGCGACCTGACGCGATTTGGACCTCGAACACGACTGAACTAGCCCTTCTCCCAGTTGTTGACCTCTTTCGCGCTGCAGGAAACTGACCGGTTAGAAAACAAATAAGGATACTCAAACGGGACTGTTTGCGAGACAGCCGCCTCTGTCACTAGCTCTCCGAACGGGCCAGTTATCTTTACTGTCGCCATAGACAGACAGACACTGTGCTTTTCGAGCAGCTGCTTGATCCAAACTACCTTTCCATTAAAATCGGATGGCGTTACATACGACGGATGAACAACGTCCATCGTCGCTGCACTGTCCCGAAGCACCCTGCACGGCTTTCCGTTTACCTGGAGCTCGTGAAGATAGGGACGAAGAAGCTTCAGGTCCCTGTCACTACCGTTCACGTACGAGAACACAACCCGCGGTTTCTTACATCTGGCCGCTGTGTGTCCCGGCTCCTGACAGTTGTAGCACAGGAACGGCTTCCTTGCCTCGAATTGCCCTGTTGGGCTTTTCCGCGCCTCGTCTCCGTTCGAGTGTTCTGCGCTCTTTTCTGGGACCTTTTGTCCTGCTTTGGGCTTCTCGGGCCCGTTTTCTCGCGAGCCGTTTCCCTGTCGGAAGGTCTTGCGCTGATCGCTCCGGCCGGGTTCGCTTTCCTCTCCGCTCAGCTTTCTACGCGTTGCGTACTCTTCGGCTAGCTCAGCGGCCCTTTCGACAGAGTCGACTCCCACCCTATCCTGCACCCAGAGCTTGACTGACTGCGGAATGCTACGAAAGAACTGTTCGAGGCACACACACTCGACTACCTTGTCTCGGCTTTCGTACACTTCCTCGCTCTTCAACCATTCTATCAAGTTGGTTTTAAGCCCGTACGCGAATTCCGAGTAGCCCTCGCTGCTCTTTTGGGATGCGTTTCTAAACCTTTGACGGAACGCCTCAGCAGAAAGGCGGTACCGCTTCAAAAGGCTGGACTTCACCTTGTCGTAGTCGTCCGCGTCTCCAGCACTAAGGCGCGCAACAACCTCTGCAGCCTCACAGGGCAACAAAGTCAAAAGCCGTTGCGGCCACGTTTCTGGGGCGAAGCTCAACTTCTCACATGTCCTCTCAAAGTTAACTAAGAACAGGCCCACGTCTTCCCCAACTTTAAACGGCTGCAGCAGCTTCTTCATTCGATACGACTCGGTCTCACTTGCTCGTACCGGAGCCCCAACTCTACTGTTCTGCGAGTTTAATCGCTGTTGTTCAATTTCGAGCTCTAGCCTTTTCAGCGTTCGCTCCTCGGTCGCAGCCTGCGCTCGTTCCTCTCTCGCTGCAGCCTGCGCTCGTTCCTCTCTCGCTGCATCCTGCGCTCGTTCCTCTCTCGCTGCATCCTGCGCTCGTTCCTCTCTCGCCGCAGCCTGCTCCTGCTCTCGTTCTCGTTCCTCTCTCGCTGCAGCCTGCTCTCGTTCTCGTTCCTCTCTCGCTGCAGCCTGCGCTTGTTCCTCTCTCGCTGCAGCCTGCTCTCGTTCTCGTTCCTCTCTCGCTGCAGCCTGCGCTCGTTCCTCTCTCGCTGCAGCCTGCGCTTGTTCCTCTCTCGCTGCAGCCTGCTCCTGCTCTCGTTCTCGTTCCTCTCTCGCTGCAGCTTCACTTTTAGCGTTCTGAACTAGTTCCCACGCAATTTTAATTTCCTCTGCTTCCGCGCTCTTTGAAATTGCTTTACTGATCTCAGATTTCTTCATCTTTTGCTCCACCTCCACACCCAATTCTTCACATAAACAGAGTAAATCTGTTCTCAGTAACCTCATTAGATCCATGATCGCTGCTCTTTAGCTTTGGCTTTGTTCTAAGACTTGTCGCGAGGTTGTACCAAAACCTAGCGCACGAGTCAAAACCTAAGGATTCCCAGCAGTTCAAAATTAATTACCCATAATCTGAAGCCTGGCGAATCTCAAAGCAAAGTCCAAACGCTCACCCACAGATGTAGCACGATGTCGCCTGGTCCGATCCCAACCGCTGCCAACCAGTTGTTCGAGGCGGGGTTTAAGCCGCACGTCCGGAGGCTTCCTGGCTCGTGACGACGACCATTCCCCGAAGTGAAGAACACAGGGGTCCAGAGGAGGTGGGAGAATTGGTAACGTAACGAACAGTTTAATAACATGGTTGCGATACAATCGTCCAAATCCGAGAGAACATGGAGCAGCCTCATGCTCCGCCTTATATAGGGTACGTTTTCTCCCTCACTCCCCGCCAGGGCAGCAGGTGCGACGTAGCAAACCGCCGCCAAGTGCGTTGCAGCAAAGTCCGCCGCGTCGTAGCCAGAAGTGCGTCGTAGCCATGGTTCTCCGCAGTTAGGCCATGCCTCTCTCCCCCTCCGGAGCGCACGAACCCACACGCACACACGCACGTCCCGTTGACGTCACGGACGCGTTGAGACTCGTTTTGGGCAGGCTCCGACGGGTATGCGGCAGTCCCGGACAGATCGTGACTCGTTTCCGCAGCGTTGAAACTCGGAAGAAGGTCGCCGAAGGTTCCATTCTTAACAGTGGTCTGACCATACCAGAACCCTACACAGTATAAGTTCCTCCATAGCACTGTGGATCCCTAAATAATGTTGTGGTTTAAGTAAACGGTGATGTCGAAGACAAAAATAAAGAAACTTCTAAATGCGCCAGGCTTGGAAGCCCCATGCCACACGGCTTTGAGCAGAAGTTGGTGAGACCTCTTTTAATAACGGTGCCCACAATTAAAATCTCAAGGGACATTCCTTTTCTCTAAACAATAAAGGAAACAATGACGTTATTTTGCGAATTTTGTTTGCTTAAACTTATAAAATATTTGACATTGCCTTGAAGTTTGACCCGAGAAGAAATTCCTCAGGGAGAAGTTTTCTGAGAGTGGAACCCAGCTGAATTTTAAAGAAGTGGCTCTTAAAGGGCTGTGCAACAATATTGGGTAAACATGTTTCTCATTTTTATCAGGTTTACTGACAATAGTGGCAGCCAAGTACACTCGCATGCAACGCCACTGATGAAGAAGCGTCTTTGTCCGCAGCGTAAATTTGAGGATAAAAGCAGACGTTTTCTTGCAGTCTCTCCTTTATAAAACTTGATGACAAAGTTGTAGGGATCGCATTGTTGGCATTGTAAACAATGCGATCCCCAGGATTACGTCATCAAGCTTTGCGATCACCAGAGTCACAACATTTAAATGCAGCTCATACAGTGGACCCGAGCACTACCCTAACACTAGACTCCAGCTCTTGACAATCAATGCCTCGAAATGCATTCGGGTAGTGGCTCGTGCCCAATCGCCGCGATGACGGGAATAGTCAAACCTTAACAATATGTGGCACTCAGCCCATACCCTGTGCTTTGCCAACCCGAACGGGTGGCTAAGATAAACATTGGCGGCATATAACTGAGTCCAGATCAGGTGGTCGCTTATTATGGCTACAAGTTGGGGAGAACGCTGCTAATTTTACTGAACTTTTTTTTGTGCCACTGCTTTTGTGTGGACAAAAACAAATAACATGCGTTGAATAAATTACGAATGTCAACGAATCGTTCTTACCGGCATTTACTGAAAGTACAAAAATTGTAGCATCACCCCTTTAACTATACGACACACAACACAGTAAGTACACTGTGGGGCACGCCATACCTACAGACTCGCAGGTCAAGAAAATAAAAAGAGTACTCACGGCGATAAAAAGCACGAGAAACGAGCCTATATTCTGTTCACCCTTAAGCTGAGACTACAGTCATAGCCACCTATATATTGACAAAGCCTGGTAGATCGCCACGAGAAGCGGCCGCCGAAATGGAAAAGGTGGAGCGGCAGACAACGGATTGGAGGAGAGCCACGTGAGTGGCACCCCGCTGCGGCGAGACGCCGAAACACACTTTTCCCGAGCGAACCAGTGTGTTACGGATCCTCGCCGGTGCAAAAGCTGTGCGCTGACGTCCAGGTCCCTCAAAAATGGCTCTTTGATGCCCTGTGCTACCAGATCCTCACGCTCCAAATCTGCGACCGGGCACTCTCTTTGCAACTCCAACGCCCTATAGGTGGCAGGGCGGTAGTTCCAATATGGCGGAAGAGACCGGGATAGATTCTCCAGGATTTCACGTGCGCCTGCTCGCTGACGCTGGTCAGCGCGCTAAATATGATTTATTTGTCTACAAATGCGAGGCGGTTAGAGTAGGATCATATTACAGGTGACGGAGATGTTGATGCGCGGTAGGAAAACGAGCATGGTGATATTTAAAAGTTGCAGAAACCTCAACTTGCGAAGCTTTGTGGTGGGCGAGCGCATTTTAGGCACCGGCCACGTCCCTGTTTGTGGCGAAATATTTTTGAGGATGATGAAGATATCGTGTTTGAGCCTTGCCTGGACCCTAGTGCTCTAAAAAGTGAGCCGCGCACGGTGACCGTCAAGCTCCAGAAGAGCAGCGTTCACAGTATTGATGTATTCGTGTCGCAGCTAGGCTCGGAACTCGCTGCTCACCGTCTCAGTTTTAGTGTGTTGAAACACGTGCTCAAACTGCTCTATGGTTATTGATAGGACGTTTGTTGCCGCAGGCTACCGTGCGGTGTAGCATTGCAACCGGAAGCTCGCACTGCGCCTTTGAAGTTTGAAGCACAATTTTAAGCGTGCGCCAGGAGCGTTACCGTGCTCACGGTAGCCTACGGTAGCCTGCGATAACGCTATGCTAAAACTGCCTATTAACATAATCGGCGTGTTTAGGGGTTTTATTTATTGCTCTATCAAAAATAAATATTTTAATATACCATACATTTTTGTACCGTGTTACTTGCAACGTTGCAGCCCCTCTCACCAAAACAGCCCGTTCTAAGCTCTCGTCACGAACGGCTGGCTAACACAGACGCGCTTAAAATGCTTCGAGCATTTTTTTATTTGCTTTGTAATTACCTGAAAGCAAGTACCGTATTTTCCGTACTATAGTCCTCACCCGGTGTATTGTCCGCAAGGGCGAATTCGGGGTCAAAAATGAAAGGTTTTGCTTAGATAGTCCGCACCCGATGCATAGTCCGCACGCGGCACATAGTCCGCGCTTAGGGCCTAATCCGAACGTAAAAATTATCATACACAGCACACCTTGACCAATGCCTGCTGTATTAACTCGCAAAAAGCTTTGCATGATACATAAATCGCTAGTGTTAGCCATAAACTTCTTCGCGTCTTGTCAAGGTGAACGATCTAGAAAAAATCAAATAATTGCATAGTCCGCACCTGTAGATATAGTCCGCACCGGGTAAAATTTCAACTTTTAGACATGTATAGTGTGCGGACTATATATCTGGATAATATGGTACGCGTATTCTGTCTTTTGAAAGTGCTTGGAATAAATGGTCATGTTCCTTGTAAGGGCCTTAAAACGCGAAACCATTCCCGATGTGTATTGCTCGACATACCGTTGCGCGACCAGATTTCTTCTACTTAGGACAAAGAATAGACTTTTCGTATACACTAGAGCTCTACATTACTAGCGGGAGCGTTTGCCATTACGTTGAACACAGATTGAACTGGCGTCCATGCACAAGACCAGAAATCCGCAGCGTATGCGATATACGAAAAGCCCCTGATGAAATTAAACATCCCGGCCCCTTCGTGCAGCACTGTTGCAAGGCGGAGCACGAGAATTCCTATTTTAACGCGCTCATTTTTTTTCGTTTAAACGGCTTCCCGGATCAAGGCCGACAGTCCCTGCTACCGTTTCCGCGCCGCTGCCGCCGCTGCCGCCGCTGCCGTCCTCGCTCCTTTGTTTCTCCGTTCGTCCACGAGAGGGCGAGCGGCGGGCTGGAGTTGCGAATGGCTCCGTCGTCGAACTGCCAGGCTTCGTGAGTATAGAGGAGGCTATGCTATTATAGCCAACGAGCTTGAGTATCACCTTAGAGCGGTAAACCGCAACCCAAGACCTGCAGCGGAAATGGCACCCCCCCGGTTGCCGCCTTCCTGCCTGTTTGCCACATTAGCGATCACGTGACGTCAAGATGGCTGCGCCCAGAGGTGGGCCAGATCAGATGGCCAGATCACGGTAAGCAGCTGGAGGGGCCCTCTGGGGCTGCGTTCCAATCTTACTCGAATGGATCCGAGTTACTCCGGCGGATCATGTCACGTGACAAGACTCAAAGAGAAACTGGACGCGGGTAGGTTTTCGAACACCAAGGGACAGAACATTTACCCTAGAGTGGGATCAAGTCAATTTTGGGCCGCGGCCCTGCTTACCGTAATCTGGCCATTCTGATTTGGCGCACCTATGGGTGCAGCCATCTTAAAGTCACGTGATCACTAATGTGGCAAACGGTCAAGATGGCGGCAACCGGGGGGTGCCATTTTTGGCCACTGGTTTACCGCTCTAAGTTTACTCAAGCTCGTTGGCTACAGCCAACGATACAAGCACGAGACCTCGATACCGTTGCTTTGAAGCGTTCTTAAGCAGAACGAGCGCTTCAAAGTAGCGGTATCGAGGTCAAGGGCCAAGGGTCCATCGTTGTGGCTGTCCCACAGAACATCGGCGAGTTAAAAAACTGTCAAACTTTGTCCCCACGAGACGCGACGCATAACTATTGGAGCATTTAACGACACAGCAGTTGATGCTGTCAACCCAGCGCAACCGCAATGCTCAGACTTCAATACGTTAGAATGTACGTGGTGTGGATCCGTTTCTCTGGGGTACTCATTGCCTACCTTCGGTACCGGCCGCGCGTCGGCGCACCGGTCGCATCGCACGGAGCGTATTTGGTCGGCTGGATTTCGTTGGGAGGGAGGGGGGGGGGGGGGGCTGAAACCCCATAAGTTTTCCCGCTGGCTACGCCACTGCATGTGAGGGGGGGCTCGACATGGCCCTCGGTCACCTCGAAGCAGTGTTGTAGGTAACGCGTTACTAGTAACGACGTTACTGGTAACGCGTTACATTTTTCGCTAACGCAGTAACGTACTCGTTAGTATTCTGAATGACTAACGAGTAAAGTATTTTTGTTACTTTTTTACGCTATCGGCTATCAAATTACGTTACTCGTTACTTTTGACCAAAACTGGTGAAATACATTAGGTACTTCGGAAAAGGTCATGACGCCTGATCTAACGTTTAGAATAGCAATCTTGTGCATAAAACTGGGGACGTTAGGGGAACTAAATTTAGGTCACTAAGCTCAATGGAGGATCTAGCTTCTCTGCTCGAGGGGCAACTACTTGCGCTCGAGCACGCAATGCCCAGGCAATGCGGTATCTTGCTGCTAAGACTTCTGAAACTTCGATTTCCTAAGACGGTGGTTTCCACTTATCAGTCCATCTATTCACCCATCCATTTCAAAATCCTGCACAAGCTTATCGCTGAACGGAACCAGCATCCGTCACAGTAAACTTAAAAAAAAAACCCACCTTTCTGACCAAAAAAAGACATCCGTTAAAAGGCGACACTATCTCGCTTCTCGAAGGCGAAAAAAACCTTCGGCTACCAGCTAATTCCGTTCGTCCTCCTTTTTTCTTTCATAGGGTCACCACTTTCAAGGTTTGAACGAACGACTGCGTTCAGCCCCCTCCTCTTCCCCCTCTGCTTTTTGCAGCAGAGGTGGACATCGGGGGGGGGGGGGGGGGGGGGAGAGAAAGACATCCGTTTAAAACAGTGGACAACTATAGTCGGTTACAGGTCAAGAAGGTAGCGGCAAATGCCCCTCAAAGGGAATTTTGTATTCCTCCGCCACCAATCGCGTCCCGTTGTTTCCGTGACGTCACGACCTGCCCGAACCAATCTTGTTTTGGCAAATGAATATTTTCAACATGGCTGCCGGGCAGATTTTCTACGACTCCAGTATCTTCCAGCAATTATTCTGTTTTTAACGCGGTTTTTTACTTACCCGACCATACGTCGCTAAGTCGTAACCGCGTCCACTTTTATTCGCAATAGGTTCTGCGCGACAGCGTGAAAATCCAGCGATAGCATTGCCATCGAAAACTTTGATGCGGGAGTAAGGCCTAGCATCGTACATACGTCGAACGCCGCTTGCTTCTCTGCCTCAGGTTCCGCCTCAACATCGTGACGGCAGCGGCTTTTCTTCGCAGTGGTTGCCGTGGAGCGACGTTAAAATGCAGCGGACACCAAACTCTTCTTTATAAGTGTAGTGGACTGTGCGGGAATAAGTGAAATAAGTGAACCGCGAACACAGTAAGTGTCTTCACCCGATTTCGACCGTATCTTTGCTGGCGTTAATAAATAGTCTGTCTACTGAAATGACGCCTTCGAAGCAGTATGTATTCATCTGTGAAACGTGGCGTCCTTGTCAAGTTTCCGCGTCGCAATCAGCTGCACGCTAATCTATGACTGCGATAGTACCCGCGGGTGCACCTGTGGCATACAAATGATAAAGCCAGTGATGCGTATGTTACAAACATTTAATTGATATTGTTTTGGACGTTAAGAAGCTGATGTCTTCTTTTGGGAAAAATATCAGAATTTGAGGGAAGCAGATTTGGTTCTCTCAAAATGCTTCCGAACATCCTGCTTGCTCTCAGAGGCCCTGTCAGTCGTATGTTTATGCTTCGAAACCTGGGTGCGTGACGCGTGTACCCCCACTCGCGTCGCGTCGCGGCCTGGGGTATTACCGGTAAACACGCACCAACTTTTCCAATTTACTCTAGAAGGAAAATGTGTCCACAATATTGGATCGCAGCATTGGTTTAATAATTTGTAAAAGATGAAAAGTATGTCAATAAAAATTGATTGCAAGGGCAGCTTCCCGCTTCATGAATTGTGGCTTTCTTATAAGCGAAATATTTGTTTAAATCAAAAATTGGGAACATACCGAATACTCAGATGTCCTGATCTTGGTCCGAATGCAAGTGGCAGAATGATTTGTCTTTATAACAATAAAATCAACAATGTTTGAATCAAGCTACAGCTCAAACCGCCTAATTACATTTCTGATGTATGTTTATCTCTGCATTATACCAGGCCGTAGCCGCGAACGAGCTCTTCAGAGTCTGCCATCATCTTTCTGGTCTACCTTGGCAAAGACAGACTCGTGTAAAAAACATTGTGAGCTTCTTGGAGGCAACTTCGCAGTCCTCATTGTCAGAGCTTTCATGAAACCATCGGAAAGAAGGGTCCCTGTCGTTTCAACGACACATGTTTCATGAACTTTTTACGACTCACGTTTCATCGACACTGATTGTTTCATCGATACTACCCCACTGTGCTGTGAAGTTTCATCGACACACAAATTGCACGCTGTAGGAACATTTTGTTGTGCGTTTATCACTGGGGCACATGTTAAACTATCCGACCCACCCAGTTCACGACGCTTTGCGGCGACAGTCTCCAGCAGTTCATTTCAAAAATGTGGACCCACCCAGCCCACCCGTACATGCCGCTTCGCAGCAGCGTGTAAGGGTGGTCCTGCCCCCGTGCATGTACCCGTAACCTTGCTCACCAACAAACCAGCGCACCCCTAACCAAACAAAAATGTTGTCGACGAAACATATCAAGATATGTCGATGAGCGAGTGTCGAGGAAACAATTTGTTGATAAAACGTCGCAGCGTTGATGGAACGAACTGTCGGGGAAATGTCATTTGATGAAATGAGTGGCACCGCACAAAAAGCCTGTTTCCGAGCCGCGTTACTTAAACACTATCGCAGGCATCATTTTTAGATACCCATTGCCAGACAAAATGCATTCTGAACAAAAAAAAAAAAAGAGAAAATGAATTTCACGTCCCTCTGCTGTTAAAGTTCACGACCTGGAATTGGATAAGGAGCCATCACGCAAATTTGAAATGGTTCTGGACTGGACAACATGGACTCGTCATCGGCGTTATTGGTTCAAAATTATAACGAGTACAGCGGGCTCGGGCCTGAGAGCTAAGGGTTAGCGTGGGGCTCCCCAAGCCGAGGGGTATGGCAAGTGCACACCGACAGTGAGACGCGACCAACAACCTATCTGATCTTGTTCCAAGCTTTAGACCTCAGCCTTCAAAGGGCTCTGCATGATTCGTCGTATGGGATAACTTCTTAGCAGCCCATTAGACTGATCCTACAATTCCGCTCCAACAGTACATCCCCAGGCCTTCCAGGAGGCGATCCCACTTGATCCGGGTGCAAGAAGGGACCCCAAATCGTGACCTGCACTATATATTTGACCTCTGGGCCAGCTGATGGGGGCACTACAGCAGCACCAACGGAAAAGGGGATTAGGCCTCTTACAGACTATAGCATCACAAAACCCAGAAATACCTCCATTCATTCTAAACCAGTTTTAGAAGCCCCGCAAGCACTCAAAAACGACCTTTCAGTGCTTCACAACTCTGTCCTCGGCAACAAGTCAGGCTGCAATCTCTGCATCATGGTTGTTATCGGCTTTAAAAAGGTTTGATTAAATCCTCTACATTGCACTAGTCCGGGAGGCTCAAAACTGAGGTCTCTATGAAAGACCGCTTCACCTCATCACAGCGTTTCTGCAAGACGGATGATATCAAGCTTGAGTCGAACTGAACTAGGCCCAGTTAATGGCATTGGCATTCCTTAGATCTCCGTCCTCTCACCAATTCTTCATCAATGTTGTAGCCGACTTTTCCTCACGTCAAGCAATCGGTGCTGTTTTTGCGATATATTTCAAGCCAGTACAATGACGCCTCTGAAATTCAGGAAATCTATGCCACAACCCCTTCAGACCTGCACTTCGGCGCACAGGGCAGCCTGCTCCTCATCCCCCCACGAGGTGTTAGCCAACTCGCCGAAGTGCGAACCCAAGAGTCATAATGGCCGTCCGACTTCAAGGGACTTTCGACGTCTCTATTATGCTTCGAACGAAGCACTAGCACTGGGATTTTGCTCTCCACTGTGCTAACACAAGGTATTGTTATCCCCAAGGTGGCCTCAGTCGTGTGAATGGCCACAGACGTCCCGTTTATGTTTCGAAACAGATCATTAGCAGTTAGAGTTAGCTGCTTACAGTGCTGACGTACGTTATTGTTATTCTCAGAGTGGCCTCGGTCGTGTGAATTGCGACCGACGTCCAGTTTATGCTTCGAAACAGATCATTGGCAGTTAGAGTTAGCTGCCCGCAGTGCTGACGCACGTTATTGTTATTCTCAGAGTGGCCTCGGTCGTGTGAATGGCCACAGACGTCCAGTTTATGCTTCGAAACAGATCATTGGCAGTTAGAGTTAGCTGCCCGCAGTGCTGACGCACGTTATTCTTATTCTCAGAGTGGCCTCGGTCATGTGAATGGCGACAGACGTCCAGTTTATGCTTCGAAACAGATCATTGGCAGTTAGAGTTAGCTGCCCGCAGTGCTGACGCACGTTATTCTTATTCTCAGAGTGGCCTCGGTCATGTGAATGGCGACAGACGTCCAGTTTATGCTTCGAAACAGATCATTGGCAGTTAGAGTTAGCTGCCCGCAGTGCTGACGCACGTTATTCTTATTCTCAGAGTGGCCTCGGTCATGTGAATGGCGACAGACGTCCAGTTTATGCTTCGAAACAGATCATTGGCAGTTAGAGTTAGCTGCCCGCAGTGCTGACGCACGTTATTCTTATTCTCAGAGTGGCCTCGGTCATGTGAATGGCGACAGACGTCCAGTTTATGCTTCGAAACAGATCATTGGCAGTTAGAGTTAGCTGCCCGCAGTGCTGACGCACGTTATTCTTATTCTCAGAGTGGCCTCGGTCATGTGAATGGCGACAGACGTCCAGTTTATGCTTCGAAACAGATCATTGGCAGTTAGAGTTAGCTGCCCGCAGTGCTGACGCACGTTATTCTTATTCTCAGAGTGGCCTCGGTCATGTGAATGGCGACAGACGTCCAGTTTATGCTTCGAAACAGATCATTGGCAGTTAGAGTTAGCTGCCCGCAGTGCTGACGCACGTTATTCTTATTCTCAGAGTGGCCTCGGTCATGTGAATGGCGACAGACGTCCAGTTTATGCTTCGAAACAGATCATTGGCAGTTAGAGTTAGCTGCCCGCAGTGCTGACGCACGTTATTCTTATTCTCAGAGTGGCCTCGGTCATGTGAATGGCGACAGACGTCCAGTTTATGCTTCGAAACAGATCATTGGCAGTTAGAGTTAGCTGCCCGCAGTGCTGACGCACGTTATTCTTATTCTCAGAGTGGCCTCGGTCATGTGAATGGCGACAGACGTCCAGTTTATGCTTCGAAACAGATCATTGGCAGTTAGAGTTAGCTGCCCGCAGTGCTGACGCACGTTATTCTTATTCTCAGAGTGGCCTCGGTCATGTGAATGGCGACAGACGTCCAGTTTATGCTTCGAAACAGATCATTGGCAGTTAGAGTTAGCTGCCCGCAGTGCTGACGCACGTTATTCTTATTCTCAGAGTGGCCTCGGTCATGTGAATGGCGACAGACGTCCAGTTTATGCTTCGAAACAGATCATTGGCAGTTAGAGTTAGCTGCCCGCAGTGCTGACGCACGTTATTCTTATTCTCAGAGTGGCCTCGGTCATGTGAATGGCGACAGACGTCCAGTTTATGCTTCGAAACAGATCATTGGCAGTTAGAGTTAGCTGCCCGCAGTGCTGACGCACGTTATTCTTATTCTCAGAGTGGCCTCGGTCATGTGAATGGCGACAGACGTCCAGTTTATGCTTCGAAACAGATCATTGGCAGTTAGAGTTAGCTGCCCGCAGTGCTGACGCACGTTATTCTTATTCTCAGAGTGGCCTCGGTCATGTGAATGGCGACAGACGTCCAGTTTATGCTTCGAAACAGATCATTGGCAGTTAGAGTTAGCTGCCCGCAGTGCTGACGCACGTTATTCTTATTCTCAGAGTGGCCTCGGTCATGTGAATGGCGACAGACGTCCAGTTTATGCTTCGAAACAGATCATTGGCAGTTAGAGTTAGCTGCCCGCAGTGCTGACGCACGTTATTCTTATTCTCAGAGTGGCCTCGGTCATGTGAATGGCGACAGACGTCCAGTTTATGCTTCGAAACAGATCATTGGCAGTTAGAGTTAGCTGCCCGCAGTGCTGACGCACGTTATTCTTATTCTCAGA
This sequence comes from Ixodes persulcatus, assembly GCA_013358835.2. Classification (NCBI taxonomy): domain Eukaryota; kingdom Metazoa; phylum Arthropoda; class Arachnida; order Ixodida; family Ixodidae; genus Ixodes; species Ixodes persulcatus. Next base: position 510,435 of record JABSTQ010010847.1, read on the forward strand.
GTGGCCTCGGTCATGTGAATGGCGACAGACGTCCAGTTTATGCTTCGAAACAGATCATTGGCAGTTAGAGTTAGCTGCCCGCAGTGCTGACGCACGTTATTCTTATTCTCAGAGTGGCCTCGGTCATGTGAATGGCGACAGACGTCCAGTTTATGCTTCGAAACAGATCATTGGCAGTTAGAGTTAGCTGCCCGCAGTGCTGACGCACGTTATTCTTATTCTCAGAGTGGCCTCGGTCATGTGAATGGCGACAGACGTCCAGTTTATGCTTCGAAACAGATCATTGGCAGTTAGAGTTAGCTGCCCGCAGTGCTGACGCACGTTATTCTTATTCTCAGAGTGGCCTCGGTCATGTGAATGGCGACAGACGTCCAGTTTATGCTTCGAAACAGATCATTGGCAGTTAGAGTTAGCTGCCCGCAGTGCTGACGCACGTTATTCTTATTCTCAGAGTGGCCTCGGTCATGTGAATGGCGACAGACGTCCAGTTTATGCTTCGAAACAGATCATTGGCAGTTAGAGTTAGCTGCCCGCAGTGCTGACGCACGTTATTCTTATTCTCAGAGTGGCCTCGGTCATGTGAATGGCGACAGACGTCCAGTTTATGCTTCGAAACAGATCATTGGCAGTTAGAGTTAGCTGCCCGCAGTGCTGACGCACGTTATTCTTATTCTCAGAGTGGCCTCGGTCATGTGAATGGCGACAGACGTCCAGTTTATGCTTCGAAACAGATCATTGGCAGTTAGAGTTAGCTGCCCGCAGTGCTGACGCACGTTATTCTTATTCTCAGAGTGGCCTCGGTCATGTGAATGGCGACAGACGTCCAGTTTATGCTTCGAAACAGATCATTGGCAGTTAGAGTTAGCTGCCCGCAGTGCTGACGCACGTTATTCTTATTCTCAGAGTGGCCTCGGTCATGTGAATGGCGACAGACGTCCAGTTTATGCTTCGAAACAGATCATTGGCAGTTAGAGTTAGCTGCCCGCAGTGCTGACGCACGTTATTCTTATTCTCAGAGTGGCCTCGGTCATGTGAATGGCGACAGACGTCCAGTTTATGCTTCGAAACAGATCATTGGCAGTTAGAGTTAGCTGCCCGCAGTGCTGACGCACGTTATTCTTATTCTCAGAGTGGCCTCGGTCATGTGAATGGCGACAGACGTCCAGTTTATGCTTCGAAACAGATCATTGGCAGTTAGAGTTAGCTGCCCGCAGTGCTGACGCACGTTATTCTTATTCTCAGAGTGGCCTCGGTCATGTGAATGGCGACAGACGTCCAGTTTATGCTTCGAAACAGATCATTGGCAGTTAGAGTTAGCTGCCCGCAGTGCTGACGCACGTTATTCTTATTCTCAGAGTGGCCTCGGTCATGTGAATGGCGACAGACGTCCAGTTTATGCTTCGAAACAGATCATTGGCAGTTAGAGTTAGCTGCCCGCAGTGCTGACGCACGTTATTCTTATTCTCAGAGTGGCCTCGGTCATGTGAATGGCGACAGACGTCCAGTTTATGCTTCGAAACAGATCATTGGCAGTTAGAGTTAGCTGCCCGCAGTGCTGACGCACGTTATTCTTATTCTCAGAGTGGCCTCGGTCATGTGAATGGCGACAGACGTCCAGTTTATGCTTCGAAACAGATCATTGGCAGTTAGAGTTAGCTGCCCGCAGTGCTGACGCACGTTATTCTTATTCTCAGAGTGGCCTCGGTCATGTGAATGGCGACAGACGTCCAGTTTATGCTTCGAAACAGATCATTGGCAGTTAGAGTTAGCTGCCCGCAGTGCTGACGCACGTTATTCTTATTCTCAGAGTGGCCTCGGTCATGTGAATGGCGACAGACGTCCAGTTTATGCTTCGAAACAGATCATTGGCAGTTAGAGTTAGCTGCCCGCAGTGCTGACGCACGTTATTCTTATTCTCAGAGTGGCCTCGGTCATGTGAATGGCGACAGACGTCCAGTTTATGCTTCGAAACAGATCATTGGCAGTTAGAGTTAGCTGCCCGCAGTGCTGACGCACGTTATTCTTATTCTCAGAGTGGCCTCGGTCATGTGAATGGCGACAGACGTCCAGTTTATGCTTCGAAACAGATCATTGGCAGTTAGAGTTAGCTGCCCACAGTGCTGACGCACGTTATTCTTATTCTCAGAGTGGCCTCGGTCATGTGAATGGCCACTGACGTCCAGTTTATGCTTCGAAACAGATCACTGGCAGTAAGAGTTAGCTGTCCACAGTGCTGACACACGTTACTGTTGTTTTCAGAGGGGCCTCGGTCATGTGAATGACCACAGGCGTTTCCTTTAGACTTCAAAAAGAACACTGGTACTGCGATTTCGCTCTCCGCTGTGCTAACACACGGTTTTGTTATTCCCAGAGGCCTCAGTCGTGTGAATGGCCACAGATGTCCCATTTATGCTTCAAAGCAGAGCACTGGCAGTGATCTGTTGTCGTTTTTCTTAGACAAAAAAGAGCTTATTTGCAATCAAAATTCTATTTGTTGCGTAGCAAAGATGTTTGGACAGCGGGAAGGGCCAATATGGCATCTGATGTCTTTGCCGTAGATGGGCTGCAAACTTTTGTTTTCGCGAAGTTGAAATCTATACTTGTGATTCATGGCACAGTGCAATGTATAGACCAGCTTAGACATTATCGCAACAAAAATAAAAAGTTTGTCTGGTGGCTGCATATCGAAATGCTATACGGCAACGAGCAGAGAAGCATGACAACATGAGACACGGGAGGTCAGTGGTGGACAAGAACAACGATCCGATTTTAAAGCATATGAGTGGTCCTTAAAAGGACCGTTTTGTGTTCCGAGATGTTCCACGCTTTCTCCATAATGGTGGCGTTAAGCTTCGTCAAAGGGCTCGACACCAGACAGGTCACTCTCGGATGGGGTGTCCTCTCCATCCAGCTGGATGACGATGGGCTGGATGTGGGCACTTGTGGCACTGCCTCGTCGGAACGTTGCTTCGATGTCAATAACGTGCCTGACAGCATTAACCCAGTTGTCAGTGGTGACCTTGTCAACTTCTTCGTTGAGGAGTGTCCCCACGCCGACAATCTTGAACGTCGTGTTTCGGGCAGCAACGCCGTTCTTAATCTGCGCCCATATCAGTTCAATCGGGTTGAACTGGCAGTGATACGGTGGGAGCCTGACCACAGTGCAGCCAGCCATCTCGGCAGCAGTGTCCACACGATACTTCAGGTGCTGTGGCTTCACCAAGGCCACAATGTCGAGCAGCTGCTTCTTCAGCATCTTGGGGTCCCATGAAACTTTTTAGACGTCAGCCACTGTCGGATGTCGTCCTTGCGGGAACTCGTCGTCGGCACTGCTTCCAACCGCCGTGAATGGTAAGAAGCGTTGTCCATGACGATAACGCTTCCTGTCGGCAGTTTGTCGAGGACACCGTCGAACCACTTCTCGAAGCGGGCGCCATCCATTTCCTCGTGGTAATCGCCGGTCTTTTGTCCACGGAACACGTCCAGGCAGCCGTCGACGAAGCCTTCATCGCTGCCGATGTGGGTGACAATAAGACGCTGGCCCTTCCCCAATGGCTGCTTGAGGCCAGTCGAGAGACCACGCATGAAGGCGTCGTGAGACGGCCATGGTCGTGTCTACCCACACCCTTGAGACAGTGTGCCCTGCCGTCACCCACGTCTCGTCCAAGTAGAAGATCTTTCGACCATCTTGTCGGTGACGTGCGATCTCATGCAGGTACTTCTGCTGCCAGGCGACGATGTCCTCTCGTTCAATCAGCCGCGAGTTTGTTCCCTCTTGTCATGTGAATGGCGACAGACGTCCAGTTTATGCTTCGAAACAGATCATTGGCAGTTAGAGTTAGCTGCCCGCAGTGCTGACGCACGTTATTCTTATTCTCAGGGTGGCCTCGGTCATGTGAATGGCGACAGACGTCCAGTTTATGCTTCGAAACAGATCACTGGCAGTAAGAGTTAGCTGTCCACAGTGCTGACACACGTTACTGTTGTTTTCAAAGGGGCCTCGGTCATGTGAATGACCACAGGCGTTTCCCTTAGACTTCAAAACAAAACACTGGTACTGCGATTTCGCTCTCCGCTGTGCTAACACACGGTTTTGTTATTCCCAGAGGCCTCAGTCGTGTGAATGGCCACAGATGTCCCATTTATGCTTCAAAGCAGAGCACTGGCAGTGATCTGTTGTCGTTTTTCTTAGACAAAAAAGAGCTTATTTGCAATCAAAATTCTATTTGTTGCGTAGCAAAGATGTTTGGACAGCGGGAAGGGCCAATATGGCATCTGATGTCTTTGCCGTAGATGGGCTGCAAACTTTTGTTTTCGGAAAGTTGAAATCTATACTTGTGATTCATGGCACAGTGCATTGTATAGACCAGCTTAGACATTATCGCAACAAAAATAAAAAGTTTGTTGGTGGCTGCATATCGAAATGCTATACGGCAACGAGCAGAGACGCATGACAACATGAGACACGGGAGGTCAGTGGTGGACAAGAACAACGATCCGATTTTAAAGCATATGAGTGGTCCTTAAGAGGACCGTTTTGTGTTCCGAGATGTTCCACGCTTTCTCCATAATGGTGGCGTTAAGCTTCGTCAAAGGGCTCGACACCAGACAGGTCACTCTCGGATGGGGTGTCCTCTTCATCCAGCTGGATGACGATGGGCTGGATGTGGGCACTTGTGGCACCGCCTCGTCGGAACGTTGCTTCGATGTCAATAACGTGCCTGACAGCATTAACCCAGTTGTTAGTGGTGACCTTGTCAACTTCTTTGTTGAGGAGTGTCCCCACGTCGACAATCTTGAACGTCGTGTTTCGGGCAGCAACGCCGTTCTTGATCTGCGCCCATATCAGTTCAATGGGGTTGAACTCGCAGTGATACGGTGGGAGCCTGACCACAGTGCAGCCAGCCGTCTCGGCAGCAGTGTCCACACGATACTTCAGGTGCTGTGGCTTCACCAAGGCCACAATGTCGAGCAGCTGCTTTTTCAGCATCTTGGGGTCCCATGAAACTTTTTTAGACGTCAGCCACTGTCGGATGTCGTACTTGCGGGAACTCGTCGTCGGCACTGCTTCCAACCGCCGTGAATGGTAAGAAGCGTTGTCCATGACGATAACGCTTCCTGTCAGCAGTTTGTCGAGGACACCGTCAAACCACTTCTCGAAGCGGGCGCCATTCATTTCCTCGTGGTAATCGCCAGTCTTTTGTTCACGGAACACGTCCAGGCAGCCGTCGACGAAGCCTTCATCGCTGCCGATGTGGGTGACAATAAGACGCTGGCCCTTCCCCAATGGCTGCTTGAGGCCAGTCGAGAGACCACGCATGAAGGCGTCGTGAGACGAGGCCATGGTCGTGTCTACCCACACCCTTGAGACAGTGTGCCCTGCCGTCACCCACGTCTCGTCCAAGTAGAAGATCTTTCGACCATCTTGTCGGTGACGTGCGATCTCATGCAGGTACTTCTGCTGCCAGGCGACGATGTCCTCTCGTTCAATCAGCCGCGAGTTTTGTTCCCTCTTGTCATGCTCGAATCCGATGTCATGGAGAAGGCGACGCACAGTCCAAGCCTTCAACGAGGGAAGTTCAGTGCTCGTGCAGAATTCGGCCGTTATCTTCTTGACCGTGTGGACCTCGTTCCGTCGAAAGAAACGGTGGACGCACGATCTCAGCGCGCACAACGTGAAGTCGCCGTACCTGACTTTGCGCCGCCTCTTGCCTTCACTTGCTGGGCACTTCCGAGAAGGTGTCACAACTTGTCCCTCGTTTCTTTCGCCTGCTTCCTAATCTCGAGGACGGTGCGTACACCAACGCAAGCAGTTTGCTGACTTTGATGCAGGACTCCTCCACAGTGAGGCCGGGCTGGCCGGGCTTGGCGGGCGGTTCGTGTCGCATCTGAACGTACGCGTTCATTATCAGCTGCCGTGCAACTAGGTTGAGGACATCGCCGCTCTTATGCTTCTTGTAGAGGCGCCTTGGCGTAGACGGCGAGGCTGCACCAGACTCTCTTGACAAAGCAGAATCGGAGGAATTGCATTCCGCTGTCTCCACGATGGGATTCGTAACGGAAAAGAACAGACGACTTCGGATTTTTCGAAACGCGAATCGCAGGGCGTTTCAAAACCCGAAACGCATGTTTTTTTTTTTTAACAAACGCAGCAAATGCACGGAATGTACCTAATTCGTGTAGGAAGGTTATCAAGCTAAAACCAACAACCATATATGCATTACTTATAAAAGTTACAATTTTCGTTGCACTGAAGCATTCTTTTTACTTCAACCTTTCGGAGCGAGTAATTTGCCTCGGCTAGGTGGCGCAGGCTGCCACCCGCTACAAGGCCTGTCTGTAGTCAATATCTATCCATTGAAGCAGAAGGGGCGTTTTCAGCGAACTATTTTCTCGACTGCGGAGGCGTCTGAAGCGGGTGCATCACGCTTATGGGGAGGAGCTTCTACTACCTTCTTAACTTGTAACCGACTATAGTGGCGAAGCGATTTGCTTGTTTCTCTAGTTACAAAAGAAAAAAACACCCTTTGTGGAATTTCTTACTCTCGCTCTCCCCCTCGCTGCCTGAAAGTTCCTGACCCACTTTTGTACCAGAAGAATTTTTCGCTTGATTAGTCTTTACTTCCCTAAGGTCATAATAAAGATATAAAAACATTTTAAACCTGTAAAGAGTGTGCTGGTAACCGGTGTCCTGTTCCACATGGTGAAGTAAATCAGACTCTGGTAATAGTATGAACCGGACTGTTACTATACTCCGTTTCACCTTATGTTGTACCGCAGCGAAGGCTAGAAGCGCGAGCTCACAGCGTTGGCAGCTGTCCTTACTGCACGAGAGCTTGTGCCGCCGAGATATGCCCCAGAGCAAGGAGCTCGCGCTTATAGCCTTTCCTGCGGTACATCATAAGGTGAAACAGAGTATAAAACCGGCGTAAATATGAGGGGTGTTGGTTGGCTGGTTGCGTTCCAGCAGTCCCCCTTCGTATGCTGCCAAACATATGTACTCGAATACAAAAGTAACGCAAAAGTAACATTCGTTATTTTTTGAAAAGTAACGGTAACGGTATATCGTTACGTTTGTAAAAAATAACGTAGCTCAATAACGCGTTAATTTTTACCAAACTAACGAGTAACGCTATTTCGTTACTTTTTTTTCGGTAACGGGCACAACACTGCCTCGAAGCATACCTCAGCAAACCTCACTCATGAGGGCCCTCACTCACCCTCATCTTCACAGGTGAGGCGAGGGTGACTAAGTTTCTGAACAAGGAAAATTAATGAATGGGAGGGTGAGTGAGGGCCATGAGGGCTGTGAGGACCGTGAGTGCGTGAGGGCCGTGAGGGCCGTGAGGGCGGTGAGTGCGTCAGGGGCGTGAGGGGTGTGAGGGCCATGAGTGCGTGAGGGGCGTGAGGGCAGTGAGTGCGTGAGTGGCGTGAGGGGCGTGAGGGGTATGAGTGCGTGAGGGCCATGGAGGCGGTGAGTGCGTGAGTGGAGTGAGGGCCATGAGTGCGTGAGGGCCCGGTGAGTGTGTGAGGGGCGTGAGGCCCCTTTCAGACGGAGCAACTTTCTCAGCAATTTTAGTATTGCTGACGGGTTGTTGTTCCCTAGCTTTCCCTAGATCGACACGAATTGCTGAGATCGGGTCCGGCTCGAAGTAAGCGAGCAACTCGGAGCAATTCGAAGACGTTTGAAGCGGCTGCATCCAATAAGGGACGCGATATTTTCACGTGATACCTCGTGCCGGTGTTGATGACAACAAAAGACTTGGTTCTATTTTGAAATTCGTTTTTGGAAACAAACTGTTTCAGAAATATGCATTAGTACTCTCAACGAGATTTAAATGACTAAAACACGTTTATAGCGCGTAATTATGTGTCTAAATAGTGCAAAAAAGATAAAATTTCATGATGATGATGGCAAATTGCCGTAATTGGCTGCTGCGTGTGAACGCGGGCGGCCCTTGTTGCTGGTGTTGCGATTTCAAGTTTCTGGGCGAAATAGCCCCGTCTGAAGCGGGCCTGAGTGGCATGAGGGCTATGAGTGCGTGAGGCCTCGTGAGGGCGGTGAGTGCGTGAGGGGTGTGAGGGCCATGAGTGCGTGAGGGACGTGAGGGGTATGCGTGCGTGAGGGCCGTGAGGGCGGTGAGTGCGTGAGGTCCATAGGGGCGTGAGGGCTATGAGTGCGTGAGGGCCGTGAGGACGGTGAGTGCGTAAGGGGCGTGAGGGTTATGAGTGCGTGAGGGCGGTGAGTGCGTGAGGGGTGCGAGGGCCATGAGTGCGTGAGTGGCGTGAGGGCCATGAGCGCGTGAGTGGCGTGAGGGGTATGAGCGCGTGCGTGCCGTTAGGGGCGTGAGGGCTATGAGTGCGTGACGGGTATGAGTGCGTGAGGGGCGTAAAGGACATGAGTGCGTGAGGGGCGAGGGCCGTGAGGTTCAGTGAGGGTGAGTGAAGGGCTGAAGGTGAGTGTGACTGTGAGGATGAGGGTGAGTGAGGGGCTGAAGGTGAGTGTAGCTGTGAGGGTCAGCGAGGGCGACCTAAAATGCCGACCTCTGCCTCGGAGACGCCCGAACCCCTCTTCGGCATATCAAGGATCTTCAACCCAAGAGACAACACCGTGACTACCGACCTCAAGCCACCTTCACTTTCTAACACGGATCAATGAACGCACCGGCTATACTGACCCTCTCTTTACGTGAAACCCAACTCATGATGACTCCAGTGGCGGTCAGATCGTCGAATGACATTTATTTGAAAAATCGTTTAGTCGATATGCGATGTCTTCTACCGCAAGACGGTGGAAGCACACAGTCAAGCTTTTGCAGACAATGTAAAGGACCACACAACGCTCGTTGTTGAAACCGCAGCGCGGCGCAAGCAAACCGCGAAGGCATGATTTTTGAATATGTAAAAGCGATAATAAAACACGCATATACATTGAAAATTCATTCATGACTTGCAAGCACCTCAGACCTCTAAACAATTCTGCGAATGAGCAGTAGTAATTGTCAATTCATAGATATAAACGGATTAAATTGAGCGACTATTGGATAAAAAAAATATTCCGAGGACACCTAAGCACTTCTTATGAGTTGTGAGTGCAAAAGCATGAATGTCGTTCTTCCGCTCCCTTAGTTCGTCTGCGGCGTACTGGCGTGAAGGGCCACGTTTCGCTATTACCGAGGTAGCGGCCGACGGCCGAGCGCGCGCCCTTGTAAAGTGGCTGCACCGCCCTGAGCTCTACCGTGCAGCCGCTCCGGAGTTCACCCGTGCCGGCTCTGTGGCGGCCGGGCCATTGCAGAGTGCGCACCTCTTATCGTTAAAAAAAAACACCTAATGCATCCTGATATGCACATCAGGATACATATTTCACACAATAACACCGCACCTCTCATATCTTACCGGCGGCCGGGTCGCTGCGTGCGCTGCGCCGCCATGGAGAGGGCACCTCTGGTGGCGTTCCTTGGAACTCCACCGTGCGAAAGCCAACGGCAGCCTCGTTTCTTGAAACTGCGACGCGCGCCAGCCAATGGGAGCCTATCCATCAGATCGCTGCTGCAGACGACAGGCTTCGCTCCATTGGAACAGGGGAATTTAGGTGCCGTTTGGCTTGGCTTCAAAAGCTGATGATGTCGGTTCGATACATGGGACAGTTAGTGCTTTGGCATTAAAAATGGATGGCTTTGGGATTAAATTACAGATAACTTGGTTTAAATTCGTTCGCTCTTTGATTAAATTAATGACCACTTGAATTAAATTTGAGTACTGTTAGTGAAATCCGAAAACGAAGGGAGCAACACTGGGCAGAGAGACAGCGGGCGATGCGAAGAAAGATGTCGGCATGCAAGTGTGCGTCCGCCGCACGTGTAATATTTAATTTTATTTTCCTGTATTAAAGTCTATTAATTTTCCTAAAAGATTGTTTAATCGGAGGAAAGTCAACATCTCAGAAGTGGGATGCACCAAAACCTTCGTGGTGAGGCGATCGTGGAAGCCGATGTTGTCGGATTGCGCGGACGGTGATGCTCGCCGACTTTTCAACTGACGCTACGGGTAGTGCCGAGCCCGTGCCGTCGTCGTGAGGTAGCGGCCGAGGAAAGTGGGCTCTTCGTGTCGCCTGCTGACTGCGTGTATGTGAACGCTGTCTCAACGGGTACCGTCTTCGTGAGGTGCCGACGGCGGAAACGTGAGTCTCCGTGCTGCCTCGTGGGGACCGTGCGTGCGGATGCTCTGTGTGACGTCTGCAGGCCTAGACGCGTAACCGAAGGCGACAAACAACAACAGCAGCTGTGTGTACGCCTAGGAAGACGCCTAGACAACCCCGATGATGGCAAACGGCGACGGAAACGAGATAATGCAAGCGCCACTGGAACAAAACCAAAGGTTACTCGACCTCGTCGAGAGGAAACCAGAAACGTTCTATGTTATGCCTGACCTCAATAAGGCTATTCACGACTTCGACGGCGAAGGCTCGTCACACGAGGCCGGGGTGTGGCTCAAGAGTATCGACTCCATGGCAGTTCTGCACGGCTGGCCGGTCAGCTTCAGGCTGGAGAACGCTAGGCTCCACATGAAGGTACCTGCTCGATTTTGGCTTCAGGCCCGTGTCGAAGACCTTACTACGTGGGAGGACTTCAAGGTCGCCTTTAGAAAAACCTTTGTGGGGCAAACAAGCACAGCCGAAGAATGGAAGCGAATGCAGGAGAGAATCATGTTGAGGGAAGAGTCCACCATGGCTTATTTCCTCGAAAAGACCTTGTTGTGAAAGGAATTGGGCCTCGGTATGCAAGATACCAAGGAGCAAGTTTTGGTTGGGCTGCGGTCTAGAGACGTGTGACGGCAAAGGAGCACAGGGACGAGGATGAATTGTTGGCAGACGTACGAAGGCTGAAGAGAATAAGTGAATCAGGGATCCACATGTCTTCAAGGGGAAAGCCACACAACGGTGATCCAGGTACAACAACATCTCGCGTCGGGCCATCAACCTCAAGATCATGGGCTACTGCGCGTCCATCTGAGCAAACAACCACTGGCATACGCCTCGCAGATTAAAAGAGTGTGGCCAGAGGCTCAATGAGTCAAGGAAGCAACATGGTACAACCGACGGATCAGGCAAGTGCTGGGGGACCACCCAAGTTTCATGCGAGATCAAGCTGAGCGAAAATGCTACAGTTGTGGGAAGTACGGACACATGGCGAGAAACTGCCCAGCAACTAACCCTGTTGGCAATTTTGTGGTGAATCAGAGTCCAACAAGTGACAGTGATCCAGCTTAATTCCTGAAGACTGCTCTTATCAATGGAATTCACCAGCTCTCGGTGATGATCGACCCTGGAAGTTCAGACTGTATATTGCGTCATCGAGCAGCTGAAAAGTGCAACCTACAAGTTGTGTGCAAGGCCCAAGTCTTGTATGGATTTGGGAACACCGACACGTCTACAGTGCGGTCCATCAAAATCTCGGAGGTCGACATTGAAATCGATGACGTGGTATGTCGTAAGGTCAAGGTGATCGTCGTCAACGACAGTGCCCTGCCTGTGGACGTGCTGGTCGGTAGGAACTGGACGGAACAAGACCACATTGCATACCTGCGCATGGGAGATGAGCTCAGGAGTGGCTACCGTGATGATCTTCCCTTTTGTGACATCGACCTTGCCCAGATGAAGCCTTCCAAGGAACCACTGCGTGTCAAGGAAACCATGGTGCTGCCCAAAAGAACTGTGTGTTGGGTGACAGGGGAGACCGGTAAGAGTAAAAGAAGTCTCGTAGTACCTAGTGGGACCAACAAGGGAATGCTGCTTCACGTCGAACACGGAAGGGTTGAGATACCCGTGTTGAACGACAAGGATGAAGACCAACAGCTGCTAAAGGGAAGTTTGTTTGCTCACGCTGAATTGCTCTCAGGGAGCGAAGAGTTAACCCCAGTGAGGGATGTGCCTCAGCGAGAGCCCATCGATCGTGGCATGCTAAATGTCGGAAGGGACAACACTGAACAGCAGGTGGATGCGCTGCTGAATATGCTGAATGAGTATAGGGACTGCTTCGCACTGAATCTGTCTGAGTTGGGTTTTTCTTCACTTAGACAACAAGCGCTCAATAAAAAACACACGGGACGAGGAGAGGACGGGACAAGCGCTAACTTTCAACCAAAAAGTTTATTGCCGAACCAGCACTTATATAAGACTGGGCGCATGAAAAGAGTGGAAAAGGAAAGATAAACATCAAAAGAGTGCCAAAGAAGAAAAGTGACGTGCCGCCTACGATAAGAATTCTAATTCAATTTTTGATAAAGCTACAGACGGCCTGCTGACGCATTGATCCCCCGACCTTGCAATCTCGGCCGCTTCCACTATCTCCCTTGTGAGGCCCGAGCGATGAAAATACAAGATGGTCGTTTGTTTGTACAGGGGGTGACACTGGTTTCCCGAGACACATCTTTTACAGTGGGCAGCCAGCTGGCCGTCGGTTGCAACGCTCCCGACCTTATTCTTGTGTTCTAGTAGGCGAACGTTCAAACATCGGCCGGTTTGGCCAATATAGTGTTTGCCACACGAGAGAGGAATTTTGTACACAACGCTACGTCGGCATTTCACAAACGCATCTCTGTGCTTGATAGCGCAGATCGGTTTCCGCGCCCGCGTGGGACAGCTCAACCTACACAAAGCCAAAAGCTTGTTAGGCGCCGTGAACAAGACCTTGACCCCTGAGCGTTGCCCAACTTTCTTGATGTTTGAACGTTCGCCTACTAGAACACAAGAATAAGGTCGGGAGCGTTGCAACCGACGGCCAGCTGGCTGCCCACTGTAAAAGATGTGTCTCGGGAAACCAGTGTCACCCCCTGTACAAACAAACGACCATCTTGTATTTTCATCGCTCGGGCCTCACAAGGGAGATAGTGGAAGCGGCCGAGATTGCAAGGTAGGGGGATCAATGCGTCAGCAGGCCGTCTGTAGCTTTATCAAAAATTGAATTAGAATTCTTATCGTAGGCGGCACGTCACTTTTCTTCTTTGGCACTCTTTTGATGTTTATCTTTCCTTTTCCACTCTTTTCATGCGCCCAGTCTTATATAAGTGCTGGTTCGGCAATAAACTTTTTGGTTGAAAGTTAGCGCTTGTCCCGTCCTCTCCTCGCCCCGTGTGTTTTTTATTGAGTGCTTGTTGTCTAAGTGAAGATGAACCAACACGCCCAAACCTTTTCCCTTCTGAGTTGGGTTGTTGCAACCAACTAGAAATGACCATCACGGAGAAACCTGGAAGTACCCCAGTCAGCTGCAAGCCGTATAAGACTAATGCAGCGGAAAGGGGAAGCGATCCAAAAAATTGTCGAAGAGTGGAATACGAGTGTATTGTCACCGAAACAACGTCCCCATATGCAAGTCCAGTGCTACTCGTGAAAAAGAAAAATGAAGAAAATCGTCTCGTCATAGACTATCGACGGCTCAACAGCCAGACTGTGCCAGAACACTTCCCATTGCCAAACATTGCCGACCAGCTGCAACGACTGTCCGGAGCACTAATGTACTGCGTGTTAGACTGTGCAAACGGATACCTCCAGCTTCCACTGAATGAGGAATCTAAGGCCAAAACTGCATTCATCACGCCTGATGAGACTGGACAGTTTGAACGTATGGAGTTTGGGCTAAGAAACGGCCCGGCTGTATTTCAAAGTCTAATGAACAAAGTCCTGGGTACTCTGCGCAACACAGTAGCATTGTGCTACATGGGCGGCTTGTTGATTCCAGCCAAGGACTGGGAGGACTTGCTGGGTTAGCTCAAACAAGTCTTGGATGCTCTGAGGGCTGCCGGACTAACCCTTGTTGCGACGGCCTTCGCTGGGGGCTTTAAACTCAAAAAGAACGTCTTCAGGAAGGCACGAGACCATCTGGAATCGTGGGCCCTCGCAAGGAGAAACACCGGCGTGCGTGTGCGTGCCTGTGTGTGTGTGGGTCTGTTGGTTTTGGGTTCCAGCAAGAACGTCGACTCCTTACATCAGCCACCGGAGCGCGGCAAGAACGTCGAGGGATTACATCATCTGCCCCTCGCTGAAAGAACACCCAGAAATTGCATCAGCCGCCCCCGCACTTCGCACACCTCGTGAACACTCGAACACCGGGGAAGGCTCCTCTCTTTCAGAGGGCCTTCTCGCCCTCGGAGGGCTATATATAACACGGGCTCAGGGAGCCCGAAGTCGCCGATTGCCGATTAACCAGTCGACCATGCTACTTGTATATTCACTGTACATAAAAGTTCTACTGTAGCAACCCCACTCCAGGCCTGTTTCCTCGGGGCCATGCTAACGCGAGCCACAACCCCGACTCTTGGTTCCTCACCTGACATCGTCACCTCCAGAACGCAACACCCTGAAACTCTCCAAGTGTGTGTTTGGGAGTGACGAACTTGATTACTTAGGCTTCAAGATTGTGAAGGGCTACCTGCAGCCAGGTGAAGTGAAGCAACGAGCCATACTGGAAGCTACCCCACCGACCGATGTTCACGGCGTCAGGAGGTTTCTGGGCCTGAAAGGATTTTTCAGACGGTTCATTCCCCACTATGCCCTGAAAGCAGAATCTCTTACTCGTGTGACCAAGGAAGACGCCAAGTTCACATGGGAAATGGAGCAACAGGAGGCTTTCGACCATCTCCGAAAGGAGCTCACAGAACCCCCGATACTGAAGTTGTACAACCCTTCAGCCGTAACTGAACTCCACACGGACGCAAGCATGCATGGACTTGCGGGAATGATTCTTCAGCAAGACGAGTCAGGACGCTGGCACCTGGTGTTTTGTGTCAGTAAGCGCACCACTGATGCCGAGAAGAACTACCATGCAGGAAAACTAGAGCTCATGGCAATAGTCCGAAGAATGAAAAGACTTCGTCCATTCCTTCTAGGCATTCTGTTCACGCTGGTAACATATTGTCAAGCAATCGTGTACCTAAATGCACACAAGACCCTTAAACCACAAAAAGCAAGGTGGTTTGATTTACTACAGGAGTATGAATTTGAGGTGAAGCACCGTGCAGGTGAGAAAATGACTCACGTGGACTACCTGAGTCGCGAACCTGTAGGGGCGTCGGAGGACACCTTTGATGAGTTCGTCGAAACCAGGGCTGAAGAGTGCCTCACCTTAGGTCTAGAAGACCAAGTTGTGATCATCCAGCGATCTGACGCAGACTTGGCTAACCTCGCACAGATTCTCGAGAAGCCAATCAAGAAAAAGACCAAAGAGGAAAGTGTCAAGGTCAAGAACCTACGACTGAAAGATGGAAAACTGTTTTACGTGGAGGAAGACGGACGACTTCTTTTCGTGATGCCTAAGAGCATACGTAAAACACTGTGTGTCAAGTTTCACGACTTGCAGGAACATTTTAGCACGGACCGAACTGTGTCGAAAATCAAGCAACTCTATTGGTTTCCTCGGATGAAGCGCTATGTGCATCAGCACATCCGTAGGTGTTTCGAGTGTCTGATCACAAAGGTACCAGGAGGGAAGAAGCCTGGACTTCTGAACTCGATACCGCCTGGGAAGAGGCCATTTCAGTTGTACACGTGGACCATGTTGGTCCGTTTGTGAGTAGTTCGAAGAAAAACCAGTGGATCTTGGTGCTGGTGGATAATCTGACCAAGTTTGTGCGCCTCTACCCTGTGCGAGACACGTCGGCAAGGAACGTATTGCGGTGTATGCAGAGTTTTGTCACAGAGTTTGGACTACCGGAACGCATCATTTCGGACCGTGGTTCCTGTTTCACGTCCCACAGCTTCGAAGCCTTCTGCCAGGAAAATGGTGTGGCCCACACACTGAACTCATCACACCATCCAAGGGCGAACGGCCAGGTAGAGCGAGTGAATCGAACCCTGGTACCGTGCATTATGGCCACAATCGAGGATTCAACTCACAAGGACTGGGATCAGAATATCAAGGAGGTAGAGAGCTACCTGAACACAGCATATAATGCCTCAACAGGCACTAGCCCCTTCAGGCTTCTGCATGGATATCAACGAAGGATCCAAGACGGTGTCCTTAGATGGCTAAACACAGAGAATGACGACTGGATGTGTCCAGAGCAACTTCAAGAGACGGCTCAAAATGACATAATGACCCAGCAAGGAAAGTCAAAGCAGTACTTCGAAAGGCATCACTTCGCAGCGGAAGGGCTGAGTGTTGGAGACGTAGTGGTCATGCGCGCTGCATTTCAGAGCACACCGGCGTCCCAACAAAAACCTATAAGTTCAAAGGCCCACTGACTGTGACAGAAGTACTGCCAGCGGACACGTACAGAGTGTCCGAGATGAATGGAAAGAAGAGGGCCTACTCAACAACCGCCCACATCAACAAACTGAAGAGATGGGGTGGAAGATGCCAAGAACCGTCCGACCAATCAAGCACCGACGAAGAAGACAATGTACCGAGACGTAGCACACGTGTGCCCAAAAAACCTTCGTACCTTGGGGACTTGCCACATGAACTGAGGACAGTTCCCTGCCAGGAATGGCCGAGTGTTAGCGAAATCCGAAAACGAAGGGAGCAACATTGGGCAGAAAGACAGCGGGCGATGCGAAGAAAGATGGCGGCATGCAAGTGTGCGTTCGCCGCACGTGTAACTTTTAATTTTATTTTCCTGTATTAAAGTCTATTAATTTTCCTAAAAGTTTGTTTAATCGGAGGAAAGCCAACAGTACAGCTTGATTCAACTCAGGGTCCCTCGGATTAAAATAAGTTGGCACTTGGGGATTACCATGAGCAGGAAAACGTAGAAACGAAACTCCGTTCCACTGTCAATAGCAAAAGTACGTCCCGGGAGACATTCCTTCACGCGCTTCAGAGCAAAACAAAACATAGCCAATTGTCCTTTAAACCCGCAATCTGACGGAGGCTTATTGCGGAGAAGGCGCCGTGTAACCGAGCCTTCGGTTGCACGTCAAAAGATCCCCAGGTGGTCCAAATTAATCCTCAGTCTTAAGCTGGGGCGTGCCAGATGCCCGTCGTTGGTTTGACGCGTAACACCCCCAAATTTGACTTTAAATTTAATCGTCCTTTAAAATTGTTTATAAAAAAAAATTATATGTTAATATTTAGAGGTGTTCCGCTTGGATAATGCTCCTGTTTGCGAGAGCGCAAATGACCTCAATGGGACTTGTCAAATATCAATACATTATTGTTGGCGACATAATTGGGTGAATGCGAGTCAATATAATCGTTAACTCGCATTCATACAACGCACGAAGATCAGTGTACCATGTAATGTCTTAACGACCGTTGCACCTTAAATAAATTCGCCAGTTTCGTCGGAGTCTGGTTAACACTTTCAGCCGCGCTGGACTGAGTCGCGCCGATCCCCAAAGCAATTGAAATATGAGCTCTCTTCCTGGCGAGCATTCCATTTGCCTTTAGATGCACCCTGTCCGAGGAGGAATAATGGGAGCTTTGGCTCGCACACGCCTGTCGGTTAGTCCCAGTTGAGTCTAGTTAGTTTCCAGCTTCTGCGCTCGGTACCAAACTCGAGTCAGATTATCCTTTTGGGGACAAAATTTGAGTTCAAAGAACCAAATGCTGCCGTTAGTTTATTGGGACCCTCTTTTTTCCTTAGAGTGTATACTGGAAATGCATGGCAGAGAGCTACAACATTTGACAAATTCAGCCTAATTTGATCTCGCAGATACGATACACAATTTTAACTAAACCACGTGGATGCCAATTAAAACTGTATGACTAAATTTGATCTAGATATTGCTATTTTTCCCCTTCTTGATATTTCTTGCAGGGATCTGCTAATAATCGCCCATATCTGTAAGTGCACAAGATTTGTTCCTGGTTAGATTAAACATTTCAAACATAATTTTCTGCCACATTAAAGCTGACAACCAACTTCCATTATTCTACTAAATGGAATAAATCCTATCCGTATACTCAATAAAGGTTAGACAATATTTGGTAGAAACTACGAGCAAGATTCGATGCAAGATCAGCATAACATTGAGGCTAAAATGGAGTTCCCTCCACTGATCCTTTTTGAGACATAATTCTCGGCATCTCCTTTTAAGGTGCCAACTTAGAAGTTAGAACTCTGATGAGAACGCTGTAAGCACGAGACTACATTGTTTGAAGCGTACGTTTTATTACAAGTTCGCAACATACATTGCTGAAGCTGTCTTAAATATATGTCTTTATTTAACCCCTGGCACTTCAATGGCTCCGGATGAAGACACACACATTGGACAAGAGACAGTTTGCAAAAGCCATTTCTGCTTTGCGCCTGACGACGCGTAGGATGGCCCCTCCAAAAGCAATAGCACACACATGGATGGTGGCCCTCCTAAGGGGCGCTCTGCAGAATTAAATACAAAACTGTACAGCGCAATAACAAAATATGTACAAAAGGACTTCACACTTGACTTTCGCTTCACGACCACGTCACACACAGTTTCTTGGAGGACGCGTCGTGACTAAATGCCGAGTTTGGCACGTATAAGGATGCATAAGTGGCTGTAGCAGGTACGTGAACGCTTCCTTCGAGGACCATTTTTCTCTTCTTCTTGCATGGCGTATTTATGGCAATGGTTGGGTTTAAAGCAGCACCAAGCCGCTCGTTCTAAGAACGCTAATCTCTAAAAGTACAAAGCTCCAAACAACGTTGCATCGTTGGCACGAAAATGTTCGGCTTAGAGTGGCTGAACTATCTCTAAAAAAGTGACACAAAAGTCACAAGAGGTGCCTGACATTTTAGGGAATGTATTGACCTCACATTCAGAAGCTTCATTTTATGAAGGCGACAACAAGGGGAGGTTTGTTTTCTCGTCAATCGGATCCATTTATGTTTATTTTTTTGTTGCTGCCTTTTGGCTTACAATTTCTAGTTTGCAATCTTCTCTGATGACAGACGACATATAAAGACGTGGATTGACCCAGAGTTCATTTTCGGCTGTCAAATGTAAAAGACATAATCCCTGGGCAACTCTCGTGCTCGGCGACTATTGTCTCACTTTTTGGCATGTCTAAAAGAGACGTTTACATTTGGCACGTTGTTATCAAAAGGGTAGGGAAGTCATCGATGGGCTTGCTTTGCTGGCTGACATTGACGGCTCTGCCAGGCAAAAATGTAAAAAAATGTACCCGCCTTAATCTGCCGTTTGCTTTTCCTCTTCCTTTCACAACGGCCAAAATATCCATTGTTTATCCGGCGAAGTGTCATGCTTCGCACGTGTAGATAATGCTATAAATCTACGCATGAGGGACAATTTTTAAGTGCGCCTCAAAGACTTCGCACATTTGAAAAGTGAATACAACAGCCGGGGTCAACACCACCACACGAGGCAAGCTATAGCGAGTCCATCAACCGGCGATTGATTAATTAAGTAACCCGATTTATCTTTGGTTGCTTGCACACAAACATTTACGGACTGAGAGGAAAGTTTAAACCAGGTCGACCGTTTTCGAGTGCAAGAAGTTTGCACACTGAGAGGCATGGGAGAGAAGACGTGTCAGGGCGTGCACATAACAGACGTGCTCAAAACAATGAGGTTTCGCTCTTGTAAGTGTATCTACATATATATGTATACAGTCATTCTTTGCATATTTGACGCAATAAATAACGCTACTAAGCGCGACAGCGGTGCACCAGGTAGCGGGCGAGTAGTAGCGTATATAATATATATATATATATACTTTGTCATGATTGTCGCTCTACGTAGCGTCAAAAAGCATTTTGTTTTTCGGCTGCGCGTTGTGCGTGTAAATGCATCTGCTCTGGCTTTGGCGCGACAAGATTCGTTGTGGACGAAACTACATGGGCGGCTCCACCGTCCGCCCACTTCCGAAAGTGGCACTTTGTCAAAAAGAGAAACTTGGATGGCACAGGGAAGGCTACGCGGCTGAGGCTGCCGGTCTCTTGCGAAGCACTAAAAATACGTCGGTAGAATAGTTTTTTTTTTTTGCGACGTACGCATATTATTTGTCGTTGTGTTCCTTTAGATTAACTCGGCTGCACAGAAAGATGATAAGCACAACTTTTCAATAATAAAAAAAAAAGAACGGCCCTGGAGCTAGGGGACAAAAAGTGACGGACAGACACGGAGTTTCGTGTCTGTCCGTCCCTTTGTGTCCACTAGCTCCAGGGTTACTATGTCTATCCTTAACCAGCTCGCCTGCCTACTTCCATTAAAAAAAAGCAATTTTTTTTACCAAGTATGGTTGCGTTTGCATAATTTTAGACAGAATACACAATTGGAGTCGTTTACTTTAAAGTACGTGGTGGCTGGCAAAAGTTCGATTTACCAACAGGGCAAGCGAAATATAATGTGCCCTCTTAGGGAGCTCGAATTGGACACAAAGTCGACTACCTTTCAGGGTCACATGGAGCTATAGTCGGTGACAGATCAAGAACGAAGTGGAAGCTCCTCCCACCTCTTTCCACTTTAGTAGTGCGAACGTTGGAGAGGAGGCGACCTCCTCTCCACCGTTCGCTCCGCTGAGGTGGAAAGGGGTGGGAGGAGCTTACACTTCGTTCTTGACCTGTCACCGACTATAGATTAAAACTAAAGCATATTCGTCAAGCCGCAGGACTCTGCACTGATTTTCTATTATGTTATAGTGCCACACGAGAGCGAAGTACCCTTGACTGAATCCAAAAGAACTAACCCGCCGGCCGGTAGGGCTGTGTGGGAACAGAGCTTAGACGAATTAAGCAAGAAGTAAAATTGTAAATACATCGGTTAATTAAGCTTTTTCACTACGAAGTGTTTGAAAAGAGAACGAGGGATAAGGAAAAGAACAACGTTCTTGAAGCAAAGCTTGTGCAGAATTGGTCTAAAGGAACACAAGGAGAGGTGATCTGCGTGCGTAGCAGTGCGGTGTACTCTCACTCTCTTCTACAGCAAGATGCGTGGCATGCAAGAGATCGGCACATATTTTGAATCTAGCCTCTCAAATGCGAGTGAAACAGCGTCATTCTCAACGTACGACTGGGGGTTTCTTCTTTTTTTTAAAAAAGCTCAGAGGGAAGGCATGGATTCTTGAGAAGGCTTTGGAATGGACGAGCAGCTTTACACTCTAAAATGCTGCGTGGTTATACGCACAAGACTTCTTAGATTTTGCAACAAGACATTGTAACCCACAATGACAGTTGCTTCAAGAGTGAATAATGGCATAATGGGTGTCAGACGACGGAAAAAAAAAAAACTGCAAATTTGAATGAAAGAGCAATCAGGAAAAAAGCTGAGTGCCATGGGAATAAACTCAAAGAACGGACATTTGATAAGTGAGAAAATAATGAATTGCGCGAAAACCTCATGAAAATATAGAAAACGCATACAATTTACAAGCCTTTGATCCAGACATCCATTGAGGAGATTTCGCATGCTTTAAATTGTCAATTGTTTTAGGTTCTTTTTTTTTTTTTGCCTGTTTCAGAAACATTTTCAGCGTGTGGCCAATATCTCGAGACAAAAAGTCCTCAGCTTCAGATTTTATTTAATAAGTATTTTATGAATAAATTTAGGGCTTAATATATCTCGCTCAGATTAATGTAAGTGTAAAACTGTTGTGGTAGATTTGCAAATATTTTTGAGTAGCTCAGTAAATTTTAATGGAGGAGCAAATCTACGGGAAATATTCAAACTCTGGAATGTTCCATTCCCTCACCAATACGCCTACTACAGTGGTCGAAACTGTGACTTGACAACACTTGAGGCGCTTCCGTTACTCAAAAGAAAATCAAAAATAAATGATGGATCCCACAAACCCTAAAAAAAAAAAAAACGTTTTCTTTAAGCTTTTTCCGCCTGACCGTATTTGGACCATTGCAAGCGCTGCGCGAACATCGGCTTTGGCACTTCTCAAAAATGCAGCATTGTCCTGGAAGCCCTTCCTCTATGGCTGGAAGCATCGACGGGCGGCGGGCACTCAGACTAGCACAACACTCTTGTCCGTCTTGACGGGCCACAAGCCCCGGAGACAAGACACGAAGCTCTTTGCCGACGCTTTGCGAGGTTCGTGCATGCCGTGGACTAGATGACTGCCTTGGGACGGAAGGTCAGCGTCGCGGCGAAGTAGCCTGGAAGCCAGCAAAACGAGCAGAACCAGGACGAAGCCTCCCGTGATGGGCACCGCGATGACAGCCGCCCTGAACCATAGCAGCCGCGTCAAGGAGCCGGCTGCTATGATCGGCTCTCCCAAGTCGCGGCCACTGTGGCCACCTGAAGAAATCGAAAGCGGATAAATTAGTCCAGAGAAGGTCGGCGAAATCCCCCGCCACGGCAGGCGGGTAAATTGAAAAGGAGCTAACGCCAATCAATATTAACCTTTAAAGGCACACTGTCATCACATTGGGCTTTGCCTAATTGTACACCGAGACAAACATTTCGCAAAGTCGGCATTATATAAATGTGAATAGTAAAAAAACAATCCTTAAAATTTAAAGAAAAAAGTGGACTATTGTCACGAACATATTAACAAAAGCCGGGCGTGGCCAGTCCAATGCATCTAAAAGGTGTAAAAATAAATAGTTTTG
Source organism: Ixodes persulcatus (assembly GCA_013358835.2). Taxonomy (NCBI): domain Eukaryota; kingdom Metazoa; phylum Arthropoda; class Arachnida; order Ixodida; family Ixodidae; genus Ixodes; species Ixodes persulcatus. The sequence goes on from JABSTQ010010847.1 coordinate 532,932, forward strand.
TTTTTACAGCAAAATGAGTTAAGCATTGCCAAACGCTTATTCTCCTCCCAAATGTTGCGCTGGAGGTCAGAACCAGATGGCAAAGTTTGGAAAAGTTTTAACACTAATCCTTATCTTATCCAAAAGTTATACGTGACTTTATAAAATTTTAAATGGGGAAATGAGGCCCATTTTTACTCGTTTTCGGTAACTGGCGCCATTGGCGGCGTGCGCGAACTACAGGGGCGCTTCTTTAGCTATAATCATCATCGTTTGTGACGTCACGGTTAGGACACACCAACGTTACTAGATTACCTCAGTTGTGTAACTCCCGCGGAGGGGGGTACCCCCACTCACTCACTTCAATCCGCCTGGAGTCGTTCGAAGCGCCATCCATATTTTCATTTCAGAACTGTGAGATCCAAAGAGCACAGCTGAAGCGCCAAATGGCGATCACAACGCCACCATTTCTCCCGCAGCGGTCACTCGAGGAACTGCACGTGACATCTATTTTTGGCTTCAATCGGCCATTTCGGAGCCGAAGCAGATGAAAGGGTTACAGGGGTGCCACCCCCGTATCCCCAGCGGACGCGCCGCGACATATCAACGAAGTTAAGATGCACCTAGGTCGGGACGCGCTACCTGAAATCCCCGCTGAGGCATGGTTGTATAAAAACAATATTAATTGTGCTGCAAAACCTTGCAAACTAAAAATTTTAGAAAACATCACGCGCCCCTCATTTTGTACTAACTCCAATAAACGTTACTACAAAAAGAGTTTTTTTTTCGTTGGTTTTTACGTTTCTAGTAGCGTTGAAACGAACGTATCCCGATTCAGTTACCAAAGCAGCGGTCCGGCGGCGCGTCGAGCGACTCCAGACGAGTCGTGGTGAGTGAGGGGGGTACTGTTCGTGCATGCAGCGTCTATGAACAGTTTCGTAACTGAGTTAATCTAATAACGTTGGGACACACCAACGTTATTAGATCAACTCAGTTACGGAACTGCTCATAGACGCAGCATGAACAAGCGGTACCGCCCCTCACTCACCACGACTCGCCTCCAGTCGTTCGATGCGTCGCACGGCTGCTTTGGTAACTGCAGTGTATTCTATGGAATACGTGTACGTTTCGATGAGCAGCATATATAGATGGCGTTCCACCGTACTCTATAGAACACACAGTTCGTAAACGAAAATCTAGATGGCGCTTCGAACGACGGGAGGCGGACTGAAGTGAGTGAGGGAGGGGGGGGGGGGGGGGGGTAACCCCCTTCCGCGAGAGTTCCACAACTGAAGTAATCAAGTAATGTTGGGACAAACTACGACCGACCGTGCAGACGCGTAGATCTTGGAGCCCTCGGCTCGTCAGCTCGCTTCATGTGATGTTTGGGTAACGCGCAGCTGAGCCTGTTTCGCGCGTTGTGTTTTTTTTTTTTTTGGTAAAGTGATATTTGTAGTAGGACATTTTACCAAAGGTTGAAACCGTGGCACGTGCAGTCGTTCTAGCGAACACTTTTGGCGCTGAGGTGTCGAAGCGCTCGGATGGTGGAGTGCTGTTCTCTACCCCAGTACAAAAAGGTGGATTATCAGAATAGTATATCCAGCGCTAATTACCTCACTACAACATCTATCACGGCGAATAAGGCGTATAAGTTACTATGATTCGGACGAAATAAAACTGAAAAGGAATGTATAATCAAACTGAAAATGGGAAAGCGAAATCGGAGAACCTCTCGCGTGTGTAGTATAAACACTTCAGTGAAAGCGACTTCGTGTATCCTGGAGGTTCCAATGTGTTTTTGTGAGTGCTGGTCTCTTATTAGTTCCAAGTTGATTCCTTTTTTTTTTATTTTGTAAACCAGTAAACCTACATTTCCTATAAACAACTGGCAGGAAGAAGCGGTTACTGACTTCCGGAGTTGTTTCGATTAAATTCCTGCTTATTCACCCGCTCGACGCGAAATGTGCGAGGCCCCCTCGCGATCGATGTCCTAAATCTAATAAGTCGGTGACACTTCAGCGTCCCCCAAAAAATGAGGTATACTTTTGCTAAGAATTACCACCGTTTGTATGTTTAATTTTCCGGACCTTATTGCACATAATGCGCTTCTCAGCGAGATATTTTAAATTTCTAAACAACTCTTAGTAAAGTTTGCCGCGTATTCGATGCGGGAGAAGCTAAGCGTCAATAGACCCTTTCCGAAATTCAGTGCCATCTGGTGGTTCGTAAAGCAGTTTAGGTTTTGCCATATCAATGGCGGAGATGAACTTGTATCGGCACCGTCACTTTCGCAAGTCAACGGCACGCGAGGAATCGTTCAGTGTGAGTTCTTTCTCGATCACTCTCAGTTCGATGGTCACGAAGAACCTGCACTCAGATCAAAGCTCCAACCCACTCAGACGCCTCTAGAAAATTCTATACACCAAAGGGCTTTAAGCCAATTGTGTGCCGCCCACAGATTGACTGAATCTGAGTTATTAGAAATAAACGCTTACGTAGCTCTTGTGTTCCATTCCTACTTCGCATCGTGCTGACCCCCCGAATATATAGGCCTCGCATCATCCGCTTAGGAGCATCTTCAACGTCTTCCTTTATTAGTCACTAGAACGCCGCCATTGGTATGGCACAGATGCCGTTTCACAGATGATGATAGTGATCAAAGTGGCCAGACTGAATTTCGGGAAGGGTCTATTGTGTGGGGATCGTGACCACTAGGGGGCCGGACATGGGCCCGCGATGGCCAAGTGAGAAGAAGACGAGGATGGCACGGGGGCAAAGCTCGGGCAGCGAGCTCGCGGATGGTCGGCGACAGAACGGTAATGGACAAGACGCTGACTCCAGATCGTCCAACTCTGAGTCAATAGATCCTTCGTACCTTGCGTTTAGTGATCTCCTTTAGGGCGATGGAGGCGGGGTATGATCGGCTGGTGGCTAAAAAGGACACCCACAATTGCTGACGAGCATGTGCTCGTCAGCAACTGTCGAATCACACTTGGATAGAAGCATCGGCATTGGCAAACTCAATGTAGCTAAAAAAAGTGTGTGTGTGTGTGTGTGGGGGGGGGGGGGGGGGCTTTGCTACACAACTCTGCGCTCCTGCAAATCTAAGAAGACAGCACGTAATTTACTCTGGTGACTTCAAAACCCTTTTCTGCAAAAACCTCCAGAGATTCGAAAAAAAAAAAAGAACCAGGGAGGCTGTGAATAGCTCTGACGCACGCCGCGCAAGCTGTAAAGTGAAGCTCCAGGCTTGCTCATGAATATTTTAAAGCTCTTTAACCTAAAAAGCCACTTCGAGGTGCTGTTATTCATTAGAAAAATCACTCACAAAAACGTTATACACGTTTCTTTAATAAATAAGCCGTTTTTATTCAACATTGATGCCAACTAACATAGCTACTCCCTGCCTTGACATGGCGCGTCTTCTGGTCGCATATCCTACCAGTTCCGCCACAGGAGGGCGCCCGCGAGGTTGCGCCACCAAGCCATCATATCACCAATAGAGCTTCATGCATTCGAGAGCTCTGTCGGCCTCAATTTTCCCATTGAAATTTTCAGAAAATCACTATCAACTTTTGAATAAGATAACGGTTAGTGCTGAAACTTTGGCATCCGTTCCGGACCTTTAGCGCTACATTTGGCCAGATAATACGCTTTCGGGGATGCGTAGTTTATTTTTGCTGTGAAAAAAAACAAAGCAAGAAACATGTAAAACTCCGTGCTGCTATTAACAGCCACTGTGATTGGGAATTCGCAGATAAAGATGCCAAATAATAAACTACAAAGCAAGAAGCGTGAAGAGGTCGCGTCATGTGTTTCTCAAGCTCTGAGTAACTATAATAGGTCTTTGGTGTTCTTTCGAGTAGCCAGTGCTGGAAGTGACTTGCTAATTTTCTGCAGAATGCGCCAACTGAACTCTCTGACGTCACGGCACTGCGGTGGCGCTACTGTCGGCACTGCGCATGCGCAAATGCTTCACTTCGCGGGAATCTGGTTTCTGCGCAAGCGCAGTGTTCACGCCCGGTGCGGGCAAGCGCTGACATGTTTTAAACATAAGGCTCGTTCGATTTGCCTGCGGCTCCTGTACTGGTGCAGGAAAGTTTAGGGCGCGTTCGATTTGCCTGCGGTTCCTGTACCGGTGCAGGAAAGTTCAGGGCGGTGTACTTCCGGTCGTTTCTCATTACACGTACCGGAAGTACACTCTGCCCTAAAACTTTTCTGTGCCGGCGCAAGAGGGTGCGGTTAAATCAAACGAGCCTATTGTGTTAGTCTATGTAGACCTTTCCAGCGGTTATCGCCCCGGGCGAAAAATGCAAAGTGACCAGACCATGGACGTATTGCGCGGCGTCTCGTATTTCGCGGAAGGGAGCTCTATACTGAGCACACTAAGAACAACTTTCACAGCCCAGAAGGGAAAGGCGATTCTTGGAAAGGTCTATGGTCACGGATAAGTGAAGAAACGCTGGGCGGGCCCTTCAACGTTCACGCTTTTCGCTTTGTGGTTTGGTAATCGACGCTCTTATCGGCTAAAGCCGCAAAGTCTGTGCATCGATGATAGAATGCTCGGGACTCGGCCTGCCCTGCGTTTCTCAAGCTGTCCCTGACTATGCGGAGCGCAAGTTCATCTGCTGGGGTGGCGGTGACGTCAGAAAGCCGAGCTCCGATTGGCTCTGATTGGAAGGATAGTGGTATAGACCTCAAGGCAGGTAGCATTGACGTCAACCCGCTATCCCTCCGTCCGACCCAATCAGAGCTCGGCGTTCTGACATCAGCGCAACCCCTGCACAAGAAGTAGACGAACTCGCACTCCGCATAAGGTCACGCTTTGTTAACACGGACCCCGCTAATGTGGATAGCCCACTTTCGGGGTACAAGCTGGGTAAAAACGTTTTGCTTTTGTCTCGTTTTTACGAACAACTGAAGTTATGGACACTTTTACGGGGGGGAAAAGGAGGTGTCCATATTGACAAGACATCACTGTACAGCGGGCATTCAGACTCGGCATTCAATGGCTGGTTGACGTCTGTTTATACCTGGTGCGCCATCCCGGTAGTCTTTGTCGAAGTTGCACATGTCGTGATTGCAGCAGCGACGATGCACCCTCGCGCCGCCGGTGGCCTCGTCGCCCAAGGAGGCGTTGCAATCCCAGCGCTCGTGGGGCGCACTGTGTCCCACGGCGTCCTCGACGTCCTGGGGTCCGGCCGATTTGTACGACCTGGCCTCGGAGTCGGCGAGAAGGTCGACGCAGCCGTAGCGCCAGTGGTACGGCCCGGACCCGGTGACGTCACTTGGCCAAGCGGACGCCTGGTCCCAGAAACAGAGCTCTTGGCGGGACTTGCACATGTATCCCGTGGACACGCACGCCGCCAGGTTGCAGTGGCAGAAGATTTCGCCTGCATAAATGTGCCGAGAAGAATAAGCTCGGAATCAGTTCACATCAGTTATTGAAGTAGAAATTCAAGTTGGAGGTTTCTTGAAAAAAACAGCGCCGCGTCACCTCCTACGAACCTTGAACGCCAAGGCAGAGCACTCGTAGTTAATATTAACAAATGTAAGATAGCCAAACTTGAAAGCTGGGCTAGTTTGTGTAGGCTAAATATAATGTAGGTAAAACAGCGCAGGACGACAAAGACTAGAAGAAAGGAACAAACAAGGCGGGAGAGGCGATGACTCGCAATTAAGGGTTTTCTTACAGAAAACATAAAAAGTAAACACGTAAGGCAGCAATCTACACATGCGCCAACCTTTCTGGCTCATCACATAGGGCCACTGGTCATCCCCGTGCCGCGTGCTACCCCCCCCCCCCCCCTCTCTCTTTTTTTTTTCATTGTCGAAGTTAAAAACAATCTCTCTTTCACAGATAGAGTCACCGACGGCTCGCTGATGCATTGCGCCTCGCTTTCCGCTATGTAAAAAGCCTCCATCACCTCCCTTGTCACCTTGTCTTTGTGCCTATCTACAAGCGTGGTCTCCTCGAAGAACGGCTTGCACAAACAGCTCTTACAGTACACCATCAAATGCCCTCCGACCGTGGCTCTTAGTGAATAGGTGTGCTCCCTGAACCTATCATTTGAACAGCTCCCCGTCTGTCCAATATATTTATTTATTTATTCTCACTTAAATTGTGAGAGACCTCGTGCAGGTACGGGATGACGACCGTCCTTCGCCTGTCCACCCCTTTCTTAGGGGGAGAGGTTCCTTTCACCTTTTTAACAAGGGTGCCGGCAACGTCACCCAGCAAAGCACGCGGAAACCCAGCGTCTCTTAGCCTAACGCACTGCGCCTGAAAGCTCTCACGCACCGTTTGGAAACAGGACCTGTTTAGGGCCGCGTCCAAGCACGACATCGCAATGCCCCTTTTGATAGCCTTCGAGTGGGTTGACCTATGGTCTAAGATGGCCTTTTTTGACCGAGGGCTGTACGCCCAGCAGATATGACCGCCGCCGAAGCGAAGGGAAAGGTTCAAAAACTGCAGGACCCCCTCCTTGAGGACCTCAGACGTGAACCAGGGCCGGCTTGCTCGAAGCGGAGTCTCAATTGAGACTGCTCAAAGAAAGCGCTGTCAAGGCTAGTGCTCGAGCTTAAACCGAGTCTCAGGCGCTCGCGCGCCAGAGCCTTTGCGGCGCTTTCTTTGAGCAGTCTCAACTGAGACGCTACTTCTAGCAAGCCGGCCTAGATGCCCCCCCCCCCCCCCCCCAATCCGCCAAAAATTACCAAAACGTCAGCCACTGAGGACACCGTGCCGTCAAAACCCTCCAGGAACACTAAACAAATCATCAACATAGCTAACCACCTTTTTAATCGTGGTGGAACCTATAGTAGGTTACAAGTCAAGAAGGTAGCGGCAAATGCCCCTCAAAGGGAATCATATATCCCTCCGCCACCTCCCCATCCAATAGCGTCCCATCGTTTCCGTGACGTCGTGGCCAACGCGGGAGAGGGTTTTGCCTTGCTTTGAATATTTGCTTTATCTTTCGACCTTGACTTAGCGTTGTGGAAGCCACGAGAGTCGTGGCTTCCACGACTCTCGTGGAAGCCACCAAAGTCGTTTTTGTTTCCGATGGAAACAAAAACGACTTTGGGGGATTAGCTTCCCCTTCCGATGGATACAAAGGCCACTTTCAGGGGCTCGGTTTCCTCTCCGATGAATACAAAGGTCGCTTTCTTAAAAAAAAAAGGGGGGGGGGGGGGAGTCGGAGACAAGTTGGCATCACTCTGTAGCCATTATCTATTCATCGAAGCGGAACAAGGGGTGTTTCCAGGGAACTATTCTTTCGACTGCGGATGGATTTCAAACAGTCGCATCACGATTATGGGAGGAGCTTCTCCTACCTTCTTGACTTGTAACCGACTATAGAGACCCTCAACTCCACTCAAGTAAATATCACTCAATACGGGAGCAACCCACAAGCCAATACAAACGTCCTACCTTTGTGCATCGCTTCGAGTCTTTGTCCTTCAGCGCTGTTTTACCAACATCATATGTAAGATTATACCAAGGAATAAGTTGTATCAAACTGGTTTTGTGTGTATGCAAGGAGCATACACTCGAGCAGAGTGGGGGAAGTGCGGCACACTTACATATGGTTATGTTCAGCTCAGTTCAGTCACATTTTTAAAACGTAACTTTTTTTTAAATAAATAAATTCTAGGAACATTATTGATATGAGAGACAGCGCAAACTGAAAGCTAGGCGGATTTTTTGCTTGTTTTCGAGTTATTGAACGTTGAACTGGACGGGGCGAGAACTGACGTTTCTCCCACCGATCGGGGGTTGAACGTTTGACCGGTCGCTACTTTCTCACTTACCAAAATAAAGCACTAAGACTCGTTTGCGACGCTCTCAAAGTAGATTTCATTAAGCTTAAGGCGGCGGTCCCACGGCGGCCATCTTGAACAAGCCGTTAGTTCAACCACTAGATGGCGGCACTCATCCGTGTGGCCAGAAAACAAGCTCGTGGCAGTGATGTTCCTCCTCTGCTCTTAATTTCCTCCTTTCTGCTGCTCGCCCGTGCACGTTCAGCGCTCAGCGCGTGCTCCCGCTGACACAAATGCCAGCAAACGTGCCAGTGGTGCTAGCAGTGCCCAGTTCGCACAGAAGCGGAGCCCAGCTAGCTCATCGACCCGATCGAGAGTGCCTAGCTCGAGATCGAGAGGCTCACAAGCCAGTAGCTATCGTTTTAACTATTCAAGAATTAAAAACATAGTCAATCAATCAGTGAAGAATGTTATCAAACGTTAAAGAACATATATAAGACATGCCTTGTCAGTATTTCGTTAATGAAAGATCTTTTGCATGACAAAAACGTTTAAATTAATTTTCGCTGTTAGTCAGAGCGCAGCCGACATAACAGGTCAATGAGGCCAATCAAGCAGAACCAAAAAAACACTATGTCACGGAGCTCAACATCCTATAGTGCGTTTGTTGTCACCGGTCAAAGCAATCAAGCGCAAACCATGCACTATGCACTATAGTCTTTGACTGCATCTTGATCTATAATAAAACAAGCAATAGCAGACTTTTTTTTTTTCAAGACGGGTGTTCAGAAGGGCGCTTTAAAACTCATCATTTTGATGGTAGTTTGATTAAACTTGAATACCAATTATATGACCTTATAAATAACCACCCTAATATTGTTGAAATAGTACGCCGAGGTCGAAGACTCTGCATGTTCAAGAAAAGAGTAAAAGTGTATTTTGTAGCCCAAGTGGCTTAAATTTTGTTAGGCAAGTGGCTGGCAGATTTCAAAGTGCATTTTATGGTGCGTTTGATATTTTTTACATTATTATTTAGGTCTATTTATAATTTGATGTTGAAAAAAAAATATACCAACCTCTTACATGTATCTTTATCTATATATATATATTTTCTGTTTGATTGCAACAGATATGAAGAATTTTACAGTAACTCTGACATTGTATGTTAATTAATGTGATCTCAATGATGTCGATGGGAATGATTTCCATTTGAAACGTTTGATGACGTTGATATTATTTATGATAACTACGATGTTTAGCTGATGTCAATTTTAATATTTTATGCATAATTGATTTTTATACTGACACTGGTCCTGTACACCGTTGAATGATGTAAAAAGGAGCTGATGGCCTGGTCAGAAGACTTTTAATGCGAGAAAATTATTTGCCCCACCACGCGAAAATCCGGCGGTGGCGGCGGCGGCGGCATGATTAAGCGATGGTACAAAAAATGGCCGACGGCGCAAAGAGTAAAAACACGTCAGAAATGCTCGGATTGACGTCAAAATTTTCATGAAGGTTCCTATAAACGAAGTAAATGAACGACTTTCGAAACAAACTTTAGTACATTTCGGTCTGGACGGGAATCGAATCCGGGCCTCCGGGGTGCGAGACGGGCACGCTTCCCCGACTCCACGGCGGCTCCAAGGTCCTGGCTGACTAAGGTGTGCCTATACTTCGTTTCACGTTATGTGCGAGCGAAGTCAAAGCTAGAAGCGCGAGCCCAACGCTCTGAGCGTTCCTGCTTCGCACGTGCGCTCGTGCACTACAGGCGCTGTTACAAGCAGCATGCTCGCGCTTGTAGCGTTGGCTTCGCTCGCACATAAGGTGAAACGAACTATAGTGCGTGCGTCGTTGCACACGTCCCGTCGCAACCATCTGGCTGACTAAAGGTGTGTCCGAGTGCGTGCGTCATTGGGCACTTGACGGTGCAGCCAATGGGGAAAGGTGGCGCCACGTCATGAGTGTATAACATGAGCGCGCTGTTTCCCGCGGGTCACACACCGAATCAGCAAAAATAACGCATGTCGAAAAAATAAATCGAAAACTTTTCACCAAAAGGACTGCAATGCTTTCATATTCGCACACGTAAGCAATCAAAAGTGTCTGTGCGGAATTTTCTTTTGTATTCTTTTGCCGCAGCCCCTCAGACACATGTATGTCTGGAAATAAGGATTATTATTATTATTATTAACTCACGCACACAATATTTATTTTTATTTTTACAACATGTTCACGGGAGAGCCGCCAAGCGGTCTGGACCATCTAAAGTTCAGTGTGTCTTCACGTTCCTATAGCCGTCTGCACGTTTCATCATTTCCACAGCAGGACAGGTTATTGCCATTTTAAGTGTTACTGTGTCCTTGCCCCCAGCATAGGCCGTTGTGGAGACTCGTCAACGCCCGCTTCAGTGGCTCGGCATCTCGGTAAGACAAGAGAAGGGCGGCTATGGCGGCTCAATCTGGCGCGTGTGTAAAGCTTCGAGAACTTGCTCGTGGCCCTTGTTTTTTTCTTCTTTTTCTTGCAAGATTATTTACTCATTGAAAGAACGAGGAAGTAGCGCGAGGAAATATTTGAGTAAAGAATCCTCTGCATCAGGGACAGAATCCCCCCAGCGCCACTTTTCCTGAACTTCTCAACATCGAATTTCAGCCACCTTTCAAAAGATGGCGCAAGTGCGCGTCGTCTGCTACAACATAGGTTCTTTTTATTATTTAGGACAATTAGTATGCTTTAAAAAAATTACAATCATAGAAAGTGATTTTAATTAGAACGAGAAAAGCACTAATTAAAGAATCGTTGCTTAAATAGCTGCCCTCTTCTTTGAAACCGGTTTCTTGGGTACAGAGTCGAGCTTCAAAATAGTCCCATGATTTAAACATATTTTAAACAAATCTGAATATGAGTACAAAAAAATCACGCTTCTAGTGAACCAGCTCAGTTCCTCTAGCATACAATTTAAAAAAAAAAATTAGGTCAGATGCCAGAACGCTGCCTGAGAAAACCAAGAACGCGTTAAGGAAATTCTTAGAAATTTTACCATAATCAAGTTGTGTTCACAAGAAAACGGCTGGCGTTGCACTTCTAATATTTTGTATTCTGAGTTCCTATGTTTACCACAAGAATGCCCTTAAATGTCGTTGCTGCGTTATAATGTGAAACTGAGTTACGAGACTTCAAAATCGCATAAAAAAGGCTCTTTTTGAATAAATATAAAAAAATGTGAGCGTGCTAATTAACAAAAACATGTATGCACGGAACTAGACGAGTCCTTCTTCTATTCAATAAAAAAAAAAATAAGAACGCGTCTTGAATGCATTGCAAGTCTAGAAACTTGGAATGCATTGAGGTATGTCTTTGAAAATATCAAAACTTGCACTTTTTGTTTTCTTATTGTGCGTTAAGTTTTGAAAAATGCGTATTATTTTTTGCACTAAAGAGTGATGATGAATTGGCTATTTATTTGCAAAAAGAACGAAATACGTAACACGCGCACAGACGCGACATTTGCACAGCAAACAGGAGCGTTAGCAGAGCTGCCAACGGTATTATAGTTGGGGCCGTGGGACCGCCGACTTAAAGGGGAACTCCGCCGATTTTTCGAGCTACCTAATCCAAAGGCATCATCTGAATCCGGATGGCTTCCTGATTCAGAAATGCTATCTATTCACTCTAGTTAATTTAAAATATCTATATTTTGTTTGCTGCCGAAATCGAAACATCGTTCTCCCTAGTTTCTCCCCAGTTTTCCCCGCCACCCAAACGTGACGTCACCGGCAGGCAGCGAGGCGCGCGGCCGGCAATCGGGTACGTCGCGCCCGCCTTTCTCGCGTCCAACAACACGGGCGTTGGTGCTACCTGAAGTTGATAATAATCTCTATTCGCACAAAGTATGGCCTTGGCTTGCCTACTAAACTATGAGAAAGTAAAAAAAAAAAAAACGGAAGTAATATGAATTTTGAGAAAACCGTTTTTGTCACTCGGTACGCTGAAGCCACGGCTCGCTGGTTTCGTGAAATTGCTAGCAAATCGATTCTCCTTCAATCAAAAGGTGGCAGTTACGCTGGTAAAAAAATGTCGACAAGTCAAGCAAAAAAAAAATTTTTTTTTTTACAAATTACCTATGCACCACGGAGAGTGCTCGGAATGTGGATACAGGTGCCTTACACGCTCGTCTTACCTGAAGAAACGTGCCATTTGATTTACAATTTATTTTTAAAAAAGTTACCGTTGTAGACGCCAGCTCGTGTAACTACCCTCGCAGCATTTTTTTGATGCCTCTGGAACACCCTTTCAACACACTTAGGGTGTAAAATTTCTTAGCGTGTAGAACACAGTCCGTCACAACCCTGACAGCCTTTTTCCATCTGCAGCAAAAGTACAGCCTATTTCAGAGCAAGCGCAGTCCGCACCCTCCCCTCAATGTTGGGGTTCAACGGGTTCGCCCCCGTGTAAACAGCGCCAGTTTCCGAAGACGGGCGGCTATCGCTGCGGGGCGGCTATAGGTTCCGATATGTTTGGTTTTTGGGCAGACTCCAGACTTGGCCTGGAGTGGCTCGCGGGGCTCGGCCGGCGCCGTCTCTTCCCAACGTAAACGAGGCTTCCGGCGCAAGCTAGTGTGCCTAGAACACGGAGTGTTTCCAACTGCGTGGTCGGAGTCACGTGGTATAAGAGCCTTTCGCATTACGAGCTCCGAAAGAGGTGACCGAGGAGTAGATCGCCTGTAAGTGTCTCTGCCTTTCCGCTCGTTTTTCTCCTCGCCACCCACGCGAGATCGCCAGGCATGCGCACTTGCAATCCATGGGCACTGGAGGCGTCCGCCATTACATTCAAACGCGCGTCACGGTTTGAGTTGTCCCCTCTTCTTAAAATCAAGGCTCTCTGGCGCAAGCATAACAGTGTGGCGCCGGCGGCGGACGAAAGGACAACAGGGTGAAACTGTTTACCCGCAGCCCCTTTCTCCTTTCCACCTCCGTGTCTCCTCGAGTCAACCCTGAGCTGAAGAAGAGCACGTCTCTGTTCTGCTGGACGGAAAGGGCAAGGTTGTGATGCTCGAGGCGAGATTGACGCGAATGGGCGTGTTGACCTTTCTCAAGAGTTGTTTTGAGCGCGTGGAAGGCCCCTTCTCGTTATGAAATTAAGAGCAGCGTGTAACCCGATATTACTACGGAGCGCAACGCGAGGATTGAAAACAAAAAAGCCGATAAAGAAAAGATATAATGTGATTCATAAATTACATATCTTGTTTTCTTTATTTTTTTTGTATTTTTTAACTTTTTAGTTAGGTTTAGATGCTTCTGTGAGTCCAAGCCAAAGTAGGTGTGTGATACTCTGACAGGGCAAGCTTTCCCACCAGACTTTTTTTTTTTTTTTGATTAAAAATAAAACGCGATTTTACGTTATTTTTCAACAGAAGGCAGAAAATGCACAGTGACACGCGTCTGAGTTCACGCTTTTTAAATGTGAGTCCTTCAGGAATGCTATACGGTTTTACACTAAGCCAGAGCGCGGCCGACATTCCGATCAATTGCCAATCAAGTAACTCGGCGAAGGTGTATCTTCACGGAGTTCGTCGACTTCCTTGGCTGTCACCGGCCAACCCAATCACGCATTATAAGTATGCCGTGATCTTCCGCTTTTTTCTGTGCGGGGTGATTGGCATAGATGATGATAGGAAACGAAGGAAGCCGACGAACCCCATGAAGATACACTTTTAGCACTGGATTGATTGGCTTCGTCGGATCAGTGCCGGCTGAGCTCGAACAGCCGAGTTATTTGTTTTGCTATCGTAATGTTTTGTTTCACACCGCTCGGTGCCGTTCAAATTACTTCAAATTATTAAAGAAGTTAAGGCCGAAATTTCCCCTTCGCCTCGGTCAATTGTATTCTTACTTTGAGAAAAAAATAATGCGTTATTTTCCAATTTAATAGATGTGAATACCTCATACTTAAAGAAATTATGCAAAAAAAAAATAGTAATGTTGACAAGCCGCAGCTCAGATATCTCTTTCTAGAATAAATGTAAACAAAAACTTTTTTTTTTTACATTAAAGGGCAGTGTTTATCTTACTTCTAAAAATAACCGTTCTTTACTCCACAAAATCGTTTAGTTACCTACATCACTGGTCCTTCAAACAACACGGAAACAATCCGAACTTATAGACCTTTTAAAAAAGTGCCGCCATATTGGTAATTGCTTCGCAGACGACACCGTCTACCGGCTCGCAGTCTGCTAACTTCTTAAATAAGAATCCTTGGGGAACATCTGAAGCTCAGTAACATTGCTGCCGCACTTGCCCTGCAGCTTCCTTCGCTTATTGCTCAGTTCCCGCGATTGTTCATATGATTTTTAAAATTTTGTGTGCACCTGTCGACGACGCAGTGATTGCCAGAGAACTGCAGATTTTCGAATACTGTAACACGGTGAAAATAAACATTCGGAACAAGCTCACGCACTACGTCCGTCTCTAAAACTTTTCGATCACACCCTAAGAAAAGAGAAAAAGAAAAAATGTAGGAACCGCGCGCCTAGCTCCCTTCTACTGACGCGCCCCCAAGCGGACACGAGAAGGAAGGAATGAGGCGTTTTTCTCTTTCTCCAGGCAGACGGGAGACAGGTTCCGCCCTCCCGCCTCATCTTCTTTCGGTTTCGTTTCTCGAGCAGGTTGCGCGCGCTGTTTAATAAATGTTGCGATGATTCAGCTTCAGCGGCAGCGAAGGTTGCCTGTGATTCCGTCTCCCAGTCCAAACGTGCAGCACATTCCAATTGCGTTGATGTTTTTACCGCTAATTTTATCAAACGAGCAAACAAAGCCGTTAGGAACAGCGAACTTTCGAAGAAGCGCCAGCAGCGCTACGTAGACAGGGCTAAGATGGCCGCCTCCGGATTGGGGAACGACGTTTCGACGTTGACGACGTTATGGAAACCGCGGAAACTACGTTCAAGAGAGTCAGGTGTTGCTGCTGGGTGCCTTCTGTGCTGATTTCGGTTCTGTTTTATTGACAATCAACGCGGTTCTGTATTTCTACGTGTCACCAACGTAGCAGCAACATCGCGAAGGCTGTGTTGTGCGTTGTGGACGGAAGTCTCGAATTATCGCCGATTTGATCGTGTGTTCGCGTATCAGTGGTGTAACAACAAGATGAGATGACGTTAACGGTCGGGCATAGACGCAACATTTCCTCGACAGCTTTCAAAGCCTGCGCGTCACGGTACATGACGTCATGTCCCGGAGGCCTGCACGGGCGCTGATTGGATGCGAGCGCCGCGTCAGCGTTCGCGTGGGACTCGTTTCCTATCATAGTCCCACGCGAAGGATGACGCAGCACTCGCATCCAATCAGCGCCCGTGCAGGCCTCCGGGACGTGACGTCATGTCACGTGACGCGCAGGCTTTGAAAGCTGTCTAGGAGGTGTCGATTGATGCCGCTCCTCGGGCCGTGATCGGAGGGTGCGGGGTGTCGCAGGTTGATATTCCGCATTACATTAAAGAGTTTTAAGACCGCTTGAGGGATCACGGTGCAATCCATCGACCTGTGGATAGTCATGTTGGAACGCTGGTCTAAACCGTAGCTCATATCGTACAGTGGCCAATGTGACTGTCGGTTGTCTCCTCCCTAGAGCGATTGCGCTCTGGGGAATGGACTGAACAGTATGAAAATATGACGGAAATGCGTATATTTACAGTTTGAAATTTTAGCATGAATAAAAATAATAAGTACAATCAAAAAAAAAAAAAAAGAAGAACGCTACCCTTTATTTTGCTGTTTAAATATACCAGGGCGTAGCTCCGTAGACTTAACACCTGCCGGAAGTCGCGGCTTTGACTGCATTCAAGTTGATCGAAAAGCGATTTATCTGCCCGTGAAGCATCGCTTTCAGCTGAGTGAATATCCGCTCTACAGAGATTAATTCAAGACTACAATTGCAGCCGCTGCGAACAGCACAAATAGAAAAACAAATATTACAATAGAAAAACTGGCTACGACGTGCCGTGCGGGGAAGCAAACGCATGGCTCGGAACCGCAGTGGAGCGGCTTGATTTAGTGGCTTTCAAATGATTACGGCGTGGGCGTTTAGTTTTTACTAAGAGATTCATCCCCTGAGCCGTTCAAAATACTCTCAGAGGTATGACATCACTGAAAAAAAAATCAACATGCTGGGAATATTATTTATTGCGCACGTGGTCACCAAGAAAATCTGAGCCTTCAAAACGACCAGTACAAAAGCGGAAAGCAGAGCTCAGAAGTAGTGATCGGGTCGGTGTACTGTTGTATTGATGTTTGTATGTGCCGTGTATGTGGTGCGCTCAATGTATATGTTCGGCTGATGCTAGTGGTATGCGTAATGTATCTGCATGTGTGCATAATAAAGGTGCATGCCCGAAGGGCCCGAAGCGCAATAGGGACTTGAAGAAATAAAAATATTTTTGTAGCACATGAATTGGGTGGTAGCTAGCGGCACCGAGTCTAGCCGGTGGCAAGCGGTTTAACCTTGCTTCGCGCTTCGCCCTAATTTTGTTTACCATGCAACAATGAGCCGAGTAGGCTGCTTCGAATTAGCTCTTTTTGAGAGCGGCATTCGGTTTCGCGAATGGTTTACCACTCCTCCGTAATGTGCGGTGCCGACGAAGGAATTGTGGCTCGATGAATAGCAAAGGTAAGACGTAAAAGTGCGCGAAGTAACTGGGTACTGGTTGTCTACGTTTAATATCGAAGTGCTGACGATGAGAAGACTAGACTAAGTGAATTCTTTCTAAATCTCAGTTGCTTTACCTGCGGGGGGAAACGGCTTCGGAAATAATTACAGTTAGCGGAAAACTCGTGTTACGTTGGTATTTGCTGCTACACTCGCCCCGAACAATAGACGTAGCGTCCTCGCTGAGCCGTATTGAGCTCGACTTGCTCGATTCGGGGCCGCCATAAGGAGATGCCGGCGACGGAGGAACTTTGCTCCCCTGCTTTGAGGACGAAAGTTTCACCCTTTCTACAGGAACATATAGCGTTACAAGAGCGTTCCTCCTCTTAGGGGGCTACAGTGACCCTTTTTTCTATGAGTGCGTACCCTTGGCGGTTGCATACCCGGTGGCAGGGTGCGTCTGTTTCGCGATGGTGTGAGGTTATACAAAAAAGGTCTACAAGCAGTCAGAAAACTAAACAAGACCAAACTAGCGAGAAAAGGAGAGAGATAAAAAAAGGGAGATCGCCTCGAAAGTGAACGACGCAAAAGCGCCGGATCACGACAGCGCTAACGGGGCCGATGATAAAACATGGCAATAAATGATATTTTTTGTGTTTTTTTACTGGCGACAGCAGCTACATTTAATTATTTATCTGAAAATTCTGTTAGCCGTCTGTTAAGGGACATTACAGGGAGTGTCCCAGTGACTAAAAAAGTCACATGCAGGAAGAAATCGTACGACGCGCCGGAAATATGACCGAATCCAACCATATAGCCTCCAAGATTCATCTCGGTGCGCAGTTCTGTCCAGGACCATTTTCTATGAAATCATTTTGAAAAGCTTTTTTTTTTTTTTTTTTTGCTTTCCCCTGCCCGTGCTTATTTAGTTACTTTATTGAGCGAGTAACGAGTAACGGCATTTAGCTACTTTTTTAGGTAACGTGTACATGACTGGATATAACTTCTAGGCGAGATTGTCACGCGTTCACGCCACCAAGCGGAAAGGCTCGCAACCAGTACCCCTGACTGTGTATGAACTGTCGACATCAGGAGCGCGACACGCATCGCGCTTCTCGTTGGCCAACTTTGAAGCGAGAGGTAGAGGGCTCGCGCTCACGTCATTTCGCTTCCGTACCCCTTTACATTTAAAATCTATTTGGAGTCCCGATAAACCTCTTTTTTTTTAGACCCTTCTATTTTGGCCATCGTGTTTCGTGATTATACATATCTTTCAAAACAAGCACTTTGGGAAGCAAAGAAGAAAAAAAAAATATTATTAGGGGCGAAGCCATGTCCGTATGTCCGTCCGCCGTAGGCCCGGCGTCGGGTGCTCGTGCTTCTGCTCGTGAGATCACGTGCTCACGAGCACGTGAGCACATGCTCACGTGCTCGTGTAGGGCAAAAAAAAATGGAAAAAAAAAGAAAAAAATTATGAAAAAGGAAAAAGAAAAAGAAAAAAGACATGAATGAAAAGGCTCTTCATGCTGCGGCTCGGCGTCTACGCAGACAAGCACCACCAGAGCTTCGCCCCAAGCAACATCATTCACCACGTGGAGATGCGGTCAATTTTTTCTTGTTTGAAACATAATGTACTCGCTGCCCTCATCGCGGTGCCATTGCTCGCCGGTGATTACAGTATGTGCGACATGCAGAGCTAATTTTAGTAACGTTTGCGTAACAAGCACCGGTGACGGAGCGGTATAAAATTTCTCACGCTACGTTACTGGTAGTGTAAGTCAATAGGGAGTTTCCGTAGATCGTTTTCGCCGTCTCGCAACGCTCTCCGCAACCCGCCACGATACCCGGAACTCTACAATCAAGGCAGGCCATCGGCGCGCAGGCGCAGTAGCGGCTTCTTCGTTGCGGAGGGCTTAGCGGAGGAGGAAACGCGGTCTACGAAAACTCCCTAATGCCAACGGCACCGATGGCGTATACGCCTTCCTCGAACCGATCTCACATCACGCACTCACACATACAAAAAAAAAGCGCAGAATCCCGGCGCGTTCTGCTCATTTTTGTGATTGGTCTATAGCCTTATGAGTTGTGTCTG
Source organism: Ixodes persulcatus (assembly GCA_013358835.2). Classification (NCBI taxonomy): domain Eukaryota; kingdom Metazoa; phylum Arthropoda; class Arachnida; order Ixodida; family Ixodidae; genus Ixodes; species Ixodes persulcatus. Next base: position 551,398 of record JABSTQ010010847.1, read on the forward strand.
GTCTAGCCTTATATGTGGGTGGTCTTTAGCCTCATGAAAGCAGACCCACAAGTGCCACGAGCGCCTTGACGACGCTCTTTGGGCGCCTTTTGATCGGCTTGATCGGAGCGTGTAGTTTTGGAAAGTGGTCCTACCTAAGCCGAAACGGAGTATATACGTATCTCCGTCGCTCAAAAAAATCCCTTCATAACCAAGTCGAATACGAAACTGCGGACAAGTCATAAAACAGCGTTCGGATGAGCTACAAATGGGCAAAGTATAAGAGCGAGCAGGGGATATATAGAAGAAAGGGGCCCATCGACGACGACGGCGACGACGTCCTCGGGTTGGCGTCGCAGTAGACCCCGGAGCAACCGGGCGTCTGGGCCCCGGAATAATGACGGCGGCCATCAGTCCCGGCGTCGGAGCCTCGTGTCCGGGGATGCGTGAAGGGCCGCCGACTCTCCGGCGTCTCCGGCCCTCCCTCTCCGAAAACACCCCCTTCCTTGTTTTTCTTGGGGCGCCTCGGACCGCTTTCTCTTCTTCGGACGAGCCTGGCCGTCGCCATCCATATTTTCAACAAAATGAGAAAAAAAAATGGGTACAGGATTAAAGATAAAAAGACCAAAACCTTTCAAAACCAGAAAAGGCAAACGGCAGGGGAAAAAAAAAATAAAGAGAAAGAGAGATCAAGCACACCAAAATAGTAAAGTTTAATATAAAGCACAAAAAAAAAAAAAGTGCGGAGAAGTGGCGCCGTTGGATTATATAATGTTTTGGGGGTTGTTTCAGGGACGCTCTTCTTGCTTCTGGATGGTTTTGTGCTCAGAGTTTTCGCTTTCGTTCACACGTTGTGCCACTCCGTGAGCTTATTTTACGGAGATATAGTCGTTATTGGTGAGGTTTCTTTAAAGCGGTATTCCCGAGGTGTGGTGTGTGCGTAGGTCGTGGCCCTCAACATTTAGCGGGGAAATTTATCCGCTAAATTTAGGGAGAGCGGAATCACGGTGTCACGTGACACTGCGGCGTCACGCGACACAACTAGATTTGAACTAAATTCAGCGAAAATTTAGCCTTACATGACGTCATGCTGCCACGTGACCGCGTCCATTGCACCGTCACGTCACGTGGCTCCCAATGTTACGTGACGTCACAGCGTCACATAAACACAATGCCGCTAAATTTAGCGAGACGTAAAACCGCAAAATGTAAACACGGCAGTGTAACTTGCTGGCAACAGTTACGCCGCGCGCCTCGGCTGTCGCCGTGTGGATGTGTTTTGTGAGTGCAATGTGCGTGGAGCCGCGTGTGCCTCTGGAGCAGCGTTTTACTTTGCTCTGACGACTGTATTTGTAACTTGCGGCAATCGCGGTCCAGAAACGAGCTTGGTCCAGTGGCGACGGAAGAAAACAAAAAGGCAACGGCGGCGCGTTTTTTTTTTCTTTGTTTTGTTTACTAGACGTTTTTGACAATCAACTCAGTAGAACAAAAACCTTTATTTCTGTGCACCCCCCCCCCCCCCTCTTTCCTAACAAACCCTTCCGATGCCCCTGGCTCCATTGTTCAAAAGTAGCGATGGGCTATATGGGCCGCGTTTCAAAGATTTTGAATCTCGCCGGCTTGTACTTTTGCCTTTGAAAATCTTCCTCGCAACACAGCGTTGCTCTATTTGTGCTGCCATGTGATCCATTAGAGTAGATTTGGAACATAGCCATGTCTAATAGCGCATAAGAGCAACCGTGCAGATTTTTCCCTCCTTTATTGATAGCAAGTCGCCGGGACAGCTGGACGATCCAGAACTCCGTGGCCGATAATGATGCAAAGACATCAACGCGCAACACACCTTCAAAACTTAGCCGCGGCGTCGATTCTTGATCGGCATCCAAGCGTGCGAAGGCACAGAGACTCAGAACTTCGGCATGCCAAGGAAGCTTTGATCACGCCGCGAGACGAGCGAAATTTGCTTTCGACAAGTTGTGCCTTTTTCCTGCGGCGTTGAGCTTTCGTAAAAATTTCCAAGTGTTCAAAAACAAGTGTCGCCGATTTTACGGGGGTTTAAGAAACGTCTTCGGGATAAGACGACGAACGAGTAGAAAACGTGTCTGCAGCACGCTGCCGCCAGCCTCTGCAACTCTCGCGAAAAAGCGATTTCGCTGCATGCAAGAAGGGCGCACTCGCGGAGCGGGGAAGCGCGATCCACCAATTGCCATAGTGATCAGTGGATATCCGAACGCCGTGGTAGTCGTATGCCGTATTCAAAATGTTGCTAAATATAACTTTAAAGGAGCTGTGCAACGATATTCAATTGGAATGTTTTTCACTTTACACGAGCTTACTGGCACTAGTGGGACTCAAGGATACTCGCATGCAATGCCACTGGCCAAGAAACTCCTTTGTTGCGGTGTAATTTCAAGGACAAAAGCGATCATTTTCATTCAATCTCTCCCTTGCAAAATTCGATGACGTAACGCGGGGATCGCAGTACACCCGTATGACGATATTTGAATGCGGTTCATAGATTGGACCCGAGCATTGCGTGGGCACTCGATTTAGGCTCGTGATAATTGATAGCTCGAGAAGCATTCGAGTAGTGGCCCGTGTCCAATCGCTGCAACGACGACAATAGCCGAGCCATAACAATGTCTGGAACTCAGCGCGTGTCCTGTGCTTTGCCAACCCCAGCGCGTGGCTATGATCAACATTGGCGGCATATAATCGGCTCCAGATCACGTGGCCGCTTGTTCTGGCTGCGAGTTGAGGGCGTGAACGCTGCTCGTTGTTTTTTAATTTTTTTCTGGGACTTCTAATGCGTCGGGTGAAAAACGAAGGCGTGTTTCATAGGTCATTAACGTCAGGGATCCGTTCTAAGCGGTATTTGCGCAAAGTAAAAAAATTGTTGCATAGCCCCTTTAAGTTCACCCGTTTGTATTTTAAAAGTAGCGCAAGGTGCGTCGATGCACGAGGCACGTGCAACGTGCAGCCCTTGGGAAGATCATGGCGGCACAGCGCGGTGTTATGACCCGCCTCATCTCCCTGTGTCTGTGAGTGCGTGGGAAGCTCGTCGAAGCATTTTCCCAGACATTAGGACCACTTTGGGGGAAGGATTAACCCAGGCTTAGCCGAACGCTCCGGGCCTTGCCAGTCTGGCTGGCGTCAGTCGCTTCCGGGGAAGCGCCGCTCAAGGACTCCTCTCCCTCACGTCATGTGTCAACCCTTCTGACCTCTACCTGCGGCTGGCGCCGAGGCGGCGGAACGCGACAATGTGTGTTCCGAACTTTCCGGATTCTTCTCCGTCACGGTGGCGGGAGGGGGGGGGGGGGGGATTAAACGGCGCCGGCTGTCTGCGGGGAAACAATCCAGGGATCGTCCAGCAGCCAACTCGAGACCTTGGAACTGTTCCCCACCCCCTTTGTAGGATTCCAGAGTGGGGCATAATCGTCGCCTTGCCTTTCCCAAACGTTAAGCTCCGTTTGGGGGAGAGCTCCGCTGGTCCGATTGCCCTCGGTCGCTTCAGGAGAAGCACCGCCCACGGGATCCTCATCTCCCTCGCGTGTCCACAAAAACCCCGACCGTTCGAGAGACGGTCGTCTTCGATCAGAGATTTCGCTATGAGATAAACCTTTTAAGTTTTCCCGACTGACTGGTTCGGACGTTGTTCATGAGAAAGGTTAGACGCCAGCGAGATGACCATGCTACCTGAGAGACAAGGCTGGGCGTCGACACCTAACAGCGGCACTGAGCTGGATTTCCGACGCCATGAATTTCCCAGAATTGACGCGCGGCACGTGCCTCGAGCATGTCTACAACAATGAAGGGCGCCACTTTTCCCAGGACAAAAAAGTTTTGGTTTGTATAAGCTTGCATTTTTATAGTAAGAAGCACGCTATACAGGGTATTTACGAGCAAACATAAACAATGGAGGAACTTCCGGGGGGTCTGTAGAGCTTCCGGTCGGCCATGTTGTTTACTGTGTTTTGTATGGGAGTTCGATCAGTAGCGCGCATCTCGTGCGTTCTTAGAAGCCTAAGGTGGATCAGCACGCCTTCTGATACTTTTGTGAGCAAATAAGTGGTTGTTCTTGGATGAAATAGCTGATCTGCGAAAGGAAACGTAGCCGCACCTGTACGGCTGACCGATTGAGACGCCTGGCCCTTGCACCCGAGAAAGACTGAAGACTGCAGGCCCTTGGAAGCGTCCAGTTACTTTATCAGAGGAAAGGTATCTGCGGTAGGCCCCCACACGTGTCCGAGTGCTAGAGTTACGGGTGCCCTTGCCGTGTTGACAGGACAGAATAGCGCCGCGTTCACCGATCGCGGATCTTTAGCGTCAAGACCTGGCGAAGTAACACAGTGCGCTTACATGACTGTGTAAGTATCTGGTAGACACCTACATGTGTCTCTAGTGTTCCAGAAATACGAATGGCATTGCCAGAAAGACGGTCAGATGGAATCGGAGCGTCCACCGTTGGTGGATGATGGCCGGTTATCCGGCGCGAAGTTTGCATGGCGCGCTTACGTGACTGGGTAAGCACGCGATAGAGTTTAAAATGTTGTTTGAAGCATGAACTTCGACACATGCTTGCATGTAACGCTATGAAAACTTGTGGATATTGTCTTCCTAGCTTTACTAAATAAACACTGAAAACGAGACGCGTTTTTTGTTTCCTAACAAGAGAGAAAACACCATAAATAAACGAACCGAGTGCAAAGATTTTCAAATCAAACCTCCTTCAATTAATAAAATATGCACATAAAATAAAACCTGACACAGCCAATGACAACAAATGAGCAGGCTGGAGTTATCAATCTTGCAAAACAATACAAATTAGATTCACCCCTTTACTGGTGCAAAAGAGTTCAGGCTGCTGTGCCTTTGGTATGTGCTCTGACATGGGATGTACTTGTGAAGACACCAAATCTGGACTGGTTTAGGGGATGTACTTAAATCAAACCAAGAGATAAAACAGACACAGACATCACAAGAAATAAATGCGGAGCTCATATCTAGATTTGTAACAGCTACAGAATCAAACTAAGTCATATTTTTTGAAATTGTGGGATTATGTTCTTTATTGTAAATTTAAAAGATTGATTGCGCCTTGCATATTTACAAATGATGCACAAGCTGAAATACTTCTCTTCGGTCGTGATGCAGGGATGGTACACTGAAAGACACAAATTTGTTTTGAATTTCTCTGTCGCCTCCTTGGCTTGGGTTCGGTCGCGTCAAATAGTATTTCGAGACACCACAACTTCCTCCTGCCTTGGCAATGGGTTACCACCTATAGATGTTAATTCAATCAGGGTAGCTTTTCAGATGGCTGAAAAGTCACCCAGTGTTGCAAATTACGCCCTGTTTGTCATGACAGGTTCCCATCCTAAATTTGTCAAAAAAAGCCACCTTGTTTATAAGTTGGGCATCAACGACTCCACCACCTGAACACCAGGAGACAATTCCAGTCGGGAACATCATGCAGTTACAAATTGTATGAAGAAAATCCCTGGTGTTTTGCTACGAAGGTGCATGACTCATACATTCATAGTCAATAAGACACCAGGTTTTTTCTAAACAAGCGGGTGGGCCAAAAGTACATAGTCTGAACTTGATACACAGGATTCTCACCACTTACTTATCGATCTGGAGATCAAAATGAAAAAAAAAATACTTGCACGAACCTAGAATGCGACCTCACGTAACATGCAAAATTTGCATAAATTTAGTTGCATCATGAGTAGCGGCGACATTCATTGGGAACCTTTCCGAGCAAGGACAGTGTGTGAAGGAAAAGAGTTATCGAAAATGATGGTTCTTGCTTTCAGACATCTTGCTTTGAGGTAATGTTTCATGCAGTGATGAAATCCTCTGCCTATTTTGGGCACTGTATCAGGTGAAATGTCACATCTTGACCCCAGATCTTTGCTCAGCACTCCAAGTTGCAGTTTCATACATACTAGAAACACTTGCTGTCATAGAGGACTGCTGTGCAGAACGTAGGATTACACTACAAAATATGTCTGCACACTGCATGACATAGTACGAACAAGCAATCACTAGTGTTTCTTGTACCTCTTATAACATCCAGGCTTCCGTCAAGACTATTAGAGGGGTGGGAAATGGAAATTTGAAACTTCAGCTTAAAACTTTGATGCTCGTCAACCCTGTATGAGTGAAATACAAAAGTGCAGATCTCGTGTTCATGCTAACAGCGTTGCACAGTGTACCTGAGAAGCCTGCAAAGCATGCCTCCTGTTCTCTCTTACAAGGCTTTCAGTGTGTCTGCAGTTGTCCAATTTGTTGAACAGATAGCAGCATCTTCGGTGGTGCCATCAATATAGCATAACTTTCTACAGCTGATATTGACACTGTAGTGTGATCATGCGAGGACGAAGATTGGCGATGAGTGGGCGCATGCTGGAGCGCTAGTTACGTAGATGACTGGACATCTTTCATGGGCTAGCTTACATTGATACCATCGATAAAGATACGTGGCACACTCCCTGGTCGATTTGAATCTCTTCTTAGCTCAGCTGGACAAACAAACAAACGAAAATAATTCACTCAGGTGAGCGGGACTGAGTCCCCACAGCTGGGTATTTCATAGCTGTTTACAAACAGATTTTCACATATAATACGGTCTAATAAAGCTAGTTTAATGCCATACGCCTAGCCTTTTTCAGTCTATTCAACATATTTTAGCAATTAGCTTTGAATTTTTGTATAGGCCGCTCGAGATCGCAAAGAAATTACTTAAACAAATCCTTTCCGTGCCCAAATTGTTCACCCCCTCCTCCTTTTCCTTAGCGAGTCTTTCCCCTGCACAAGAGAAATAACAGTTCGCACAGACAGAAGTATTTACAGAGCATTGATCCCTCTCTTCTCGAACCCGTAACTTATCCCACAAGTAATAGAGAGTTTTAGTAGACCGTTTTCGCTTTCTCGCTCCGCTCTATGGAAAGCGGAGGCGATGGTCGAGAACATCTGGCTGCTTCGGGGAATCGCAGGCCGCAATCCTTTCACGACCGCTGAATGGTGGGGACAGGTGCTGCCTTGTCTAAGCCAGCGGGCTCGATTTTTCTATGCGAGATGACGACGACGACGTTGAGAGGATTACACACCGGGCGACGGCGGTGCCTTAATCTGAGCCCTTGGGCCTCGGTTCCTTGGAAGCGGAAGCTTCTACTTCGGCTGGGCTACCTCCTTGAAGCCTGATGCTTTGACCCCAGTGGACCCCAGTGAGCAACAGCGCCATCATGTTCCTGGGGCTCCTTCATGCACCGATCGAACGGCGTGCCAGATCCCCATGGCTTGCTGCTCACCCGCCCAACCCGCCTCCACGAAATCTGGACTTCTGCGATTCGGACTGCCATCCTCCCCAATACCAACAACCCATGTCGTCGTCATCTTGCATGTACATACTCATCACATTATCATGTTTCCTAGACGCGGCACCGCGGGCCTCCATGGTGCGATTTTATCGTGTTCGTATTAACAGTGAAGCTCAGTGTGTGTATCTGCCTTGGGGGATGAGATGAAACCATTTTGCTTGGCTACACTTCTTTTCATTTCTTTTTTGTGTTTTTGAAATTGCGTTTTTCGGCTTAAGCCTGCCTATAGTTTCAGTCTCACCTGTGCTATGGTGTTTTCTTGCAATGGAAGGCCACGCAACACAGGCTACTTTTACAATGCTGAAGTCAACAGAAACACTGTAATTTGATTATCATCATCATCATTTATTTTCCTTGAGGGCCCCAGGGGGCATTATACAAGGGAGTGAACACAATAAAAACATCAACAAAAATGGTTAATAAAAAACACGCTGTAACCTATACTTGTATTTCAGAAAGAAAGAGGTTAACGGCTGCAGCAAACTTGTTAGTGTCAGTCATGTTTACAATGAGGTCAGGTAATGAGTTCCAATCGTCAATTGCAGATGGTAGAGTCGACATTTTATAAGAGACAGATGACGAAGTAATTGAGCGCAGTTTACATGAGTGGTCAAAACGAGGGAAAATACGGTAGGGGGGTGATAGAAGAGAATCTTTTAGATGGTTGTTGTGGTAAAAGATTTTGTGAAGAAGAGTGAGACGTGACACCCTTCGACGTAAAGAAAGTAAGTCAAGGTTAGCTGTTTTGCGTAATCCTGATATGCTAGTGTATGGGGAATAGTCAGAGTAAATAAAACGAAGACCTCTGTTTTGAACGGATTCAAGGTTGTTAGTTAGATATGATTGCCATGGTGACCATATGGATGAAGCAAATTCAAGTTTAGATCTGACCAAGGTTGTATAAGCTAGTAGTTTAACTGAAGGTGTAGCTAGTCTGAGGTTACGGCGAAGAAATCCGAGAGTACGGTTAGCATCGGCAGTGACAGCATTTATGTGAGTAGTCCATGACAGATCAGAGGTCAGGTGAACGCCTAGGTATTTATATGAGGAACAGGTAGCTACTGGGATAGTGGAAAGGTGATAAGAAAAGGATGAAACATGTGAACTGCGGGTGAATGATAGAGATTTACATTTGTTAAGGTTTAAAGTCATTTGCCATTTGTGGCACCACTGAGTTATAAGTGCGAGGTCATTCTGCAAAATTTGATTATCGTGGTTTGAATTAATAGGTCTATAAATTACACAGTCGTCGGCGAACAGACGTATTGAAGAGGAGATGTTGAGGTAGAGATCATTAATGCATATTAAAAATAGAAGGGGGCCAAGAACGGTTCCCTGGGGGACGCCGGAGGTTACAGTGCAGGTGGTAGATTTGGTGTTGTTAATAGATGAGTACTGGGTGCGATTTGTGAGGAATTCGGAGATCCATTTGACGACTGAGGGATGGATATTAATATTTCTAAGTTTCAGTAAGAGACGTTGATGAGGGACCCTGTCAAATGCCTTGGAGAAATCAATAAATATGGCGTCAGTTTGCTTATTAGAATCAAAGTTTGAGTAAACGTCAGTAAGAAAAGCTGTTAGTTGCGCTTCACATGAGTATGACTTGCGAAAGCCGTGCTGATGCTCGAAAAGAAGGTTGTGGGAGTCTAGAAAGTTTATTATGTTAGAATAGAGTATATGCTCTAAGAGTTTAGACGACACACTGGTGAGCGAGATGGGGCGATAGTTGTTGATTAGTTGGCGATCACCTGCTTTGTAAACGGGGATGACGTTAGCGATTTTCCAATCGCATGGAATTTCAGAAAGTTGGAGACTGCGAGAAAATGTCGCAGAGGAAAGCAATATTCACACGCACATCTGAGAAGTAAAATGGGAGTCGTTAGTAAATACTTTATTAAAATATTTCTAGACGCCTTTCAGCCTAGTTGGACGAGTATTTCGCTCAGTACAACAGCTTGGATATGATTCACTGGGATACGTTTACGCATTCTATATTAAAAAAAGAAGAAACATGCCCATGGTCTTCGTTCGTCCAGCTGACAAATTGTACCGTCTGCGCACACCACTGTTTGGTGCTTCACGACGAGCACCCTCTTGTGACCAGAAAAGTATGGCTTCTGATTCTTTGATGGACGGCATGGACGTGCTGTGCGGTCAACAAAACCCCAACATTTGTCCAGGAGTGCTCCCTTGTCTTTGACGGCCTAATAAAAAGAAGAAAAAGGCACTCTTACAACACGACAGTATTTAAACACTACCAAAACATGTGATATGGGACTTGTTACTCATATAAGATAAAGAGTATTTCCATGGTAGGGTTGCAAAAAAATGTGTATCGTAAATTAAAAAAAAAAAATAGGTGTTTCTTAATTTCGCTAAGCTCTAAAGCCGTCAAACTGTGCACTCAAAACGAAACTTCTGAAAAGCGTTCTAGTCTACCGCTATTGCTTAGAAGTCCAGTGTTGTGTTTGATAAATTTTGAATTGTTTATGCCTGTCTGGTTTTCACCAGACAAAAACTTGACATGGAATATTCTTTCGACCGTTTTTGGTAACTCTTTTCAAAACACCGCCGGGTAACATATTCGGCCGCCATATTTTGGGCACCGCTTTTAGTGCGAGACTTGTGACTAGAACCGAGTTCGTATTCAGCATTGACGCAGTATTCGTGTCTAATACATTTAGACTCGCATCCGCGACAAACAATGACGCAGCTTTCTTGCTCCCTAGACGCTTGGCCAAAATAAGGCGGCCTTGAAGAATAGGGGCAGCATGACATGCACTTTTAAAAAGGCTGCATTCAAGTCTCTATTATTTTCTAAATCTACCAAGGAAATCCAAGGCGAACAGTTCCGGAGGAAAGTTAAACAATTCAGAAATTGCGAGCGAATATGAATAAGTAAAATTGAGAGGAATGATTTTTTTGGTGCGGCTAGCGAGCGCTATGCTCGTAGTCAACTTTCAGTGTCATTTTCGACAGGAGGACGCGTGTACAGGTATAATTGGCGTTAGAGCACGCGCACCCATATACATCTGATTGCATAGCCATAGAAGGCCCACAAAAACGCGACGACTTTACCGACACCGTGTTGGTTGCAAAGTGATACTGGTTCACTTCGTTTGATTATGCTCTTTTGTGTTACATAAAACTCAAATGGAATGGTTTACTTTTCACGCGCGGGACGTACGCTTTACTTCTTGATTCGGCCTCTTTTAAGCTGAGGTCGAGGTGAAAAACATCGACGCGTATTGAGCAAGTGCAGCCATCTTGAGATCTAAGCGATCACGCTAGGAACGCTGAGGGAAGTCCGCTCTGCAACTTGTAAAGCGGAGCGCACGCTCACTCCGCTAACTATACGCTCCAACTCAGAGCGGGCTACGCATGCGCGGTGGGGGCGATGCTTCTTCCAGAGCGTAAGGTAGAGCATAGAGGGCTCATGAAAGTGGCCTACTACCCAGGCAGCACAAGACGTCGAGAGGACATAAAATAAGGTCCGAGACGTTGGGCGACGTCGAAGTCCTTAACAAACTTTTTATCGACTGCATTGTTACGTCCACATAAGAGGTTCCGACAACATCAAACACGCGACGTAGTGACAACGTCATAAGCTTCACCTTGACGTCTTCAACAGTAATTGACGTCTGTTGGACGTCTTGTATGAGAAGTTCTTTGAACGTCGATCATGAGACGTCATAACAATGTCCTGAACAACACCTTGACGTCTTCGACATTAATCGACGTCAGTTCTACGTTTTCTCCGGGAAGTTATTTGAACGCCGAGCACGAGACGTCCCAACAATGTCCTGAGCAACACCTTGACGTCATCGACATTATTCGACGTCAGTTCTACGTTTTCTCGGGAGGTTCTTTGAACGTTGATCACGAGACGTTCCAACAATGTCTGAGCAACACCCTGACGTCATTGGCATTAATAGACGTCAGTTCTACATTTTCTCCGCGAAGTTCTTTGAAAGTGGTGCATGAGACGTACCAACAATGTCCTGGGCAACATCTTGACGTCATCGACATTACTCGACGTCAGTTCTACGTTTTGTTTCGGGAGGTTCTTTGAACGTTGAGCGCGAGACGTCCCAACAATGTCTGAGGGAACACCTTGATCACCTGAACAAGCGCCTTAATAGAGCCCAACGTGCTGTCATATCACTTTTAAAATTTCTCGTCAATGTCAGCATTTTTAATACTGTGCATGCAATCCACCTTTCAACCCGGCTGAGCTGCAGAAATCTCTTACAATATTATCATTCTCGTGATTGTTGTTTTAGCAGGAATCGCTTAAAAAGCCGAGAATACTCAACAAAAACCAGGATTTAGCTCGGAGTCAGCGGGGCTGTTTATAGCATTTTTAGCGTTTCTAACTTAATATCAGCGTATTTGAAGCTGTAAGAGAATGATAATAATGTAAGAGATTTCTGCAGCTGAGCCAGGTTGAAGGGTAGACAGTTTGCACAGATTCGAAAGCGCTGTCATCGACGAGAAATCTTAAAAGTGATATGACAGGTCGTCGGGCACTATAGGATGCTTGTTTAGGGCGACTCCGATTTACATCCAAAACTGCGTAACCATCGAAGTGGCTGAAATTACCGATCACTAGGAAGCTGAAGGAACACCGTTCCCATATTTCCTGGAAAGCGGGCCGGGGCGCTTGGGGGATTTAGCAAATGGTCTATTCCGTCCGAATATATATGCTTTCGCGAACATACCTTCGAGCAACGAAGCCAGATCTGGTTGACTCCATTGTTCCACCGTGACCCAGGTCGAGATCGTCATCAAATGACATCCCGTTCAGGCTCGACGTGCGCACGACGTTTTATGGTCGTTAAATGGGTCGTTATTTCAACGTTGACATAACGTTACCAGAGGCGTGCGCTCAACAATTTATGTCGTTAAATGGGACGTTATGTCGTTAATATGACGTTCTCAATTGACATCCCGTTCACTTTAGAAGTCAGACGTATACTCGACGTTTTATGGTCGTTAAATTGGACATTGTGTCAATTTTGATATAACGTTATCACTTGACTTCCCGTCCAATTCAGACGTGCACTCGACGTTCTAAGGTCGTTAACTGGGACGTTGTGTCGACGTAAAATCCACGCTTTTTTCCAGACATTAGCCTTTCCATATTACGTCGTAGGAACCTGACGTTCAAACTTTCGACGTTCTTTCGACGTGTGGTTCCTGACGTCATCTACGATCTTTCGACGTGTTTTCAACGTGTCTGTGCTGCCTGGGTAAAACTCGGATTAAAAACGCGCTCGTCGTGACCTGTCCTGACACTGCCCATGTACACGTTGTTTTTTTGTGCAGAAAAAAAAGTGAAGACGTAAATTATTGGCGTATCAAAAAGAGTAACTTTTTACTAGACAGAGCAGCTGTGCTAAAAACAATGGAAACACAAAATTTACACAAACCATGCAGGGTCTCACCTGTGAGCACAGCTCCAGTTTCGCCAGGGTCAATCCCCTATTTTTGTTCATGTCAGCGAGCAGGTGGCCGAACCTCTCGTTGATGTGAACCACGATGAGGTTCTCAATACTGGAGAACACCGACAATGGACCTTTTGTAGAAATACGCGGTGCGCATGCGCGGAGTATTTCATGCGCCTGGGTTCGAGAGTATCTAGTTCCAAACAATCCGCCATCTTGCATTTCTCGCCTTTGAGCGGTTTCGTTGTGTCGACCTCGGGGCGGAAGAGCACGATGGGGACAAAGGTGAGCTTGGGGGAGCCGTATCTAGGTCACATCGCCTGGTGAACAGGATGTAGCTGACGTTTTGGTTGTGGAACGGGTGGGAGAGGCCTTGGGCGCGCGTTGTTTTCCAGTCACCTAGTCTCGAACCGATTCGCGTGTCTAGGTGGCAGCACATATTCGCCAAGAGGTCTATTTCGGTCCAAGCGCTCATCCAAGTTCGAACAGACGGTTGCGATAGGCCAGTCGACAAAGATCCATGCAAAGCGTCTGGCCAGATTGGCAACACCCTGCGTCGATCTGTCGGGTGCTGGGATTTGGAGGCCCACTTGCAGAGCAGCCAGGGGGGCTATGTTGCACGTTTTGGACTCCCAGGAGACTAGGGAGAAGGAAGTGACGTCAACAACGTTCTTTGGATGTTGATTGGTGGAGTCGCTGATGACAGTATCTGCAGAAGATGAAGATACGTTCATTCACACTTACGTCACTTCCTTCTCCCTACTCTCCTGGGAGTCCAAAACGTGCAACATAGCCCCCCAGGTCCTTCTTTAAGCGGGATTGCCTCCTAAAGGGTTTCTCTTCTACGTTGGCAATGTCCAGCAAACTACGTTTGGAAAGGAAGCTTCGGCGCTTCATGGCATGAGGGATACAAATCATTGATTCGATGTCTCGCCAGCTTAATCTGGTTAGTAGAAGTCTCCTTCATTGAGAACCGCGGGGATTCATCGTGCAGGTGTCTTGCTAGCCTTGAGCAACACTGTAGTGACTGTACTCGTACTTCGCAAAAGGGTGTACTCGGAATGCGCAAACTTCGTCCTTTTCTTTCATTTTTCTACTTCGAATACGTTAATCTGTTTCAGTTTTAATTCGAGTGGAGCAGAAGCTACAAGAGCGAGTGCCGCCCTTTCAGCGTCATTGACCAGCACGCGCGCTCGTGCAGTCCAAGTGCCGTTTAGAGCAACATGCTCATTGTTATACCTTCGGCTTCACTCGCACACAGGGTGGAACGATTATATTTATATTTTATACCGTAATATGCTTCGGGGGTGTGGGCCTACTCTTTTGTGTTCATTATTCTCGCCTTCGTTTTTACCACCTTTACAAACACGCTCCCTTTCACTTTCTTGGTGTTAACGTTTAGTTTTTCTGTCTTACTAGTACTATAAACGTCCACTTGTGGGGCTACGCAAGCGAATTTTTCGAACGCTCTCAAAACGCTCTTACGCTGAAGCAAAACGGTCTACTAAAACGCGCTTTTGGACCTCCGCTTTCCATTCCGCTGAAGCAGGCAGCGCATGCGCAGTTTGGCACCCTCAGAGCGGAGCGGAAAATGGAAACGGTCTACTAAAACTCTATTGTGTCTAATGTCACGAAATATCACCGCGACAGTTTTTCGATCGGCCTCGGTAGGTTAGCGAAACATGCTCTGAAAGAACATGTTAAATGAGCTTAAACCCGGTTTAATCCTGCATACCAGTTTAAAAGTGCTTGCTGTCTATCCTCGCATTGATGTACGGCTTGGAATGAACGCGTCGAACCGCGCTCACCTACGCTCGGCGTTGCTCGGCATCGTCCTTCTTCTCGGGGAAATCGAAAGAACCACCGGCCGGGTTTTTTCTGTGCCGGGACGCATGATCCATCCAAATCCGGAATGCTGAGGCGTTGCTAAAGCGTAAGCGTAAGGAAATCCTTCGTTGATGAAGGCCGAGTCGTGAAACGCCAGTAAACAAACATGGGAACCATATCGAAACCGGAAGTGTTCCCAACCTCCTGTCATGGCAACCGGAAGTCCCGCAAATACCCTGTATATATATATATATATATATATATATATATATATATATATATATATATATGAGTTTGTGATTGCAAGTTTGTATAGACCCTTTCTTCAAGGGCGCCGCCATCTTGAATTGTCGTCACTTCCAGTATGGGCGAAAACATTGTTTTGCCGTCGCCACGCCAATAGAATGCATTTAGGAGAAAAGCGTAACCGTCACCTATTCTCGTTTTCTCTCCCCTCTATTTTTCTACTACTTGCAAGTTGAAACGTTTTAATATTTTTTCGTCGCCCATACCGGATATGCCTACTTGGCGGTCGGGTGCGAGAGTAAGCGGAAAAGGTCTATATTTTCTACAAAGAAAGAAACGAGACTATCGCCTTGAGCCAGAGGCCGACCACCGTTTGCCGCCGCCATGAGCTCGAAAGTTACAACCGCATGGGTGTCGACTCGGGATATTCACTCGTTCCTTTCTGGGTGTGTTTGTGAGATTCGAGAGTCGATGAAGAACATCGAGAAGCTGCAGAGGATGAGGATATGCATAAAAGTCACGAGCGAGCTCAAGTACGACGACGACGTCTTCGGTTATGTAACGCGCGGTCGGCTTCCAAAAGTGCTTTCCGTTATGCCGCGCTTGTGGCTTGCTTTTTCCGTTAATGTCATGTGCGAGGTTTGTCTGTACTTTTTGTGCTACGGCTTCTGTGTTCTCTTTCGGCTGTGGCTCGAGAAACTGCACGAAGTCTCTCCAGCCATGTAGAGAGGCATCAATCGGTCGTTTGAGGTGGTAGTATACCAAATTAACTCATGGTGGTGACCGCTGCATGGATACCTTTTAAAGATAAGAACTCGGTGTCTTTTTCTTTTGTGGTATGAGACGCTACGCAATAGAATCAGGCGTCTGTACCTCTGTCTTTATCAAGACCTCCGTCTCTCGTCGGAGCTACTAACTCACGAAGGTTTTGAGGTTATGTTGATGTATCGGTTGCGGTGCAAGATAGCCATTCGTCTAAAAAACAAATATGTGGTTTGGCGATAAGTGATAAAAATAATTAGCGTTCATAAGTGTCTGAGTAGTAAAGCAGCGATGAACTTGATTAAAAAAATTTACTTTGACTTTGATTAATGAAAAAAGAAACGTGAAATATCGAGTCTTAAAAATAATATTTCCCTACTTTTATTTGCCACCATTTTTCCTCCCACCAACAAAGTAACTTTTATGCTGTTTTATATTGAAAGAAACAGAATTCCGCAACAATACGTTATGTGTTGCTGCAGTGGCGGAACGCGACAATGATCTAATCATCCGCGTTCCGGCACTGCTAGCTTTGCGCCTGTTTCACGAGTGGTAACTTTGGTGCGTCCGAGTTTCCCACGAGCGTCAAGTCGTTCTAAAAAGAGTTGATTTATACCCCTGTAATACCCCTGTTACACGGGCACACTTAACCGCGGTTAACTCAGCTTAACTGCTGTTACGCGGCACCACCGATACCGCACTATACTCTAGGACAGCTATTCCATAAGAAGTGAACAGGGGTGGAACTCATGAAATGTACTTGGGAGCAGCCACGGGAGCAGCTGAAACTGCTGTTTTGGAGCAGGCTGGGAGCAGCTAAAACTACATTCTGGAGCAGGCTAGGAGCAGCTCAAATCAGTTTTCAGTGCACTTCAGCTTCTGTCTTAGATGAGCACGGCAGCAATTTCAATTGTGCTTAGCAGCACAGATGAGCATGAGTGGTTAGGAACCTATGTAGATGGGATAACAGTGTAACAGGTGCAAAAACTTGGCCTTAGTGAGAACCAAAAAGCAAGTACCATATGTTTCTGAAGATAGTGTCCTTGATATTTTCTGAGTGTCTTTCAGCTGCTCAAAATGCAAACGCGGCACTGTTTATAGCACGACGCACACATGCTCGACATAGTAATTATATGTGCGAACGACGTGACGTCCGTAAGCAATGGAGGTGCAGTTCCGCGGAGGAACAGGGCCACAAATTTTGAGTTTATCCTTCTGTACAACTCAATATCGAAGCATCAGACTGCGATTGACGGAGTTATCATATTCGAAGCGATGAGCCGGAGCAAGATTAAAGTACGCCGAGCAGATCTACCCCTCGCGTGAGAGCTGCTGGCCGGCAAGGATTCGGATCGCACAGCGTTTCAGTTAAATCAAATCACGATTTATCTTGCAGGAATGCGGTTCTAACTTCTAACGATGAAGCACTAAAAGGAATATTTCGCAAATGTGCTTTCAACTGGCTGACGTCCGGAACCCGGGCCGCAGACCCTCAGGCTGACCTCACCTCGGCCGACTTGCTTAACCACTTATGGTTGAACAATAACAATGCATTCGCAGGTGATCTAGCGCAACCCGACCCCCGAATTTTTTCGCGTGCTTCCGACTCGGGATACACAGGAAAAATAAACGTAACAAAAAATTGCGAAGCCGACCAAGCTAAACGCGCTCATTGTTGCCAATCGAGTCGATAAAAACCGAAACCAAGACAAAAAAAAAATATATTTTGGCGCACGTTGTGCGATTTGGAGCACAATGGCGCGAAGTCTTGGCTGTGGCGCAGTTTCCGCAAAATGGCGCAGGATGGCGGAGACAAATGCGTCTGGCGCAAAATGGCGCAAATGGCGCAGCCGTTCAACCCCTGAGTGAAGAGCGCGCGTGCACTGCTTCGATGGGTGCTCAAGATGCTCAAGCGCACGTTCGCCCATAGCTTTGACTGCATAGCCGCAGAATGTCCTCCGCAAGTATTGTGCACTAACTGTGGCTTAGCGTAACCGCAGTTAAGTGTGCCCGTGTAACAGGGGTCTAACAGGGGTATTAGTCGTTTTCCATGACGCTCTGTAAGTTTCTAATTAGAATCATGTCTCTATTTTCACTAATTAAAAAGTTAATTGACAATATTTAATTAATTAGCCGAATTATCGCTAAGATTCGCCACCCACATAATGTCCCCCCTGGCCGTATAACTCACCTGTACAAACCGCGGTAAGTGTAACTTATACGGCTTTTTTTTTAAACGAAACTGTAAAGCTTAAAAGAAAAAACAAAAAAAAAACGTCCTGAATATTTGTACGGCCAGCGGGGAACGGTGGATAAAAATAAATGCGTCTCCGCGCAATGGATTGTGTACCTGAGACCAATAGTTTTTTGGGCAAATTTGCCCGAAGCAAGTTAACTTTAACCGCGGCTAAAAGTTAACCGCCCCTTCCTACAAGGTACGTACAAGTACCTAGCCAAGTTTCACGAAGGCTGGATGCGCAATAACTCCTTTTCGTTATGGGGTGGTAGCTTATGCCACCTACTGGTTGCAGCGAACATAAGTGGCTTTCATGGAAAACTTTATGACAAAAGGGGACCTGAGTACGCGCGCTGCCGGGTTTTCGCGACGCAGCGCGGCATTACATATGAACCTAATAAATACTTTGTTGCTCATGGTACAAATATTGAGTAAGGTAAGACGAAATCGAGCCGTGCTTGGCAAATTATTCAATGTTTGGCTGCCTGAAGTCAAGACAAGCCTGGTTGAAATTTCTTTCCCAGTGCAAAAGAGGACGAGGAAGTTCAGTGCTAAAAACGATGAGGAAGAATTGAACAGTGAAAGGCGGGCGGCACACCGGCAGAATGGTTGGCCAACATGAAAGAACGGTACATAAAACGTTCCTCATAAAATGAAAATCGCGTATTTCGGCTCCCGTGGAAATTAGTACGTAGTCTGCTTCTGCCATCCAGCAATGCCCGGCCGAACGTTGCCATGTCGACAATTAACGCATTCCTTTGAGCTTAGGAATGGCCAGAATCGAAAGACGAAAAATAAAAAATGGGGAAGATCATTGCTCATGTTTCGCGATTTAAGTGAGGTAAGGCAAAAGAAAAGCCTCCTGCACAATTGTTGGCTGACAAACGTTCCCGACAGTGCAGCGACTACGACATGTTACTTCCAAAGCGAGCAAGCTCGATGAGAGCGACACCAGCATTCCTGCTCCGCCCGGTCACGTGACCTAAAATTCCCACTCGTGAGGAAATGCGCTTAAGTTGCTGCCGCGGTTCAAGTTAACTAGCTTCGAGCAAGCAGGCCCAGCTGGAGGTGTAGCACCACTCAAACTGTAAAAGTATACATATAAAAAACAATGGGCAAAAACAATGTGGGCGCTCTATGAGTCTTTTTTTTTTTCTGTGTTGATGCTATGGTACGTAATGTGCTCTAAAATGCATAATTAACCCGAGCTCAAAGTTCTTTTTCAAATGAACAATGGTGTGTTAGTTTAAGCCAGGGGTCTCAAACACGCGGCCCGCGGGCCGCATGGGGCCCGCGACTCGCTGGGACGCGGCCCACAGGCAACCGGCTACGAGTCCCGGTTCCTACGTCTCGAGCGCTAGAAATGGCATGCGATTTGGGATCTCATCTCGTCGACTCATTTCGCACGAAAAGTAGCTCTGCTCTTTTAACATATTCACATAGTTTATACTTATCTGTGTTCATTTGCCCTTTGTTTCGCTTTATTTTTTGCTTCCCAGCTTTTTTGTAATGTACAACTGGTCCGCTACTAGGCTGCAAGAGCGAGCTATTCGTTGAAGGATGCATCTCGGCTGCGCGAACTCTCGATCAGCCGAAGCAAACGCCGAAAATAAAGCCATGAGGTCTGGGTTCTCGCGTTCAAAAGGAGATCACCATTAGAAGACAAATATTTGCCCAGAGTGTTGTAATAAAAATCGACAAGAAAGCAAGAACTGCCAAATCAACTTATTGTTTTTAGAAACATGTTGAGCCTGGTTAATTCCAGAGTTAATTGAGCAACGGGAACGACAGTGTACTTGTTCTCTTGTTCTATTAAAAATGGCGGCATGTCATTTTAATTTTTGTTATCACATCAGATCAGGGCTCAAAGTAGTCATAAAGCCAATGAAATCGAAAGATATTACTGGCAAAACTGTGATTTTACAAAAAGCATAAAGAGCGAGGTCTCTTCTCTTTAAAATTTTCTGCCCCCCCCCCCCCCCCCCCCCGCGTCTTACGTTGGCCCGCGACCTTTCCGGTTTGAACTGTCTGGCCCCCACACTCGAATGAGTTTGAGACCACTGGTTTAAGCAAACATATATAAATGACCTGCACGCACACAGAAGTTTCCTGCTCCCTGGTCCTTCACTTTTAGAAATAAAAGATCCATTATAAAAAATGAAACCCCAAAGCGATGAAGCTGTCCGATTCATTTACACACTTGTCCTAAAAAGGCTGGAAATAAGATACAGGCAATAAATATATATACATTGTGAAAAGCTTTCCTGTCAGTAATTTTATCAGTGGAAATCTCGCGGCCTCGGCACATCTGCTGGCGTAGTGTCCCCCCCTCCCCTCCCCCCTTCCCTCCCACCACCACCACAAAAAAAAGGGCACGCGATTTCCAGATAAGGTAGCAGACCAAACGAAAAAAAATCACTATGTTTTCATTATAAGACCGTTCAAGCTAGCGTAGTCTACCGGTAATATCACATCCTTTATAGTAGCCGTACGTCTTTCAACAATACCGAAGGTAGAAACCTCTTAATAGTTCCTGGCTGGTGCACAAAGCAGTCAAGACGTCCTTGACTTATTCGTCCTTCATATTTTTTTTTACAACCGAAGTTGATCAAATTCGTAGTAATTTAATTCGATTGGGATCAAATCAGATACACAACGTGCCATGGAAATGAACGAAACAATATTTCTGAAAGCGAATAAAATCAGGAAGATCCCTTCAAGCGACTTCCCCACACCGCGCCCTAGATTGCCAGGGTAGCATGTTTCGCCCTAAAGCCTCTAACAATCTATTCGCAACGTTCACGACCTATAGGAGTGCGCACTGTTAACTATCAAAGTGGCTGTCATGAGGATGATCGACGTCGAACAGCAGTACGAGGCTGAGTGCGACGCGCTAGTAGTTCTAGTTTCGCGATATACGAGCAGTATTGTAGCCTTACTGCTATATTTTTTTCCACGTCAAGAAGGCGTAGGCAAGAATATTTATTGCGAAGCCGTTCATTCAGGAGCTATAGGGAGCGCGATTCTCACAGCGCGGTGTACCACCATCGCCGAAAGTTGCGAATAAATGCATAAAGTACCCACACTCTAATCCTCGTTTTTTTTTTCTTTTTTTTTTCTTTCTTTTTTTTTTGGGGGGGGGGGCGGTTTTTTTTTTATGTTCAGAAGAGAACGGACGACATTATAGTGGCCGTTTTGACTTGAAAAGGCAACTTCCGGGCTTTTAGATAGAATTCCCGAAAGCTCGGGCGACATCACTTTCGCTCTGTCACGAAATAGTTTTAACATTTCTTAAAAAAATAAACAAAAAAGCGTGCTCGTCTTTTTTTTTTGTGCTTGCTATCGGCGGTTGTAGAAAAATCGCGCAGGATTATTGGCCATTGATTGTGGGCCTGAACGATTTAGCCGGCAGTAGGAAAGGAACGAACAACCCAACAAGCGCCGTGACGAGGCACTTCTGGCAATGCCCCGACAGATATTCGCTTGCAGCCACAAGTTTTCCCCGATGATAATCGCACTCGTTCCTTTAAACCGAGAGAGAGAGAGAGAGAGAAAGAAAACGGAGCCGCGTACCCCGAAGGGAGCATACTATCACGCCCTTGATCTTGGCATCTCGCCGGGGGAGCCCGATGGCGGGACCGGGGGGGTGGAGGACCGAGGATCTGATAAGAAGCGATGCCTATCGGAGAGCTTCCTTCCACGAGGAACGCCATCGCGCGGGCAGATCAGCGGGCGCCGAGAGCGACGCTGCGGCAGAGGGTCGCACATTCACGGGGAAATGCAACAGAACACTAGGAGCGTCGTCGTTCGTGGAGGTACAAGCTTGCCCACTTTTATTCTAAACAGGAACATAAAGAAAAAGCCTTCGTGCGATTTAAAAAGAAATAAAAGTAATAAAAGGAGTTGGCGATAACAAAAGCGGCAGAGATTCAAAGGCGGTGGACGTCCGGTCCTCAGAAGGGAAGGAACGGCGTCGATTTTATGTGCGACCACAGATAGACTGCTTTATTCCGTTGGCGTTTGAGCGTATTTTGGTAGCATATGGTATAATGTTCGATAAAAACAGTTTGATGTCGGATTGTTGCGACGACTTCTCCGAATTCCGCAAGAGATCTGTAGGCGTAAATATAAAGCAGAAAAAAAAAGTAGAATACGAGTATAATAATAATAATAACAATAATAATAATTATAATAGTAATAATAATTATTATTATTAGGAACAATTCAAAGACACCAGGCACACGGGTTTGTCATGGCCAATTAATAATAAAAAAAAAAAACTCTTAAACCACGCATTTTTAAAAAAAGAAGAAATGTTGGATTATTGTGGACGGACAACCGCGTTATCTCTACATGACATCAATAATTTTTTTCTGTGTGTGCAGTAAACAGTTGGGAGTACTTATATTACATTCAAAAGGGATCTGGTTAATTTTCTGACTGGGTGATTTCATCTCAACTCAAGCACGAATTTAGGGTCAAATTTTTAATTTTGACAAAAAAAAATATATGTTTTGGGGCGTTTCCTGTAATAAATGAAGACGCAAACGGCAATTTCGTCGGATTTTTTGTTCTCAAGTTATGAACCGTTGAAGCGGTCAAGGTGGAAACTGACGTTTTTCCAGCTTATCGAAGGTGCCATATTTCACTCCATCCCTTTTCCCTACTTTTTACGCTACATCAATATAACTTTTTGGGAACACTCTAGACAGGCTTTTTCATGCTAATTAAGCGTCTAGGTTATAACATTTCTAATGATTTTTTTTATTTGTCAAACCGCCTCTCTGCGACGATATTTGACGAAGTTCAGCAAGCTGTGCTGTGTGACCTAATCAACATATTTTTATGATTTTTATATCACCGTAAAGCTCCAATTAAGCTCTTTCTTTCGAGTATCATTTCAATATTTTGCGATAGGTATATAATGCGCTACACGGGCCTGAAAAACGAAAGTTTCGAAAAACTGGCAAGTTTGGAATCGATTTTCTAAAAAAACCCACTTTTTATTTCTTTTATTTTTTATTCACAGTTATTTAATATAGTAGTCTTATCAAAAACTACCAACAGAAATTGTAATATATTGTTTGTATGGCCGCTATTAAGACTCCAATCTCGTGCTATGTGCGTTTTGAACGGGACTTCGCACAGGCGCTCTGCTGAGCAGAATTTTGGCCTATGAAAGGTTTTCTATTTATCGTTAGCAGTTACCTCAATATCCAACCATAAACATTAATAAAATTTGGAGACTTAAAAAATTTACTTCGAAGTTCGTATCCACAAGTGCGGGCACAGCGCTTACTTCCTCCCAATACGGGGGAATGCAGATCGTTAGAGAATTCCTCTAAGGCCTTTTGCTTTCGGCTTTGAGTTTGAAATACCGAACATGACATGTAATTGTCATATTTTCTTATGTCAAACAGATATGCAGTGCATATACATATGTACGATTTAGTATCTGACGCTTAGGAAATACGGTTTATTTTGTGCGCGTACGGACTCTTTCGTAAAATAACAAGCATTTCGTAGCGTGTAAGGCTTCCAACGTGTTAGTCATGTGTTTAGGTTTCATTTCTATTTTCAGTGATTCATGCCGGGTTACTTAGACCTTTTCCTCTTGATGTAAGTTTGTCCGGGAGTCTAGATGTTACGTATCTTTTCCGTCAATACATTGGGCGAAGCTCACACACCTTGCAAATCAAGCCAGTGCCAAGAAAATAAATATTGTTGGGATAAATATTGTTGCTTCACTGGCTTTTACGCTCAGATATTGAGGTAAGTACTAACATTAAATAGAGAGCCTTACATAGGTCAAAAGTCTCCTCAGCTGAGTGTCTATGCGACGTCCCGTTCAAAACTCTCACAGCACGAGATTCGAGTCCTAATAGCGGCCATATAAACAATATATTACAATTTCTGTTCGTAGATAATGACAGATTACTATATTACCTAACTGTAAATAAAAAATGAAATGAATGAAAGGTTTTTTTTTTTTTTTTTTTTAGAAAATCGACTTCAAACTTGCAAGTCTTTCTTTAGAAAAACTTGCAAGTTTGAAGTCGATTTTCTAAAAAAAGACACCTTTTATTTCTTTCATTTTTATTCACAGTTAGATAATATAGTAGTCTGCAAGAACCTACCAACAGAAATTGTAATATATTGTTTGTATGGCCGCTATTAGGACTCGAATTTCGTGCTGTGAGAGGAGAGTTTTGAACGGGACTTCGCATAGACGCTCAGCTGAGCAGAATTTTGACCTATGGAAGGTTTTCTATTTAATGTTAGTACTTACCTCACTATCTCAGCGTAAAAGCCAGTGAAGCAACAATATTTATCCTAACAATATTTATTTACTTGGCACTGGCGTGATTTGCAAGGTGTGTGAGCTTTGCCCTATGTATTGACGGAGTAGATACGTAACATATAGACTCCCGGACAAACTTAAGCATGAATCACTGAAAATTGAAATGAAACCTAAACACATGACTAACACGTTGGAAGCCTTACACGCTACGAAATGCTTGTTATTTTACGAAAGAGTCCGTACGCGCACAAAATAAACCGTACTTCCTAAGCGTCAGATACTAAATCGTACATATGCATATGCACTGCATATCTGTTTGACATAAGAAAATATGACAATTACATATCAAGTTCGGTATTTCAAACTCAAAGCCGAAAGCAAAAGACTCCAGAGGAATTCTTTAACGATCTGCATTCCCCCGTATTGGGGGGAAGTAAGCGCTGTGCCCGCACTTGTGGATACGGACTGCGAAGTAAATTTTTGTAAGTGCACTACTCAAAATTTTATTAATGTTTATGGTTGTATATTGAGGTAACTGCTAACGATAAATAGAAAACCTTACATAGGCCAAAATTCTGCTCAGCAGAGCGCCTGTGCGAAGTCCGGTTCAAAACGCTCATAGCGCGAGATTTGAGTCTTATAGAGAGGCCATACAAACAATATATTACAATTTATGTTGGTAGTTTTTGATAAGACTACTATATTAACTAACTGTGAATAAAAAATAAAAGAAATAAAAAGTGGGTTTTTTTTAGAAAATCGATTCCAAACTTGCCAGTTTTTCGAAATTTTTGTTTTTCAGGCACATGTAGCGCATTATATACTTATTGCAAAATACTGAAATTATACTCGAAAGCAAGAGCTTAATTGGAGCTTTACGGTGATATACAAATCATAAAAATATGTTGATTAGGTCACACAGCACAGCTTGCTGAACTTCGTCAAATATCGTCGCAGAGAGGCGGTTTGACAAATAAAAAAAAATCATTAAAAATGTTATAACCTAGACGCTTAATTAGCATGAAAAAGCCTATGTCTAGAGCAGGGGTCTCAAACACGCGGCCCGCGGGCCGCATGCGGCCCGCGACTTGCTGGGACGCGGCCCGCAGGCATCCGGCTACGAGTCCCGGTTGCCATGTCCCGAGCGCTAGAAATGGCATGCGCCATAGTGACCTCATGTCGTCGATTTATTTTCACTCGAAAAGTAGCTCTGCTCTTTTCAGATATTCACATCTGTGAATAGGTGATCAGTAATCTTTTGCCCTTTGTTTTGCTTTTTTTTTTTTTTTGGCTTCCCAGTTTTTTGTAATGCACAACAGTTTCGATACTGGGCCGCAAGCGCGAGCTATTCGTTGAATGATGCATCTCGGCAGCGCGAACTCTCGATCAGCACGAGCAACTGCCAAAGATAAAGCTACGAGCTCGTTATTCTCGCATTAAAAAAAAAATCCCCATTAAAAGACAAGTTTTTGTTCGAAATGTTTTAATAAAAATCGTCAGGAAAGCAAAAACTGTCAAATTAACTCATTGTTTTTAGAGACATGTTGAGCTTGGTTAATTCGTGACTTAATTGAGCAACAAAAATGACAGTGTATACTTTCTTGTTCTCTTAATAATGCCAGCACGTTGGCGGTCCCAAAGTAGTCATATAAACAAATGAAATCTAAAGACGTCACTGGCAAACCACAGCGAGTTTCTAAAAAGCATAATGCACCCCCGAGGTCTGTTCTCTTTAAAATCTTCTGAACGACCCTCCCCCCCCCCCCTCCTTCTTCCTATCACACGATGGCCCTCGGCCTTTCATGTGTGGGATATCTGGCCCCCCCACTCAAATGAGTTTGAGACCACTGGTCTAGAGTGTTCCCAAAAAGTTATATCGATGTAGCGTAAAAAGTAGGGAAAAGGGATGGAGTGAAATATGGCACCTTCGATAAGCTGGAAAAACGTCAGTTTCCACCTTGACCGCTTCAACGGTCCATAACTTGAGAACAAAAAATCCGACGAAATTGCCGTTTGCGTCTTCTTTTATTACAGTTATCGCCCCAAAACATTTTTTTTTTCGTCAAAATTAAAAATTCGACCCTAAATCCGTGCCTGAGTTGAGATGAAATCACCCTACTAGATAATAAAAGTAAGAAAGTAATTTGAAAATTACTCTGAAAAATAATCGGTTACAGGTAATACGATTACTTCTAATGAGTACCGCACAAGACTGACGGTAAGCGTGAGCGAAAATGCGGTGTGCAAATGCAGAAAACACTCGCCGAAATGGACGTCCTGGTGGGTAACGCGGAACATTCTTCGACATTAGGAACTCGGTCATTCGGGAATCATTTTAGCGACATTAAAAAGAAAGCCGAAAAATATTCGGAATAAATTACCGTTTTTAAAAAAAATGACATCGACAAAGAGATAAAACAAAATTAGTTTCTGTCTTTAAAAGATTAAATTTTGGCGAGTATTGTAAAGATGCGTGTGCAACTTAATCATAAAATGGCATATTCAGACACTAATTAGTTGATTTAAGTGGCGAAGCAGACAGCACTCAATACGCGCCAACCTAACACAAGAAAACTACCACAACGTTTCTGCGACGTTTGCCAATCGTGTGTCACCCGATCCTCAAAAAAAAACAAAACAAAAAAAAAAAAAATTGGGGACACGATAGTTTGTAAAACCCGAAATAAAAAGGAAAATGTACAACTGTAGGAGCTGGGTGAAGGCAGAGAAGTGAATCGATAGGAGTGGAGCGTTGGATGTCGCGTGGCAAGCGCGGTCAGCGAAGACGGGCACGACGGGGCGCCGGGACGTCGCGAGGAAGGCTCCGCCTGACGCTGACTAATCGACGCCCAGTCGCCGGGAGTGTGACAACGTCGACCACGTGGCAGCGGCCAGTCGGACCCAAAAGCGAGCAAAGAATGCGCTCATAGAAACAGAAAATGGGCCTCCCTCTCATATTTGGCGTTTGGCCGTTTACATACAAAATACAAAATACCATCCCCCCCCCCCCCCCCCCCCACACCAAATAAAAAAATTAATAAATAAATAAATGAATAAAAAATTGAAACAAGTGACAGTGCTACTTCAGATCCCTCCCCCCCCCCCCCCCCTCCCCGCCCACCCCCTTCGACCCAATACATTGTTTTCTTAAATTCACGACGATTTTTTTTTTTTTTTTTTTTCACACCGAAGTAAATTATGCATTGCCGAACGCTCGTCTTCCGAAAATTTCGGTCACAAATCACGGTTTAGAGATCAGTGATTTAATTTCCACTCTGGAAACACGCTGCCAGGGGTCTTCAGCGGTGTATTCTGTGTGAACGGCGCCTGTGATCTACCAGAAATAAAATCGTCAGGTAAGCAATGGATTATATCTTTCTGAAGAACTAATAAGTTACATAGCCACTTCAGCAAATAGTGACGGGAGAGGAAGCCAGCCTTGTCAATTTACTGTGCATATAGCTTTAGCTTCGCGAAGCTCTGCAGCCTGTGCTGCTGTGAACAATAGTCGCTCGGTGCGTCCACTTGGTAACGTACGCAAGTAGCTGAGTTGATGGTACACTTATCAAGTTCGTTGGTATCAACTGTGCCTAGATCTACAATGTTTATTTCTCATAAACACGATACACGCATACTGTACAGGAGGTTTCGGCGAGCAGGTGGGCATATACTCGATTGCATAACACAGATGCCGGAGATCTTCCGACGCAGTCACTTCCACCAGCCACCTGTGTTATGTCAACGTAAACAGCAACTTTCACGGCACATGAAACGAACACCACACCACATACATCGTCGAGCTATGGATGCGATGAAAACGAGCGTTGCGATTTGTGACAATACGATTTCATCTACCTGCCCGCTTTGTTTTGGTCACGTGATACGTGACTAGGTATGTTGTGAAATCGAAACCATTTTCACCAACGACACAAGATCACAACATTTTTGTCGTATTCTCCGTTCTTTTATTTCTCCGTATCTCAGGTTTTATCTGAACGAGCTTATTTTGTTAAACTAAGTATTTATATTTAAGAATTTAATAACTTATCGTGGATTATAGATTGTATTGTAAAAAAAAAAAAAAAAGTTGCAACGCTCAATAACGTGGTTGGGTCACTCTGGCAACGCTCCGAAACTATCCGAACCTATCTGAAACACAACGCGGTTCGGCCATCCTTCCGAAACTTTCCGAATACCCCGAGTCCGAAACCTATTTCGGAAAAACGTTTCGCCCCATCACAAGCCATAACATACCATAACCGCCAAAATTACCTAGCAGTGACGATGGTGCTATTGATTTCTTATTCGCTTTCACGCCGGCGCCTAGGTGTTTTCTCGCGAACTGTCCGAAAACATGTAATTTGGAAACATGAATGTTTCATCGGTAGGGAGTTTGACCGGAGCTTTTTTTTTTTTTTTTTTTTTGCGTCATAAGCTTAAGCATGAAACATATTGTGTGTATCACATTCGCATCGGCATTGTATAACAATTTAATTAACATTCTCAGCACCAGTCCTTAAGTTGTCTTCGCTTGACAGCAAATTCAGCGCATAATGCGAGAACAAGAGGGGGACACAAACCCGGCGCCGTGTTTGTGTCCCTCTCTTGACCTCGTCTTTTGCGCTGAATTCGCTGCCATGAATTACTAACTAGCGCACGTATTAACTAACCTTTGTCTTCGCTTCCAGCCATATATTTTTTCGCATTTTATTTTGAAATTAATTTTTTTGTAGAAGCATGCGTGTTTCTTGATTTGATGTGCGGGGCAAATGCCGCTTTGCAGTATATATGGCAAACTGTACATACTTCGTAACTTTTCGTGGAGTCGGGATTTTGAGCCAGTCTAATGTTTTAATGCGTAAGCATTAACCGTCCCACGGAGTGAGCCGACATCAACAGTTTGAAGCGCGCCAAACGGCACCTTAAATCCTTTCTCCAAGTGAAGCCAGCTCCCAGCTATCAAACCACGCGAAAAGCCTAGACAACGGCACCTAGTTTCTCCGATCCCAAAGGAGCGGAGTAACGCTGATGGATTTCGGCTTTGGTCCCATTGGCTGGCGCGCGTCGACGAGGCTCCCATTGGCCTCTGCGCGTTATTTTCAACGACTGCTACCCCATGGCACTGCGTGTCCGCGAGGCAGCGGCTCCTTCCACGCACAGGGTCAGCGCGCGCGCTTGACCGGCGACGCAAGTACGAAGCAGACGACAGAAGGGAGCGGAAGAGCGGCGTTCATGCTTTCGCATTCACAACTCATAAGAAGTGCTTAGGTATAGCTCGAGCCTTTTCAACTTTCTGCATATTACGTAATTGAAAAACGAATGAGAAATACAAGCCCCTGGGCCTTGCTTTTGCTACTGTAATTGATATGAAGATATAAAGTATTAATTAGAACGTCTGGGCCAGTTTAGAGAAGTAAGCCGAGTAAAGGAATGCATTTCTTACCAAGACCTAACAGTAAACATTGTTCAAGGTGTCTTGCATTGAATATAACTAATCTAACCTTTGTTTCTTTTAGCTATGGGCCGAGTGTGTCTGCTGTAAATGTCGCTGTGAGGACTGTTTCATCTATCACAGGATATGTTGTTTCAATATCACAAGTTAGAGTGCTTCTATGGCGTTAAAGTTCCATGTTGGCTCCCGGAGCGCAGAAATTAGGGTTTGAAACCTGGGGACATCGCTTCAAATGTTTTCTTGCATAAAATCTCAATATTTCCTTTTTATAATGGGTGCACTCCCGGCCAAGCAGTAACTGACGTTGATTATGAGGATTCTCATCCGAGCACACTCAAGCCACATAGTCTCTATTGTCTATGGTTTTGAGGTTCACCCTTCATAACAACCATGCAGCGGCAGTTATTTTAGGAAGCCTACCTTGACTTGAAGGGTGTTGATGGGAGGTTGCCTGAATATTTTAGCAATACATTAGAAACAGGTTATTCATGTTACTGTCAGTGACATATTAATAATGTCTGAATAACAGGAGTGCCATAAGGTTATCCATTAATGCCATGTTTTCTGGGTTTGGTTTTTGTTTGACAACCTGGTAAATCAAATGAACGGCTGGACAGGAACATTATTGCAGTTCTTGATCATGTGTAAGCAAACAGCTACTGACATACTGCTACTGTGCAGGGCTCTGGCTAACTGACATGTTTGTGTTCCTGTTAATATATAGGTGCATGACAAATGGTGGGGTGTCGAAAGATACAGAATATTTAATAGCAACGTTTAACATACTCGCCTAGCACTTGATACTGACTCTGTCATGACACAATCTGAAATATACATAGGAAAGAGTTTGTCCTAAATTTAAGCCGCAATGCTCACTGTCACTTATATGTATGTGATCACCAAAATGAAAGCCCCATTACGAATAAGGTAAACATTGGTTTGGTTTCTGTTTTAGCTTGTTTCAGATGCACCTAAAACGTGGCGTTTATTTTTCAGGCAGTTGAACGTATATTCACCCAAGAGACAGCAAGTTGGACTCAAAGCTGGTGGGGCTAGCAGCCCGCAGCTTTTGTAAACTAAAACAGCTGCACATCAGGAACATGGCCGGGACGCCTTGTCTGATTTTCCTCCAGGATGGGGACAAAGGCAACCCGGACTCGACAGCCAGTAGAGCGCAGGAATGGTAGGTTGGTTTACTTACATTTCACCCTCTTCCGGGAAAGTATACACTTTGATACCATAAGGCTGGTTTGTATATATTCATTGCAACACATTACGTATTGTCAGAAGGGAAAGAGTGCAGGGTTATTAACTATGACCTTACCTATGTTTTTTGCAGTAGAATTATAAACCTTGTTTACCTTTCTGGCCTTTCAGCATAACTCGCCGAAATTGACAGGATGGTCCATACGAAGTAACAACTCTGTCCATTTTTCTTCATTTTACCTGGGAGCGTGACGGGGGGAGGGCTGGCGTATCTGATGCCTTAGAAATTGATTGCAGGATAATATATCGAATATGCAAACTAAAATCACGAAAAAAGACAATGATTTTACTAAATGACATGTCGGAAAACAATATGGCTGAGGGAGCAGTTCACTTAAGAGAGGTGGCTTGATTAGATAAACATGCGTTGGATTCACAAAACAGCATCTTTCTTCTGGTGCATAGTCTTCAAAACCGTACATGAACCCGTTCTGCATATTACCCTAAAAGTTTGCATTTAAGAAAGTTTTACTTTACATTACTTTTGGTGTTCATAAATCTTTGAAGCTTGGTGGATGGCACCATTCCCGAGAAGCTGCAAGAAGTACAATTGGGTTTGCATACTTGTTTACCTCGCTATGCTTTTGCCTCCAAAGTCGTCCCGGCAAATAACTGCCGACAACTCAATTGCTCAAGCATAGATTCATCTTATCAAGGAATACGTGGCTTTCATTGAGGTAGCGTCGGC
The DNA here is from genome assembly GCA_013358835.2 of Ixodes persulcatus. Lineage (NCBI taxonomy): Eukaryota > Metazoa > Arthropoda > Arachnida > Ixodida > Ixodidae > Ixodes > Ixodes persulcatus. Next base: position 582,990 of record JABSTQ010010847.1, read on the forward strand.
CGCCATTGCTGTGTAACAGGCTCCGGTGCCCGTACCTTCTGCAGCATACGTTATGTCATCACCGTATCTGTTCCTCGCGGCAAGGCTTGCCAAAAACGACTTCGATGGTGCCAAATGCATGCTGTAGAAGGTACGGGCGCAGGAGAATGTTACGGTGACATATGACGTCGCATCATGTATAACAGCCGATATTTTAAATGTTTTATACTGTTCGTAGGTTTCAATGTTGCCGACTGCTGCAGCTGGCGTCATCGACTCCAACACAAAAGCAATTAGTTGGGAAACATTGCCTCCAGGCGAGGCAAAGCAAGGTGGGGATTCACCAGCATGGATTTAAGGTTGATTTTGAGCCAGAAATGCGTCATGTGGCATTTCACTATAGGCTACAATATTGCTTTCTATTTTTTTATGGAGCTAGAAAAATAAACACTTCTTGCGGTATGTGCGCTGGCCTCAGTTTCAAGGAGGCTTACGCTCTCTAGTACGTTGGTAGGAGACGGCTACTTTGGGCCATCGACACAGGGGAAGGAACTACAACCATCACGGTAGCCGATTGACTTGTTAACTCTAAGTATACAAAACTGACATCGAAGTATATGAAACATATTTGAACACCTTTTTTTTAGGTGTTAGTATTTAAAGACCTAAGTTCATCGCGGAACGTTTTATTGCAACCTACAAGGTATCATTCACAGCCAAGGAGCTGTGTGTGCAGGAAGCAAAAATTGAATGAGTTTTAACTTTATCCTTCATCTTTGTGTTGTATGCATCAGTGGATGCAGGCATGCAGCAACTACTTTGAGCATGTTTTGTTTTAATATTCTCAATAGCCGGAATAGATTCTGATTGCCGGCACCATATGCATTTAATTGATACAAAAAAGTGTGACTCTTTGGAACATTTCCAGTTGACTGTGACCGAGCGCGTTACGACTGCTTGTTACTGCTTATCATGAGACTAACACATTGGCGCCATCTATTGAGAAGTCTTGGTACACTTCCGATCTGCATATCTTTACTAATTTTATCATGGGCATAACATAAATCCGAATATGTCATAAGTGACCTTGGTAGATTTGACCTTGCAAATACTACAAAACCTTCAGTCTAGTTATACGCGGGTCGGAAGTGTTCTAAGGCTACTTAACTGACGGCGGCAGTGCTTCCATCATAAGCAGTCACAAGCAATCTTAACACAGTCGTTCACAGTCAAGCGTAAATCCGTGAACCAGTACACCCTTGCACGCTTTTGTAGTGTGTAATGCTGACTTGAACACCCATGGGTGTTATGTGTCAAAAACACCTTTTCAAGAGGAGTTAGGGTGTGAGTTATAGACACTGCGAAAGCCCCTTAAGGTGTCAAATTAATTTACAGTGCACTCTTCGCCCAGACGTAGCGCTAGCTGTACGAACAAGGTGCCAAAGTTTCAGAACTAACCGGTATCTTATTCAAATGTTGTAAGTGTTTTTTTTTTAATTTTTTTTATTAAACTTTCAATCGGGAAATGGCTGCCAACGAAACTCTCGAACACATGGAGTTGAAAGGCGCCACGTAGTTACCGAGAACGGGCCCCATTTTTCGTTAATTTTTTTAAGGAAATCACTTATAAATTTTGAATGATATAACCGATACAGTTATCAAACTTCAGCATCTGGATCAGACGGTTATCGCAACATTTGGGTGCAATGCGTAAAAAAGGCATTAATAAAAGAAAAAGTGTTTTTGTGTTTTTTTTACGCGCATTGGGTTTTTTGGAGTGATGACTGATTTGAGATGAAAACACCCATATATTTGTTTCCTGTGTCTACATAAACCCTTATGCAAAAACAAAGGGAGCTTGTTTTTGTCGAAGCTAATTCATTTATTAAATAAAGAAGTAATTTGACAAATGTGGTGTTCAACAGTAAAGTTTGCACCGCCTACTCTGAAACTCCGAACGCATTCTTTTAGGGAAATTAATAAACGCGTAATTAGGTTAAAGATAAATGGTTAGCTCACTACTTCAACAACCTGCAAAGATTACACTGAAAAAAAAAAAAAAACTAATAATGTCGCTGAAAAGGCCTCTTAATTACTAGGCAGCACATGGTCTTGTTTAGCTTTGCTTTTAGCCTGTTGGGATCGTGGCCACGAGGGAGCCTGACATGGTCCCGCGAGGGCCGAGGGAGAAGAAGACGAAAATGACACGGGACAGAGCTCGGGGCAGCTAAAGTCACTGGATGCTGGGAAAGTAGCGCCATTGCCTTCCCTGACTGATAGTGGTGGATACAAACAAATACTAACATACAGACGACAAAAACCTCGCAAGGTGATTGGCTGATTGGTCTCCGTTGCCATGGCAACTGCCATTTCGGTTCATTCAAATCTCCGACGCTTCGAGAGGGTCGTTCTAAACCAATCGCCCCAAGATCGCCATGGAGCATCGTCGTACTGAAGACGCTCCTCGCCAGTATAAGCGTCTTTGGCTCTGTGTATGCAATCAACTTATCAATTATGCCCATCTCCACGGATCTCTTAAAATGGTATTGTACTTGCGTGTTTCGACACTAGAAGATTAGTTTTCGATGCCTCCAAGCACCGACACCGCATGTGGTGGCGGTACAAAGATGTACGCTTATTTCGCCGGTGCATGGATAGCAAAATCGCGGTATACATTAAACCTCTGTAGAGGCTAGCCGTCACCAGCGAATTTAGGTCGGCTCACCAAGAAAGAAGAGGTCAAATAGAAATTGCTCATTTTATGAACCAAAATGGCGACTACACTTGGATCTTGGCGCTACTTTCCTAGTATCCAGTTACTTTAGGGGCAACGAGCTCTAGGATGTTCGGCAACGGAACGAGAAAGGACAAGGTGTTGCCTCCAGATCGTCCAGCTGTGAGGCAGTAAAGCCCTCGGTACCCTGCGTTGTGCGATCTCCTTCTGGGCGGTCGAGGCGGGTCCTGATCGGGCGTTGGCTAAGGTCACCCACAAACCTAAACATATATCCGCCGCCGCAGGTGGCAATGCGCCGTCGTTTAGGCGCAAACTCCAACACAGAAGTCTTTTATTTTTTTTTTTCCTAGCAAGTTTGCGCGCATGCGTACAGCCCCTCCCCCTTCCCTGTCGTCGTGCTGTTGCTATTTTCGAAAGGGATATCGTTCCGCACGATAAACTTTTTCAGTACCTAACTTGGCGCGTAATTCGTTTTCTGTTTCTTCTTTTGTTGTTATTCTCTTCTTTTTTTCCTTTTTTTTTTTGGGGGGGGGGGGGGGGAGCACGTTGGTAGTATAGGGGGCATAAAAGGCAATGACAACCGATACAAGGCCACGATGTCAATGTGTTCTGACGGGCGGAGGGCATGTTGGGCTGGCCTTCATCTCCAGTTCGCAGACAGAAAGTCCCCCCAGGTGGCGCTCGCTATTCCGGGAAAAAGTATCCCGGAATAGCCTGTGGAGGAGGTTAAGTAGTTGGTTCGCGATTTAAAATTTAAAAGCCCTTGCGCCAAAAAAAAAAAAAATTCAGTTTTTTGTGTAAACAAAACAACCCCGACAGTTAATTTTAGACAACAAAATGTAACGTAAGTCTGACAGTGTAGATAGAAGCGATACACTGTAAACGTATTTCACTACGAAGATACAAATAAAACTGTTCTTTAAAGGTATTTCAATAACCAAATACAGATACCCAAAAGTATTTTTGAGATACTATCGCGGTACATTACTGCCCAGCCCTGTACTGACAGCATCAGAAACGTAACACGTGACCTAATTATGTTCGGACTTCTAGCTTCGTGAATGGTTCTTTGGCATACGTATCGGCTAATGCAGCAGTCTCATTGGCTGAGGAGAGATAATGAGATGCTCGGTAATTGCCACACCCCCCCCCCCCCCAAAAAAAAAAAAAGAAAAAAATATATATATAGATATATTAAAACAATGTCAAAGATCTTCGCCAACCTTGATCTGACGAAGGGGGTGCTAAATTATTGTCGGCGGCGGCTCTCTCTATCTCTCACCAATGATAATTTGCCACATAATAGCTCATCTCACTTTATATTTAAAAAAAAAATAACACGAGCGTAAAGTGCTATAACGTCCTTAGTGTATAACATTAGTGGATGAGGCTGCTTTGCTGTTTCGGAAAGGGGGGGGGGGGGGGGCGCAAACTGAAGCCAAGTTGGTCGAGGCCATCTCCAGTGCGCCACTCATCATGCTAATCGACCAGAGCCCGTCAACTCTAATTGATTCATTAGAGCCAACTTCGTCGTCCCTCTGTCACTCATTCTTTCTGTGCTCGTGGTGCTCCCTTTCCCCCACCCTCCTCATTACTTGGAGGGGTTGTGTCTCTGAACATTGTTTTAGTTTCGTTCGCCGGCTTCTTCGGGGCGTGTTCCACTTCCGTTGTGACATATATATATTTCGCCCGGGTGACAAAAGAAAAATCGAAACGACCCTTCGAGGACAGTTTATCGCCGGCCCCGGGTCGATGCTGCTGGATTTGGGCAGCGCGCGACGTTCAAAGGTTGCTATAAAAACCACTGTACTCAATTTCGCATTAAAAACTGCGGTAAACAGAAGTTGGGCTCTTCGCGGAGTTTTACTTTTTCCTCTATGTGGTGAACTATATATCCTTCTTGAAGAACTTTATTTCTCAATCTGGCGCGCGATTGGCGGTGGAAAAGAACTGACATTACACACCACAGCAGATTTATAAGCTCAATGTAGCACATTATACCAAATAAAATACTTTTACTAATTAATTAATTAATTAATATACAACACATTACGGTTACCTTTCGTCGTGATTGAAATAAGATGGATGTTATTGTTTAGGAAAGCATTCCACGTAGTAGGAAGTTCGCGTTTTCGCGATTGCATATAATTACTAAACAACGCGACACAGTCCAATTTATGTGTGTGTGCATTTAAGGTCGGTTAGGTTTTAGTTTATAAAAGTGCACACGCTTCAAACGCCGAAGTAAAAGCAATTTCTGCACCTCTGACAGTATAACATTGCAAGGATTACCTTCTGCAGAGTCGGAATAATGCGCAAAGCTTGCTTTTAGTGTGTCGAAAAGTGTTTACTTCGGGCACTAACCCAAGGGGTAAAATTTGGTCCTGGTCAGTCCATTAGCGAGTTTTAGAATAGGGGCCCCACAGCTTTGGGTCCCCCAAAACAACTTGGGGCGTCCAACTGCGCATGCGCAGAAGTTCTGCGCATGCGCTGTTGGACGCCCCAAGCTGTTTGAGGCACCCGAAGCTGTGGGACCCCTATTCTAGAACACCGGAAGCACAACGACATATTTGGTGCCTGCCATGTGCATGCCTCAAGATTTTGTATGCCTGGGTGTAGGAAGGCTTTGGGTGATTTCGGAGGCGGCGCACACGCACGACACAGTAATGTGCTGCCCGGAATTTATTGAATTCTCGGGACAAATTAAAACGTATTAAGGAGTGGAGCGTGTGTGAAGTTGCCATGGGGGTTTCTGCAGCTTCCGAGGTGCTTGTAGCGCATAGAGCTGTTAGTGCTCTTGGATTGAGAGGAGCCCCTCGCGCTAACTGAAGTCATCGCAAGGGGAAGGAGGCTTACCGCGACCGCTACGCTATCTATAGGCTACTTTTCGAAGTCGTGCATGCGCTGCGCTGTCCATTGTTGCGTTTTGAACCGCCCCGTAACGGCTTGATATCGCGTAGGGAAGGGTAACCGCTGGAGAAGCTGATACGCGCAAAGCGTCCAGAGTGTTGGGGCAATGCTTTGAGAACGTGCACTGGAGTACAGATACTTAGGAGTAGTTTTGGAATCGAACATGAGCTGGAATGCACAACTAGAAAATGTTTCCAATCAAACGCTAAAACAAAAAAAAAAAAAAAAAGCTTTGGACACTTAGACGGATCGAATTTGCCGGTCTAGAGTTTTAATTAACAATATATTAGTCACCGATATTACCAACCATTAAATACGCGAGCGCAAAATAGAATACATACAAATTCAAGCTGTTCGATTTATTTTCAATCGTTATCCATCCACGGACTTTGTCTCCCGACTAATGTTCGATGCGAACCTTCTAGCTGTTCATACGTACAGGAATAACGTTGACTCGAATAACTAGAACGAAACATAACAGACAGTAATTGAGTGACAAATCGAACAACGTCTTTGTTCACGTTGCGCATAAACTGAAATGGTAGTCTAATCGCAAATTTCGATAGGAATAGATAACACCATACAAATAAAGGTAGGCAGTATACTCCGTCTCACAGTAAGTCGGAGCGTAATCGACGCTACACGATTCGACGGAAGCAATCAAGTCGCGGCAAACTGGCACCGTCACGGCGAACGTCTTTGTGCAGTGAACGCCGTTTGTTGCGTGGCTATTTACAGAAACCTCCTGACGATGTTCTCTGACTCATCGTTTTCTCCACGAAGAGAAGCGGATTGCGTATATCCCTTATGGGCATGCATGCAAACAGCTCCTGACAAGTGTATGGAACAACGACAGAGATTGAGAGACCCGCGCTCGCAACACAAAAGAACGCCACGCCAATGCGCGCGGCACTCCAACACCTGTGAGTGTGAGGCGGCCGTCGGTGCTTCGGCTCTGCTGTAAAGAAGGACGCCGTTCGCAGGCGAGCCACGGGCTGTACGGTGCGGCATAGTGTCCGGCCTGATGAATAGCGCCGGCGGAATTCATAGTAACGTGGTAATGCGAGGCTCGTGGAGGATGACAAACTACACAAGGGTAAAAGCAACGCAGGGATAAAAAGACTCAAAGCAAACATACATTAAATGTTAAACTCCACGTGGACATTTTGAAAAAGCAGTGAAAGGTGCAAGCATAAATACAAAGTTTTAAAATTAAAAAAGATGAAAAGAAAAAAAAGTTTTGATGTATATATGAAGAAACACGTGTATGTAAACGAACAGACATCCGATACTACGGTTAAATGCAAATATAACGTCTAACATTTAATTGTGTTCAGTGCACTCAATTCTGTACTGCAGTATATTGCACTCTATTTTGTTGTGTAATGTGTATACAAAACAATGACTGTATTTTAGTCATAAAAATAAGAAACAAAAAGTGGTGGGGCTGGGATCGGAGCGTTCACCCTTTCGGAGACCACAAAATTTCATCTCGAGTCATTTACAAAACAAACAAAGGCGCCTCATAAAATTGCAGAAACTTCCAAAACCTCATAAATATATACGCGTCTCTCCCTTTTTTTCTTTTGCAGGCTGCATGCTATTTTACCCGAGCGCACGTCACGACACACGAAAAGTTGGTGCGCGCTCCTGAAAAAGAAACTTACCGCAGACTTGGACGAGGACGTCGGCGCACATGACCACGATGACGATGCAGAGCCCAGGCTGCCACATGGCGGCCCGGTGGGACCCCCGACCGAGCTCGCGCGCACTCACTCGACCGGCTGTCCACGTCCGTTGCACGAAAACATCCGAGAGCCGCGACGCCGAGGGGCTCTAGCCGTTGCCTCCCGCGACGACGACGCCGGCGTCGTCCTCCCCGCGAGCCGCTGTCGACGGACGTCGCGCCGCCGGCATGCCGCGACGGCCTGGCTCGCGCTCGACGCCCGCCCGACCGACTCGGCGTTGGCGGCAGAGACGGCGCCGAAGTTTTTGCCCTCTCCCCCGACGACGCCGCCGGCCGCCGCGCTGGCGTTGTCGGCGTCGCGCTGATGCTCTCGCTCTTGTCCGCGCTAGAGGACTTGCGAGATGGAGATGGGGAGGGGGGGACGTCGGCCGGTCGGGCCGGTCGGGGCTTCTCTTCTCGGAGAGCGAGGGGTAAAGCGGATGAATGGGGACTCGGTCGGATGAGGAGCGTTGACGCCGGAGTGGAGGAGGCTCGGGAGCTAGGAGCGGCGGCGGTGCCGCCGGGGAAAAGCACGTGGCGACTGGAGCGTGGCGGTGACGTTGGGCCGTGGCATGGCACTCTTCAGTCGATGGTAGTTCGAAGGGATATACATACACGCACGTAAAGGGTAGTCTGTGGGGCAGGTTACGATGTGGAGAGAGCCGGGGGTTCGTCCAGTGAGCGCTGCGGCGATAGAGCTGGTCCAGTCAAAGATTTCCTCGTCGAACACACACACATGTAGCGTCGTCTACGGAGCACGTTGCGACGGCCGAGAGTTCGTCCAGGTAGCCAGTCGATGGCCGCGCGACCTGCCAGTCAGATTCACACGTGGAGGCCATCGTAGTTATGCCGAAAGATATAACCACGCGAGCGCCAGATGCTGCAACTGGGGCTTCGAAAGTCTTTTCGTTTGTTTGTCCGGGAGTAGGGTACGTTGTCAGGCGCGGAGCAACAAACTTTCTTTTGCGAGAGCTGCAGCATTTGAACAGAACGGTCGACGGCGCTGACTAAAAAGTACGGCGCCGGAGGATAAAAAAAAAGAATAAACGTGGGGCGATGGGTCCCGTCGTCCAGTTTGCCAGGCGCCGTCCCTTCTGGGAATGGGACGGGAGGACGGGAGGAGGAACCGCTCTTCGTTCCCCAGTCGGTCGCAAACTCGACGAACGGCCCGCGCCGACCAGTCTGAAGTGGCTCCAAAGTTGTTTCGGCGAGAGAGAGGGGGCCGCAATATTTTGCCCCTTTTTTTTTCTGTCTATCGCTCCATCCTTCTTCGCTCTCCTTCGCTCTCTCGCATGGGGAAGCAAGAGCAATCCCGCATAGCGGCGATGGTGCCGTCGCAGCGCGCTTATCTCTCAACGCTCCCGCTGTTTAGGTTTGTTTTCCTTTCATATTTTTTTATTTAGGGACGTCGGCTGCCGCCGCTGCACAGAACAGAGTTTGGGAAAGGGGGAGGGGGGGGGGAGTGTAATGCGAAGTGAAGCTCCTAAAGTAGAAAAAGAGGAGGGGGGAGGGGGGGGGGGAGGGAGTGCTGTTGCCCGAAGTGGAGGGGCGAGCGTGGCAGACGCCGACGGCTTCCACAAGCCAGGGTTCGTATTGGTTCCCCCTTTAGCTTCTCTGCTTGTTTATTCGCGAATGACTGTTGTGGTTTGTGTGTGTATGTGTGTATTCTTTCTGAATTTCTGTTTCTTGCCTTACGCCCCCCCCCCCCCCCTATTTCCTCTAGGATTGAAGATTTTGGCAATTTGTCTTTCTTCTCGTCATGTGTTTGCGCTTTTTTGCATCTGGTTTTTTTTATTTCATATATATTTTCGGATTGGCGTCAAGTGTTTCGGCTGCTTGGTTGTGTGTCCATAAACAGGCGTTTAATTAATTTCACGAACCTGGGCGTAATTGAGATCCGTACTGAAAATGCTATATTTATCAAATATGCTAACACGGCCAGGTTTTTTTTTCCCTGATAATTGGGATAAAGGGGCTGATCATGAGCAAAAAAAAAAAAAAAAAAAAGCCCGTCATTGAGCAATAAATTGTGGCTGGGCTGTCGCCAAACAATGCCGTAACATTCTTCTTCTCGTTTTTTTTTTTTTTTATTTGGGGAGCGGGAAAAGGGGGGTGGGGCGACGGCGACTACTAAGAAAATTTGAGAAACACCGAAAGATATGCGCCGCATACAGCAAAACTAAAGGAAAATGCCGGCACTATGAATTCAGCTCAGTGCATGCTGCTGATCATTCCTACGCATAAATGCAATGCGACATTAATGATATCTTCAGGTTACATGACTTATGCTACGTATGCTCCTTTTACATAAGAATATAAAAACTTTTCGAATCTTCGCACAAAATCGCTTTTGACCCGCTACTCAACCAAGAGGCGTAAACAACGCTGCTTTAGGTTCCTAAACCAACCAATATACAATTTTCGGGTCCATCCACCATTTAATAGTAGTAAAATGTGCTTAGGCTTGTCGGTACAAGACGTGACGATAAGGAATATTTTTAACAACACATGATTTTAAAGAAAGGACCTCCTCCGGAAGTGCCTTATATGGCCGCTCAAACGACATGCTAATCGCTTGCGATCCGAATGACGGAAATTAAATTTATAATTAAATAGAGTACCGACAAAGTTCTACGTCAAAGGACAACAGGAAGATTTTCTTTCGACCTTGATGCGTTTCAGTTGCGGTGGCGTTGACATGCTGTGGCTCGTTTAGCGTACCCGACTGTAAATAGCCCGGCTGATTGAAGGAACTAACATGGACACCACACTCGTACACATGCATGTGTCGTACGAGGCTGACATGTTTAACGCACTACACGCCCTTGTAGTGGCGTAACCGGACATTTTTTTTCGATGGATTTTATTTTTCTGGTTGAATTGGAAGGCGGGGTAAGGGAAGAGAAAGATAAATGGGCACGATCTTATGCGGAGAGCAAGTCGTCTGCTTCTTGCGCAGGAGTTGCGGTGACGTCAGAACGACGCCGAGCTCTGATTGGCTTTGATCGAAAGGGTAGTGGGTAGACCTCAATGCTATAGATGCCTTGAGGTCTACCCCCTACGTTTTTCAATCAGCCAATAAGAACTCGGCGTTGTTCTGACGTCACTGCAACTCCTGCGCAAGAAGCAGACGAACTTGCGCTCCGTATGGCACCTGGCAACCGAAGAAACGCGGCGCTCCTTGCTTCGTGATTGGCTCTTGCACGTTCTTAACGGCCAATGCCGCGCATGTCTAGCATGTCATTATGACACTGGCTACGGAGTGATAATGACATGATAGTATTAAATCACCGGAGAAAAGCTCACCGAATTTTTCGGAGACCCGGACAAAAAAAAAGAGCTCACCGCTCTTACTTGTGAACCCGGACAAAAGCTCACCCGGATAAAATTGGTTGCTTTTCTACATGCAAATGACACGAGAAATTAAGCAGCGCATTCTGTAAAAACAAGTATGTATGACTCGCGCAAGGTGTTTCTCAGAAGTTCACCGGAGAAATGCTCAACGGTGACTTTTTATCCGGTGAGCTTCTGTCCGGTTACCTTGGAACTGGCCACTCCTTGCGTATTTTAGGCTGTCTTTCAGTGATTGTAGTTGCTTTTGCTTTTCAGTGGAAACCGATACCTGCTTTCTTTTGCCACTTTTCCTACGTCAAGAGACCAAGCGGACCTTCGACTGTGATTTCTGACTACTTTGACTATTACAGTATGTTACGACTGTGACTTCCACTACTAAAAAGACATCGAGAGAAAGGACCATACCATATGAAACATATATAGTGCTCTCAACAGCTTGGAATTTCGGGACGGAGGAACAAAGGAAGGGGTTTCGGGTTTCTAATGTGTTGAAAGTTCTCCGGCTCGCCTGTGTGTTTTCAGCAATTTCTCTCGGCCTGTTTTCCTTTTTCTGGTTACCTTCCGTAATTTGGTTTGTAACTTAGAAAGATAAACTATTGTAACACGTACTATTCATCGACACGAAAGGTATCGGCGCACCTTGCTGGGCAGTGCGGTACAGCACAACGCAGGTTCATGGCTTCCTCGAGACAATCACATTGGATTGGAGGAACATTCTTGAGACGTGAGGGCAGCATAAAAAAAAAAAAAAAAAAATGTCGAGGGAGTTTGTGTTCACTGAAAGATACAGCCAACTGGCGCAGGGCAGGGAGTACGAGAAGTACACGGCAAACCTATAAACGTTATTTATTTTTATACGCTTTTCTGAAGTTTGGGATTTAAAGGCTCAGAAAAGAAAACTTTGCATCGATTCTTCAGGCTCTTCAATTTCCCCCCAAGAATATTCAAAGTATCATCATGCCCGCCCTTGGCAAGGAATCAACCGAAATTACGAGCGATATCTTGTATGTCCCGAAAGAAACCAATGGACGGAAAATCACAGGAAGAAAAAAAAACTGCCAAAAGTGGCTGCCAATTCAAGATACTTGAGGCGATAGCTGCCCAACCTCCGAGAAACCCAAGGAGCAAAAATTCAAGCTCTCATAAAGTTACGCTACACTAATATTATGGAGGTCTTTGACGTAAGGTATTTTAACACGAAACGAAGAGTTGTGGTGCAGTTTACCTATAAAAAAGTATTTATATATCTCTATGAATTTTTCTTCAAGTTGCGTATCGTGGCCTCCAAAAATAAAAAAAAAAGAAAGTCGAGTAAACAGTGAAAAAAAAAAAAAAATCCCCGAACAAACAAGCAAGCACCGATTTGATTCTGAGAGGCACTTTGGCATGACTTGAAACCTTTCTAGATACCGACTTTCTTCTAGTTCATAAAAAAAAAAAGTAAGCATCGTGTAACACTTTGCTCTTTCTTTGGGTGTCCTAGACGAGACGGGCAAAAACGCACTTAGGAAATGCCACCTTGCTTTCTTGCCCACAAAAGAAAAAGAAAGAAAAGAAAGGAAGGAAGATGTTTGCTTTGCGACCATACGCGACCCCCTGCTTCGCAGCACGACGGGCTTCGCTGGAGAAACAGAAACAAGATGCCGCTTGCATGCTTACCCCTAAGCTGACAGTGCGGCGGAAGCTACGTGCTAGTTCAACCAGTCCTACGTCGTCTTTGATTTCGCCGCGTGATCACGCCTCTGAACACATACGGGTGCGCGGGGAGTGGGGTCAGGTGATGAAGGGCAGGCGGTCCGGCGAGCACAAAGCTCCCACCGCACAGTCAGCTTAGGGAAGTTTGTCCTCCTTCTCCTTCTCAAACCAGTTCCCTGTTGTCCTCTCCCCCCTGAGGGTGATTCTTCCCATTCCACTCTCCCGATCCCACTCACCTTCTTTCTATCTTTCTGAGCGATCTCTTTTTCGTCTCCGCTGGCGGGTCTTTCTTGGAAACATTTCACTCTTCACGTTTTATGTAGTTTTAGTCATGGAAGGTTTCAGAGGCACGCCTCCCCAACTGGTCATTTTTGCAGTGGAAGTCGTTTGGGAATAGCAGGTAAAAATGAACTGGACAATGCACGAAAGAATTTGTGAAGAGCTCCGCTCTAGCGTAGGTCATTGGGGCGTGTGGATGTTTATGCAGCGTGAATCTAGTCATGGAAATATTGTGACTTGTCCGCTGTAGATAAAACTTTTGGCCAGTGCAGTATCACTACTAACCTGGCTTGGTTGTGCGACGTGCGTCAGGCAACTGGCATTTCGCGAGCGCACGCTTCCGCTGTAGATAAAAAGTTTGACCAATGCACTAGCACTATTAACCTGGCATGGTTGTGTGACGTGCGTCAGGCAACTGGCATTTCGCGAGCGCACGTTGGTACGATGCTCTACCACATTCAAAGAGGTCGGGGGAATTAAGTCCAGGATTCCTGGGATCCGCAGAGGAAGCTTTTCTGCAAAGTTGCAATGACAGAGGCACGTGTGAATTGTGATTAGCACATACATGTGCGATAAACGACTCAAACGTGCCTCAAACATCGCAAGGATTTATTTATTTTTATTTATTTATTTATTTATTACTGCCAGCCATTAACTGGCCAAGACAGGAGTGGGTACATAGTGGAAGAATGCACACAATCAAAATATGCGGTACGACATTACATCAAAAATACGAGGCAATGCTTCTTTCAAACACAGATGCGCTTGAACTATTTACAATAGTTTCAGGCAAACTGTTTCAGTCACCTATTGATCTCACAAAGAACGAAAATTTAAATACACCAGAAAAGTACGGATAGAGATCAATATGCCTGTTATGCTTATGTCTAACAAATCTCGGAGTCGAAAACTGTATATATTTTTGTTTGTCAAACTTCTGGGAATCGCTAATAATTGAGAAGAACGTTTTAAGGCGATATAGTTTCATATGCCCTTCAATCGTGTGAAATCCAGCTCTATTTCGCAATTCTGTAACTGATGTGGTTGATCTGTAATCATTAAAAATAAAGCGAAGCGCTTTATTTTGTACTCTTTACAGTTTTTCTATGTTTTGACGCGTGTAGGGTTTCCAAACTGGGCTGGCATAATCCATGACTGGTAAGACCAGGCTTTTGAAGGCAGTTATTTTAACTTGGGGAGAAGCGTCTCGTAGAGTTCTTTGTAAAGTCCAGAGCCGTTGCATGGTCTTTTTGCATATTTGATCAACATGAAGGTTCCATGAGAGATTCGGACAGAATAATACGCCTAGATACTTATACTCTATCACTTTTTCGAGCGATTTCTCCCCAATACGGTAATCGAAAACTAGAGTTGTTAGCTTTTTAGTCACTGTCATAAAAACGGTTTTATGGATGTTCAATGACATCTGCCATTCGTCACACCATTTTTTAATTTTTTGCAAATGCAGATTTAATTTTAGCTGGTCGGATCTACTTGAAATTTCGCTAAATATTATCGTATCATCCTCAAAATGTTTAATACGTACAGTTTCTTCGAATTCCTTACCCATGTCACTGATAAAAAGAATAAAAAGTACAGGCCCGAGCACAGAACCCTGTGGTACCCTAGATACAACCCTACAAGGACGCGATTGTTTATCCTTTATATGGACCCTTTGTGTTCTCTCATGCAGGTAGGCTTCCATCCATCTAATTATTGTTCTATTCTTAAGAATAGTGTTAAGTTTATAAAGCAGTTTTGGATGCGACACTCTATCGAAAGCTTTAGCAAAATCTAAAAATATTATGTCGGTCTGACCACCCTATCTATGCAATAGCTAAGTTCGTGAGTGACTTCAGTAAGCTGAGTAACTGTTGAGCGACCTCGACGAAAACCATGCTGGTTGTCACCTAGTACACCGTTACTTTCAAAAAAAGTCATCAAATGATTAGCTATTATATGTTCGAGAAACTTACACGACGTACTAATTAATGAGATGGGCCTATAATTGCCTACAAGGGATTTGTTACCCTGCTTGTGTACAGGAATTATTTTGGTGCACTTCCAATCCCCTGGGATCTGACTGCAGTGCAGTGATTTTGTATATAGAATTGTCAGGTAGTAGGACATCCATTCGGCATATATTTTTAGAAATTCATTCGGAATCGCGTCTGGTCCGGGCGACTTTTTTGTGTTTAAGTTCAATATCAAGTTGAAGACGCCGGGTTGACTTATTTCAATATCCTGGGCAGCAGGCAAATCAGATCCAAAGGATGGGAGCGCGGGAAGAACACCGTCATCACATATAAAAACGAACTGGAAATATTCGTTGAAGCTTTTTGCCATATCTAGCCTATTGGTAATCGTTACTGAATCAACAGTGATAGAAGTAACACTATCTTTTGCTAGTGAAAGATACCTCCAGAACTTCTGTGGTGCTGACATCATAAAATTCTGAAGTGTGGTTTTCATCAAAGAATATTTAGACTCGGGGAGAGCATGACGAAGCCGACGAGATGCGTTCGCTATCTGGAAGCCTCTTAATGGTGCACGGTTATCTCTTTTATATCCGTTTCGTAGCCTTTTTACCTTTCGTTTTAGTCGAATGATGTTTCTTGTAATCCACGGATTTTTCCTAGCAATCCTTTTAGTGCGAAATGAAACGAAGCGTGAAATAGCGTTGCTAATTATCCTTTTTAACTTTCCCCAGACCTCATCTACACTTGATGTAGGCAAAAGAGAGTATTCCCTATATTCATTAAAACTTTCATCTAGGTAGTCTATAATTCCAACATCGTTCGCTTTTCCAAAATTAAGGACCTTTTGATTGACACAAGAGGGAGGCTTATTCTTTTGCAAAGGGCATCTGAAAAGTGATATGTCATGGTCGGATATTCCATCTACCACCTGACATGAGTATTCCGCGTCTGTAAGGGGTCTACTTAGAAAAATTAGGTCGAGTAACGATTCGCAATTTCCCCGTGTTCTCGTGCTAGTTTTGACAACTTGGGTTAGATCATGGAAAAACGCCATATTTAAAAGCGAGCGGGAACACTCACCTTCTTTACTCCCTTCGTGTAAATTGTTCCAATCGATATCGGGTAAATTAAAGTCCCCAGCAAGAATTAGCTTACATTTATCTTTAGCGTGCATACAAAGGTAATCATTTAATACTGAAAACTAATTAGGGTTTGGCTCGGGGGGTCTGTACAGAGCAACCACATTAATAGAACATTCGCTTATAAAAAGCTTAGCAGCTACGCATTCTATGCCATGAACCACAGGCAATTGAACACAGGCATATTCATCCTTAACAATAATGGCAACACCCCCTCCCCTTCCCTCTCGGTCCTTCCGAAAGGCTATATAACCTGGTGGAATAAACTCCGCATTTTTTATTTCAGCCGTTAACCATGTCTCAGTCATGACAACAACATCTGGTTCATGCTCTAAAAGTAGAGATTCAAAATGGGTTACTTTATTCACAATGCTACGTGCATTTACATTTAACAAAAGAAAGTTTTGAGGCGGACTCTGGTCATTCTTGCTGGTTGGGAGAACTCCGCTCAGACGTTTGGTTGACGAATTGACGCGTATTAGTTCTTTTGTTCCAGGAAAAAAGCCTTCCATTAAGTGACAACTTGTTGAACACTAGGCGAGCTTTCGCATCTTGGCCTCTTTCAGCAGCACAGCATGCCCAGAGTTTTCCGCGCACATTTCGCACTTCCCTTGAAAAATCTTCACTAACAGAAATATTACTACCCTTTAACTTGTTGCAATTTCTTAGTATCTCAAGTTTTTCCCTGAAATCCGCGACACGAAAGATGACTGGTCGAGACACGTCACGTTTAAAACCAAGACGGTGCATGCGCTCAATGGTTACAGGGTTAACTCTTATCTTGTCAAAGACGTTTGATTTAACAGTTTCAACAAGTTCATCAGCATTCTCGTTTTCAGTCTCTTCCAGTCCAAATATGATCAGGTTATTCCGTCTCGACCTATTTTCCAAGTCATCAACTTTTTGTCTTAGATCAGTGACGGTTCTAATAAGGTTATCAACTGTTTCCTGTACCGCAATAACACTATTTATTTGCGACTCTAATTGGCTTAACCTGTCTTCCAGTTTCTTAAAATGTTCGCAAGTTTCGCTGACACTTTTCTGGATCGACCGTTGATCGCGTTTAATAGCATTCAGAACTTTCGCTTGATCTTTTTGAGCTTCCATTATCATATTTAGTTTATCGCCAGGACTTTGGTTTGGTCCCGAATTTTGCTCTACATCACCACTCAAAATTAACAATCGCCTTATGAACTCATAAACAGCACGAACACAA